>CM057819.1:35040190-35788098 GCA_030067965.1 Latrodectus elegans
TTACAATATTTTTAATTCAGGAATCTTAGTTACTTTTAATCTTTTTTACAATAGATATTTCGTTGTGAGTTAAAAAAAATATCTTTAAAATTCATAAAGTTCAAGATTGAAGATTCATTAGAGCAGTATTTTTTAAGACATGAAAAAATCCATTCAAGACCTTGAGAGAAATTAAAATTACAAAAAATGTCATACTGTACATCTATCAAAAATATCACATATATAAAGCAGAGAAACTACTCAAAAAAAAAAAAAAAAAAAAAAAAAAAAAAAAATTTTGAGACTACTCAAAAGTCATGAAATTTTTTTAATTTAAACCTTATTTTATATGCTCTTTTTAGGCTATTGTAATGTTTATTATAGAAAAGAAAATTAATTGAGATATGACAAAAGAGCTTAACGAAGTTAATCATGGAACACCACTTAAAACTATTCGATCATTTTTTACTATAATAAATACATGAAGAATAAAAAATTTAGGGAGCTGTTTTGAAAATTTACAAGTATTTGATGTAACTGTTACCACTGAAGCTCAGAGAGCATTAACGTACTCATTTTATGTAGATAATTAGCAGATTTTATTTAAACGATCAACAAAATAACTGTGATTTGCGTACTTCAGTGGTAGCATAAGTTATTTTGCCACCACTGAAGTACATTTTTGAAATTTGATGCTTAAGTCAAGAATTCAGTTTTAATTAAAGTGGAATTTGCTACCTTACTTTTAAACATTGGCGAATAAATAATCTCTACATATTTTTCATTTAAGACCAAAAATTTTAAACCATTATATTTGGCAGTGAACAAATACCATAGTATAAGCAATATAAAATGTTTATAGTTTTGGTCGTATTTCAGTATGCGTGACATTTTAATGATGAATGCAACTCGCAATTTGAGTACTATACATAGATGAATATTACTTTATGAAAAGATTACTTAAATATGTCATTTTTCAATTTTCAGAAAATTTTGTAGCTTGGTGACATTATAAACTTTTTTTGATGCTAAAACGTTCCCTCATAAACGTTAACTGAAACGAACAATAAATAAAAAAAAAAAAACTTTTAATCACTTGTTTCTCTCGTTCCAGTAAACATTTGAAAAAGATCTGCTGTCGGTATACAATTTTCGAGATTAAGAACTAATTTTTGAGTCGCGTCCCATCTTTATATTTATTAATCTGAGGTTTTTCAATATTTTTGTATATATATTTTTACGAGATGATTTCCTTATGATATTTTTGAAGTACAATCTTGGCTTCAAAGCTAAATTATGAAATATTTCTACAAATCGTTTCAGATTAGAGAACTGTCATCCACTAGAAGTGATGTAACTATCCTCTTCAATTGATGTTGAGGGCTGGTGTTGGTAGGAAACCTTAATGGAATGATCTTCTAATACTGTGCGTTCCAGTCTCTCCATGGCAAACGCTTGGAATTTCCCGTTACTTTATCCGGCATAAGGTTGATGTGGGCATCATTCGTTGGCGCATTTAATCGTTCCGAAGCAACCTTCGAATGCGAGGTGCCACTTTCGAAAACATAATGTCGATGGGTTGCTTGTCGTCGTACAGGGATGGTGCGCAGAGGATGATCCAACCCGTTCCCACGACGCATGCTATCGTAAAGATCCACAGGAAGAGCCGGTCAAGAACCATGGCCACGTACTGCCAATCACTTTCGATCTGGAAAGAAAAGACCATTAATTTTATGGTAGTAGCACCATCGTGCTTTTTATTTATTTATTTTTTGAAAGTATGCATTAATTAATTTGCGATTTTCATCTGATTCAGTTAGTGATATTTACTTAAAACTTTTAAGTATGCTTCCTTATTATTTTAAAGGATATATTATCACAAGAAACCTGGTCACATACAGCTTTCTATTTATAAGAAAAGATGATTTTTAATTTATGATTATAGCTCTACATGCGTGATTCGTGCAAATCTCACTTCACTTTTCTACCTGTTACACACCATTTTTTCTGTTATTGGAATACTTTAGTAATAAAACTTATACCAATAAAACAATACTGCGAAGTTGTATATGAGTGTTGTAGATCCAAATAACAACAAATAAAGTCTGTTGTTAAAGGTATGTCACAAGCAATTTGAGAACAATCATTTTGAAAGTATTACCATCTTCTTTTTAATAGTTTATTGATCAATACACTTAGGTGAAAATATTTTTTACTTTCGATGAACAATGAGATTAACTTTTCCGCAACAAAAAGTTATCTAAAAATCTACCACACACGAAGCTATTTCAGGAAAAAGTCTACTTGTTACAATAAACCTTAGAGAATAAAGGGATTTATTTCAGTTTCATAATGCAGATATACCAAATTATTTTAGAATAGAACAAATTACACACAAAGTGATATTAAAAGTTCATATTTACTTTGTTTATATTTAGATTTATGTAATCACATAAAACTAAATCTAAAAAAATTTTATTAAAAGTGAAGTTAATATAAAAAATTGTCAAATCCTTATTCATTTAAAAAGAACGTGAAAGCATACAAATACAAAAAGATGAGAAGAGACATAACAGGACATTTTTTTTGACAAATCTTAAGTTCCGCTCTAGCAAATAAATAGATATAACCGGGTAGAGTCTTCTTGATTTTGAACCAGAGGCCAAGCAGAAGACTCCAATACTTGACCTCCCCCACCCGCAGAAGTATCATTTTGTTTGGAGGACATTGCAACGACGACATAAACGTACCCAAGCCGTCTTTAGCAAACACGATGGATTTTTCATTAAGCCATTATTCGAACTCACAACCTTTCTATAATGAGAATGCATTTAAGTCATTATAGCAAGAAATGATGTTGGGTTTTTATTTCTTCTCCCGCTGATAGCTGATTGGAAGGTGCAACAGTAAATATTGAACATTACTGCGCAACACTAAGGAAGCCATTCAGAACAAGAGACGTAGGATACTCAGTTCTGGTGAACAAGAGGCGTGGGAAACTCAGTTCTGGTGTTTTATTTCTTTACAACAAAATCGTTGTCCTCATACGGTAACAAATTCCTGGGAAAAAAAATGCTTGAAAAGTTCAGCTGGGAAGTATTTGACCATCCACCCTATAGACCATATTTTGCTCCCACCACTTTCATCTAATCTTGCACCAGAAGAAGTTCCTGTCACTTCTACATAGACGAAAACGTGCAGATATTGTGAGATGTTGGCTCCATTGGTGATATTGTTGGCTGCAGATTGCATGATACTGAAATTCTAAACTTAACTCACGGTATGACAATAGCTACTATTCCGATGATTCTTATGTTGAGAAGGAGCTGAAATATGGTTGTGTTTTTTGCAAGGAATCTTTCTGAGTAATTATATTTTGTTTATTTTTGTGAGCCACGGGAAACTTACTTTCCGGATGACTGTCGTATATTCTTAATGCAAAAGAATATTCAAGTTGATATGTTTTCCCTTGTAAACTGTCGTTCAGTTGGCATGAGTTGTAACACAAAGGAAATCTTCATATTCACAGAACTTTTTTGTATAAACTCTAGGATTATTTATATGAAGCTAACCCTAGTTAAGGAGATTAGACTTCACAAATACATTTATTTCGAATATTTAGTTTAGATATACATTAAACATTTTTGCTTATGAATGTACATGCAAAAACATTTCAAATAATTAATCTCTAATTTTAAAATGAAATTTTTTGCTGAAAATGTTTTTTCAAATGAAAAAATTATTGTTTTCACCTATTTTAAAATAAGAGAGATTTGCTTTACTTAATATTATTGTAAGAGCAGATGCATTTAATAAAACAATTAGATTTAGTATTATTAATAAAATTAGTGAATTAGTTTTCGTCAATATGAAAAAATATACATATAATTTTTCAACACTTACTTTGTAATTAAAACCTTTATAACAAAATTTGTATCAGAAATGGACAGTTACCGAAATAAGGGCTTGGTAAAGGAAAGGAGTAAAATCTATTCAGCTGATTTATTAACATTTATTTGACTATTGATTCCTCAAAATATTAAATTAAACCTAACATATTATACAAAATATTTATGAAATAATAATAGTAACTGAGTAAAAAAAAAAAACTTTTAAAATTCAGAGCAAACTAACAATTGATTTTTTTTTAAACTTAACAAATATGCATTGTTATTTAAGTTCATGGGTTAATTTCATGAAACTGTTCAGGATTATATCATATATGTAATGGATTATATGAAACTCAGTATTATACTTTTTTAAACTAACACTTATCGTATATATGACATTATTTTCTTTCTTTTAAACTTACTCGTTATGTATCTCTGCATACCGATTGGTTTTGGATTTCTTTTGTTTTTTTGATATAACCAGCGCCTGACTTAGCAAATTGGAGAAAGGGATGAGAACATTTTTGCCCCCCCCCCCTTCTGCTTCACAACAATAAAATTTCTATTCGATTTAAAAAAAATGATTTTATTCGACCGACAACCTAAAAGAAACTTTCTATTCGATTTGGGGGCCCCACTGGTTAGTGGCCCGGGACAACTGACTCGTATACAGCTCACCTCAGTTAGCCTCTGATTACAACAAATGGTCTTGGATTACAATAATTGTTTTTCTATTTCTTTTGCTTTTATACAACCAATGCCCGACCTAGCTAATTGGAGAAAGGGATGAAAACTTTTTTTGGGGACCCTCTTTCTGCTTCACTACATTAAAGTTTCTATTCGATTTAAAAAACGATTTTATTTGACCGACAATCTAAAACAGGCTTTCTATTTGATTTGGGCCTCTCTGGTATGTGGCCCGGGGTAACTGCCCCGTATACTGCTCGCCTCATTCAGGCTCTGATTACAACAAATGCTACGCTACACAAAATCTAATAAACAAATTAAAATTATTGATTCATGTTGCTCATTTTATTTCCTAATTTTCTTTTAATACTAAAATTGATTCTTATTTTTATTGTTTGTCTTAGACATTAATAAACACAGCTGCACTAATCGAACGCATCTCAAGCCGCTCTTGGAACACCATTTTAATTCTTACCAATCAAGGCAGTCCGAAATATCTGCGAATAATGAAGATTAAAAAAATGAAGATAGTCCGAAACAAAATGAAGATTAAAAAATCAAGATCAAAATTTTTTAATTCAACTTCCCTTTCTTTCGAAGATAAGAACATTTAATTGTTTTAAATCATTCGATATACTCTCTCAAACGTGTACGCTCACAAACTACCTACTAACCACCAGGATGTTCATAAATGTAGAAATTTTCTTAAAGAGCACAGTTATTATTGAGATATTTAAAAAAATATATAAATGTGTATAGTATTCATGAAACAAAATAACATTCGTTTTTTTTTTCAAACAGCGGAATGATTTTATTGTAATTTTTCACACAGTTTATTCGTTAAAAATAATTAATTGATTACCATATTAATCGTTTCATCTTACAGTGATGTTTGTTTAATATTTCACATGAATTCGTATTGCTCAGCAGCAGTGTCGTTTTCATTGTTGATTTGATTTTCACTCCAAGATTGTTTTTTGCCCACGAAGGCAAAATTGATGGACGTTTAGCTTTGATGGAAGATCAAAATAACCGTTCTGGTGCCAACTTGGCATTGTTATTCTGTGAATCATCTATATATTCTGAATCACGCATGCATAACTATATTCTTATAGGAAAGAATCATTTATGTATTCTGTTCACACACAGAACAAAATGATAACATTCATTTCTTATAAGAACATTCTCAAGGAGTATTGGAGATTCCATGAATTAATGGATTAAGAGCTAATATTTGACATTTGTAAAATAAATAAATAAAACATTCATTTCTTTTTTTTAAAAAAAAGAAATAAGAAGTCTTTATTTTATTTATGTAACTTTATTTACAGAAAATGACAAACCGGCTATCTTCCTTTGAAAAGATTATCACCATTGATTAATCACTATGTTGTATTTATGCTGTTCGTTGTTCGCAATATAAGTGTTATTCTTTGTTAGAGTTGTTTGAAAAACTGATAACTCTGGAGGAACATAAATATTAGTTATGGGCTACTTTTGGGAAATAAAGAGATAGAGAACCAATTTTTTATGTATACCCTGAGCACAAAGATAGAATTTGTCATTTTCTTCAAAGACTAATATGGCGTCACGATTTCCATAGCTTCATTTACTAAAAATAGAGCAAACCAACTATCACTTTAATCGCCGTTGACGAGATTATCCCTTGCGATTAATCACTTAAAA
This sequence comes from Latrodectus elegans, assembly GCA_030067965.1. Classification (NCBI taxonomy): domain Eukaryota; kingdom Metazoa; phylum Arthropoda; class Arachnida; order Araneae; family Theridiidae; genus Latrodectus; species Latrodectus elegans. Next base: position 35,046,433 of record CM057819.1, read on the forward strand.
TGTATTTATGTTGTTCGTTTGCAGTTTCAGTGTTATTCTTTGTTACAGTTATTCGAAAAACTGGTAACTGTGGAGGAAAAAATATTAGTAATGGCCTATTTTTGGAAGATAAAATGATATATATACCTTGTTTACAATGATGGAATTCATTTCTTTTTTTTTTTTCAAAAAATAACACGCTATCACTATTTCCATATCTTCATTTACTAAAAATAGCAAAGTATCACTTTAATCGCCTCTGACGAGATCATCGCCTGCGATTAATCACTCGGGATGCACTTATTCTGCTCGGTGGAGATTCGCATGTCATCGCCTTCGTGAATTCTGTACGAAAAAGAATTGATTGTGCTCTCTTCGCCGCACACGAACATTCCCTTCCACACATGCAGGAGTTTGCAGCAATTCCAGCTCTGTGGGAAGAAGAATAATCGATTCCCGACGAGTCTGGGTTGCTGCTACAGCAAAGGGCTACATCACCTCGATTCAGGAGCATCCACAGGGAACGGACTTTGGCACCCTGCCTCGAGGCAGTGGGTCAATATCCCGGGCCACATCTTACAAGGAGGGATGTCTGACGCTTTATGAATGATTCACGAACACACACTTCACACCCCTAACACTTCTTCTTTCGGAAAGAAAACAAAGTACCAGCGAAACTGCAGCTGATTTATTATTTATATTTCGAAATTTCAACCATCCTTCAAGGAGAAGGCCCAAATGGGTGTTGTTTCCTTTTTCATTCCTCGAGTTTTGTAGCCTTCAAATATTCTTAAGGTGTCTATTTTGGGGAGATATCTTTCAGTTACATATAGGAATTCATTAAATCAGTAAACCATAGACTTATTTGTTGCTAAATTGAAATGACATAAGAATCTGGATTCTCCAAGCTACAAAGAAGAGTTCTAATCCATGGGAACCAACAAAAAAGTCTTAAATAAATGACATTCAATCTTAGTGATATTTTTCTTAATTTGAATACTTTGATAGTTCGGAAAATGATTTTATTTCTACATTGAAGAATATAGTTATCAAGTGAAATAGAATTCATACTTTTTACTGAAACAAGTTGGTATTTAGAATTTAAAGAGATTTAAAGAATTTGAAAACACTCATATTATGAGTAAATATTAAAGCAGTATCTTGCGTTAAATGCTATGAAAATTAGTAAAAAGTATATTTTAACTTGATTCTTATTAATTTTCACATGGAAGTAATGCTATCATTACTACTGTTTTTATTTTTTTACTATTGTTTATATATATATATATATATATATATATATATATATATATATATATATATATATATATATATATATATATATATATATAATATGTATATAATATATATATATATATATATATATATATATAATATGTATATAATATATATATATATATATATATAATATATATATATATATATATTATATATATTTTTGTATCATTAATACTATATGAATTAAATTTTATGCATCTTTAAACATACTATTAAATTTATATTAATACCTTAATATCTATTATTAACATAAAAGTTAGTTAGATAGCATAATAATCAATTTCCTAAAAGCAATAAATTCATCAAACATACCTCCTGCCATTTTAGATTTTATGTGATAGGTTTTTTTTAAATACATCATTAAATTTACATCAAGGTTACTCAAATATACATAAATATTATGCTATATTTGCTTTATTCATGTTCTTAAATAAGTTTTCTAACCTCAAAGATTATGGTACAAATAATCAATTTCCGCTCTCTCTCTCTCTCTCACACACACACACACACACTCTCTCTCTAAAAGCAATAAATTCAATAATATTTCAATAATCTTGTAGTAAAAATTGTGAAATAAACTACGTTCACCCAATTTTGCGCTTTTCTAATTTTTATGATTATCATTCATTTTTATGCTTATTCAAAAATTATTCGAATTTTATGAATATGATGTTAAATTTAATATAAATGAAAGAAAAAAAAAACACAAAATGATGTAATATTTATATATTGTTTCTTTAATCAAATGACAATAGTATTAAGAAGATATGCTAACATTTCCCTTAAAATATTTTCAGTTATGCTTGCAAATATATCATGACTTCACGGCAAAGTAAAATGTGAGGAAAATAAATACGAAAAAATATTTTTTAGATTCAAATTCTCAATAGAAATTTTATGTATTGAAATTGCTAGTGCAGTTTCACTATTCAATTACTTATCGTAACATTTTTAAAGCAGAATGATCAATATCAGTTTGAAATTCTTAACAGAAAATAATATTCATTTAAGAACACTGAACACCTATGAAAGTTTCAGAATGTATGCATCAAAACGTGTTTAAAAAATTATGTGCAAGAAAGATATGTTGATTTATAGACGGATAAATAATAATGTTTGTTTAATTAAGTTTGTATTGTTTTGTTATTATAAAATATTCCTTAAGAAAATCTGAATGATGTGCGTAAAAGGTGTGTTTCGAGGTTATCAACCCTATTTAAAGATAAAAATGGTATTTTCCAAATAGCTTTATTAGAATTCTTTTAGTGCTCAGTAGAGATTTCCAGAAAACAAATTTCACATACTTCAAAAAAAAATGGCTCAATAATGTTTCAGTTAAACTTAATATTTATAACGGTATGTGTTTTTTCGAACAATGGGTATTTTATTATTAAAGAAGCTCTAATGAAATAATTTAACTAAATATCATTATATAAAAATATTTTTTTCCTTTTGAATTATATTCTATGCATATTTATACTATGAAAAGCTTTTTACTGCTACTCCTTAAACATCTAATTTTACGATGGTAGGTTGGAGTACTTACATCAGAGAAGTTGTCCAGGTTTTCCATGTGTTGGGCGATGAACCGGACATTAAGCACGGCCCTTTCAACGTCTGGAGATGTCTTGATTCCGTCTAGGGACCCGTTGATGTCCGGTTGCAGACCCACATGCAGCTCGTCCACGGGATACGGGCTATAGCTGCCACATTCGTAGTCGATGACACCAGGTTTCTCTGCGAAGTCCATGAGTTGAGGATGGTGCTGATGGTGGAAGGTGTTAGGTTCCGGTTTCGAATTCTCATCTATTTCTCCGTTGTCTGGCCTCTGCATGCACAGGAATTTAGGAAGTATTTCGATGAACAGCCGTTTCACCCATGGAGCCATTTTATGAGTCGATGGAGACCTATGAGTAACGCGATTAATATTTACATCTAAAGGGAAAAAACCCTTGATTATGCACGTAAACACTATCTTCTGCAGTACAAATACATATAAGCGCGTCCTATATATAAGCATAATTTTGGAAGAATTGTAATTTAAAATGAACTCAACAGCTAGTTGGTTGGTAAATACAGCTCAAAGTGTTTGTGATTTAATTACCTTGCACGTTATATTTTGCGCCATGTATGGACAAGATTGCTGGTGTAAGTATGATATCTCCCTCTAAGTGATTTCTCGCCAAATCTAGTGCCTTTTGTTTTGATTGTATTGTTGCCAATTTGAGTTTTTGTTTTTATTAAAGTGTTACCAAATTCAGTTTTTAATACTTTCCAGATTTTTTGCTTGCCAGATTTTGTTGGGAATTATTCAAGATTTTTCCACTTCTATGTAGTAATGATTTGTAACATTCTATCTTAAATTACTGAAATTCATTATTTTATTTATATTTAACTAGATGTTATTAGACGTAATTATTTTTGTTACTTTATTTCCTTTAATTATAATGCTAAAAATTTTTTAAGTAGAATCTTTAATCAATTCTTACTACGATTACTGTTTTCTTATATACTGTTCGAAAAAGGAGATAACCCAGGTTTCTTACGCCGATTGGTATTCATTCTGGGTTGCTACTTTTTTCATCGCCACTTGGCGACGAAAAAAGTCACAATGATCGGCAATAGAAGGGTTCCAAATTGCCTACTGTTCCAAATTGCTTTTTTTGCTTAGATAAGGCATTTGAGAAATTTGGACAAAAGTGAGTAAATTATAACAATGATTTGTCTTATATTTGTGATATTTCTAAGTCATTTTTACTTATTTGTGATGCATTCTTAACCAGATCCGGGCAAATATTTCAGTTCTTCAATACAAAAAATGTTATATACCATTTGAGTTCAATATTTCTGAATCATTTATAGAGATTTACCGCTTGAAGTTTCAAATATTAGATTTTTATATATAATTCAGATATTAACTTTACTCAATTTAAGTTATCAAAAAATTTTATTAATAAGAATTAATTGGAAATGAATCAAAATACTAAAAACAATTCCCTATTTTATAAAACAATGTATTTTTAATTTAAAAATAATATTTTTTAAAATTAAAAGTCTATGTATGGAGGATTATAAAAAATAGTGTTTTTAGAGAACAAAAATCATTTTTCTATAAATGTTTTGATTGCTTAAAGGTTTGGTTGTTCTCCATCATAATTTTTATAACTTTTCTATGAATTCTTATGGATATTATAAATAAAAAATATATTTACTTAATAATAAAACTATATATATATATATATATATATATATATATATATATATATACATATGCATAATGTGATGCAATTTCATTTCAAACTCATTATTCTATTCTCTCATTGAGATTTGACGTGATAAAATTTTTCTAATTTGGTAAAGAAAAAAAAATTAAAAAATTTATAAGCTGAAAAAAGATTTTAAATTTGGAATTTCGCTTGCTAATTTTTCGTATTTGCCGGCACCAAAAAAAATCATGAACATAATCTTATTTGTAATTTGTATCCTATTTGTGATTTTGTTTTATTCGGACTCTTTATCTTGATTTCAAAAGATTTATTATTTTGTTTAACCTTATCTTTTACTTCGTTTTAAAACAACTTATTACTTTACTTCGTTTTTAACTCACTTATAGCTTTGCTATTTTTTAATTATTATTGAAATGAATTTAATAAAAAATAGCATATGGTTAATATTTTCAGATTAAATATAAATAAGTGGCATTATTTTTTAATGCTACTTCGGCTCGGCTGGGCCTTGAGTTGGAGGTTCCTGGGTCCTAGGACCCTCACCCTCTACTGGAACAATGGATGTGTGCAACTATAACTGAAAAATCTGTCTGGCATAAATGAAGTGATTCTTGGTGGGCGTGGCTTAGAATTTACTTGGTAGAGCTATGCTCTGGGTCGATTTTAAACATTTATATTTTAAGTTTTCAGTAATTATATTAAGTTTTAATTTATATTTATTAACTAAATAGTTTCGAAATATTACAGTAAGTTAATTTTGCTCAAGTGCAATGTTAGTAAATTTTTTATGGTTAGTTAAAAAAGGGAAAAAACACACGGTGAGGAAAGATCTGATTGGCTGTCGCCAAACAGTGCTCTAATTTTTGAATTTCCCGCCGAAGCGGGAGATTGAATTTTCTTTTAAGCAATAAAATAATGATAAAATAAGTAAAAATAAGAATAGAATTTTTTTTTTTTTTTTTTTTTTTTTTTTTTGGTGAGTTAGTTGTTAGTATGTTAGAATAAGGAAATAAAAAGTTAAATAAGTGAAATAATAACAAAAATCTTGGCTTTTTTTTGGGTTTTCTTATCTTTTATACATTTTTTTTTATTTCTATATATATATTTTTTTGATATGTATACAAAAGTATACATACATTATTTTTTTTTTAATTTATAATACAATTAGAAATTAAGAATAAATCCTGAATAATAATTTGGGTTAGTAAATTTTTGTTAGGTGATTGCACTTGAACCAGTGATTTGAACAGAATGGATTTGGGCAGAATCTTAATAGAGAACGGGGTCTATATCTATTTTCGGGGTTGTGTGCGTCGTAAGTCGGAAGTTCAATAATGGTCGAATTGTTCGTTAAACTAGTATTTTTATATAAGTTTTTCATTATTTTTGCAAAAAATTCTCGTATTGTGGGGATGTTAAACTCTTCTCTTATTTTTTTATTTCTGTAAAACCAGGGTGCGTTAGTTAATTGTCTAAGGGTTGAATTTTGAATTTGCTCTAATTTAGTTAATTTAGTATCGTGGGTATAGCCCCAGAGTGAGCAAGCGTATGAGATTAGGGGTCTGAGGTAGGCTTTGTAAATGAGCACTTTGTTTTCAGTTGGTAGTTCAGAATCATGTTTTAATAAAGGATATAATGATGCTTTGGTTTGTTTAAATTTAGTTTTAATATTGTGTAAGTGTTTGTTCCATGTCAGCTTCCTATCAAACATTATACCTAAGTATTTACATTCCGCTGACCATGGGATGGGGGTGTCGTTGATAAAAACGTTTTCTGTTGGGGGGTAGAGTTTTTTTCCTGTGAATATAATTGCTGTGCTTTTATTATTATTAATTAAAATTTTCTATTTTTTGAACCACAGCTCTAACTCTTTTAGGTGTGTGTTTAATGCTTTAACTATTTGTGTTATTTGCAGACGTTCTGCTACAATGAATGTGTCGTCTGCAAATAAATGTAGAGATGTAAGCTTCGAGTGGAGTATGTCGTTTATGTAGATTAGAAAAAGTCTAGGGCCCAGTTTTGAACCTTGGGGAACACCTGCTTTTATCATTTTTTTTGTGGAGTAAGTGTGGTTGATATCCACTCTGAAGCTGCGACCTGTTAGGAACGAAGTTAAAAGTTTGATTAATGGGTCTGAGAGACCTATTTTAATTAGTTTGTAAATGAGTCCCTCAATCCAAACTCTATCGAAAGCTTTTGCTATGTCTAGTGATACAGCACCAGTTGTGTTGCGTTTTTTAACGAAGTTGTTTGTGATTATTTCACCTACTCTTAAAAGTTGATGTGTGGTGGAATGCTTCATTCGAAATCCGTGCTGTTGTGGGATTATTATATTTTTATTATTTAAGTGAGTGTCCAATCTTTTAAGAATGATGGCTTCAGTAATTTTGCTAAGAGTAGGTAAAAGGCTAATCGGCCGATAATTAGTTGGAATGTGATGATCAAGCTTAGGCTTGGGTATGGGAATAACTGATGCTGTTTTCCATGGTGTTGGAAAGTGTGTGTGCTTGAGGATGGCATTGATCAGATTGGTCAATTTAAAAAGTGTTTTGAGAGGCATTTTTTTAATCATTTTATTTGATATACGATCAATGCCGGGTGCTTTATCTACTTTTAATTTATGAATGTGAGCAATATTTTTTAATATATTTAATTTAAAATATTTTTGGAAATAGACTGTACATTTTGTAAATGCATTATAGATATGAAACACATTCATTATTCCCCTAAAGTTCTCAGGAGTCGCTGAAATCAACTATAAAAAATTTAAAAAATTCGACACGAAATTTAAAACTTGTAATGATATGGAAATTGATATGGAAACCTATAAAAATTTTGCAGAAAATTCTATTTTGGCAACCATAGTATTTACGTCATCGAACACTTCACAATACCTCATCTTGTCAACATTTCTTTATTGCAAAAAAAAAAAAAAAAAAAAAAAAAAAAAAACTCTGAATTTGGAATCTTGGATTATACTGCACCTGAGCCCAAAATTAAAAAAAGTACAGGTCTTTTTAAATGGCTAGGAATAAATTGGATATATATCAAAGTGACGTGTGAAATTTACGGAAGCGTAATGAGCCATGTTATAAACTTCTGCAACTTTTAGAAGAAATCTTCTTACCTGAAGTTAACATTGAGCACGGCGATGGTGACGAACACGGAGAAGGAGACGAGTATCATGGTGAAGAGGAGGTACTTCCCCAGCAGGGGGACTGTCAGGGAAGTGGGCGGTATGATCTCGGACAGCAGCAGGAAGAAGACTCCCAAGGACAGGACGATGGAGATGGACAGGCTGACCTTCTCGCCGGAATCCGAGGGCAGGTAAAAGACCAGGATGGATAGGAATGAGATGAAGACGCAAGGGATGATGAGGTTGACAGTGTAGAAGAGTGTCTTTCGACGCAAGGTGATGTTGAAGGTGATGTCCGGGTAAGGTTCTTCGCAACAGCTGTAGAACTTCTCGGTGCGGACCGCCGGAACGGCCATGATATCCCATTCCACGCTCAGGTAGAATTCACTCAGGTCGATGCCCATAGGGATATTATCTGACTCGGCCGTTTGGTACTTGTGTTTCAAGTCAACCTGCGTATAATAAATAACTGATTGCTAACTTACTTTTTAAATGTAAACAACCTATAATAATAATAGGGATTAAATAATAGAAAAATATTCTGCCAAAAGAGCAAGTAGTGGTACCAAATTAAAATATGGTGGGTGATGCGTTTAGTGTCATTAATTGGCCGGGTACAAATGCTGTATAATCCAGCATGCCAGATTCTGAATTCTTTTGGCGACGGAGATATGTTGCCAAGATGTTATATGGTGATGTCTCTCGATGGAGTAAATAACAGGGTTGCCAAAATAGAATTTTCTGCATATTTCTTATAGGTTTCCATCTCTATGACGTGATAAAAGCCAAGTTGCCAGATAAGCAAGAAAATCCACCAAAAAATCTCCAAACTCAAAATTTGGCATGATGTATTATACGCCATCTGTGCCATTCACTCAAATATGCAGCTGAAAATAGACTACAATAACATAAATCTTCTACAAGCTAGAAACCTCTAAAAGTTTCAAGCAGAATCTCCATAAAACTTTAAGAAATTAGCAGAACATTTTCCTTTATTGACAGTTTTGAAGAATACTTTTTAAAATATACACATACATTTAGATACTTTATTAAGCAGAGGCTGCTATAGAATATAGACATTTTTCTTAGAATTTAACCCAGTGCTTATAATCTTGGCGCTAATTATTTATACTAAAGGTATTCTATACATTAAGACTATTCTTTATTTCAGAGTTGTACTTTTTTTTTTTTTATCACCATGGAATAGAATACTTTAATTCAGTTTTACTCTGGCCGAGTCCTTCCTTCTTATAAAGTTTTAAGAAACAGTAAAGTAAGAAATGCTTCTACAATAATAATATACTCATTCATTAGAATTAAATATTCTCTGAAACAGAACGAGGACACAAAAAAATTTTCCTACATGAAAATACCGTTATATATCTTTAATCAATGCCGTTTCTAAATTATAGTTGCATGTAATAATTTTTTAAGCGATATCTTTACTGTTAATGAAAGCGTAATTTTTAATGTTGCTATAAATACTCTAAGAAGTATTGAATAACATTCTTTAAATTTTTTCTTTTGTTTTTAAAACACACAAAATTGCGAGGAATACAAGCTTCAATGCTTCGATAACTTATCAGTTTAGGCGCATTCATTGATATGTTACTTAAAACCATTCTCGGGATTTTTTAATTATAACATAAATACTAGAAAATTTTCGAGCAATATTATAGCAGTTTATTACTGATGTTTTTACAAAATTATTTTTGATACGTAGAAAACTTTGAAAAATAAAAATAAAGTTATAAATAGAAACGCATAACACCCGATTATATGATAATAACAAATATAACTTGTACAAATAATGAAATTAATTCAAAAATGCATTTTGATTAGAAAGAATTCTCCCATTTATTTTTAGTTTTATGAATTTTGGTATTTTAATTCATGTGTATAGGGAAATAGTAAATCAGGCTTATTTGTAAAACTTTAATAAGATATAAAAACTGCACCAGCGTTTTGCGATTTTGCTTTGGGAAGAAATTTATTTATACATTTGTAAAGGTCAAGAGATTCAACGATATGATCATCCAACTGGGTTAGAAGTCGGCAAAATCAATAACGAGTCATGGTATAATCTGATATTTACACGAAATTTAAATTCCTAGATGAAGATGTATCACAGACTCTCACTTTATAGTGATGCGTTTAACTGGGGTACGAAGTCCCAAATGTAAGATACAGTTTAATAAGTAAATAAAAACGAATCAAATAGAGAAGAAAACAAGATTGCTATGCATATTTGTTTTGAGTTACATTATCAAGTTTACAAACAAGTTAATGATAATAATTTCCATTTATTCATAGGAATATATTAAATTTAGAAATACATTTAAACTGCTGCCCACTGTAAATGCAGCACCCTGAAGGAAGCATGCAAATAATATGAAATTTACAACAGGCATTAGCGGAAGTGAGATATGCAAATGATTAGAATTTCAACACAGACGCATATCATGCGCTCCTGTGGCGCCACATGAAAGATCTATTTAAGGCTTGGAGATTTCTGCTCGTACCATTCGACGTAGCTTATAGCAGAATGGTATGTCCGCAAGACGATTAATGCTTCGTCTACCCTTGACGCAGAGCCACAGACGTCTCCGCCACCACTGGTGCGATGAAAGAAGGGTTTGGTTGGCAGAATGGAATAAAATTGTCTTTACTGATGAGTCACGCTTTTGTCTGCAACACCACGGTGGTCGCATTCGAGTCAGGAAACATCGTGGAGAGAAGATGCTGTGTTATGTACCACCACAATGGTCCGGCACCTGGTATTATGGTATGGGGCGGTATCGGATATCATTCTCGCACTCCTCTAGAACGCATTGCGTTTCTTTAAACAGCCAGTGCAACATCTCCGAGGTGTTGGAGCCACTTGCCCTTCTTCACCTTCAAGGCTTTCCCACAGCCATATTTCAACAGGATAATGCGCGACCACACGTGGCACGCATTGTCCAAGGGTTCTTCGTCAATCGCCAGATTGAATTGCTTCCCTGGCCGGATCGCTCTTCGAATCTTTCGCCGATAGAAAACATGTGGTTTATGGTTGCTAAACGATTGACCCAGATTACACCCCCAGGTGCTACACCACATCAACTTTGGCAAGGTGTGGAAGCTGCTTGCTCTGCTGTACCCCAAGAACACATAGAAAGTCACTTTGAATGGCAACGGTGATCTCCAACAATGGCGAATGTTCTGACTTCTGATTTTTGGCAGGAACCACACTTCATAGAGGTCTATAAATATATTTATTTGATACTTAGTCAACATGTTATCTACAAAATAAATTTTGTCGTGATATCTCTTGTCTTTCTTGGTGTTGCAATTGGAGTGGCCAGCAGAATAGATAAGTGTAGCTTTAATTTTACATAATCAGTAAAAAGAAATAAAAAAACTTGTTTTATGTAAATACTAATCAAGTAAAACATATTCCATGCAATTTTGAACTCCCTATAAGAAATTTATATTTTTATTTAAGTCTATAAAACCAAATGTTATTCTAGAGTCATTAGAGTCCAAAGGTTAAGAGTAATTTGAGATTCCTAAGTTTCTCTGACAATATTAGACCAAAATAAAAGTAAAAAAAGCTTTAATTAGTTAAATATAGTTTAGATTCTTGGAAACAAATGCTATTTTCTGGAAGTCTCAAATTATTTAAGTCAAATTCATTAAATATCAAACAAAACTACGCACTTAATTTTAAAAATTTTATTCTAACATAATTATCCCTTATATATAAATAAGGAATGTGAATTTACTGAAAAAATAACAAAATGTGAAGAAAAAGAAAACAAGTGACGATGAAAATGTTTACATAACAGTTTTCGTAAGCATCCTTAATGTAGAAAAATTTCGTTTCAATCCCCTATAATTAAAATGTAAAATAAATAACTCACAAAAAATGTAGTAATCGTTTTTTTCACAACACGTTGTCTTAGCCTTATATAATATTAAAAATGTTATTATTAAAACTCTTGTAAAAAAATAAAATATAATGTGTATGTCAATTTTTTGTAAAAATTTATGGTTATTGTTTTTTCCGCTTAATTAATTAAAATATAATTTATAAAAATCAAGATTAATTAAATAAAATTAGTAAATTCATAAGAAAAATCAGAAAAAAATTTTTTTTTTGATCTCAGTAATATGAGGAATTTATTCAAATTTGAGATAAAATGAAAGCTATTTGTGGGAATAATTTTGCTTAAATCATCTTAAAACCGAGGATTAATGCCAAGAATAATCGTTTTTCTAAAGTATTTAATTACTTAAATACACTAGAGAATCAATAATTTTTGTTACGTATGAGAAAGCCGAAAAGGAAACGATTTCTAAAATCGAGAATTATATACGAAAGTAAATATTTATAAAAGTAACGGCTAGAATAGTAATTTCTGATAAAGAAATTCAACCAAGTGAGCAAGAATTGCTTCATAAATGGAAAATGTATTTAATATAGAAGATACTAAACGTATTCATATGGATTATTATTGTCTTAATAATACAACTTAACTATTTTTGGTAAATAATACGAACACTATATCAAACATCTTCTGAAACGTCGCCAAGAAAATAATTAATGTTGCCACAAAGCCAGCATGCTCTACCCATAAATAACATCCTGGTTTCTGAGTGATATATCTTTTGTATCATGTACTCCCATATCATTTGTAAGATGAGCAACGTTATTTGTTAGAAAGAGATATGGAGTTATTTTATTTCTTTAAGAAATACATAAAAAAAATCAAGAATTTTATATAAAAAAATTATGTTTATGTAGCAATCATAAATAATTAACTAACATTAAACAACTATTTTTTTGAATAAATTTGTGCCACAAGTTCTTTTAGATTATTTGTTTACATTGTAAAAAAAAAAAAAAAAAAAAAAAAAAAAAGAGAGAAACCTATTTTATAGTGTTTAAACTGATAGACTTAATAAAAAACACTGTGCTACAATAAAAAATTAAGCTAAAAATAATTTTTAAATGAAATTTGCATCATTTGGTATGCATCAAAGACGAAAGATTAATGATGCTAAAATGAATAAATGCAATAATTGTAACTGGTTATAAACTTTTCACCTCAATATTTCTTTAGCTTATTTAGAATATAAAAATTAATGTAATGTTGAAGTAAAATATATCACCTTTTCAAACACAAAAATTTTATTAAAAGTCTTTGTGTATATATATATGAAAGAAAAATTATAGCAAATGAAAAGAAATGGAATAAGGGTATTCAATCAGCCTTATTAAATAATGCTAATTAGGTAGGCTCGTTCGATTACTAATGCTGTATAATACGGCTATCTAATCTAATTAGCAATATATTGAATAAAATAACCAAGAAATATTGGAATTACACTTTTGTGGTAACATTCTTTCTAAATATTGAATTTAATTTACAAGAACTGCTTTTCTTTAACAGCATTGCAGACTAAGAAATCTACAGTAACTCTAGCTACGTTTCACAGAAATTTACGTAAATATTTAAAGAGTTAAAAACACAGAAAAAACATCGAAATAAAAGTTTGTAATTCATTGATCATCAACATTATGTTCGAATCAAATGTTTGCCATTCGAGTGTTTGGGTTTCCTTATGTCACTTTTGTGATAATTTACTTCCTAAACATGAGCCAATTTGAATGAATTTAGCAGTTACAAATAGATTCTAAACTTCCACAAATATTAATGACCAGAAATGGAAATACATTGTTTTGGGATTACCAAAGAAGCAGCCACCAAATTGATTTCATAGGATTTGGAATGACTCACCTGAAAGTTGCAATGTTGTTTCTGGATTGAATATTTCACTGCAGGCATTCATATAGATAAAATGCATGCTTATGGAATTTCGAAATAACGACAGAAAATAGAATTTCGACGTAGAATTATTGGTATCAATATCCCAGAGGGATTGGCAGATATGACAGTTGACAAAAGTACTTGATATGATGGTGTATTCTGATAAATATGTAATTTCAAAAACAAAAGAAATAAGAATATTTAGAGAATAACAATTGGATGAGTTAAGTCCTACCTGAACGGCCATTCTTCACAATATTGAATTATAATAAGTATTGAAATTAATTTCCATGTAATGACTCTCTTTTCCGAATTCTCATATTAGGGAACCGCTTTAAGCCCTTGGAACGAAGAAGATCAAATTAAGCCTTTTTTTTAAAAACTCATTTGTACAATTATAGTGTTACAAAGTTCACAATTATTTCTTGTCTCTGTCTTGAAATACCTCAAATAGATCCGAAGTACTCAGATTCTAAAACAAAAATAGTGCGATGTAGACGTATTTTACGTTAAGAAAGGCTTTTCTAGTAAATTGTCAGCTTGATAATGATTTGGCGTGATTTTTGACGATTTGGCGATTTTTGGGTGATATTTGGAGAGAAATAGATAGTGTAGGAAGCTTTCACCAACTAAGTTCTAGGGCCATTACTAAGCGCAATTGCTCAGAATCTCCCAGAAACTTGAAGAATGTCCTAAGTTTTCACGCCAAGTAAGTCATACGAGCTGTCTCTCTAAGGTATTTGATGACTTTGGTTTGTGGGTGCTGTTTACTGTAGAATTGGTACTGTATAATTGTAATTTGTAAATACTGCAACTGCTAATTTTTTTTTTTTTTTTTTTTTTTTTTGGCATCTTTTAGAAATTTTTACAAATGATAGTTCTGTCATTGTTATCAGTTTATTTCATCGACTCTCAATGGTTACTCCTCTTCGATAAATAATATTAATTATTTAAATGTGTGCTTACGTAAACTATTAGCAGACTTGGAACCAAACATCACAGGAGCATAACGATAGACAGAGAGTGCAGGAGAATTAACAGGAACTGTGAGAACTGCCTGACAAGCAGATGACACCAGACCACGTTTTTGACTGTTCAGATGTAAGGGTTGATCTAAGGAGACTCGGAGTTTTGCCATCATTGGTAGACCTATACACTGAACGGATTGATGAAAATGCAGAAGTCCCATGACTTTATTTGATACGACACTCACACACACCTCAAAAACTGTGTCTTTGTTTCGTGGAGAGTAATACGTGTACACATGCTTTTAAACAAAGAATTATCATATATATATATTGTTTAATATACATAATTATATATATATATTGTTTAACTGCATATAGATGGCGCCACTAGTATGTATTATATAATTTGTTCTATTTTCTCTTATCGCTTTGTAAGCGACACATTTTTAATGGACTGAAAAAATTAGGATCTAATCGTTAATTTTTAAATGGATTTATAGATATTTAGGTAATTTTTATAAATTACTTTAATTATGTTTAGGTAATATATTAATTTTAATTTTTAATCGCGCACTTGTTTCAATTTCAACAATCAACTCCAGTTGATCATTGTTATATACTAACTACGTGCAAAAAGATATGAATCGTTATAAAATATTTTGTGATAAAAATGTATCTAATTCACTGCTAAAAATCATTAGAGTACCTTAAGGAAAGTAATTTTTTAGAACAATGAAAAAGCGTGAGGCTTACTTACCAATCTAAAATTTTTTATTGCAATAACTAAAGTAAACCTGTGGATAAGACCTCCAGTGACCATATCTGTTTAACTTGAGTGCGAAGTATATGTCACTGTTAGTTGGCCAGCCTAACGCGAAACCTACAGTGCTTAAAGCAGGCCTGATGCTCAGTTTATCGACCCACTGAAAGGAGGAAAGGCAGATTCGACCTTTATGGGACCGAGGACAAAATAATAATTAGACATGTGACACAGCATTTTTAGTCCGCATTCTTTTTCTTCAAGTTCAATTAAAAAAACTCTCAAATTTCAACTGAAAAACGAATTCCCTATTTCAATTGAAATGTGATGGAAATGCATTCAAATTTCAACCAGGATTATAATACAAAATAAAATTACTTAAATTATTTACATTTTAAACACCACCGTATGAGACGAACGAAAAGCGACGTTGCTATGAAACCAAACCAATAACATTAAATGATATAGTTCTAATAATATACAATAATTAGTTAAAATTGCCTAAATTATCAAACATGTCAAATGTTAAAGTATCAGCTGTTTCAAGGGCCCAGCGCTGCTATCTTTGACTATGCCGCATAATTTAGACGTAAAGAAATCAAATGAATTATTTCACCCACATTGGGAAAGGATCGCTTTTAGATCTAGCTATAAATTTCAGATCACTATCAACTCCATCTTTCAATAATTCCCAGGAACCGTTACCTTAACTCTCACTTTCGGTTACTTAATACCCAGTCTTTGATCATGAGGAATAAATATACATTCAGCAAACGCCAGAGGTACAAAAGAACATTGCATAACTCACAGGGATTTGGCGGGAAAAAGCCGTTATTTTGGCGTCGGATTTATGTAGGCATTAAACGGGTGGGTGAAAGCACAGCCAACTGCGATCGAGTGCGATTCTAGAGTAAGTAAGAAAATAAACTGCCAATATCGCTTGGTGTATTAGATATAAGGACACCCCCGTAGATAAAAGTCAGCAGACGACATTTTCTTCTTCGCTTCCTCTTTCTCAACCAGGATTTTTGTTTGCTTTGGGTTCCCCCTCCACCCTCTTTTCGCTCCCTGGACATTTTTTCTTTTGTCATGTAAGCAGTTTTAATAGAGTTGTTTTGTTTTCTGGAGTTCCATTTCTTGTTTCGCTATTGCAGTCTGATAAAGTTGCTTTTATTCGCTCGTCCATGCAGTTTTCTATTTATGTTATGTCTTCAATACAATATCACATTAATGGACATAGTTACAAAATAAACTTGGCATGTATGAGTTCTTTCTCGATTTTGATAATCTTTTATTTGTGCTAAACTCATACCAAGTAATATATTTTCTGAAGAAATATTCTGAATCAACTACTTCCGATAGCTCTTGTTAAAAGAGAGAGAAAGAGTAATATATTTTAGTTATTAAATTTAAAGGATAAGGTTAGAGGAAATTTAATGAGCCAGGATTTTACTTTATACGAACAACATATCGATATCATTGAAGAACATAAATTTTGGTGCGATTTTTTTTTTGAAATACCCCTGGAAATAATAAGCGAATTTCCAGTAATGGAAAATTATTTGGTTACGTCTGAATAATAAAACATGAGTTTATAAGAACCAGAATTTATAATTTATGAAGTGTTCTAACAATTGAATTTCTTACATTCGTAAAAGTAAATTCAAGTTACAAACTTTATATCTGGCTACTTATTTTTGCAGTCTATAGTCAAAAAGTTTTGACAAATTTTCTTTGTTGAAATAACCTAATACTGACATGAAATGTGCATAATATTCTTACAAACTCCAAAAGATCGTATCGCATATTTTGTACATTATAATCTACATTTTTGTGTAATACTATCTTTTTTATTATCATCACACAAATTTAATATCATAAATATTTAATATTTCGTTTTTCAATATAATCGTACAATATTTTTTGCAATGTTAGAAAGATAGGAAAATTTTTAAGAAATAAATATTAAACATAAAATTTTATTTTAAGGAATTAATTTATTTTCAGTTTAATTTTTAATAAATCATAATTTCATTTTTCACTCTGTGTTTTATGTTTCAAAAATAATAATTTTGAAGTTGGCGTTCAAATTTTTGCTATTTACGCATATTTCCTATCATGAAATTAATAAACTTACTGCCTTAACTTTTCAGTATAAATAATCCATTCAGTTTAGTGACTATTAATAAAAATCTGGAGTGCTGAATAATATCCGCTGATTTTCACAATAAGTGATTAAATTTATTGAGAAAACACCACACTTTTGATTCTATCATACGGTTTAGATGCGAAATATTTGCCTAGCATTTATTTTTTTGCTCGGAAAAAAATGCTAATAATTTAAAAAATTGGATTATATTCTAAGATTTTTATTCATTAACTTAAAAAATGTTCAAGCCAAAAGAATAATTGTGACTGTTTTTTATTAATTTATTAGCTTTGTTTGGAAATATATTTGAGCGATAGGCTCTCACTGGTCTAAAAACATATTCTTTAAATCATTTTATCGATTTTTAATGTTTTTATAAAATGAAATCTTCGTTGATTTATATTTCTGAACGTCTAAGAAAATAGTGAATTAATAATATAAATAGTTTTAATAAGGGTTTAATTATAATCTGAAATATTTTTATTCTAGATTTTAATTTTTTCGATGAAAATTGTAAATTTAATTATATTTGTCAATAATGGAATATAAAATTATTCGCGTTTAAATAAATCATAATAAAATCTCAATAAAAGAAAAATTTTCTGTAAAATTATTTACCAAAAACAAATTTCTTTTTGTGTCTTGTCGTGTGTCTCCATTAGGTGTGCATGCTAAAGGAAGGAAACGCAGATTTTTTGACGAAGAGGATGATTCTAGACAGGAACGGGAAGGTGCGCTGCTTTCTTTTCCGAAACGGGGATCCATTACAAGCTGAAAGTCTGCCTTTTCCCAGTTTTACTTCCAACTCTTATACAGGATTCGAACCCAAGCACAGTCGGTGAAAGCCGAGGGTCATAACCACCATACAGGCTGGGAGGGTTCTTTTATTTTATTTTTATTTCTAGTTTTTTGCTAGTTTTCATCTGTACACGAGAAAAGACAAACGAGCAGAAACAGAGAACATTTGCTGACGAGGACGATGAGTCCTGACAATAACAGGAGTGTGATCTGCTTTCCGTTTTGAAGCGGGAGCAAGCAGGACTGTTTCTCCAGTTCTATCCAAGCTTTATTCGGGATTCTAATTTACAAAACTACTTATTAAATTCTCAATAAAGAGCCTTGTAAATATGATTAAAGAATTATAATAGACGGATTTGATTTTAACATCATTTTATTTGGAGCTTCCCATAATATTGCTGGTACTTGTTGGGATAGAAGCTGAGAAAGTCGAAGAGCAGCGCCATCTATGTAAATGACTCATTCCGACGCTGACTAATGAAGGGAATGCAACTTGACAGACCGTCAGCTCATACTTACTTATACTCATACTTACTAGTTACTACTTTTTAATTGTTAATGTTATTAAATAAAATTGATAAAAATCCTACACTAGGTCCGTCATTAATAAACATTATAACACTCTTAGAAACACTTGAATTTACGCACTAACAGTATTTCCGTGGAAATGAAGGGGACTAAATTAGAAGCCAATCGTATAACATCATTAATGATGAGTATAGTATTCATTTATTGTCAAAAGATCAGAGTATCAAAATATCCTGTTGTCTGTCTGTAATATAAATTATCTTAAAGAAACAAGCAGAATTATCCTAAAAATTTTATTCGAATGGTAACTAATACAATTAAAATGTTAATGTCAATAAATATGCTTAGAAACTAATTTTTTAAACTTTATTTTCTGAAAATTAATATTAATGAAATCCAATTTTAGCTCAAAGATTTTAGATGAGTTGAAACATATGACACCGAATATGTTATTCGAAAATAATGTAAGAAAATAGGAAATTCGAAAAAGAAGAACTTTTTCTCATAAAAACATTACGCAAGCAATATATTTTATTTTAAAAGTGTGTGTATACGTTCGTCTCAGCAATTATATATTCAAAACTAAAAAGAATAAGATATATTAGAATACTATATGAGAAGAATTATTGATCTTGGCTTTGGACTGTGGGTTCTGCTGAAGTTTAATGCTCTTGAAGATTCGGTAGATTCAAATATGAGCCAAAGTTAAATATTTAATATTTATCAAAAACGTTTATAAACTTTTCTTTTTTATGTAATAACATAAACTATGTAATAATAAAAAACAAAAACTTTTTTATGTAATAAAATGCAAAAGTACTTTTACATTCAGCCGGCACAGGTTATAATATCACTAAATAGCATTACCGTGTGAAACAAAATGTCAAAAAATGCTTCTTTTACCCTTATTATATTTTATTTTTCAACTTTTATGAATATTTTAAATAACACAAAATTATTTCTGGTTTCAAAAATTTTTTTCTCATTTAAAAGTTTATACTTTTTTTCTTATCTGTTTTCCATGAGTTGTTTACCAAAAATGTTAATACGGCATACTTTGCGCAGTTAAGAAATGAATGGAATAGTATCTAAAACAGTATGAAGTTATATAACTCACTTTAGTTAGTTTTTATATAGCCCTTTTTGTTGTTTAATGTTAGATATATTGCTGTATTCTGGTTTGTTTTGTTCCTTACGAGTTACTTTTTACCTTTACGGAGAACCGATAAGTAAATTTTAAAGTGGATTCCGAACCGCTACAGATAGCCTGATCCGAAGTTAGATTAGGATTTGCAAAATATAAAACCAAGGGTTTATTTTTAATCACCAGTTTCATTTGCATAGAAATGTTTTTTTAAATGGCTAAGGTTTTTCACGAAAGGAAATCGGTCTCTAAAAAATATTGAAAAGAAATCATTTAATAGCAGAAAATGTAACGAAAAGATCTATTTAAAACGTGTCTTTCTCATACATATATTTTCCTGATCCCTTCAAAAATGGCGCAAATTTGATGTTATTCTTGAATAGTAAACATCTTCGCATCCCAAAGAGCACTGAAATAAGAAGAAATTATCCATTGCAGATCTTAGGGATGTTTGGTTTTTGACTGACAGTCGTAGCACCATCCAATATCTTTCAAATTGGCGAAGAGTTGATGATAGGGCCGGAATTGCAATTCTTAGCAAATTAAGCAGTTCTCGTCACTTTGTGAAGTGCACCTTCAGTGGATTCCTTCGCATGTTGACATATGGGGGAAGGAGATAGTAGACGTTCTGGCTAAGGAAGGTTCTGAAGAACCATCACCAGATACCAATTCACTGACATCTTGAACTGTTTTCCAAGAGAAGACATGCTGACAGGCAAATTTGGCTCGTTCCCCCGAGTCATCCCTAGTATCAAGCAGATTGTACAGGAAGATCCCTTGCTTTTGATTTTTTGATTGCGACAGATGTGTTCAGACAACACTTTACCGATTCTTCAGTGGACACCTGAAAGGTCTTGCATTCGAGAGAGGTCTCAAAGTGCACCCGAATTGTCCTAAATGTCAAAATGAACCGACATCACCGGCACATATCCTTAAGTGCCTGGGATTATCTCTTAAGGACCTCCTACGCTTTTTTTCGACTTTCTGAAAGTAAATGGTCTCGTGGACCTGGTCTAGTATATTTCCTAGACATGGGGATTAGAAAGGAAGGAAGGAAAAATATGATGATCCCTTTCAGATCGACTATCGGTGGTATTTAAATATTCATGCACGCTGCATGATTCACACGTACCGTATACCCGTCGTACGTCCAAGAGCCAAACTTCATGAAGCAGGTCTGTTCGTCGAATGGGAAGTATTCAACGTCAATGCCACAAGAACTCTTGTAGATGGCAGGTGGCTTCCATATCACCTGGCCGTCGTAGTGCAGAATGGCTTTCGTCATGATGGTGACCTCGTAATTCCCGTCAGCGCTGGAAAAAAAGGAAAAAGTTCTTGATTTTGAATCTTAACATTTCTTGGAATTTGATGAAAGTTTCGCAATTACCACATTAGCAAGTGGGCTAAGACTCAAGAACAATTAGTAGGTTCAGGTTTAGAATTCTAACAATTTTTATTTATTTTTTAAAACCACTGTATAATGTTTACCACAACTAATACGATTTTGGTTATAAACGTTTTTAAAAATATCGAAACAGCTTTCTATTGATATGAATTTAATTGGATATCGTTGATAATCGAAGTTAACTACTGTAAAATTATTTATAGAATTATATTCCTCTTGCTGAATATTTTTTTTAAAAATTCAGATATAGTTTACGGATTAAAATAGTTTTCAGTCACAAGTTATTTGTCTTAAATAATTAATTAAATAGATTATTTTCCCTACTGTTTCTTACTTAAGGTTCAAATTATTAAAAGTGCATTTGTTCTTAAAATTCTCACAGATAAATCATGTGATACATGTGATCATGTACGTGTGAATCATGCACGCTGCATGATTCACACGTACCGTATACCCGTCGTACGTCCAAGAGCGAAACTTCATGAAGCAGGTCTGTTCATCGAATGGGAAGTATTCAACGTCAATGCCACATTCATCATTGATATAAAGCGTACTTCTGCACATGATTGATACCTGAATGAATGATTCTATGTTCCGTAACGATTCATTTTTACAGAAATTGGTGCTGTAATCTTAATTTTATATTCAAAATTCGTTTTAAGGATCTTAGCTGTCACTTTGCTTATTACTAAAAGAGAAGATACGGTGAATATGATGGATTTTTTAGGCTCGTTTTTCAATATTGGCAAAAAATTGTATTTAAGTTGCGAAATTTTAAAATAAGATAGCTATTAATATTTACAAATTTTATGAAGAGAAATAAATATAAGGAATAAAATTGATATGAATTTTTCAAAAATTTAATGTGCAAAATTTATATTTTATGCTATTTCAAATATTTGTTCACTTGTGAAAATTAACAGAGCATTAAAAGAGTAAAATGTGATAAAGATAAAAGAGTAAATGATATAAAAGAGTAAAATGATTTTTCCCAATACCTATTTATTTACTAAAATATTCACAGTATTCAAGAAAAATGCTTTGTGCAATACGATAGCTAGCTTAAAATAGACCGTACGGACTATATAAAATTGAGGCTTTCGTACTATATAAAATTGAAATTAAGTGATTAAAATCGAAGTATTTAGTAAACACTAGTTTATCATTTTCTTTTAAGAAAATGGCTTTATTGAATTCTATTATCTCTATCAGTTTAAAAAAATGTAATCCTTTGTGTTAGAACTTTTTAAATTATCAAATATAAAAAAATTATTTCTTTGAAAGGATTCCCTCAAAAAAAGTATTAAAATAATTTGAATATATGAGAAGACTTTTTATGAATCTTTATAGCTATTTCACAAGTGAATTTAAAAATCAAGCAAAAATCAATATAATATACGAATTTTTATCACTGTGTAAATACTAGCATCAATAAACTAAAATTTCTTAAATTGAAACAAAATCTAAAATTACTAAATAAACACTGTTTTAAGAATAATATATGAAGTTTGAACATATTATTGAGATTTAAATAAAGCAGTAATGTTCACAAATTAGTGTAGTTTCAGTCAAAAGACTCAATGTATAAAAAGCACTAGAATTAAAAATTTGAAAGTAAATGTTGCGGCTTTAAAAAAAAAAAAAAAAAAAAAAAAAAAAAAAAAAACATAAAAATTGGGTGGATGAATCGTAGCAGTGACCTTGAAAAATAATTTGTTTCCAGTAGTATGTTGATAAGCTAGAGATAGATTTGCATGATGTCTGCAAGATGGTTATAAGCATTAACAGAGAGTCTTTTGAAGTTTGTCCCTGTTATTAACCTATTGGTTGAAGCTGGAATCAAACATAACTGTAAATAAAATCATCAGATCCCCTTCAAAAAGGTTCACCCAAACCACGAGTCAAACATTACTATGAATTCCAATGGCTTTCAATTGTTTGTGAGTATAAGCACAAAAGAAAAAGGAATCTCACATTTAAATCAACTCTTTCTTTTCCTTTCTGATTGGTTTTTGCTTAAGCAACGTAAGGGCTACTGTAAATGCCTATTATAGACAGAAAGTTTCTTGACTAAACTTCTTTGCGTTACAACCAGCCAATTACATACCCTCATCTTCATGTTCCAGAAGAAAATTTTGGGATGGGCGTGTGAATTAGGTTTCTCATCAAAGAAAGGTGTTTTCTTTACGTTTCAGTTAGGTGTTAGACTCAGAAACAATAGGAACTGTTGGTTTAAATAGAACGTGGGACTCTATATCATTACTATAATTCAATAAGAGAAATCAGTGTCAGTGGTGATTTCTCTCTTTCATAACACAACGTGTTTGGGTATGAACGGCTGTTAAAGTTCATGCTTACAGAGATGACATTCGTACAACAGATGTGTTTTCTTTTAAAAACGATTGATGATAATCACTTCAAATGATGTACAAATCTCAAATCTCATGCTATTTTATCTTTGATCCTCCCCACTCTATCAGCTTCATCAAAAGCACATAGCCTATTGCACTTTCTGCTCAAATTCTGTACAGTATAATATTTGGCTCTTCGGAAAGTAATTTCGTTTTTCTTACCTGGATTAGTTTTTTGTGAGTAAAAATCAAAAATTTTATGAGTGTATGTAGAAATATGCTACTACCAGAGAGATAACAATATACTGGAATGGACAATATGCAATTCAATAAAATATTCATTTGCTATACATTTTTCATAAAAAAAACGAATCTTTGGAAGAATTCAATAAATCACACATTGCTATGCTGTTGTGATCTTTACTACTATAATTTTAATGCAGAATGTGAATTATATATTATGTGTTATAAATTATTATTTGATCACATTAATTTCTAAATGTAAATTTCCAAACGTGTGTGAGATTTTGTCTTTCTGTCTCTTTGCAAGGTGGGGAGGAAGCAGAATAAACGTGAACCAGAACTTTAACTTGTATACATTTGTGTACCGAAAACATTGATTTTGATCTGATTGTTTTTACAATGGACTCAAAATGATTTTAACGTCAACAAAAGAACGGGTGTTTAAAGCAAGCTATTTTTTTTTTAAAGAATTCAGTATTTGCGTTTTAAAATTATGTAAAATTTATATTTAATTATTTTTCTTAATCTATGGTAAATAATTGAAAAAAATTAGTATTTAGATTCAGCGTTAAATTAAGCCCTGCCTCTGCAAGAAGTAAAAACGTAATGCACGCATAACTGTGAAATTTGCGATAAAAATTTGATATTCCAAAATCAGAATAACTTAAGCAAATATATTTTGTGAAGCTTTCTTTTACACTTAACACAAAAATTTTAGAAAACATTTATTAATTACAATAAGAAAGTTAATGATAAATAATTTTCATTATAGTCCCATAGTGAAATCCTATTTTTAAATACACATAAGATAATTTAGTTAAAGAAGAACTCACTTGTTATACAGAACTATATCTGGCAACCATATCTGTTCAGCAGGAACATGGAGTTTAGAAACGCCTCCGTACTCTTCTGGTTCCCATCGGAGCTTGTAGTCATTCCATTCCTACAAAAACATGAAACAGATTATATATATATATATATATATATATATATATATATATATATATATATATATATATATATATATATATATATATATATATATGGTTTTTATTCCATACATTGTACCTTATATAGAGAATCTTACAAGAATGTTAAAAAAAAATACAGAACAACTATTATGGAATTCGCTGGTACTTGCACTTTTACGTTGACAATGGATTTCAGTGTATGGATAAAATGAGGGCGCATTCTTAATTTTAATAATGTTTTATAGATGTTATATTTAATTTAGTTTATAGATGTTATATTTATTTTAGTTTAGTTTCAATTTCATATATTTATATATGTATATTGTTCATTTTGTTAAATTTCATGAAAAGAAGTGAATGAAATATAAAACTGATTTTGCTTCGAAACTACGAAAATCTTGTTTCTTGGTATATGATTGTAGGTTTCTGTTTTTGTAAATCTTGTACAGAAATTGGCTTTATAAGCGTTTGTTGATAAATAAGAAGTTTCTTCACTCACCTTCCTGACCGAATTTCTTGATCAATCGGATACGTTCAAATAGTAAAACAAGATAACTTTTTGACAGAAGAAGTGACAAGTAGTTGGAGATTGAGCTTGGAAAGAAAGCCTGCTACTGGCTCGGGATGAGCTTTACCAGTTTAGGTAGAGATCTCGCTGTATAATTTACTCTTGATATTATTTTATAACTACAATAAGGGCCTTTTAAGCCCTTCTAAACAATAAATAAACAAAATGAAAAAAAAAATTAAAAAACAAATTAAATTCTTTATATCAGTTATGAAGGATAAATTAACAGATCAGTAAGTTGTTTTCAACCAAGTGAAAAGTTGCTCATGATTAGTTTAAAACACCCATTAGCCTGTTGAGCTTTTGCCTGGGATGTCGATCTTCCATGGCTTTCATTTTAAAAATTGTTTCCCATGGAGATACTGTGCAAGGATGATGTAAATGGGCAAGTTGTCAAGTAGTGAATAGGGTTTGCCTTGTGCAGTAGTAGGTTGCAGCTATATTAAAACGCTTGAAATAAGTGGGAAGGGCCCATGGCCAGTGAGGAAAAGTATTTCATTTTTGGATCAATATAGGGGATTCAATGAAACATTGGATTCTAAATCAAGTATAGAACGGCCTGTATTAGCAATGTTCCAGTTTTCCTGCTATTCTTCAATACCCAGTTACTGAGGATAGCTTTTACTGATTATCGCTCGAGGGGTATAATTGTGGCTTTGTCGTCAGAAATGGCCGCATTTTTAGCATCTTAGTCTGCTCTTTCGTTGCCCGTGGTTCCCACATGGGCTTTGGTCTAATTGATTGCGATGTGAGGAGAAAAAAGAGATCATTTTGAATGGCTCCCACTATAGGGCTCTTGCTGCTAGGAAGTAAGTTTGTATACGCGTAACTTTATGGGGTAAATATTATGCAGAAGATAATATCTAACTTATGAAAGTGGTTCTCCCACAGAAACAAAGCTTGAGCTATGTCTTCCAATGGCTATTATTAAGCAGCGTATCACAAATTATACAAGTATAGAAATGCACTAGTCAAAAATTACAATACAAAAATTACATTACAAGGCATAGAAGTTGAAATTTTCGGCTCATCGCATGACGCCTCTCTCTTTCAAGTCAACATGGATGTTGTGACATTCAAATCACAATAACAACTACATGTCACAACACAAATAATTAATAATTATTTTAAACTTTATTTTGCCGTTAGATGGCCATTCACTGTTGCAGGTCGATACAATGATCATAGAGTATAATTGTTGTCGATACAATGGTCATTGAGGCGATGGCACAAAATGCAATCAATCAGAGGTGCCCAGTATCGTGCAAGCCCATTAAGAAGAAAAAGAAGAAATGGCCATAGAGGATAACTGTTGCCGATACAATGGTTAGAGGATAACTGTTGCCGATACAATGGTTAGAGGATAACTGTTGCCGATACAATGGTTAGAGGATAACTGTTGCCGATACAATGGTTAGAGGATAACTGTTGCCGATACAATGGTTAGAGGATAACTGTTGCCGATACAATGGTTAGAGGATAACTGTGGTCAATAAAATGCTCCCAGAGGATAACTATTCTTCATATTACAACGAAGTACAAGTATATCATAACTTCCCAACTGATAACACATTAATTCAAATCTCAAGGATTGCTGTTTGCTGGTAGTTTCAGATACATTTTTTAAATTAAAAGACTGACTCACTTCTACGAAGAATGAAGCGCGTAACGTAATGCATAGATCTTATATATTTTAATTAAATAAAAAGTGTTTTCTGATCAGTTCTAATTCATTTTAATCATTAAATTTAGTGTGTTTTTATATGGAGAAAACAAGGAATTCACTACCTCCCTTCTAGTGTCAGAATTACAGAAGCTGCGGTTTGACAGTCAAATCAGAGATTATAATGCATGATTTCACATCTCTACTTCTCTTCGGTAAAAACTTTGTAATTAGTTTTAGTTTTAGAAATGATAAGCTAGATTGTGTTGCTTTCCTCTTTAAAAAGTTGTAGTTTGTTTAGATTTCATTCTAATGGGTGACATGACGTGGTCACGAAAGTTTTTGTTCCTAATTTTTGCGGAAAGGAAGGCTATTACCAAGTGAACTTTTATCAAGATTTCAATCCTAAGGATCCTAAGTATGCTTTGGAGGCTAATCTCTCAAAATCCTTCAAGAAATTTTCAGTGGTTGTAAACAGTGTTGCCATACCAGTGTGTGTGTGATATTAACTTCCTTAATTACTACCCTAATGTATTATAAAATTTGAAACAAAGAAATAAAATACATTTATTTTATAATTAAACATTACGTATGTATTTAGTAAATATTCCTTGTTTTCCCCTTAGACCAAAAACAGGCGATTGTAAAAAAAAACCTCTACAGTTATTTAGAATTTTTTGATACTTATATATAGTTTAGAGAACTGTTTTTATTACGAATTCAATTTAACGCCTTTGTAAAATTATTAATCATTTATGTTACTATTACCTTATTTTACCATAAATTACCATTTTTATTACCATAAATATGCATTTAAATACCTTCATTTCTTTTCATAAATGAGATGAAAAGAAAAAGTTAACAAGATAGTTGGAAAAAGGGCTTAAGTGGCGGCATTTTTCCATATTTTAAAAAATGTTTTTGATTCATTTAAAGAAAAATTAAACGAAATTTTTTATTGCAGAATTTGATGCACACACATATGGAGATATCTAAATTATAAATTGCAATTCTCTATTAAATCACATATGATAATAGAATCTAACTTTATTGAATAATATTGTGCTTTTGTGTTACACAATAATGCATTTAATTTAATAAAAAAAGCAACATTATTCAATAAAATTATGTTCCATTATATTATGTGTTTTAATATATATATATATATAATAGTACATTTCAATAAAATTATATATAGTAATAAAAAAATTGAAAATAATTATCAAATACTAGAGGGAGAACAATACATTGGAAATACGAAATATAGTAGAAGGAAAAATGTTTAATATATATTTTAAAATTTCAAAGAAAATAGAATAAAGGAAAATGGAGCGACGTACCAGCATGGCTAACTTCAACAGGGGGTGTTGACAACATTGGCACAAAGTATGGCTTTTCTGCATTGGCCCAAGACATAGTCTTAAATAAGCCAGTACACCCCTGTGGTCAAGACTTTATATATATATATATATATATATATATATATATATATATTATAGAGAGAGAGAGAGAAAGAAATGTATTCCTATGTCTATATGAAACAAATTTGTAAATGCATGAAATAGGATTTAGGAAGAAAAGTTATCTCAATTATATGTTCTTCTATAAAAAGAAGATTCAGATTTCAATCGAATATATTCTTAAAGAGTCTAAGACTTTAATAATAAATAATCTATTAAACAAAAATACATTGAACATAAAGAATCGAATAATTTCTCTTGCGCGCCCCTATTTGGTATGACATCAATGAAACCCTTCATGATGTATTCTACATTGATGGAAGCAAACTTGGACGAAGAGTGGTCCATGCATATACTAGACTAAAACGTAAGACAAAATATAGGGACAAACGTTCAACAATTTATGAGTTATAATGAATGCTTAATGTATCAAACTAAGAATTCTTTTGAATGAAGACTGCAATCAAAAATATAGTGATAAATACACACAAAAAGTCTTCATCTATAATGAGTCTTTGAGTATCCTTGCTATCTCGAAAGAACATTAGTAGTTGAGGAGAACTTATTGTCGATGTGTAAGTAGATTTACATAAGAAGACAGATAATAATTGAATAACTGATTTTTTCTGTCCTGAGATACTATTGACTAGACGAGACAATGAAAGGACTGATTTCCTGGTCTTAATCTGGATAATTTCTACTTATAACACCATGCTTAATGTTACAGCAGCTCATTCGTACTTTAAACATCCTCTAAAAAATAATATTAAGAACTGAAATACTGAGCTTTTATCATTACCTGAAATGCTAAATGGTTGAAAAAGTTCTTCCCCAAAAGAGTATCACAAACTTTAACATTGTTATTAAAAATAATTGCGGTGTCCTGGTTAGGTAGAGCGTTCGCTTTTGTTATCAGAAGGTGGTAAGTTTGAATCTCAAACCCATCTGAAGATCCGTTGTGTTAACTAATGGCAGCAAATGCACACAGAAAATGTGTGCATTTGCTGCCATTAGCAATGTCCTCCATGTGAAATGATACCTCTAGGAGCAAATCAAGTCTTCTGCTTGGTCCCTGCTTCTAAATGACGAAACCCCACATTTTGGGTACTGGGTGCCCCATTCTATGAGTTGCCATCGTTCCCACCCCTCATAGAGTAAATCGAAAGAATATCCTTAGTAGCCGGACGTTAGAGATAAAAAGATATTGGTTTAAAGCAAACTCAGTTTTTCTATGGATTAAAATTTTTTAAAAATTACTTTGTTTTAATTTGTGTTTTGCAGTGCTATTTGCAAATATTTCATACATTTAATTCTGGTTATATCATGCCATCTCTCCTATTTCTGTAGAGTTAATTTAATCACTGCTTGTCTACTCTAAAAACTGTATACAATATTCCTTAAATTTTTTGTTATTCATATTTTAATTATCATTATGTATTGTATCTTTTTAAATATTTCATCTTTTTACATTTATTGCCCCTATGACATTTACGTATTATGTGATACTGGTGAAGGGAGATATAAGGCAGTTTAAATTTCACATACGAAAAAGTAACAATAATAAATAAATGTATTTATTCAATCTTCTACTTAAATTTGGCCATCAATTGCTTTTGATGAACTTTTTTTGGGGATGAAACAAATTTTTGAAGTCGAAAATAACATGATACAACAACAAATTTTTCATTGTTGAAATGGGATCCTAATGCTTACTTTAGCCCATTTTCATTTTTGCTGTTAAAAACTAGTATAAAATGTTGAATCACATAACATTAAGATTTAAAATATCTTTGCTGTAGTTTTATTTACCTTATACTTACCAAACATATGCATTATAAATCATTATGTTTTTAGGTTGCATTCAATATTATATTAACTACCACATGTTTTATTTTGAATTAGAACAAAAAATTTATATGCGCAATAACAGCGAACGTAATTGAATTACGCTTTCCCTTAGCTGTTGCAATTTTTTAATCACAAGATGTTTAAGTCCTTAATTGAAATCTAGGATTATTCGAATGTAAGAGTGCTCAAAACTTACGTTCGAATGACCTGAACGTAAATTTTTTGATAATGATGACGTCAGGCCTATGGAATACATGCAAAAGGCCTAAATATCCCCGAAGCTGTCAAAAATAGCATTGGCAATCTCGACAGCTTTATCTGTAAAAAGAAGCTCCACAGGATACTCTATGCTGATGTAAAAAAAGCTTGGCCAGCATTGCTGGGCAGCTGACGATGTGTTGTGGAGACAGTTGGATGTTATCCGGGTCGTGAGTACAAAGGTGATTCCATTCCAGAATTAAACAGTGGCAGAACCATTTCAACTTAATAGCCAGACTTAGAACAAAATACTAGAGAGGCATGACATGTTTGGAGATGTAAAGTTTTTTAAATAGCTCAATTGACGGTTCAGTATTAACATTTGGAGGAGCCATGAATAACAGAGTAATTTTAGAATTGTCTTTATGACATCTAAATGCGACCATCAACTAATGATTTGTAATTTGAATCTGTGCTTATGCAAATGAAATTAGAGCAAAAACATCCCATTGATTATTATTCCCCTAATTTTCTAACATTCTAATTCGAAGGCATATTGTATCGCGATAATAGGTTCATGTTGATTGAGAGTCGATTAAACAATCTCTTAAAAATTCATAAAATTTACACGTATCAATTTCTATAAGGTAGAGGAAATTTCTGTTGTAAAAGCCACAATTACGCAGCTCCAATTAAGTTATACAACAGGAAACAACTTTTAAAATAAAAGACTTTTAATATTTTAAACAGCTTCCATATACTAAATTGGCATTGAAGATTGATCGTCTTCATTAATAAAATTCTAGTATGCCGGGTGGTTGTGTATCTGACTTGGCGTGAAAATCTAAAGTTTTGCCATGGTTTCTGGAAAGTTCTAAGTTACCTCGATTAACATTCGTTCTAGAGCTTTGCTGATGAAATTTTCCAGAAATATTCATTTTTCGCCATGTGGTTGCCAAGAATCTCGCCAAAAGTTGCCAAGTCACCAAATCACTAGAAACGGAGTTTTTAGCGTAGAATACGCCAAAATTGCGGAAAATGTTTGCCCGACTTCTGAGTACTTCTGACATATTTTAAGACAAATACATATTTTGTTTACGAATATGTAACAAAATAGTTAACAATTATTTCTGGGATTAGTGCTATAACTTCCAAGATTAATCAAAAAATACTTAGATGACATCGTGATCCTAATTTTTAAGAGAGTGACTGACCATAATCTTAGACACCAAAGGTTTGAATTATATTCATTTAAAAATATATCAAACTTGTGGTCTAAGAATGTAATGAAAATTTATTTAAGTTGGCTCACTTTTTAATCAGATTGTTTGCCAACGTGTTTCAGAATTAAGTAAAATCCAAATAGCTGCATTAAATAAGAAATATGACAACATTTAAATATATAAGTTTGAGTTTATAAAAAAGATTTAAAATGTTGTCCATAATGTTGATATTTTTTCTGTTAGGCCATGAAAAAATGTTCAGAAGATTTTTTTCATCTTTTTTAAAAATTTCTAGGAATTTTGCCTATTAATCCTTATTAATTAACATGTTTTAGATAACATAATCACCATTAGTTACTTTGTAGGTATAAAATACTTCGGAAATAGCTTATTATAATATTCTAGCTGAAACAAAATAGATGTTGAAAAAAATATTACAATGTATCTTTTTATCAAATTATAAAAGATTTTAAAATATTTACTTTGAAAGCAGTTATATAAAAAATGATTAATTTAATCTCATACTTTTTGCCCTGCGAAGTGTATATTTTTTATTTTTACATACATTAATCACTATGTAATGAAGTTATTATTTTTAAAAAAACACGTCGTAACTTAATTCAAAATAAACTTTGATGATAGGCTCTACAAAGGGATCTTTGTTATAAGCTACTTAAAAGCAATTTCTTTCGCAAAGTTTATTATCAAAAACTATTCGAGCGAGACTGTGTTAACAGTTATTATCAATCAATAAAAAATGTTGTGAAATTCCTAATTGGTTTAAGTTTATAATTAATTTTAGCAGAAATTTAATTGAATATATCTCAATGAGTAACACACACACACACACACACACACACATATATATATATATAATGTTAAAAAAAACTGTTTTATTGTAAAGAATTTAAGTTATATTTGTTATTGTTACTTATAACACTTGGACAAGTTAAGCTCACTGTGCTGTTGTTGGCTATGCGATTTTAAGTCATTATGGTGCGTCTTTCGTTTAACCAGTGCACCACGAAGGTGAAAGTACGACTTTGCTTTAAACTTCTCCGATAGATGGTACCACCAGAGGATCCATTTTCCCAATTTTGACCTTGATATCTGTGGGAGGAGGAAATTATTTTCTAGGGACCATTACTCTCCCGATAACTGCTGAGCGGCAATCCCAGATTTAACGAACACGTTTATCACATGTATTCGGTAGGTCTTTAGTGGTATTGGGAATCTAATCCGCTCTTCCTGACGGAATTCTGATGCTCTAACTTCTAGGTTACTAGGCCAGTATAGTAAGTTCACGTAAACAAATGAAGTACAAAATATATGTGGATTATTTTTAAAGATATATATATATTTTATATTTTACTAGCACGCATCTGTTACAAATAAAATTCACCTGTTAAGGTAATTTTTTCTTACAAAACGAAGATGTTGATAGTTTTTCTTCATGTATATGATTTATAGTTTAATTAATAAGGTTTCCGAAGGAATATTTGGTAAATTTTTCTTCTGTCTGTATGCGATAGCAATTTTAAATTCTTATACAAGTCATATGATGCATACATCTATTTAACGAATCAAATCACGTCATATGTTTTCGATGGAATTTAAGTCTGGTCCGTGTATATATACATGGATCAGACTTAAGAATATGGTATTTCCTTTCTGAAAGCAGTTTACAGTTAACATAGGGTACGTCAATATATCGTGCTGAAACTTCCGATTTTATCCTTCTAAAAACGAATTAAAAGGTATGGGGTGTTGATCAAGTAATTGTTGATAACAATTATAGTCTATGTTTTAACCAACTCGCTGCAGTTCCCATTTCCACTGTTAGGCAAAAGTTTCTCATACCATTACAAAGCAACCAATCAAAAACATTATAATATGGTTATAAGTAGATAGAAGTTCCGATGCTCCATTTGCCAATAGTAAATACTTCTTTTTTCCTGGTATTAGAATTAAATTTTTTTTCATCGGAGACATCTTAGGTTATGGCCTGCTTAGAAACCTCTCTCCCTTTTTTTAATATTTCAAGTCTCGGTTTTTGTTTTTAAATTTCCGAAGAATATCCCATGAAATTAATCTTCAAGTAAGTCAGATTATTGTATGTGTGATATAAATTTTTCGTTATAGTTATTTTACCAGTAAACAGGGTAACTTATCTTATTTTTTAGGCATTTTAGATATTTTTGGTTTTATGGGGGTTGTCTAGCCTAGCTAAAACCTTGGATAAGTAGTACATACCAGTAAAAAAATTTTTTTTTGCAAATTGGAAAATGTGTATATTATTTCATTCTTCCTTCCAGATCTCCAATAATTATATTTGAAGAAATATGCCTTAATTTGATTGCTTTCATCTTCTAAAATATACTAGTTTTGCTCAGCAATGCCATTGTCTCAAGGGAGAACTCAATTCTGCGGTGTATCGGAGGAAATGAAGAAGCACGATATCCATTCTAAGTGATTGCTTTCACAAAGCAAACATAAACAATGTCGAAGAAATTCTATTATTTCCAAATCAATGAGCTTTGCTTTACTGAAAGTAGCGGATTACAGAGAAACGTATTTTAAAAAGGTGTATATATACGCCTAAAGACAATTGAAGCATCGGCTAAGCGATGAGTGTATAGATGTTCACGGTTGTCAAGTTGTTGAAATGAGGGATATTTTTTGTGGTCCAATAAGTTTGAAACGTATTGTGTGAGCATATAATTTAAAAAAAAAATTCTTGCCACATAAGTAAGATTTTTCCAAACTTTTGAACCAACATTTGATTTGTTTTAAATTAATAAAGTTCTAAATAGGAAGAAAAATATGTCATTTTCTAAATGAAATTTTCAATTCTGTAAAACATTGTTTTTCAAATATATTCATTTATTAAAAAATGTCTTTAATGATAAAAAAAAAATAAGTACCCTTATAATTAGATTGTGCATACAATTAGGAATACTAACTAGATTGTTAAGAAACTATTTATTGTGGAATATTTTATTGTGTCATTCCGTTGTTTTCGATATTGAAAGATAATGGAAATCACCAAAGATTAAAGTGCTATTGTCATTAACCTGCATCGAAAGCTATTGCCACTGTTAACTTTTGTCTTTAAATATGTCACAATGATTTTAGTATTTATGGAAGAACTAATTTCAATTTCAGATTTAAGCTTTAAAAGTGATATCAGATTTATAAAGTCATTTTTCTGTTCATTACGTTCGAATGGAATAAGCGATCGAATAAATAGGTTCTGGTCACGATGATTTCATAGAAAAGATAAGAGTTGTAACTGTGATATAAATAAAAAGATTGTCTCAATATATTTTTGTACACATAATTTGAAAAATAACAATAGAATAAAAAATAACTTTACTATATATACATAAATAGAAAAACAACAATAGAATAAAATATGTCCTTGCTGTAAAGAATGCTTGATTTTTGTGATTTCAAGTTTTTTCTCTCTACTACTTTGTTGATTTAAACAAATGTAAGAACATTAATTTCAAAAATTGAAAGCATTAACATAATTTATTTTAAAACACGACTTAAAAATACTCATTGGTGAATAAACGCTGTGTGAACTAAGTAGACATATACCAAAGTAAGTTTTTAAACTAATTGACGAATATTTTTGCCAAGCTATCACATGGAAGTTCTATAAGTTAAAATATAAATTCTTCTTTCTTTGTTTTTATTTGTTGGTTTTTAAAACTAATACTATTAAACTCTCAAATGGCTTTTGGAATTACTGCTCGTCTTACAAAACAAATTTCTTTCTAAAAATTAGAAATAAATAATTTAGGATGTAAGTCTCACTAGTAATTAAATGAGTTTAAAAAAATAACTCATGATATTGTTTAAAGTGAATATTTTTTTTATATATTTATATAGCAATTTGTTTTGTTGTTTTATGTATAAAAGGATTTTATAATACTCTCAAAACATTCTGGACCAAAAACTAAATGCTTGAGTTTTACAAGACTAAAATGACTAATATGATCTAATTTTTAAATCACTTGTGGCAAGATTATTTTTTTAATGATTTCCTATCTCAGCTTAAATTAATAATTAGAGTAATTTAAAGTTCTCACATGTACATTTAAGCTATTATTCCAGTTTACATATCTAGATCTTACAATCCTTAAATGGTTAGAATTCAGAACTCTTAAACTGAATTCGTCTGTTAAAAACGAACATTTGGCTTTCATACCAAAATTTAGGTTGTGGTAAACATCCATAAAATCATGCGATTGAAATATAACAAAATCATAAATTCAAAAATAATTATGTAGCAAGCAAAATAATACAGTAATAATAATAGCGAAGAATTAAGTTTTTTTTATAATTTAAAACGGTTACAATAAATCACTGCAAAATACGTGTGGGGATTGGACAGATAATATTAAAAACTTATTTCTATAATTATCATTTAAAATTAGTTTGCTAAGTGACAGAGCATGAAACTGATAACTTGTATTAGTTCTCAAAATGAGAATTTGGAACAGATCTCATGCCCCATCCTGATGTTAAATTTTGGGTCACACTGAAATAACTTAATGCAGAACTTAAATTGGAATCGTCTTCTTAGCACCATGAAGTCAATGAAATTGATGTTGTCTCTGATTAGGACAAGATTATGGTAAATTCATTGTTTAAATTATTGTCTAAAAAACACTAAATCCTTATAGAGGTAATCCTCCTTTAATACTGACCACAGCTAGTTTTACCGCTAAACCTGTGTACTTTTACTATGCTATATATAAATAGCATACTTAAAATTAAAATTCATGATAAATATCGATGGAATTAATATCTTTTTATTCATTTAAATAGAAAAATGCTTATTGAACAGTGTAAGAAAACATTTATTACAGTATTTTTTAAATTAGTAAATGTAATGAAAAATATATAGACAAATCTCTTAATGGATTTGATTGAAGATTAATTTTAGACCTTTATTCTTTTTTAAGCTAAATTTTCAAAATTCCTTTCTGACGCCTTATATGGAATTTCTGTCAAATTTGGCTTACAAATATTATAGTTACGCTAACGAAAGATAATCAAAACTCAGACTCTATTTGTGAAAAAATGCATTAAATTTTTCCATATGTAAAAACTTATACTGCTCTTATTTATAAAAATCAAAAAACAACAAAATCAACCTATAAAAGTGTGAATAAAATTGAAATAGAAACAAACTGCAATATTAATTACATACAATGATCTCATAGTTAGAAATGTCTTTTTTTTAAATAATTACAACACATCAAATAAAAAAAATAAAAATAAAAAAAAAATAAAAAAAAACTTGTCAGATGAGTTAAGTTATTCATAAAGTGTTATACGAATTTGTAATTTATGTTCTTCATCTCTTGATATGAAAACATTCATCATTCTCAAAAACCGATCTTAAATTAATGGAGATTCCTGAAAGCTTGCTACTACGGAATGTGAAAGTTCCAAAATTCCTTTCGCTAATTTAATCTTCCCCATCAAAGACTCGCATTGCTTTAGTCTCTCCTCGTACGTAATAAGCAAATATAACTCCTCTGGGGTCATTTATCATTTTTCCTCCCCATCTAGGATAAATTTATTAAAAGCATAAATCAAAACACGAAGTCTTTATTGAAGAGTGCGATTATCTTAAATCGCTGTTTTGAATTAAAATTGGAAAATGCGTTTTTTGAAAAAAAAAAAAAAATTTAAGAAGAAATTTTTTCTCTCTTTATTTTATTAGAAAAATGTACTACTTAAAGATGGTGAAACATCTGTTTCAACGACTTCTTTTTTAAAATGCTTTAAGCAGTTCGAGTTATTTGACTAAAATCAAAGATTTTATAACATATTAACCATAAAGTGGTTGTTTCTTTCGTTCCAGTTGAGATGATTATTACGTAATTTCATTAGAATTCTCTGATTGGTTTAAAATATATCTATGACCTAAGATAACGCTTCTTTCACTTTACGTCGTATTGAGATGGCGTTGCACATTTGACTTGTCGACGAATTGAAAAACTAGCAAGCTACCTGAATGTAGCTTGCTAGTTTTTCTTTTTCCACTCTTACAACCTGCCTTCAAATCGTATTCCTCGAGCGGCATCAAACAAGGTAAAGTTCACCATAGAATGTCTGAGTGTCATCGATGATGAAAAGAAATCCATTAATGATTTTTACCAGCAATAAAGAAGAATTTTTTAATTATAATTTTTTCCGTTCATGAAATTATCAAAATAGAAAAAAAATTACCTATTGTTCTAAATATAGTTTTCAAATCTTTAGGGATATTGTGCTTCAAAACTGAACATGTTAAAAATAGTGCACAAGAAAAAGCAAATTAGAAAAGACCAGACTAAAAATTCACTTTATGGTTAGTTTAAATTTGCAAGGACGATTTGAAATTGCAATTGTTATTAAAAAATGCTTCAAGTAATTCAAGTTATTTGATTATATTTTTAGATTGTATAATATATTTTTAATTTTTAGCATATATAGTTCACAAGACTAATGATTTATTTGGAATGTTGTGGGAGAAATTTGGTCATAAAGGCTAAAATCAAATTTATATCATGATTTTTCATTTTGTTTGAAAGTCGGTTTCATTTTGTGAGCTTGAGCTGATTGGTCAGTTATCTATTTTTGCTTTGGACTAAAGGAACATTCTTGTTTTTATCTTTATAAATCTATAACATACCCATATACGAGAACGCTTAAACTCTTAATAGAATGTCCTTTAATGTTTTTAATTTCCTCAACAACCTTAAATATACGATAATAAAATATCCTTTATTATTTTTAATTGAGCAATCAATATAATCTTTTATTAATGTATTTAACCCTATCAGCGATATCCCTTAGTAAGGGGAGAACAAAATCAACTAAAACTGAAGTCTTCTTCAACATTTGTACTTGAAGAATGAAATTATGTACACAAAAGATCATAAATGTTCTCAGACATTTGCTTAGCAAATACTGAACAAATATTGCTCTTGGTAAGATATCTGGAGAACGTACGGACTAGAGTGTTAAAGACGGAATTTTTTTATACAAAGAAAATTTAGTATAAAATCAGCAATATGCATTTAAAGATTATTTTGTTGAAAAATAGTATTTTGCAGGCCTCATATTAAAGACAGGCCCATGGTTAGAAATATAACAAAAGTGCTAGTCCTACCGTTCAAGGTGCCAACCAGTGTGTAAGCACCAGCATATTTACATGCACGTAGTCCAGAGTTGGACTCTACTGTTAGGTAGGAGTCTTTGTACTTTAGAAGCAGGGCATAAAAGACTCAATAATACCTCACCTACCAACCCCCGTAATATTATTTCACTTGGTGTACACTGCAACCACGACTTATTTAACGTGCTCCAACCGTCTTAGTGAATAGGATGGATCTTCGGTTAAGTCAAGTTTTGAACTTACTACTTTCCGATGAAAGGAATGATGCACCACTTAAACAGGACACCGCGGTATCTACCATCAATGTGTATAAGACATAACCGAAACGTGCATTTAATAGATATCATACCATAGATCTAGTGCTGGATGTGCTGTGTACTGTGATGTCGAATGTACACTTACGATGTATATATTTGTTGATTCCTACTAACATAAATGCGACAAGCATAATGTTAAAAGTAGAATTATAATTCATTTGAAAACAAGACTAACCTATTCTTAAATCCAACTTCATCATGGGTCTCAGAATTAAAAGATCCCTTACACGTAAACAATGTCAAAATTGCCAAAGCTAAGGCTACTTAGCTAACAGATCATGCTGCT
This sequence comes from Latrodectus elegans, assembly GCA_030067965.1. Classification (NCBI taxonomy): domain Eukaryota; kingdom Metazoa; phylum Arthropoda; class Arachnida; order Araneae; family Theridiidae; genus Latrodectus; species Latrodectus elegans. The sequence continues at coordinate 35,085,950 of CM057819.1, forward strand.
TAAAACATTAGGAAACTTTTCAAGCAGACACTTTTTGTGTTACCTTGAAAATGATTCCATTTCCTAACTCAGAGCTCATAATATTATATAGACGAACCTTTAATTCCATGATGGTAACATGTATGATTTCTTAGCTGCTAGTGATAATAAGCCACTGAGATCCACCACAACACTCTGTTTGACCATCCTTAGCATATCGATTGCATGACAGTAATGCGATCTCGCCCGACTAGCAAAACAATTTACTGTAAACAGGAATCCTGGTAATCTGCAAGTTATTTGCAGATTAATATGATTCTTGTTTATGGTATGGTTGAAATTTATATCAAAGTCAGAAATGGTTTGATAACTATTTTTACTTCTTCTACGGCATCACAACAATAATCAAATGCGATTTGTATAGTAGAAACCTACTGTGAAAAATATTCTCATTTAAACATAATGCAGGTATCTTTACCACCACGTAGGTCTGGTCTGGTCTTTAATGCAAAAAAGGTTCGACTGTCCACTAGCCAGTATGCTCCCCCAGCTCTCTGGCCAACAGAAAACGACTGATCAGTGTCTACTAACAACTAGTATGTCAATATACGCCAGTCATTAGGATAATGTAGAGGTTTGATAAAAAAAAAAAATGTTTGCTTGATACATTGAAAACAAATTTTACATATTTAGCATACCAAATTTTTGACGTAGGAAAATTGTGTATTTGACATGCTCTCAGTGTATTGTGCTCTCAATGTATTTCACAAAAAAGCTTCTTGTGCACATTGACCATCTAATCTTGTCTGTACTGTATAAATTTTTATGGTAAAACTTTTAAGTGGTTGCTTACTTTATAGAAATCACTGACCGAATTTTTTTAACAATTGCGCTTGTAAGCACCAATTTCAGTCGCATTGTATGAAAATGTTATAAATTTGCGAAATGGATGAAAGTAGATTGCTATCTGTTAAGTGTTCTTTCTTTAGACTTTGTGCGGGTGTAATTAAAAAAAAATATATATATATCAAAATTAATATAATGTAATATATCTTCAGTTTTTAATTAGAAAATTACGATGAATATTAAATTGAAATATTTGATTACAAATTGTTTTTTTTTTTTCCAAATGATAACAGCTCAAGCGATTACTTTCACACGAAAACTTTTATTAAAAGAATGCAAAATATTCTGGGATTAATTTTTTATTATTTTAAAAAGAAATGTGTAAGAAAAACAATTACATTCTTACCTGTTCGACCCAAACATTTGTTGTCATGATTTGATTCTTGATGTTCTGAAAAAAAATTAAATAATATTTTTACAATTAAATACAACAATTCAAACAATTAAAATCATTTAGTATACAATACAAGAACAACAGTTTGATAATAATCGCAATAATTATTTTCTGTTTTGCGAGCAAAAGAAAGTTGTGGGTAGTTCATAAGAAAAATAATTCTCTCTCTCTCTCTCTCTCTCTCTCACACACACACACACACACACACACACACACACACACACACACACACACACACACACACACACACACACACACACACACACACACACACACACACACACACACACACACACACACACACATTAACATTTTACATCACCAATCATTGTTATATTTTATTTCTAATTTCGTTTGCGAAACTGGTTTTCAGTTTTAGCCTTCTATTTTTAATTGATAATAACCTTTATTTCGAAGGAGTCGAGAACGGTTCATTTATTTATTCTTCGGAATACTTAATCAAATGAATTCCAAGTGCCTTCCCCTTTTCCGCTGTCCCTCTGATGAGAAGGAGAAAGTTTTTTTTTAATCATTTCTCCAACATTTTTGTTTTTTCTTTCTTTACACAATTCTTATATATTTTATTTCTATTTTAACTTGTTTTTTTATTACTCTAATTACTTTTCTTTGTGTTTTGAAAATACTCTTCATAGTGTTCTTATTAGAAAAGATTTCCTAATTTCTTAAGAGTCTGATTTATGTATTCAAATCACACTTTATTTCTAACTTATTATGTTTTTATGTTTCAAAAGTTTGAAATTTTACATTCTTATATATATATATATATATATATATATATGTATATATATATATAAATAAATATATATATATACATATATATATATATATATATTTATATATATATATATATATATATATTTTTATATATATATTTATATATATATGTTTATATATATATATATATTTCTATATATATATGTATATATATATATATATATATATATATATATATATATATATATATATTTATATATTAATATAAATTTATATATTTATATATATATTTATATATATATGTTTATATATATATATGTATATATATATATATATATATAAAGAGAAAGAGAAAAAGCAATATAAAATATTGGAAAGAATTACTAATATTATTCGAAGAAATTACAGAATTTCGAATGCCCAGCGTGGAGTACTAATCTCGAAGTTACGAATAAGTTTTGACATATATACCTTTTTTTACTGTAAGTTAAACATTTTTAGAAAAAAATGGTCTGTCAACAAGGAAACTATTTCATTTGTTCTTATAGTATTTGAAGAATTCAAGCACATATGATAAAAATTTCAAGTGCAAGTAAAACTCAAAATATAAATGATACAATGTTTTATATCTTTCAGAACATATTCGGCCGATATCATAGCTTCCAAAGTGAAAATTTCAGTCTAAGGTTACTTTCCCTTTTGATCACATTTTCTTTAAAAAAAAATAATAATTTTAGATTTATAAGAATCCTGTTTCTAAATGTCATTTGTATGGCATCTGCAGAGTAGTTTCTTGAAAATAAATCATTTTTGGAGAAATGTTTATGAAATATATAAAAGTGATATTGAATGAGGGTATAAAGAGTATTTAAGTAAAATATTATCTTGCTCTCAAAATACATTGATGATGTTGAAAGATGTTTTTGTTGTTGAATATCTTCGGTGTAATTAAGTCTAAAAATTTTGTCAGTCTTAGAAAATTTAACATTGGACTTGTGGAATGTTTAATTCTGGAAAGCTCCAGACAATCCAGAATATGGTCAGCGCACTTCAAACAGGTTGGGAAAGCCTTTTTTCCCATAATAATGGACATAAATCTCAAGCATCCTCGGATAAGCCTAATTATAATCATCTGGTACCGCCTGCAATACTTGCACTACCAGGGCACTTTCCTTAGTACCATTGACGAACAAGTGATATTATCCTAGAAGCATGAACAGCTTTTTTAGCTATCGTTGAAAGATACATCCAATAATAATTTAAAAGAGAAGAGCCCTTTTATTTAAAAGAGTTAATCGTTATTATGTAAATTTTTTCCTAATATAAACAGTAATGTAATACAACTATTTGCAAATTTTCAATTAGCAGCAAGAACAGTTAGGTGTCAAATTCCAACACTACTATGAAATGAAGTTTTCGAATTTAATGCAAATTATTATTTTTGCTCGCTGTGTAATTTTGTAACTGTATTTGTGTTTCGCTCTGTTACTGGAGGTAAAGAAATAAATTATTTTTAGAACTGGTTGATGTTGTTTTAAATGCAAGAAGTAATGACTTGAAGTCTTAATACAAAAGTTTATAAAGCAGTTTTCGAATATTTACTAAAATCGAACGACATAGGGAAATAATCTATGCTTGGAGCTTAATAAGAATTAATATGGATATTTAAGTATTCAGTCTAATAAAAGAACTATAAAAGCTCGAATTGTTAAGATAAAATATTCAAACATAAATTAACATAAGAGAGAGAAAACCCTTTTTACAAGAAAAAACTAGCTATTACAGATAGTGCCTCTTAATATATGTAGTAGAGGTACTATAGTTTGATTTTTATTCAGTTAAAAAAAATTTATGGAACAAGTTTTGAAAGCTTGCCAAAATTGAACTATTTTGGCGATTATGGGTATTTTCAGGCTTAATAAAAATTAATATGAAAATGAAAATATTCGCTAAAAAAATGTCCTTCTATTTCCTTCATTTTTATTTTGTTTACTGAGCAAGATAATATAAATATCATTTGATATAAAACTGGCTTCTAACTTTACTTGAAAAATTTATAAATGTGATATCATAAATGTTTGATATAATTCCTGAGAAAATGAAAACAAAATTGTAACGCTGCTCAAATATGGCGACGAAACGTTCCAGCGCTTTTGAAGTGCCTATTATGCTTTCTTCTCAAACTTCGCAGATAAGTTCTGTAATGCTCGAAATGAAAAATGACGTTGCCAGAGTCCAAATCACAAAGTTGTTCGAACAGCCACAATAAATGACGCTCCCTTCATAACACAGATGTGTATCGTTTGAAATCTATAGTACGCGGTGCTTTGTTCCTGATGAGATAATTCTTATAAATGTAAGAGCTTTAGGAAAAAAGTTGTTGTCGTTTCCTTTGCATTGAATCGTTTGTTGTTGTATCAAATATGTCTTTTACTAAATAATTGGAACTCCTTTTTAATAATTTCTCCTAAAGATGATGGAAAATTAAAAATTCAAACGAAATATTCTTTGCATAATTCATGCATATTTCTGAAACGACGTAACCCTAGCGATCACTTCGAGAAACATGAAATTGCAAAGCATTAAACTTCTATACAATCTATAGAAAATATTCCTATTTTGTTTGAACTGATAGCGGATAAATGCAATGGAATGAAACTTATATCAAGATGTAAGACTCTGTCTAATTTAAGCTCTGCTTTATATCCACACGTACAGCGTTTGTAATTAATTTAAAACATAATTAACACAGCATTCAACTCCCTGTAAAACTGCTTATGTCACGATGAAGTCAATAGTAGTTAATTTTATTTTCTCTTCAGAATTCTTCTCGATTTAAGAATTCGTGGTTCTTTTTTATCTTTTTGAAATTATCATCTACATATAACCACTGGAAATAATAAAAGTATTTATGGCATTAGAGATCTCTGTTTCTACACTCTCTCAGTTTAATTTTTCTTAAAAAATATCGATATTTTCTATTTTTTGAAGAACTATTGTATTTCCTCATTGCAGCGAGCGTGTTTTCGGTTTTTCCAATTAGCTATTGCTTCTTAAATGCATTGGAAGGTGTATGAAGGTATCAATTGCGATCAAAACTTGAAAGAATTTTTAAGCATTTTACTCCCCATTCGATTTTTGTTAATTGATCTATACGTGAGGATTTTTTGTAGCATAAAATAGTATTCGGAACACAATCCAAGTAGATAGTAAATATTTTCCTTTTTCAAAATCACAGTTTTCTCCTCAAAAGGTAGGCAACACAATTGCTGCTCAAAGCTAGTAAGAAATGTGCATTCATTCTGGGGAATGGAATTCAAGGCTATTTTGGTTCGGTTTGCTGAAGTGATAAAGGGTTTTTGAGCAAAATTGCTGCAATGGATATGAAAAAGCTCAGCGTATAAAATTGTGGTATTTTACACTGCACATTGCTGGAGATTGAGACTCAATTTGTTTTGCTCTAGGGTCGTGTTTTAAGTACAAGAGCTTTCTCAACTGGAACTTATTGTTTAAAATGAACTTCGTATTACTATGGACATCTACACGTACCACATAAGAAAACTAATTGACCAGAACCTATGGCTTAAAATGAACTCCGAATTACTATAGACGATCATGCCTTCCACCTAGCTAATTCGACTGGAATCTATGATTTAAAATAAACCCCAAACTACTATGGACATCTAGCGTTCTGCATATGAGAGCTAATTCGACTGGAATCTGTGGTTTAAAATGAAGTCTGAATTACTATGGACATCACGCGTTCTGCATGTGAGATCTAACTTAATTAAAGCCTATGGTTTATAATGAACTCGAATTACTATGGACATCACATGTTCCTCATATGAGAGCTAATTTGACTGCAACCTATGGTTTAAAATGAACTTTGGATTACTATGGGCATCCTTGTTCGACCTGAGATTTAAGTTTACCAGGCTCAAGCATTATCAGTGGACCAGTACTCTCATAGCATGAGCAATCACCAATGTAATGTAACATAATATTTACAGTTTAATTAGAACTGACGAAAGTAATTTATCAGTAAATGATATCTTATCACTCTGCAATGAAATTGGTACTATATACTTGTTCACATAGACCCATACCAGGCCAGCGTTTTCAACTTCTGAAATTGTTTTCTGGTTAGGAATGTATTAGGTTGTAGATATAGATTTGTTATTGAAATCTACAAGACATTGGTGACTTAATACGGGTTCACTTGTAGCTGAAATAATCTGTAAAGTTTTTCGTAACATTGAATGCATGCCGCTTATGAGTTCACATTATCGACAGTTCGTTGCAAGAACCTGGAAACTGCCAAGCATCCACCTCAACAGATGAACACGAAAGGGAAAAAGAAGCAAAACATCCCATTTATTCATCGTCGGTGACAGTTTCAACCTTCCACTTCACATCCATGCATCAACAACTTATCTTTGGGGAATGATGTAAAAACATAGTAAACATTTTATTCTAAAACTAAGTAGCTTAGTTTTTTTAATGGCATTTATAATTTCCATACCAGTATATTTAATCTTTATTCTTTTAATTTTATAGTTAGAAAATTAAATAGCAAATATTTCACAGCAATATCTTTGTATTTGTCAAATACCTGCCCCTAATTTCAGATTTCATTTTAAGTATAACTTTTTATAGAAATAAACATTACTTTTCATAGAAAGAATGTGCTCTATAATTAATAAAATTTAAATAACTTCTCTTTAATTTGTAAATTTGTAAAATTTTGATTATTTTTTTTAATTAAATGAATATAAAATTTTGAAATTCAAACAGTTTAGGATTCATAATTCGCAAATTTTAAAACTAATGCTAATAAAGCTTAAGTTTTACTAATGCAGTTAATTAGTGACTAATTCAGCAACGCTTTATAAGCCGAAGTAGCCTAGTGGTTAAGGCATCGGCATTTCGCCCGAAAGAGTGTGTTCGACACCCAATGCCGCCAAAGACTCACTAAGTATATGCAATTTACGTGCTCGTTAAATATGTGAAATTGAAAATCCTATGGTCGATCTTTCAGCAGTTACTATGGGTGTAATAGTCTGGAGAAAATTTCCTCTCCTCCAGACTTATGTCAAAATTAAGGGAGTGAGTTCTCCAGTTTCCCCATCTATCGGAGAAGCTTAGAGCAAAGTCGTACTTTCACCTACGTGGTACTCTGGTTAAGCGAAAGATGCAACCAACTGACTTAATTGGCATAGCCAATCGGCATAATGATCTTAACTTATCCAACTGTCATAAATAACAGCAACAAGTAATAGATGATAACGTATTATCTTATAAAAAAATAAAGAGTTATGTTTACCGACTTATACACTATATAATTAACAATTAAGAAAGCGACCTCTTTGTAACCTGTAAAATTTAGAATTAATTCCATTTCTACTGATAAAAACACTTAACACACACACATTTAATAACACTTTTAAAGTAAATTTATTATTTTCCTTTTACACAATACTTAAGTTATTTTTATATAGTGACTTCTATTTTTTGTTAAACTCTCTTTAAAGGAATTACTTCCCTTTCTCATTCATATAATAAAGAAAAATTTCCTTAGAAAAGTAAAAATTGAATTTGAAACAGATAAATTTTGGATTTTTATTTCAAAAAAATTTAAAAGTTATTTCATATTTTCAAATAAAGTCAAGTACTAACATATGTTCAATTGTACCTCCTTAAAATAACGGGTATTAATTTTTTTTCTCATAAATATAATAAAGTTACTTTTGTTGCTTTACAGTGTAGCTGATAATTTAAAAACGACTTCCTGTTTCATTCATACAATAGAAAACATGTCCTTTAAAACATAGTAAAATTTTAAACTTAAAATAGAATTTTTTCGGATTCATAATTTACAAAATTTAGAACTAAGTCCATTTCTTCTATTAAAGGTGATCATTAAGAAATTAAAGTACACTTTTAAAATTTTAAAGGCATTGTTTTCTCTCTTACAATAGTTAAGTTATTTTTAGTGGCGCATATTGTTACAATTTTAACAAATCACTTATCTTTGCCTTCTAAGCAATAATGAGTTTTTCTAAAATCTTATTTTCAAAATAAAGTTCTTAAAGTAAAAATAGAGATTTAATGATGTATTACTTATTCAAATCAGCAAAATGACATTCGGGTTAAAAGAGCCATTATTCATCTGAAATATTTATGAATTAAGTTCTACTAAAGTACAATAAGTTTATACATAATATAAATATTATCTATAATCTAATTATGCATCTCGAAAACTGTATCTTTATCAACCATATTATCAGTCTCAAATATATATTTCTACTATAGAATTAATTTAATGATTAGATTTACCACTTATTTTAATATCATTATCCAATAATATTATACATATGAAATAGTTTCTCAATCTCCGAGAATGCAAGTATCATTATAAAAGGAATAAAAGCTAAGCAAACTGTATGTTCATTAATGAATGGAATATTTATTGACAGGATCGCGGTTACAATAATTTCGTCACTATTTCCTGACGACATTTGAAATTACTTTTCTTTTTATCGAGGTAAGAGAATTCTTTCGAAAAGATTTGGATAATTCTAACATTTTGTTAGTTTCATTTTATGCATTAAAGAAAGCTTGATTAGAATAATATATTCAACATTTCAGTTGAATTAACTTCGATTTGAGAATTCCAATGATTTAAGGATACTTTGGTTTATTTAATTTTTAAGGATTATTTTGCTGCGCATGAACTGAATTATGGTAAAAATAACATAGATAAAAATAAGATAGATTTAGTAAGCACACTGTATTTTTTATATTATTAATAACTTTAATATAATAAAGTTTTTATACTATCGCGCTCACGCCAATTTTAAATCAAATCATGTGACAGTAACCGCAGATAACGCCTAAGTTGTCGGATAAAATTAAAATTATTGATATCTACCATTTTTTTTTAAATTTTATTTCCCTGTATATTCTATATTATACATGCCTAACTTATTTTGAAGTTTTAGTTTATCTGAAGCTATAATTTTTGTATATTTCCTTTTTTATATTAGAGAGAGAGAGAGAGAGAGAGAGAGAGAGAGAATGATCTTCAAATAAACTGATGTGAAGAAATTTATAGTTACCCTATAATTCTAAACCTTTTATTTATTAAATCTAGTCTAGTTTAGAGGTTTTATTTATTGTGTGCTTATGTTTGAGTTTTTCTATTTTATACTTCTAAAAATATTAAGTACTCAAACATAAACGTGCAATTTGTTGAATGATACTATATAAATAATAATTAAAATAGTTTACTAATTAATCTTTAAATAATATAGTAGCATATTGGTTGAAAATGTATCTACAATATGTTTATTGAAATATTTGCTTCAGAGTTTAACTGTGTATTTGATACATGTTATTTTTTAATTCTTCAAAAATATCTGTTCTAAATTTTGTTGAATTAATAACAATAAAAGTTGATACTGTAAGCCACAAAATAACCGTACTCTACCTATTAAATTTTTATAGAAATTTTAATTTTTGTATCTCTTTTGTGTCAATTATTGCAGTTTTTGTACTTAATACTGTAACCAAGCTGAAAACTTGTGGTTCACTCTATTGACAAAAGATGGCAGCACCAGATAGTAAATTTATGGAACACTTAACACAATAAATTCAATATCTGTTGCAATATCAGAGTTTAGAATTGTTCGAGATTATCACTAATTTGACAAATATTAATATCAATCAAACATTACAATTTAACATAGTGAAATCATTTTGATCAGTTAGAAATATTTTAGAATGTTCTTAATGTTTATTATAAATCATTTATTCAAATGTTTTGGTTTTATTTTGTGTAATGATCGATCTTTTGAGCACTAATTGTACTTTTAAACTTATTCGGATTTATTAATCCTAAAATATTATGGATTTATTTAGATTTCTGAATACTATCAATTTTTTTAGTATTATATGGAATTTTATTAAAAATTTTTATATAAAGACTTTTGATTTGATCCCAGTTGTTTTGTATGTATTTGAACTTTGTATTAGTAGGGCAATATGACTAACTTTGACTAAACATCATCAATCTTGATTAAACATAATTAAATATTAGATTAATTCTGATTAATATGAAAATTCATCCGAATTTATTATAGCTTCGATAAATTAACGGAAATGTTTTTATAATGTCTTGGACCAAATCTTAAATTGGAACAAGGCTAAATTTAACTTTAAAAATCGATACCACAATTCAAAGTAATCCACTAAAGTCAAACTTAATGGGGATTTGGTACCAATGTTCTAAAAATTCATTAAAAAATAAAAAAAATAAAAAAAGAAGAAGAAGAAACTGATTCTAAAGAACAGGTACTAAAAAAAGAGTTACAAGATAAGAAAGGGAAACCATTAGAAGTTAAGGTTCTCGATAACTTGCTTGTGACTAGAAATTTCACCTAAAATTCAGCGAGTCTTAACATTTTATAAATAAATTCAGTAGCAAGTCACTTAAGTTCTGTTTTCCATTTCAAATTTCCGAGTAATTCGGTTCTACGAAAGAGGTTTTCGATGCTGAAGGCAAACTATTTTCAATGCAAATCGAGTGGGGAGTCCCTGCCAAGTTCCAACTATTTATTCCTTCTGAGATCTGGCAACGTCTTATTCATATTCATTGTCTTGTTCGGAAATACCAGCGTAATACACTAGTGAGCTGGTGTTTTACTGTTGCCACGGGAGAAATATTTGTAGAATATCGCCTGCGGGATCGATTTGGGAAGGACAGGAAATAGCTCAGATGCCATTATCCTAGGATTTGATTCAGATTATTCATAAATTAAGATCATTCCAAATCTCGAGTTGAATTGATTTCGGGCTGGAGAAGCGGGAGATCAAAATAAGAATTAGGTGATTGTTGGGGATTCATAGAGGCTCGCCATGAAATTTATATGTTCTGGGATCTTCATATATATTTCTGAATGTAATGTGAAGTGAATCAGAGTTGTATTAGAGAATAATATCTACCAAATTTTGATGTACGGGTGTTTAGCGGAATTGAATGTTAGAACCAAGCAAGTGGTTTTACGATAACATGATTTGGTTTAATAGGTAACGTTAACAAGATTGTGAGAAATATGGTAATAAACAGGAAATATTGAGCCATATTTAATTAATATATCTTAAAAACTTAATTTAAAATAAAACATGCATTTCTAAGTTTTAATAAAAAGTAATGCATCTAAATATCATTTTGCAGTAAGGATAAAAAATAATGGCTGTACGCCATTCTGCCATTCTTTTTATCCTTACTTGAATCATAAATAATTTTCTCTAGATTTTTTCATTAGAGTCACTAGAAATGACTGCAAAAGTATTAAAATCGTGATGTCATAATGCCTTAGTAATAGAAGAATTGTCTTTAGAGAGAAATTCCCTGAGTTCGATCCCAGCAGCTGTTGTACAGCAACGTGTGGATATTACTTATCTGTTTCAGCATCTACTTATGTAATAAATGCTTGAGAGTTTTCCGGGTGCTCTTCCTAGTAACGTGTGGATATGATCGTTTTATCAATGAAACGCTTTCTCTTGAGATGAAATTATTTCGAAAAGAAATTACCTTCTTGAATGTCGATTTTTCAAATTGCCAATGATATAAAAATGTTTCTTGTAATTCTTCTTAAAAGTAAACATTTATTTAAATCTATGAGTAGTACAATAGAACTCTAATCATCCAAGCTCTGTCTATCCGAAATCGCTGATTATCCGACTCATTTTCAGAATTTTGGATGAAAAAAAATTAGATTGAAGGTGAGAAGGGGAGAAAAAAGTAAAAGCTCAATAGGAAAGGAAAGAGAAGATGAAAATGACATGTCGCTCGAGGGATTCAGAAACATTTTTTTGAAATTTCCTCTGTGTTTATAAGTTAGTACTGAAGATATAAGAGAATAGATTATGAGCGATTACTGAATTAGGTATTAAAATCTCTCAACATTTCGTCTGGAGGATTGTCCTTAACATAAATTATCTCTAATCAACCGCTTATAAGCTTTCTTGCAAAATGAAATGAATCGAAATTTTGACTGAATTTTGTTTGCAGTTATATACAGCTCATTCTAATAAATGAAAATTTATCGCGAGGGCTAATTGAACATCATAAGTTTTCTACCACATAAGCGAAAAATTTTATTGGAATCTAGAAAAATTAAATAAAATTAATCTTTATTTTAAGAAAGTTGCTGATTTAAATGTTACTGCGATAAATAATACTGATATTAACATAATAACTATAATGTTTATAAAAACAGCCATAGACTTACTTTTATTCTGAAATATTTTACAAATTTTTTATTGTAAATTAAAATAGTTCATTGTTTTCAGTTTTATAATATTTATATTATGGTCACTGTGAGAAAGGTTTAATATATATATATATATACATATATATATATCACTGCATGACAGTTTTATCTGTTGGATTGAATTCAGAGTATACAATTTTACGTATATTATCTTTTCATTATGTTGGTGTGCAGTGACAATTGAAAAAAATAAGGTATCAACTCAGATATCTCGTTATTTGTTCAATGGTTAAAAATCATGTTTTGAATTGCAATGTATGCCATATTTAGATTATTAAGCCACGATTCGGCAATCGTAATCGGAATGCAAAAATATTTGGAATTTACAGATTAAATTTTTCCAAAATAAAAAAAGAATTATAAATATCGTTGTATCCGGTTTAAACTAAACAGAAATTGGATATTTCCACATGTCTTTTTCATTTTGCTTTTTTTTTCCTGCTCTAGTGTGTCAACGTGTTAATACCTTGACTGAATAGAAAATGGCTTCTCAAACCAATGCTTTGATACTTATTTTAAAAGTCGTTTTATCAGTAAAATGAATTTCGACAATATTCACAATAATTCGATCCTGAACTTCACCTTGTTTGCTGTCGCTCGAAGAATGTGATTGATAGACAGGCAGCAAATTCTTCGACAAATCGGATTTATGACGCCATCTCAATATGATGTGACGTAAAGAAACGTCATCTGACGTCATGGACATTTTAAACCAATGAGAATTGTAATAAAGTGGAGTAGTCCATTTTTTATGATTAATAATATTTAAAATTATTGCTTCAATGAAATATTGAATGGCCGTTAAAGAAAGTAAAAACACTAATAAACCTGCGAATTTTGGGATTATCGCCAAAAAAAAAAAAAATATAATACTTGATGCAAATAAAATTGTTTCAAACTTAGGGACAAACAAATCTAAATAACGACTTCATGTTAGTAGTTAATTATTATTTTATTCATTATTATTTTATAACAGCTTGTTTTTAAGGATTTCTCAATATTCTCTAGTTTTATAAATTTGTTTTCTATTAGCCCCTTCATTGCTAACCTACAAACTATCACTGTTTTTATTTAATATCAAGAAACAAATTCATACATTAAAAAACAATTGACTAAAAATATGAAATTTATAAATATAGAATATATTTTTAAATATAATTTCAGAAGAATAATGAATAGCTTAAAAACTGTCTTGTAAGCTATGATATTGATCAAGAAAGTAGAATTTAAATAATTATGAATTTAAAATTATTAAAATAAGCCTATTTTTAATAACTGGATTCTGTTAATGCAGACAAGCGCTTCTTGATTTCATCTGTGATGAAGACAACACCTGAATTGACAATACTTTATTGATTCTTAGTCTCTCCATTGTGCAGGAATATTCGCGATTCTACAAAACTTTTAACTTGCATAATTTCTCTTAATGATATGATTTTTATCTTGTTCACAAGTACCGAACTTTCTACTTTCCCGACAGGCCAAGGAAATTTTCTTCATAACGCTATTGGTAAACTACATCCATGGGTACAAAATCATTGCTAATATTTTATAACTGAAAATTATCTTTAGCAAATTTGTTAAATCCAAGGCAATAATAAAAATACTTGTAGACGAGCAATTAAAGTTAACGCCTTTGGAATAACCGCCAAACGCGTTAACTTGTAGTTATAAACCACGGTCAAGTGGCAAGGTCATACCTGAGCTAGCATTCTCCTATCCTAATCTATTTCACTCCAGTAGAAGGATTTTTAACGTCACAGATTAATGTAGACACGACTGCAATCAACGGAGCTCCAGCAATCCAGTGAAGGGAAGTGCATGGTCACCCTCCCAATCGCAGCCCATGGCAAATAATACTTTACTTCGCTGATCTTAATATGAAGCTACTGAGCCACTGAAGCTTCTCATGACAGTAATAATAATAGATTTCCTAAATGCAATAAAATCGGTTTGCTCTCTACAATTGGGATAATTTAAATTTACCATTAACTTAACTTAAGTTAACTTAGTGCTTATTTGGTTTATCTACCGCTCAACGACGTTTCTTCCACACGAAAGCCAATTAGGCAGGGGCATGCAGCTTGAAGTGTATTCCAAACGACTATGAATATCCAAACCAGAAGTGAGAAACGAGCCCATCAACTATTGATCGGAAGGCCAGAGCGTTAACCATTCGTTTGCCATTTTCTTTCCGCTTAGAAATAAGGAATCTCTACAAGATCATTAATGTTGGAATCGAATACATGAGCTACTAAGTTGGAAACCGTATCAGCAAATTATTATCACATTATAAATTCTTGCGCAATAAAGGTGATAAAATGAATGATAAAATTATTGCGCAATTAAATTTTGATAAGCGCGAAAAAAAAAAGAGATAATTTCTGAAAATTTTTTTAATTCATTTTAAGAAGAACAAGAATGATTAATGAAATATTTTATTCATAATTAATAAAAATCTCCTTTTTATTGAAGAAAATAAAAACTGTGAAATAGGAAACATATAAAACTTTGCTTTCGAAAACATAAATCGATATTTTCAAATACAAGCCACAAATATTTTCTGTAACCAATAAATTAAATTTATTCATATTATTCAGTAAAACATTTATTTTTATGGTTCAAAAATTTATATCCGCTTCTAGAATGTTTCGAACTTAATAACAAGAGAACGTTCAAGTAAGTTCTAGAAACATTTTTACTCCCTCCTTATTGCTACAAAAATGTATTAGCAAAATTCTGGAATTCTATAATGGAACATTTGACATTCACATTATTTAATGACATTAGAAAATATATCAACATCTAACTTATAAATATTGTTCCTGAAAATTACATAAATCAATAAACTATTTTA
This sequence comes from Latrodectus elegans, assembly GCA_030067965.1. Taxonomy (NCBI): domain Eukaryota; kingdom Metazoa; phylum Arthropoda; class Arachnida; order Araneae; family Theridiidae; genus Latrodectus; species Latrodectus elegans. The sequence continues at coordinate 35,101,158 of CM057819.1, forward strand.
CATTTAACATAAGTTTCATTCAAATTAAGGTCATCAAATATTTATTATATTAGTAAGATTTATTAATATTTATTTGTATAAAAAATAAAATTGAATTGTTAATATTTTGGTAGATAAAATTTTGATATTCCTTGAATTAAAATATTTCAGTGGATAAGATTGGAAATAAAAGTCTTTTCAAATTAATTTTCTATTTCGATATTCTTTATTTTATTTGATATAGAATTATTTATATAGAGTTATTGACACTGATTTTTTTTGATAATTTATGACTTCGATCGATTAAAATTTGAGATTTGTTATATTAAAAGAAGTAAGAGGTTAAAGATAGAAAATAAAAATAAGGTATATTCATAAATTAATTTTAATTTAAATATACTTTATTTTATTAACATTGATTTTTGTTTAACACATTAAATTACACTTGTTGCCACTTTGATCGATAAAATTTGCGATTCATTAAAAATATTTAAAAAGTTAAAATTGACAAAAAAGTGAAAATAAAACTTATTCAAATATTTTTGCATTTAAATATACTTTATTTTATTGACATTGATTTGTTTTAGAATTAAAACTATATACAATTGTTGATACTTCGATATAGACAAAATATGTTATTCATTAAGTTAAAATATATTTTAGAGGATAAAATTAGAAACTAAAAGTAAAGTATATTCAAATTAGTTTTTATTAGAATATACTTTTTATTGACATAAAATTATTGATCTAAAATTAATGTCATTGATTTTTTTAATAAATTAAATTATATTTGTTGGTATTACGACAGAAAAAATAGTGAAAATGAAGTATATTCTAATTCAAATTAGTTAGCAATTTTGGTATTCGAAATGAGAAGATTTAATAATGTTTTGTTTCGAGCATATTACTAAATTTAATGGAAAATATTTTCACTCAGAAATAAAACAATTTTCGCTTAACAATTAAGTAACAAGTTTCGATAGCGCGAGATTTATTTTGGGCAACTATCCAAATTCTATTTTATTTACTTTTTTCTTCATTCTATGAATTCAGACCAATGACTTGTTCTTCGTTTATAACAAAAATTTTAGAATTTATCATCATCAAAGTTAGATTAACTTTTTATTTTTCGCCAGTTTCAAGGGATAAGCTCTTCACTAAGAAAAAAAATATTCTCAGTAATATTTTATTTTATAGCATTTTCCAGAGTCATTGTGAATTTTGCATGAAATTGTTCTCTTTGACGGAGGGAGCCATGTTTTCTTTTTTCGTTTCTTATTCACATTTTCATGATTCTAATCTTGTTTGCAAGGATAGCTTATTTCAACGACTCTGGTGTTTCAAGATAATTTGATTTATAAACGTTTGATGTTTCTGAAAGATGGCTATTTTTTTTTTAAATAGATGGTTTAATTTGTATTTTTACTTTTTAATGCAAGATAAAACTATGAATAATAATAATAATATCTTTAGTTAAATATTAAACTGCTTATGATTAACAAAATTTTCAAATATATTTATTACATACAATAAAGAATAATTATATTTTCAATAATTTGAAGTTTTTAAATATTATTTTATCAATTTGTAAACTAATTATATAGATATTATGTTAACATTTTTTAATACAATATATAAATACACACATACATTCATATATATATATATATATATATATATATATATATATATATATATATATATATATATATATATATATATATATATGAAAATTGTTCTTTATATTGTACATATTTAAAATAATTATATTGAGTAACTAATAAAGGCTTATGTAGTTTTAAGCAGTATTCAAATTTATTTATTTTCATACAGTTTTAAAAATTATATTTTATAAATGTAGATATGTTTTAAAATATTACATTTTGCATTTCTTATAAATTATTTTGTGTTTTTTGAACATGTGAATAACGTACAAAGAGAACTTAATTTCTGATGTTTTAACGTTTTATTATTCAATAGTAAAGTTATAAATATATAAATATAATATGGCATAATGTAATAAAAATGAATAATAATTACATTAAGCTCTATTCCAATATTTATTTATGATCTAAATTCATGATATCTGAAATGAGATTATACATTTTCAATTTTTCTGAATATAATAATTATATGATTATATGTGAAGTATTAAATAATTAAGTTTTTTTTTTTTTGAATTATTAATTTCCGCTGAAAATACCCCTACACGTTGAAAACGTCAATTTCGACCAAAAATGATACATTTATTTTATTCGTTAAATAAGGAATTTAAATAGCTTTACCAAACAGTTTTGTTTTTGTCTCTACGTTAATTAGATTCCGAGATTTGAAGGATTTCGTAAAGATTAGGAAACCAAAAGTGGACTTATTTAAAGCACCGGAAGTGGGCGTTTAATGTTCCAGAATGATGTTAAAAATTAGTTTAAACAGTGTTTAATTTTGAAATATAAATTAAATGAGCTTTTAAAAGAAACATAAATTAATTAATGTTCCGGAAATTAATCAGCAAATCAAATAAAAATAATTAATCCGCAAATATGAGGTACTTTTTTTATAAAGACACAATACTATAATCTTTAAATGCAATTTTCTCATAACTAGCTTTTGCCTATAGTTTGCACGCCTCAAAAATGATAACTCAAAATATTTTTATAATATCACTATGAAATTTCATGTGAGCTTGATCTGTATATTGTTTTCTAGAGAGTGTACTAAAGGAATTTTAATCTTTAATATTTCCCAAATTATGGCCTGTAATTTGAATAATGACATAGAAAATTTGGCTAAAATTTCAGTACAAATATTCCACTAACCTAATTATTTTATATAACAAAAACTTAAAATTTTAGTACATGCTCTAGATAACAACATATAGATTATTTGGTATTAATTTTTTTCAAATATGTTTACTAGTTTTTGATGTAGCATTTTTTAAATTTTTTAAAAAGATGCTTAAAATTGTAGATATATTTAGCATTTCTGAAGAATAATATTGGCATATATCAAATATTAGTAGCTCAATATTAATGTTTTCTAAAGTGAAATAAGAAAAAATGGTTACAATGTATTATGCAGTGTATTTAAAAAATACTTTGAACGTGTTCGGGTACCTTAAGTTTGAAATTATTTTCTTAGAACGAGGATAAGGTGAAATTCAAAATTTTTACTCCTATGAATCAATTAGATTCAATCAGTTGTTACTTATCCATCAAAGTACAAATTTTCTAATAAAATCCTTTTTGAAGATTTTTAAGAATATTTTCGTTTTATTTTCTAAGAATTTGAGTTGAATAAACGTATATAACAAAAATAAAAATATATTAACAGAATATTTTTAGAACTAGTTAAATAGGCGTGGCAACTAAGTATGATTACACAGAAATCATTGAAATAATTGATGGCTTATAACTGTATATTTCATTATAAAGATAATAAAACCATGCTAAGAAATATATAATTATATTGTACAATACTTAGAAACAGTTTTTTACATTATAAAAACTACAATATTACTATTTCTAAATCGGAGATTAGGTATAAAGATTGCACCTAATCTCCGATTGATTGTAGGAGATTAGGCTTAAAAGTTGGCTATTTCACTGTTGTGAAAATAATTATCACGAATGGCTTTATCATAAAAATTTAATAAAAATATAAAGCATATCACAAATTATCGTTAAACAGAAATAATTTTTTTAAATTGGCTATAACATAGTTTTTCTCATTAAATCAACCAATTAAACTAATGAATTAATTATTTACGAGTTCAATTCAACGAAAAGAAATACACAATCATGCATCTGCAGAATGTTGTAAATTCTAATAATCATGAAATGAGATTATACGATGCAATATGTGAAATATAAATCTCTCTGAATAATTTTATTTCGTATTAAAATATGGAGATGTGGCATATTCTTTGTAATCAAAGTATTAAAATTTATTGTTGATTATAATGTTAAAAAATCCCTATTTTATAGTAATTGTATAATGTATTGAAATAAACTGAACATGTGAATATTTTAAAATGGTAAATCTTATATTGCACATTGGAATAAGAGTGTGATAGTGATATGCTTCGTAAATATTACCAAAATTTAACTTTCAATTATCTTTATGAAACATATACGTATAGAATTCCTATTAAGGAATTAATAAATTGAATCAATTTTCTTTAAGAAAATCCGCATAGTTGTTTTTACTGTAAGTCAATTTTAAATATTTAATCAAAAAAGATTCTTACTTATTTTACATTTTGTTCTAAGCAAATACTGAAATGTAAATTTAGTTTCTTAATGAATAGAGCTTTTAATACTTGTATTAAATGTTAATGGATTTATTATGTTCATTGTACCTTTTTGACAAAAATCTATTTACAATTAGTTTATGAAATCATTTGTGCCCTGTATCGATATTCTATTTTACTCTAGATTTTTCTAGAAACATTTAATAAGATAATAATACAAAATATTTTCAAAGATTCCAGAAATTGTATAATATTTTGGAGTAGGATTGAATCTGAGAACATTTTATGAGATTCCATTTCATCTACTGGACTGCCTTAACTAGAAAATTTTATACCGCTTGCAAAAAAATTAGTGTGGGTAATTATGATAATTGTTGATACTTCTGTCATGCATGTAGCGATTATCATCATTACTGAGCCTACTGTGTTTGTTTTGATAGTTGTTTTGTTTTAATGAACAGAATAGAATGAGAAGAGAAGAATCCTTAACCAGATTGAAATGAAAACTCACCACGTCGATGAGTTGGGAGAGTTTGAGGCCCATCTTGACGGTTAGTCGGTCCGAATTGTTGCCCACCGGCCGGATGAGGGAGTTGTATCCGTTGATAAGGTCATCGTATAGCCTCTTAGAATCAGCGTTGGAATCTCCCCTCGCCCAGCCCTTGCAGACGATAAGTATGCCGAAGAGAACGAGAGGAGCTGGAGCCATGAATGGATTCCTACAAAAAGATGGAGAATACACCGTTTGCTCCTTCACCGGTCCACCCCTCGGAGGTGGAGGAGAGGGGATCGATGAAGGGAGTTGCTGAGGGGTGACGTGGTGATAGTGGCGCCACGACGCGGCGGTTGTTGAACCTAGAGCTAGACCCTCTTCAAAAATGATCCGTAAAAATCGCTCGCCCGATGAAAACGATTGTTGTCGTTTGGGACCATCTCCCTCGGTCACGTGACGTCACCGAGGAAGGTCCATTTATCAAATTTCACTGGCTTTCTGAATAGAAGAATGCGTTTTGAAGCGAAAGATTAAGTAATATAGAATAGTATAAGTCTGGAATTCATCACGAGCCAAAGATTTATGATCTGCTGTGTAAGAAATAGCCGAAATGTAGGTCGCTGCTGTTTACTTTTCGAGTTTAGGACCACAGTAAAATAAATGCATTCTGTATTAAGAGTATAAAATATAGGAGATAAGAAGAATATATGCGATTCTATATTTAGAATTATAGCATATATCAGGCAAATGCGTACATATTTTTGCCCACTGGACAATGACGTGACCAATATTTCTCAATCTGTATTCTGCCACAAATATCTATGCTGGAAAGTTGCCACTGATATTATACATGAGAAGATTTTAAAGGCTTCTGCAAGTCTTTCAGTAAGAAAAATAGGATTAAAATTTAATTTAGCACTACATTTTTGCTTATTGCAATTCATATATTACATAATTTAAGTCTGTATTTCCGTATTCACAACAAAATAGGTCTGTAGGATGGACTATAAGTTGTGCACTATACTTCATCCGTCATCGCTGTTATATATATGTTTGTTGTTATATTTGCTGTTATATATATATATATAATTTATATTTAATATATAATTTATTTATATATAATTTATATATTATATATGTATATATATAATTTATTTATTACATGATTACCTCCTTTCCTTGGTGAATTTAATATTTATTGAATTGGCAGATTTTCAAAAGAATAACTTTTATATTTGTATATGAACATTTCTTAGTGCCACGACCAAACAAAACATCTGTCGCACGTCTGCTCGATAGGGGTATTCGACTCGAAAAGGATTCGCCAGAAATTAATCCCCTCAGAAGGGTACCTCACGCCACTATTCTCAACCTATGAGTTGCAGATTGCTGGTAACTCGTTTACTCATTGGTTGAGAATAGTGGCGTGAAATGACATCATCGATCAGTTCGACATTCTTTAACCATATTTGGTAATTTATATTTTTGAATTTCATAACAGGGAGGAGGGTGTAACCCTTATATTTTTTAAAAAAAGACCATATATACAATAAAAATGTACAAATTACCGGATAAGAAAAATTAATATACATACATACATACATACATATATATATATATATATATATATATATATATATATATATATATATATATATATATATATATATATATATATATATATATATATATATATATATATATATATATATATATATATGTATATGTTTATATATATGTGTGTGTGTTTAAAGCAGAGTAAATACAATTTAAAGCATTAAATACAGTAATTAAAATAAGAAGTTAAAAATAAATATTTTATGATATCAATCAGTATTTGGAATATTTATAAATTCACTAGAAATCATATAAAACGTTTAATTAATTGGTCTAAAAACAATGATATTCCTATGAATTTTATTTTAAAATCTGTAGGAGAAATAGGGAATCGCGCTGTTAGAATTGAAGTAATGCTTAGATTTTAATACTACAGAAGGCCACTTCATCATTGAAGTTCTTAAAAGAATCCCAAAAATCCCTTTAATTTTACTTAGAATCTCTTTATAAATATACTTTAACTTTGAATTTACTTTATGGTTTCTAAACTACTATGAAACACTTTTTTAACTCTTAATCTTTCAAACTATATCTTTATCATAATTTTTGTTAATAGGTTTTCATTTGCTCTGGTATTGATATTTTTATGACATTTGTATTATTATTTAAACTATGATTTTATATGTACTCTGTGGATTTCCTTGGTATATTGTTTATTTTAATTTTTTTTGATATAAATATTTTTATACCTCTTTTCCTTAACATAAATACTCTCCGGGGAAATTGCGCAAAGATCTTCAGACACCTGTTCTTTGTGCGTATAAAAAAACAAGATTTTTATATGTGTCCATCTCACTCCTGACAAATACGTGGTTTCTATACTATTCTCCTTTTCATTGTGTTGTACAGTTTTCTGGTCAATTATTTTTCAAATTTTGTCTTACTTGCTTTTACTGTTCTTCATGCCGTATCTTATTATATAGATATGTGGGTGCATATATATATATATATACACATATATATGTGTATATATATATGTATATGTATATATATACATATATATATGTATATATATATGTATATATATATATCTATATATATATATATATATATAATATATATATATATATATATATATATATATATATATATATATATATATATATATATATATATATATATATATATATATATATATATATATATATATATATATATAGATATATAATATATATATATAAATATATATATATATATAAATATATATATATATATATAAAGGATGCTGTTCAACATTATAAAAAACAAGGAATGGAAAAAATGAGAGTAGTCTATGAACTTCATTTTTATGAGCGCTTTTTTCTCAGAAAAATTTTAATTTTTCCTTTTCAAACTAACTAACTAAAAAATCACGAAGAGAAAACATGATGCAATTTCTTTTATTTATTTTTATATTAATAATATTAAGTAAATTTAAGTCATTAAGGATTAAAATATGAGATTTAGGTTATTAGCTATACCTATTAGAAGTAATGAAATTACAAGTGAGTGAAAATGTGGAAAGAAACGCGCCAATAAAGTTGTTAACGACTGAGACTCAAGTTCACGAGTTGGTTGGCAGTATTTAGGAAGCCAAAATAAAGAGGAACAATAACATAAAATGCAGAAGATGTCAGCTAATAATTCTTGAATTATAATTGCTTTTTAATGCAACAGTTTAATATTTAATCCTGTTGAAGAGATTTTATTACTATCTGTATTTTGTTATTTTATAACCTTTTTTAGCAAGTTCACAAAGCAACAAAATGCAAGAAAATTTGGTGATTTTATTTTGTCACCAAAACAATCACGAAAATTAATCACCAAATATGCTTCAAATATGGCGAGAAAATTTAATTATGATGTTTAGTGAATACATTTTAACTAACAACAATTGTGGAACATATTTTTATACCTTTAAAATATCCAATTTCGCAATAATTAAGCGAGACTTTTGGTATCTATGTACTATACTGTCGACTATTTCTAAGTTAGTGACCTATACAATTTAAAATTTCGTCTGATCTACTTTCCGTTTTCTGACTTGGAGAAAAGAAGCCAATCGATCGAAAAGAAATACTTGATCACTGTAAACAATTGTACTGCATTTTGTGGTTTTAGGCAGGCAGCAAACCTGGTCACCGTCACCCGGACAAGGTGGATGTCTACGAGATGTCCACAGGCCATCCACGAATTGACGTCACGTACGACCAAATTGAGGCGGGGCTGTCCACCAAACGAAGTATTCAGCATGTTTAATTGTTTTCATCCACAACCGAGCGACAAGGGTATGTTTACTTGATTCGTGCTTTTGGACAACATGGAATCTAAGTTTTCTCTAGAAATTGAAGAATTTATAATTGAATATTTTAAAAGTAAGTTTAATTTAAATGGTGAATTTTCTTAGAATTTTATTTTTTGTTTTGTAATATATGTTTATGTTTTCGATTTTATTTAAAAATTATATATTTTTCAATAGGTAACCGGTGCGTGTGGGACCCAAAAAATGAAAATTATTTTGATAAAAATAAAAAAATCTAAATTTTATAAAAATCTCAGTGGAGAAATTACTAACAATTTTGAGAAACATTTCTCTGGTAAGATTTCACTAGATTTTTAACAACTATTTTTTTTAAATTCTTTTTAAGCAATTTGATTTTTAAAGTTAGAAAACTTTTTTGAATATTTTTAGTAAAAATTAACTGAATAAAACGTTTTTAATTGAAATTGCATTTAAAACACTGCAGAAACTTTAATTTGAAAAACATAAAATATATTGTTATATTTAATACTAATTTTATGAATGTATTAAATGCTTGAACTTTAATATGATAAATAAATGTATTTCTATTTTTTGAGTTTTCATTTAAATATTATGAAACAGACTATGAAATGAAATATAATTATTTATTAACATAGAAATTTTAATATAATGTAAATGCATAAGTATTTGTACTAAAAATGTTTGATCACAATTCAGTCTATAATTCATAGTTTAAGAATTCATTTTAAAGAACTGTGAACTTTGTCTTAAATAATTTGCCTCTGCAGTTGAATTAATCTTTAGAAATGTTATTTAAATTTTGTGCTTGTAAAAGATTAACTATTTTAGAACTCTATAATATTTGGATCTTTAAAGTTCTTGATAAAAAATTTTTCACTATGTAATTTTATAAGAACATTTACAGCTTGTTAATACAATAATCATAAATAAAATTACTCTACAAATTGATACTTTTAAATTTTTATCAATTTGCATGTGTGTAATCAAGTGCTTAGTGTTGTTTCATCTCAACCAATCCATATGGAAATTGTCTATTACAATTACTTTAAATATCTCATTATGGAATTCTCTTTAGATTTGTGTTAATATTAAACATTTTATAATTTATTTGTTAACTATTTTTTAAAGTTAATTTGAAAAAAAATTTTTTTCAGTTGAAACTTTAAAAAAAAAGTGGAAGCATTTACGCTCCTCATTTTGTAGAGAGGAAAAAAAAAATTAAAAATAAGCCCTCGGGTTCTGGTACAAATTCTCTGTATAAATTCAGATGGATGCACTTCACATCAATGCTGTTCTTGAAAGGTAAAAATCCGGAACCCAGCATTGACTTTTTAGAAAATGATGAAAATGAGGTAATTTTTTTTATAATTTGATTAAAAATAAATTATGTAGTTTATTTGCTAAACATATAGTTTGCAATATTGTTTAGCAGCATAAAATTTTTAAGTCTCAAAACTATCACTGAAATATTTTTTCTAATAATTATTCAAATAAACAGTCTTAGGCTAACAAAATGACTTGTGTACCAATTGTGTCTTGAAACTCATCATTATTGATAATAGATGTGGATTATATTTTTATTTCTTTTGCAGTAGAATGTATTTCATTTCTAAATTTTCATATAGATTGTCATTCAATCAGTTTTCAATAAATAATTCTCTGTGTACAAAATAGTTTCTATAAATTGATTTTTTTCAACCAGCGTAAATGAATATTTTAATTGAAATACTGAAATTTATTACAAAACTGATATTATTAAGTATACTAATGCATGTAGTTTGATGCTTTAATGTGTAATGAAAATATTAAAAGTTTTATTATAAATGTATATAAAATGTAATTATGTATATAAATTACAAACACAGGGGCATTTATTATTGTATGTTCTTTTTTAGTTTGATAGCAGCACTCTGAGTGCTTATTCTGAAGAAGTGGAGTCCGATGCTGATGCACTAGAAACAAATAAAGAGATGTTAAAGAGATGCTTCAATGTAATGAATGAGGCAGCTGCGAGTTTAAAAAAACCTCCAGATGAAATTGATAACTTCTTAAGCTTCATGAATGTAGTAATTAGAGATTTAAATAAGGCTAAGCAACGTGCTTTCATGATGAAAATGCACAATGAAGTGCATTCTTTAATTTCTGAGGAATAAAAAAAATATTTTATAGTATTCTGTGATTGATTTATTAAAATTTAATCTATAAAGAAATATTTTCTTGTACTTTTGCTATCAAAACTTATATTGAGTTAATTAATTTGATGATTGCTTACTTTTTTATAATGTTAACGATCATTTAACAAGAAAAAGTTAAGTTTATATAGTTATAAATTTTTTAATCACATTTAATGTACTAGATACAAAGACTTTAAATGGAAATTTTCTTCAAGATAAACCTGTACAGACACAAATAATTGAGTTAAGTAAATTTCACAAGACAATATATTGCTCTATACATAAATGCAATAGATTACAAGATAAATCGTAATAGTATCTGCAAACCAACAAAGTCAAGAAAATTATGTATATATATTTTAATCATTCACAAATAGTTAAATTGATTTAAAACATAATAATGATTAAATTGTTAGTGACTGCATTTTTTTAGTTTCATTTTGTGATTTAATTTAATGTTCCAGTATGAGCTGATTTTTTCACAAAAATAATAGATATATTTGTTCTCTTTGTTTGTCAGAGTTTAAATTAAGTTTTTTATTCAAGATAATTAAATGAATTTTGTTACAGTTATATTAGTTCCAAAAATTAATTCAATTTTTCTTTTCAATTTGCAAACAAACTTTTAGAATATTGAACAATTAAATCATAATTCTTATTCAAATTAAGAGAAATATTCCTTATGTATATAAACTTAACCTAAACAATTTCTGAAATCTATGAATAAATTTAAATCTAATAAAAGAATTATGTATACATATTTTAATCATTCACAAATAAAATTAAATTGTAATAAAAGATAAGCAAAACATTTATTCCTTTAAATGGGATTAAACATGTTAAAAATATTAAATTGTTACTGAATGCATTTTTTAGTTTCATTTTGTGATTTAAGCTAACAAAATAAAACATACCTGCTGCTCTATATTGCCATTCAACTTTTCCAGCTTCTGTTAAAAAATAATGGGTTAATTTAGACCACATTTCTTTGGCAAGACTTGTTGCATTTCTTGAAGAAGAAGGAGGCAAGTTCATGATTTGGGATGGTGATCTGCATATTGTAAATGAAAATTATTTTTATACCCTAATTTTTATGTGATTCATAAATAAAAAAAAACAGATTCTTACATAACAGTGTCTTGGTCATTGCTTGCATTGGTAGAGATCCTTGATATTAAATAATTGTGCAGGCTGCAAGTAGCAATGACAAGATTTTTCACAATTGGAGGTTGCAAGTTTATATTGGTTTGAAATAACCGAAATCTTGAAGCCAACACTCCAAAATCACACTCGACACACCTTCTTGCTCTTGACAGCCTATAAGAAAAGATATGCTTTAAAAATTATAAATTAAATTTAATTCACCTCTATTTTGAAAGTTTAAAATTTGTAAATTTATTTCATTCATGCATTAATCTTGTTGATTTAAAGAAAAATAATGATGGAAATAAAACAATCTAAAATGTCATCATGATAAATAGTAAAAGAAAAGTATCATTATATAATTCTATGCACATAGAAAATAATCATACAAATTCAGAATATTATTACATATAAAATTCAATATTACTGTCATAATTTTGATTTGTAAATACTATTATTTATTATAATATATATAAAAGTGATACCTGTAGTTAAAAATTGCTCGTGGAGCTGTTAATGACCTATCGGGATATGGTTTCATTAGGTGCTGGGAAAGAGAAAACGCAGCATCTGCTACAAAGTATTGAGCAGAACTTCCTGGCAAAACTTCATTGCAAGATAATTGCAGTTTATTTTGATTTAGGAGGTGACTGATACGGCATCTATCCCAAACTCCTCCATCACTGATGCGACCATTTACACCCACATCAATGTATCGGAACACGAGATTTGAATCCACTGTAGCCAGTAATACAATGGACTCAGTACCCTTATAATTATGGTAATGAGATCCAGAATTATTTGGCTTTCTCATCACGATGTGTTTTCCATCTACTGCACCTACACAATTAGGAAGATTACACCGAGATGAAAATCCACTCTCAATTTCCTTCCAATCATTTTGATTTTCAGGCCATTTAAAAGTGAATTTTAGATTTTTCACGATGGCCGAAGTCACCTCTCGAATAATATTAGAAACTGTTTTCTCTCCCACCCGGAAAATATATGACAGTTCCCGAAAGGTCATTCCAGTAGCATAAAATTTCAAGGTTATTGCTAACCGTTCATCAGGTTTGATGGTATTTCTCATGACTGTATCCTGTCGTTTTATATTCCCTTCAATGACCGATAAAAAGAACACAAAAGAGTTTTCATCCTTTCCTAGGTATTTCCTAAAAGAAAAAGTAAATGATGACATCAAATACTGAGGATGCAACTTAATTTATATATTAATATTACTTTCTATTCAGTAAATTTTAAGTGCATGAACTAACTAATAAATTAGTAAGTAACCATTTTCACATTAATAATTTTTGGGAATATAGATATAGTGTTTATAATAAAATATTCAACAAGAGTTCTAACTGTGTAAATTTACATACTTTCAAGCAAATTATATGTTTACATTGAATATAGCTACACATACTTTACATATATTTTTCTTTGTCCAATAAATGCTTATAAATGAGACAATCACATGCAAAGACAATGTTTACTCATTAAAATAACGGCAGTAAAATCATCTTCGTAATAAATAAACAAGGTAAGAATTAAATTTCAGGCATACCATAACGAGTATAGAAGATTATAATGCATCAAAAATAACTTACCTATAAGAATGGACATCTTCTAATCGCAATACTTCAATTAAGGAGTTTCTCGCTCCAAGTTCTCGGCGTTTTATCTACGATCTATCAGGACCTCTCCGTCTTTTATTTTTCCCTTTTTTGCTGTCTTCCAAACAAACCTGGGCAATAATATTTGCTGCTGATAAAACAATCAGAGCCTTGCAAGCTATATTTGTCGGAGTTTTGGGTATGATTATATTTTTCGTAATCGAAAATATATACAAGAATAAGAATGGAAGTCAAATTGTAAATAAACTTTCATTGGTTAATATTTCGATTAACGTCATTAATCACGTGATTGTTTCGGGTTTGGCTGGTATACCAGACACCAAAGATCCACCAAACAGACACCAATGAAACACCATCCACGAGCAACGAGGTGCACAGGTTTGCTGCCTGCCTTAATTATTCCGTTTGACGGAAATAAGCACTATATTCAAAACATAGGACTCCAGATTTGGCGAGAAATCTCTTGGGGAGATATATCATACTTATGCAGTTTGCTTTTATTAACATTTTATTTTTTCAGCAACTTTCAAAATATAATAAAAACAATTTGACGGTAAAAATTATTTTTAAAACTTTAATTGCTGTTTTGAATGACTCAAGATAAGTTACATAATTAATATAAATCATAATTATAAGCATTTTTATAATTATAATTAAATCTGTATAAAGTATTTGCTGGTTTTTCATTTTTTATCTATCCGTAATCTTGCACCCAATGTGGATAACAATTGTGATACTTCTCTGTTGATAAAATATTATGATGATTACTCACAATAATTAATAATAAAAGATAATATATATCATTATTTGCAAAAAGAACGAGTGATGTTTCTCATGTCAATCAATATTTATTTCTGGTGAAAAATATTTTCCTATTACTTCCATAAGAAAATCCAAATAGATCCAATTAAATATTCTTACATCATTTTATTATATATATAAAAATATTTTTATGTAATATGTTATTCTCTTTTATAAAATATATAAATCTGCAGCTATAAATATAGTGAGATACAATTTCCAGATATAATGTGTTTAAACTGTTAAAATTTTATTTAATTCAGTCTACATAAATGTATTTTAATAAAAAACTAAAATATTTCAGGAATGGAAAAACGTACCAAAAATTTTAATATTCCCCACTATTAATACAACAATAATTAAAAATTACTCTTGTATTTGTTATCTGCTAACTTCTGAAATTTTCTCTGAATTATACTGAATTAATTATAGGAATTCCTATTCAAAGAAAATATAATTATATTTATTCAAAAATAAACCTGATACCAAGTTATGAAAAACTAAATTTGTAAAATATTGGCCATATCATATTTAGAAGCATAATACTTTCCCTTTTAATTGTTAAGTAAATAAACTATAACACTATTCCTTGTTAAGCATTTTTATCTACTTAGCTTTTATTTTATATATATCAATTCATAATGCAAAGAATGTATTTAATAACAGAATTTTCGTTCTGTATATTGTTGTTACATTGAAGTAAACGGGAAAAATTTATTGAATAATTAGTTATTCTGTTAAAAAATTAAATATTATATAAAAAAAAAATATGTTATATTTCTGTTACATAGCCTTATTTTTACACTTAAAAATAATTTTCTATAAAACACAGTTACTCCATCTGAAGTTTATCAGAACTCATTAATTAATTCCATCGAATAATCTGCATATTACAGACTTTAAATTGCAAAATATTTTGCATTTTCTTTTGCACTAAATCAACTGAAGTTTTAATTAGAAAATGTTGAACGCAATGCATAAGAAATGGGAAGCTAATTAAAATCTAGATCTTAATTGTAGTTTTAAAAGAAAAAAAAACTTTTAAATTACGTAGTTACTTGAGATTTCCATTTTTTTGAATTCACATTTATAGCTAATAATATCACTGCAAGCTCTACTAAGCCAAAAATGTTTGTTTACGAATACATTAGCAAAAAATTGTCAAAGATTCAAGGTGGACTACTTGGAATGTTTGGAATTGAAGACTATTGCATTGAGGAAACACTGTCACCATCATTATATCACAGAGTCTAATGCATATCTTCTAGTGTAGAAGATTGACATTGAACATACATTCAATGTCGAGTCTTGAATTCTTCCCTTGATAATGTTTCAAAATTAAGAGGTGACTAACTAAGTTTAGAAGATTCAGATGAATGAAATATAGTTGGTTGCAATAAAATTATGTATCCATTTTCGAAGGATTTCTTTTCTATTTCTTGAACTTTTGAAGCCGAGGTGACCAGGTTGATGAAGGTTGTTGTAACACCAGCATGCTTAGCCCTAAGTTGGGCTTTACCAGTTAGATAGAAGCTGCCGGGAGGTGTCTTTGGGATTTTGAAGCACAGCCCTAGCAGAAGACCTCCAACACTTGGCCTGTTATCCCCAGAAGTATCATTTCATTTGGAGGACACTGAGACCACAATGTGCCCCAGCTGCCTTTAATGAACACGACGATATTTGCTTAAGCCTGGACTCGAACTCATTACCTTCCAATAATGGGAATGATCCCCTAGCCAACCAGGCCATCACGGCCTTGATTGATTAAAGTGTGATTTTCGTCTGTGGAAGTCAATAGATTCTATATCTGACCCTACCAGAAGTCCATAGAATTACTTATTGATGGCTGAAGCATGTCATGGTGGGGTTGACGATTTTCTATTGAGTATGAAGTCGAAAGGAGAATTAAAGGTGAGGTATTGATATTATTATTTGATCAATATTATCAGGCAATAAGTAAAGTCAAAGGCTTTTTTATACGTAGAGGCAGGCAAAACATTTTTAGGTTACATGAAAATAAAATTAGTTCGAATAATAATTTAATAAGAGAAAACTCTGATAAATACATTCAAACATAAAATTTCAATACAAACTATTTTTGTTCATATTTTTCTGCTACTTTTTTCACTTAATTCAATCCCTGAAATACATAACTTTTAATTATTTTTTCTTTATGTTTTATATATTTGTAAATTAATTCCTTTTGCTGAAACTGAAATTTTTGTTTTCCTGCACAGTGTTTATTATTTGTAAAAAATAACAAAAAAAATTTTTAGCTCTCTGTATCTCAAGTAAACATTTTATTTATTAGTAATTGTATCGTTATTTTCCTTTTATTTATGTTGACACTCTGAAAAGGCAAGATGGATCAGAAGATTTGTGAGTGATGTAGAACTTGATCAGTGAAATCAGAATGTGAAATTAATAATTATTTCTCTTATATTCTGATACTAGTATACTTTGTTTCATAATCCTTAGGTTAAGCTATAATTATGTCATCAAATAAATATTTTTGCTTCTCATTATTGACCACTTTGCCCATTTTATATCAATGTCTCGTTACATATAAATATTTTTGAGATTTTTAACGAATAAGCACTCAAGTTAATTAATTAGATAGTTTTGAGTTAAACTGTTCAGGAGAAATTCCACGGTGGAATTGTTGATTAGGATTTTGTTCTTATTATCGAAAGGTAGTGAGTTCTGTTCTCGACATAACCGACATGTTCCTTGTAATTCAAAGACTTGACCTCCTTTGCATTCAGCTTCCACCTAACTGATCGAGTCCAACAGCTCTAGACTAACTCTGAAGGTGAGAGGTCAAGACATGAAGGTCATGCTCTTGGCAATTGTTTTGTAATTGTAAGACCTTTTTTATTTAGCAGTTTCCATCTAACTGTTAGCACCTAATTCTAGACTACTTCTGGGGATTGGAAGTACAGGTATAGAGGATTATGCTAGTACGTTCACGTGTTTGATTCCTAGATAAAATGCGACTTTTTATTTTGTGTATGAAGTCCATAGTTTCGGAAAATCAAACTGAATGTCATTCGAGGTACAATTCAATGTTCGTTATTAGTCAAAGGTGGCAAATCTATTAAACATAAAAATTTGTAAATATGCAATTCTAAGATTTTTTTTTATTAGTGCAATTTATTTTAAAAACTGAAAAGAAAATTTGTAGCCTAGTAGGGATTACGATTTTTAATGCCATCTTTTATGGGTTAAATCCCGTGATTTTGAACAATAGGAAATAAATTTTTAACTTCTAAATTTTTTAGGCATATGGGCTCAATGGAATGGCTTATTGGAAACTTTTTGGATTTTATCCTTTACGACACAATTGAATACGACTCAGAATCTGTAAATCATTTCACAAAGGGTGTTGATATGTCTTACTACGGTCTGTCTTCACAATATGATGTTAAATAGTCAATTGAGATCTGGTTTAAAATCATTTTCTTGACACACTTCAAGGTAAGTGTTTCATTCTCGATCAGAACTGATAATATTATTGTCACAGTAAAGTTATACACAAAGTTTAACGACAACAGACTTATCTTATTTAGCAAATTGTATGCACAGATTTTATAATTTTTCGTATAAGAGAGCTGGTCAAAAATCATTTTTGTCATTTGAATATAGATTGTTCGTTCCTAAAACACAATCACTAATAATGATTTTCAAAGAAGATTGTCTGAGGAGAATTGAATTTTTATCACTCAAAGATTGCTATGTTTTCGCTAATTAGACCAGGACTTATGACGTAAAATTTATTTCCATCTACTGAATACATCTAAGCTTGGAGTAGGAATTGAACCGACCAGTAATTATACCGAAAGCCAGAGTACTAACCTTTCGGATGCCAACTTTGAAGAAGGGTGTTGCAACTTTGGAGGGTCTACTTGTATATAATATGGCTGTAATCAGGCTAAAAAATAGAATATCCTTCTGGAAATTGAAAATTCTACCATATTTGGTATCGACTGCAAAAAATATTTCCTTTATAGCTATCTGTTACTATCCTTTTAAATTGCTTTTACATACTAAACTATATTTATAATTTTCATTTTGATGAATAATTAGGTGCCAAAAAATGCTCGCCACAAAAATCATTTGATAAAGAAAACCCATGGAAAAAAAGTTTAACTACATCTTCCAAATGATGTTAAAACCCATAGTACTTACCATGAAAATTACAAATTTAAAGCATAATCATTTAAATTCATTTCATATATTGCAATTTAAACATTTGGAAAACTTTTTTAAAATTAATATTAAAGAATGTACAATAGATTTAGTTATATACAATAAAATTGTGTGCATGTTTTATTGATTTAAGAAGACTATAATAAGGTAAGGCACAAAAGCAATATTAACTTAAAAAATGCATGAAATCCATTATGCAAGACGCAGCTATAATTCAAAACAAGGCAGTTTATTGACCATAAAGTAGCTACTTCTTTCGTTCTAGTTGAGATCAAGATTACGCCTCTTTATTACAATTCTTATTGATTAAAAGTATCCATGATGTCAAATAACGTTTCATATACGTCACACATACACATCGTATTGAGGCGGAGTCGTAAATTTGATTTGTTGACGCCTTTTAAATCGCATTTTTCAAACGGCAGCAAACAAGGTGAAGTTCACCATCGAATATGTGAATGTTGTTGACGATGAGAAAAAATCCACTCATGATTTTAAGATAAATAGTAAAATTTTTAAATTACTATTTATGTAAAAATTAGGATTTAAAGTAAATAATAAAATATTTACTTTAATTTATGGTAAAGAAGAATTTTCAGTAAGAAAATGCATATTTTAACTATAATTTTTTAAAATTATGAAAATTACCTGCTGTTCTATATAATTAGTTTTCAAATTTTCTAGTCTTTAGCGATATTGCTTCCAGAATTGAACTCGTTGAAAACAGAAAAGAAAAAAAAGCAAAATGATAAAAAAAAAGCCAAAACATCCACTTTATGGTTACTTTAAATTGACAAAGATGATTTAAATTATTATTATTTTTTAAAAATTAATCAAGATAATAATCAACATTTGTCATCATTTAATTAAAAATTCCAATGAACGAGCTCTAACAAATATAAATCGAGTGCATTAAATATTTGTATGTTTTATACTAGTAAAGAAATAGAGTCAAACAAACTACAAACTCTTAATAAGTAACGCTGTTTTTATTCAATTAGAAAATAGTTAAATTGAATTTCGTCATTAAACTGTTAGAATATAGACACCGAAATGTTTCATTAAACCCTCCTTAATATTGAAGTTAAGCCAATCAACGTAAAATAAAAAGAGCAATTATCTAGTTTAAACTTCTAAAACATCATTATTTTTCCAACTTTAAAGCATGTTATTAAGGTAGTTTTGACTGATTGGTAATTTAACAAACCGTCTTTTTTTTATTATTTAAGATTTGATATTCTAATCGAGTACACTATTATCTATCAAGTTCTTAATTAGTACTTTCACGCACACTAACGACTTGAGAATGGAATACGATAAAAGTTAATTCGGCATATGTCCTATAATTATTTAGCTAAATAACGGACAAAAAATTTCCTGAGGATGCTGATTTCCAATTAATGTATTTAAATTTTTTTAAAAATTCACATTTTTATGTATTTTTGTTAACATCAATATTTAAATCAAGACATTAATTTTTGTATAGATAGCGATTTTTTTGTCTTATATGGCGAGGATACAGTAAATTTTCCCTCTACATTTATTTTCTGAAATAAAATTTGAATTCAAATTTTAAGAAAATTACAATCTTAAGGGAAATAAAATAATAATCTTAAGAGAATTAAAATTTGAATTAAAATTTTAAGGGAGTTATAAAATATCTATTTAAAAAAATAAACAATAAATATTACTGATAAATATGTGCTTAAAGTTGCTCCTTTAATTTGTTAGAATAAATTATTATTATTAAATAAACATAATAATTACCAACAACAGATTCATTCCCTCTATCTTTGTTAGAATATATGCATTTTTTAAAGTAATATTTTGTTTTTAAGGATTTCTTTGTGATTTCATTTGCTCCAACTTTTATGTGAAAACTTCTGAAATTGTCGCTTCTAAGCAATTAAATTGTGAGCATTTTTAATATTTCCCGAGCATCTCATTTTTTCAAAGTATTTTAAAACTTTAAATTTTATTTTCACTCACCCAAAAGTTTGAATTTCGTTAAATTTTCCTATTATTTAAGATTATTAAGCACCGACTGGGTGGAGTTAGCATCCTAAATTTCGAAGTTGTAGTTCCCAGGTTCGAATCCTGGTTCGGGCATAAATCTTCACGTCTCTCTTTTTTTGCTTCTTTATCTCTTGGATAAAAGATGACACACCCGGCGAGTACCCCATAGCCAAAATTACCATCACACATACATCTTCACCCTTTGTGGCGCTGAAACTGATTAAATTATAAAAGCAAAGGATATTAGGTAAAAAAAGTTGATTATTAAACTGCAATATATTAGTGGTTTATAAAATGCATTAAAACTGATGAAAATAATTACTTGAGATCGAAAGTTAGATTTCTGACATTCAATTTAGTAGTGAGTGGATTCGATATTAACCTTTTGGCATGGATTGTTTGAAATATTTCAGACTCTCCTTTGTAGGTAAACCAGACGGTAGTGAGTTCGAATCCAGGAGTAACTGAAGATCCGTCCCGTTTGCTAAAGGTGGGTGAAGCACGTTAAATATGCCAACGTTGCAAAGTCCTCTAAGTGAAAAGTTAGTTCTGGGGCAGGCTAAGTATTGAGAGTCTTCTGCTTGGTCCCTACTTCAAAATCATAAAGATTGCACCCGACTACTTTTATCTAACAGGTAGAGCCCAGCTCAGGGCTAATTACAGGGAAGCATGCTGGTGCAAAAAAAGAAACATCACCATCAAAAGGTCTTTGGACTCCCATATTACCATGGGCACGTCCCCAACCCAGGTTCTCCAACAACTAAGTGAGAGCGAACTCTTCCAATCTCTTTCCGTTACTTCACTTTGCTGATCTTAACGGGAAGCGGTTTAAAGCTACAAACTTCCAAAAAAGAAACAGAAAAAAATATTTGTTCTAAAATTTAGATTTAAGTTGAAGCAAAAAATTCTAGAATCAATGAAATTATAAAGACGCCCTACTGAGGCCTTTCAAATTCCTTTTTATGAATAAAAGCTAATTTAATACGGATAATATTTTGATGTATACAAGTATAATACTTGATATTTTTTTGATAAGTGGGAACAAACTTTGTGGACTATACTTGAGTTTTATTAGGATATTAAATATATTTTTAATATTGGGGCGATTGCATTTTTAATTACTTCTTTCATATTTTAATAGGTCTAATTTTTCGCGATTTCTTATGTACCTTTTTTGCTTTAATTTTTGTGTTACAGTGATCTGGGACCCTTCACTATGAAGAGTAGTATCCTACTACTAGGCCACGATGTCTCTTTTATTTAGCCTTTTTGGATATTAATTTGTAGAAGTCAAGTTTTTCAGAGTCAAAAAGAAATTGACAATATACGAAACCATTATCTTGGAACAGCAGTTTGGCTCATGTTGCTTCTCCCAAATAATCATTGACATTTTTTATAGTTATTAAAAAACTCATTTACTTTATACACATTGTTTAAATTACTAGGAATAGCTTATACGCTTTGACATCGAATAAGGAGAACTTTAAATAGAAAATGTGAAGTATTTTTAAGATTCACAATGGGTTACTCTCTTCTTTACGATACTTCTTAAAGATCTAGTCCTCTTTTACTATGAGTATTTTGCTGTTATTTTCTGTATTCATGGTAACTCTCTTCTACAATTCTTAACCTTCAAGTCACATTGGAATTTTCAGCAATATACAATCATCTAGTTTTGCAGCCCTTTTGGTCCCAGATCAAACAAATAAAATTTTTAAAAATGGTTTCAACTGCATAAAGATTAGCTTGAAATGCGAAGCTTTTTTTAATATTCACGATGAATCGCTCTTTCCTTTATGATATGAAAGACACTTGGATATCTTATCCTCTTCAACTATGTGAATTTTTTAGTTTTCTATTTACGATAACTTTCTTCTCCAATTCTTAAACTTCAAGTCACATAGGAAATTTTAGCGTCGTTCAACCCCCAGCTATCTCTGGAATTCTTTTGCCCCCAGATTCCATAAGATTTTTAAAAATGGTGATTTCAACTGCATTCGAGGGTTGCTATTTATATTTCTGGCCTAATAATGAAAAAACAAATATGTAGGATCGAAATTGGTTTTATTGTTTTTCAAAATATTCTCCATGATGATCAATACACTTTTGCATGCGTTTGAACCAATTTTCAAAGCACTTTTTCCAGTCCGATTGAGGTAACTCCAAAACATGCGTTTTGAATGCATCAACCGCTTCTTCGGGGGTCGAAAATCGTTGTCCATGTAATTTATTTTTGAAGTGTGGGAATAAGAAGAAGTCATTGGGTGCCAAATCAGGGCTGTACGGCGGATGACCCATCAGTTCGATCTTTCGCTCCGTCAGAAATGCCTTTGTTTGAGTCGATGTGTGAGAGCTCGCATTATCATGATGAAGAATGATTCGCCTGTTCTTCTGCTTTTTTCGAATTTCTCCGATGACTTCTGGCAATTAAATGGTCGTGTACCATTCAGAATTGACCGTCCTGGGTTGCTCTAACGCCACTGTTGCCACATGACCGTTAATGCCGAAGAAACAGGCAATCATTTGTTTCGATGTGCTTCTTCCTCGAACAACTTTTGTTGGTTTTGCCTCGTCTTGGAAGACCCATACAGTTGATTGCTGTTTTGTTTCCGGCTCATATGCATAGATCCATGATTCGTCACCTGTGTAGATGTTATACACAGCCTTTGATGTACCTTGAATGTATTTTTCCAACATTTCCTTGCACCAATCGACACGAGCCTTTTTTTGAGCGTTTGTCAGATTATGCGGGATCCAACGCGAACAAATTTTTTTTACGCTCAAATGTTCATGCAATATTTTATTGATGCTAGTCATACTAATGTCCAAAGACGCCTCTATCTCACGGTATGTCACATGACGATCTTGCTTTATCAGTTCACGCACAGCATTGATCTTTTCTGGCACAACAACGGATTTTGGACGACCTTCACGGGATTCGTCCTGGATCGAACATCGACCACGACTAAATTCGTTATACCAATTTTTTACAGTGCTGTAGGATGGCGCTTTATCGCTGTATAAAGAATTAAGTTCATCGAAGTACTCTTGTCTTGACAATCCACGTCGAAAATTATGAAAAATAATGGCACGAAAATGTTCACGATTCAATTCCATTTTTTGACAGAGAAGAACTTTTCAATTTACTGTCAACAACACAAATAAAGCTATAATGGTAAATCGTCTGCTGAATTTATGTTTAAAAATATCAAACTTTCGATTAAAATCGTCTTCGGTCGCCTAGCAACACTTACTGTTGCCAAGGCCAGAAATATAAATAGCAACCCTCGATTGTTTCCAGGGTTCCCCCGAGAGGGTTCTTTCCTTTTTGCTATTATATAAAGAATGATATTTTCTACAATTGACAGATGGTGGAATGATTAGCATCCTTAACTTCGAAGCGGTAGGTCTTGGGTACGAATCCTGGTTGGGGTATGAATATTCCTTTCACTATTTGATCGTGTTTCTTTATTCCTTCACTATCGGGGTGAAAATGGCCCACCCATTTGGCGCCCCCAGTATAAGTTACCATCACCTTTGCTGCCTTGCTACGCTGAACAAGACTATATACCTAATATCGTTTAAAATAATTTTAAAGTCAATAATTTTGGAAAATATTAACTGAATTACATATTACTTATTACATTCGCGAAATCTTTTCATTTGAATAAAAATCATTGAATGATATTTTCCCTTTATGCTTCAGATTCATGAGGTAAGCAGAGCAATCATCATCATTGAGACTCCTGAAGAATTTCTTAAGATGCGAGCTTGAAAATGTTTTAAACAAATTAATCAAATTCTAAGCAAAACAATCTGTTCGAAAATTGACAAAAACGCTAATGAAAAAGGAAGAATTAAATCAAACAGTATTCAAGCGAATAATCACCATAGCCGTCTTTTCAGACACTCACTTTCGTGGTAGAACAATTTTACCTACAAGGACTAAAAGCTTAACCGAGGATCTGTCGTGTTCGCTAAAGATGGAGTTTGCACGTTGAAGGGGTTGTGGTTGAATAGTATGGTCCATAATTGCACAATAACTGATACGCTATCCGCTGCGACATTAGATCAACTTTTGGCGATACATGGAAACCACACTGATTGCTATACACCAAAGGTACATTCAAAGCCTCGTGGATTCCACACCGAGGCACACGGCACTGGTAATAGTTAACAAAAGGGGTACACTAAATACAGATTTTGTGGGAACAGTGGTTTGATTGGTTAGGCTATCACTCTCATTACTAGAAAGCAGAGATTTCGAATCTCAACTTAACTGAGGATTCACCGTGTCCGCTAAAGTGGTTGTTGGGATGTTGAGGAAATCGTGGTTGAATAGAAAGGTGCATTCTTCGACAACAACTAATGCGGGATTAACCATCCCCTGCTACATCAGATCAACTTCTGGCGATACGTGTGGGCTGCATGGATTGCTATACCTTCAAGTGCACATTCAAAGTCTCATTGATGCTACGTGGAAGGATTTTACTTTAAGAATTATTTTTTCAAAAATATTATTCTTTTCTCATGTTGGTTTCCATTGTGGACGACATGTTTCGGTTTATATTTATGTTAATAAATCTATGTACATAGGAAATGTTTTAAGTTTTAAGTTTTGACTTATCAATCTATGAGAGTGAAAATAATTTTTTAAAATAGTAGAACTTCTTGTTAATTTATAAGATTAGAGATTGTTCCCCTCCATAACTCAACAGATCCATATTATGATTTAAAATTAAAAATTCCACCATCATTCACCAATAAAAATTTCGCCAAGTTTCGCAGAAGGGTCAGAAGTGTATTGCAATACGCCATATCGGCGTACTTCAATACTCTATACACCGACATGATTTTAAATAAGTGTGCTAAAGTTCTTTTCCTTTCGTTGGAAAACCTGGAATGTTTTAAATCACGTGATTAATAATGTTTATAAAAACACTTGACAGGAAACCTTTAATGCTAATCTTACGAAGTAAGAGTTTAATTTATGTTTCTTATAATAATGGATTATAATTCTTAATTTCTTCGATTTTTTTACAGGTAGGTTACTTTAAGTTACATTAACAAAAATTTTAAGGTTTGATTGAGTGATTTTTGTTCCGCAATTTACTTTATTATGCGATAAATAATTTAGAATTTTAAAATATTGGGGCTTCTGACTATTTAATGTTTACAAATAGTTGTTTCAAACATGATATCAGTGGTATGAAAGCTTGAGTTTTAAATTTTAAAGAAGCATACAGCATGTATATTCTATTAAACTATTTTATTAATTATACATTGCAACTACCCTATTTTAAATATTTTTAAATACCCTATAAATATTTTATATGTAAATACTTCAATAATAAATAATATTTCAATATCCAATTAATTCTATGTTTAATAAGGAATCATTTTAATGACAGCAGGTTCTTTATTATTTTAATACCGTGTATATTATGTTTTCAATTAATACATGGAAGTTTAGTGATAATTTATGATGATGGCTTACAATTTTACAAATGCTGTAGTTTATAATGCAAACTTTATCAAGGAATGATCTTCAGTGTAAAGAGGAAACTTCAGTTACCAACAAAACCCTGCGAAAAATACCTGATATAACGTTATCAGCAACAAATTAAAAAAACTGGTAATTGTATTAGTGTGGCCGTGAGTATAGTAATAGTGTGGCCGTGAGTACAGTAAATTATTTTTGTGTGGGTATAAGTTTTTGACATTTGGCTTCCGAAATACGATGTTTAAGAAATAAAAAAGAAAATGATTCGTGAAGTGATAAAAAAAAAAAACCATTTGTATTCAATGGTACATAAGTTAATCCACAAAATTGCAACGACCATGCGCATAAACTAAGTGAAATCTGAATCTTATAATTCGTATAAAGTTTCTTCCCAAACTTCTCCTTAAACTATTACGAAAATTATTTAATTATTTACTAATCTCTATTATACATAAATTATTACTATACTTATTATTATATATAAACTATATTTATCAGATTAGTTTTTAATTAATAACATTACGAAATTTCTGTGAAAGCTTTTCATATGGAACTTCCTACTAATTTCCTGCCAATTTTATGTTTTAAAATAAATCACGATTATTTCTTAACTTTGGCATATTTATTGTTCATTTGCTAAGAAAAAACAATATTGTTATGATAAACTTAAACATTTGTTATGAACTTAAAATTTCAAAAATTACATTAAGTAATATAAATTATAAGTGTAGCAGATTGTACAGTTCTTGTATTCGTAACCTCTGAAACGACATATCGATTGTTTTGAATATAAAATTGAAATTAGAAATTTCTATGTAAGCTTCAATAACTTACAGTAAGAATAACTTTAAAATGTAATGAGATTCTGATAAAAACTTAAACATTCTTTTTTTTTTCGTTTACAGTTTCAACTATACTTGCCATGTTTGATTGGAAATATTTCTTATATATTTGAGATACTAAAACCAAAGTATATGAAGTTACGTCTAGGCAGCGTAAAGGAGGAAACTGTGTCACCCTGAATCGATATCGGTGTTTGCAGTGCCATAAAAAATAAGTATCTGACAATTTGTTATGCATATTTCTACTGTATATTGTAATTTATCAATCATTATGTTTAACTACTTGAGTGTGGTACGTAGTTATGTAGTAAAAATTAGAGATTATTCTAAACTTTTTATTGAAAACAAAGGCAGGGAAGATTAAACTTTAGTTACCTAGGTATTTTTTGTTAGCAGGAGGGGGTCTACAGAAAATAGTAAAACTTTGAAAGTGGTCCACGAGAAAAAAGTTTAGGAACCCATGTTTTAAACCAATGAGAATTGTAATAATGAAGTAGGCATGATCTCATCTGGAACGAAAGAAGTATCCATATTATGGTGAAAATGATATGCATTGTTTCTTCAAGTTACATTACAGCTAAACGTAGATCTTTGCATATGAGTGTTATGTTTGGAAATTGAAACTTGTATTCATTTACCTAGAAACCATGCTTTCGACAAAGAGATTATGTTAAGAGAAATTATGTGCACTGAAAATAATGCACCAATTTCAAAATATTGAATGCCTTTATTGATTTGATCTCCTTATGTAAAACCTTAAGTGTCTTAGCGGAATTTAAATTTGATATAATTTTATAAGATTTCTCAAGTTATGATTAACCTTGATGCAAGTTGAATGCTTATAGCTCAAATTGATTCTCTACTTGGATATGGATTTTGCAATAGACTGGAATTTTTAACTATAAGTTGTGATTGAAAAATCGAGTAATAATCAAACTAGCAAGGATAGTATTTGTTCCAAGTTATGCAAGGCATATTTTTGAATCCAATTTATATTTGATAAACTAACCGCGCAAAAGTTTACTACACTTAAGTTGAAATGGTTCAAAACTTTAATGATATTTTTCATGACATCCAATGATTTTTGCAATGAGAGAACTATGTTTATTAAATTTCCTTCTTTTTGAAGGAAATCTTACGATTACATTAAACTCCGCGCACATACTGATATTCCCAGTTTCTGTTAACTGAAATTTTCAGTTGTCCGACTTGTGGCATCCCACTTGCTTTGGCGTTATTCAGTGTTTGCCATCTTAAAATTTCTAAATCAATGCTTGTTGAAACATGTCTTTATCTATTAATGAAATTTAAGTTCTTGAATCTAAAATAATACGTGTAAATATAATTTTCGGAGATTTAATGTTTGAGAACAGAAGCTTTAAATTTGGCAACTTCTGTAAGACTGCAACTTTCTGGCGATAGTGAAATATTTACATTTCTGAACTGTCTTTTGGGAAGTACATATCACAAATATAATGCTTACTTCACTAGTATGAATTTAGTTTTCTCGAATAGTTTGTTGAAGTGTCCTTTCTATGCAAAATCTTTCATTCAAATGTATATTAACTTTAAATTTTAATTGACAAGAGAATTAAAGTACGTTTGTGAAAGACAAAAAAGCATTTTGCAAGTATTTTATAAACCATAGGTTTTAATGTTCCATATATCGCAAGCTATAAATCCTCATACGATAAACTTTACTTTAATGTGAAATGAAGTCATTGATGCTATTCTAGCATTCATACCACTAGTGGCATTGATTTTCTTGAACATGGTTGAAATGATTAAAAATCCACTTAAAACTGTTAATACTGAGAGAAGCGATTTATGTGATTGACTTTCAATTATTGATCTTGTAAAAGTTTACCATCGGATAATCTTTGATTTGGCGATTTTGTGACGCCAAGATAAATGCTAACATGTGACTAACAAAGTGACCGATGCACAAAAGTTATACAAAGATAAAGTGACCAGAAATGCTACCTTATCTAGTTACCAGAAATGGAATTTTATAACCAGGTTTTTCTCCATAACAAAGTGCACCAGATTCTTCACTAAAGCAATTGATACTTTTACAAAAAGGGTTAATTGTATCTCGTAAGTCTTTCATAAATTGTTTTAACTTTAAGCAATTCTAGATATTTAAGCACATACATGAACATGTATGGCAAATCTCTTACTTTAAATGAACTTTGACGTTTCAACATCCAATTCCTCGAATTGGGCGACAGGTTGCATCAAGAGATATGCATAGGTTATATAAACTAGCTAAAAGTATCACTCTCTTGGGAAAGTTTTTCAGAAACGTAATGCATTCATAAAAATTTCATGACAAATACCTTGATTTTTCCCATTGATATTTTTATAATCAATTTTATTATAGATGACAACAATTCTAGCTATCGAAATTAAAACACATTCCATAAAAAATTAGAACTTTAATTATAAGATTTAGTTTTAAAGTATTACTGTAGATCCATGTCATTCTTAATCGAATCGAAGATGAATCCAGAGTAGGGAATGTTTTTTCAGCCATTAATAAGCTGTATTCCGAGCTGGGTATTAATGGTTAATGCCTCAACAGTTCGAAGGTTTGGTTCCTACATTGAGTTTGGATGTTTGTATTGGTTCGAAATCCAGTTTAAAGTATTGGTGTCGGGATTAGCGGTAGTGAGCTAAAAGTAAACGTCTAACGAACAAACAACATAATTATATTGTGTATTGCTAAGTTAAAAACCATAGAATGTTACCTTCACTCTCTCTAATGAGAGCTGTATGAATGTATACATTTGCTAATATCAGCCTTTCACATACGGATGCTATAAATAAAAGTAACCTGTGACCAAAAATAAATGATAGTGTTATTTTACTACAGCTTACAATATTGCTGAATAGCTTTCAAATCGTTTAGTAAGTTTTTATTGCAGTGATCGTTCTCCTTTAATAAATTAGTTCATTGACAATTTTGTTTTCCGTTACATTCATATACCTAAAAGAACTATTAATTGAAGTACTTAAAAAAGTCATTGTGCATTTTGTTGGCTATTTTGGGTAATTTTACGCTTAATGTGCGCTTTATAATTGTGATGCAATATAAAATTTAACATGTTAAATTAAAAACTATGATATAAAGTTAAATATGTAAGTTTCAAAACTTTATTAACTGAATAATACTTAAATCTACATTAATGAAATATAGTTGCATGTCATTTTATTTGCTTAGCACCATTCATGTACGATTGTAGTTGAAAAAAATTTATATTGCTGACACCCAATTATTAAAAGCTTTTTTAATTTTAGTGGACGAAAACATGTTGCTATATTGCTTAAATAATAAAAATTTTGTGAATAACTAATTTTCGGCATCTACGAGAAACTAATTTGTATTTGTGAAAAGTTGTGTAGTTCACTTCGTATTTATGATTTTACTGTTCTACAATGATTCATAAAAATCAGCATACATCTTTCAAAATTAACAGAAACTTATTTATTTCAATTATTTGCATAATTGAATACAAGTTAGCTTAAATTGATTCGAAGCAAAAAAATTATGTGCAAAAACAGCTGTTTTTATTATACACAAAATATAAAATATTGGAGAATCAGTTACTTCGTACGTCACGAATGTGAACATACAGGAAAGTCTAAGTTTCAAATTTCCATATTTTAATATTTGGTTCTACCTTTAGAATTTAAAATAGCTCTCGTACGATTAGAAATTGAATAAACCAGTCCTTTGGTTAGAGTGCGGGGGATTTTTTGCGAGTCTTCAAGCAATGCTTTTTAAAGATTGCATTTGCTTTTAACATTTTTCTGATACTTTTGTCCAGTTCATCCCATAAATTTTCGATAGTACTAAGGTCAGAGTTTTGAGGAGGGGAGTGCAGTTGTCTTGCACGACAGCCATTCCTTGACAACACCAGCTGTGCTTTGGATCCTGATCTTGTTGGAATATCCAGTCATATCCTATGCCTAATTTTCTAACTGATTGCTTTGAATTGTTTTTAATATATTCAAATAGACAAAACGATCCATAGTGATTTCTGTAAGACTAAATTCCCAACAACTGAAGCTGAAAAAACGCAGTGTAGATATTATGCTTATCTGAATGATTAAAAAGTTTTGATATTATAGATTTCTTAAATTTCGTTTATAAATATATGAAAAGTTTACAAAGCGGTACCTCTCTACTTTAATGAATATTTTTGGCACGAAGATGCGACTAACAAGATGGCTTCTACACAAAAACTATACAAAGATAGGATTATCAGTGTGACTTTGGTTCAACAGTTCGTGGGTTGGAATCCCACCTTGGATATGGATGTTCGTAGTGGTTCGGAATCCCCTTTAAACGGTAAGTCCAGGTCTAAATAGCCCTCGTGTGCAAAAAATGACCGTTGAGCGACGAACAAACAAAACAGAAATTAACGTTTATTGAAAAGACTTTCACCAAAGCAAAAGTTACCCTATTCTATATTGAACCCAATTTGCTTATATGAAAAATATAAATCCGAATGTCATTAACTTTCAAATGTAGTCTGGCTCAACAATCGGTTACATTTAAAGAACCAGTTTTAAATATGTTCTCATCAATCTGGTGACTAAATTTCATTTATCTGAATTTTGTCTAGATTGGAATCCCTAAGGTATGAGAAATACTTTGAATTGCCTCCACTTATGTTAAAGGGTTTCGCATTTAATTGAGCAATATATGGATAATTCACTGCTAACCGCCAGAGATTAAAGCACTTAAGCGTACTTGAAAAAAAATCTTGTCCATGAAATTAATCTTTCCCATGGAAAGTTCCAACTTCTATAAACTTTATTACATTATGTTGAAGCACTCATAAAATCTTTGTTTAAAAAATTTAATAGAAAAGTTAAATACCTTTACTATTAAAAACGAAAGAGCTGTGATTATAAAGATGTTGTTGCACCAGCATATTTCCCTGTTCTTAGCCCTGAGATGGACCTTACCAGTTAGAGAGAAGAAGCCGGATGGAGTCTTCGTGATTTCGAAGCAGGGAGCAAGCAGAAGATTCCCAAGACTTGACCTGCCACCTCCAGATACGTCACCTCACCTGGAGGACATTGCGGTCAGATTTAGTTATAAAAATGTTTAAGTTGAGAAATTTATAATTATATTTGCAAGATCTTTGGTTTAATTGTGTGATCTTTTTCAAGCTCGTATGTTTGTAGTTCACAACTGCAGGCCCTCATTTCAGGACATTTATATCTATAAAATGTCGGGGATTAAAAAATTTATATTATATAAGACTGAACATTTAACATGTCAATAGAATTTAATGTATTTAAAAAATATGAGAGATAGTTAAATTAGGTTGATTTCCAAAATTACATTTTAGTAGTTTCATACTCGTTGCGTCATAGTAATTTAAAAATTGAAGAAAACCATTAAATGCAGGAAATTTGAATTTCATTTCAGGATACATATGTTAAAAATAAGCATTTACTTGAAATTATATATATGCAGCGCACATTTTTATCGTTCTTTGAATAATGTAAGCTCATTATTCAACAAATCCTTTAGATACCTATCATAAATAGCAAAGCGAAGATTTCTATAAATACGCAGTTCCACAAATGGTTTTTCAAGAAATGTCAATGAAATTCTTTTATAATATCTTTACATTGCGAATTGTATGTGCTTTATCTATTTTTACGCGGAAAATTTTTAAGATTCTACAGTTTCAAGATTGTGTGAAATTATAATAAAAATTTCTAAAAAAATGTATTTGACAAAAATGTTTATTTTCTAAAAATTCGAAAATGCACACACATGTGAGCTTTTAATTTTATTTTTCTCTCAAAATTTGTATTTAAAATACTTCACCCATATTTTCATTTTGGTATAAATTAGAGCGACCATTATGTACTGGTGGAAGGTTACATTTAGAAATCTCCCCATTCTTATATAAATGCTTCCACCATTTTAAAGAGGAATTTACCCACTTTCCACTTGGCTGAACTGGTTAGAGAAGTTGCCGTCTATTCAGCAGTTCGTAGGTTCGAGTCCCACCTTCAGCTTGGATGTTTGCAATGGCTCAAAATCCACTTTAAACTGTAGGACCCAGTCAAATTGGCCCTCATATACAGAAAATGACTTAAATGACAAACGAAAAAATCCTTTCCATCAAGTCGAGCTGGCAGCCGAATGCTGTTATCTTCGGTTCAACATTTCGTGGGTTCAAATCCCACTTTAAATATGTATGCTTGCAGTGGTTCGAAATCCACTTTTAGGTTTTGATTCTAATTTAATGAGTCACCGTGTGCAAACAATGATTGCTGAGTAGTAAAGAAATATATTTCAACTCTTTTCCATCATGGGAAGCAGAAAAACACTCATTAGTGGCTGTGAATCGTGGTTGGACAAAGGAAAACTTCAAATAAATTCCGTAAGCTCGCGACGTTAGAAAAATCTTTCAATAAGTGCTGAACGCTCCAAGACACTGAATTAAAACACTCCACAATACCAAAATGACTTGAGGCCATGTGAAACTGCATTAACTGGACAGGAAGACGTTATCTTCCTTGTTTCCCAAGTAATGTTATTTGTAAACGGTTATTAATTGAAAATTTTTAAATACCAGCTCCAATAAAAACGACCATTTAAGAGCATCGAGCAAATATTCTAGATTACTATCTTTTACCCTATTTTCTTCTCGTACTGCTATTATCGAATGCTTGGTATACAATTGATAATATGTAAATCAATCTACTACAGTTTTGCTAGTTCTTCTCTAATCGCATCAGTTAAATTGTCCTTTTTATTTGCTCAAAATTTACATGAATCTTCTAGATTGATACACAATAAGAAAATTTAATTTCTGATATAAGATTGTGTTTATCATCTCCTTGAACAGCTGAGCTAAAACAGGTCTATGAGCCAATTCACCCTAAAGAAGTCAATTATCAATAGTGGATCTGGTGTTCCTCAGAAAAGATAAAACGTGGCTAGATGTCTGCGCAGCAGAGCACTTTGTGCAAGTTTCGATGCATTTACTACTAAAAAGTCTGAGATATGACAAATTGTATAAGGGCGGATTTGAACTTGTCTACTGTGACTCCAAATCAAGGAGTCGCTAGGACACTTACTGATACTATAGGTGTACCGGTGGGACATTCCAAATGGCCATATTGAGAGACCATGAAACTAACAACCGAACGTTTAGTGCTCTGGCCTTCTATTTAAAAGTAAATGGATTAAAATGCCACCTTGAGTATGGATGTGAGTTTGGAATCCAATTCAAAACGTAGGGCCCGGTCCGTATAATCATCAATGCAAAAAATTTACTATTAAATTACAAATCAAACCTAATTAACCAGGTCATCATGACCTTTTATTCTATTGTTACAAAGCGCTCATTTTAGAGTTTTTCTACCCTTCATTCTAGTAGCAGCACTGTGGTAGTTGAACTCTATAGCAAGCAAAATATTATCACAATTTTCAATCTGTGCTTCAGATTGTTATATTTTCACATGCTGTTATATAATGTTGAAATCCTCTGCTAAACGGCTAATTTCCTTACATGTTGTAGTCACATAGGATTTATTTACAAGCACTTACGATTCAAGAAGCATCTTTCCCATTGCATAAAGTGTAATATTGCATATACCATCACGTATTGTAATCAATTTTCAGGATTTTAAAAATCATTCATTTTTTTAATTTAAAGCCTTTAAGTTTAGAAATTTTAACTAATTTAATTCCACATGCTAACTTATTCTTCTTTCTACGCGTTATAGGTTTTAAGCAGTACATAAAATTTATCTTGGGATATTTAAGTTTACCATCTCCTTCATATTATCAATGATATTTCAAAATTAAAGTATACTGAATCTAAAGTCTGGCACATTTTAATCAAAATTAGACTGTGTACCATTAGACATCACTAATCTTCTAATATCTTTTTATACTAGACAAGAGTCATTTCCATTAAAATCTTCGTATTATGAATTTTTTCACTAGACAAATTATTAAAAGGAATTTTTAAAAATTAATGAAGCTTTATTGTAATATTATATTAAAATCAGTCTCTCAGTAACTTAAACTGATAAAAGTATAGCTCACAAAAAAATTGTTAACTCTTATAAAAATTCAAATGATTTCTTTGGTTTTATCATGGCATCTTATTGATAAAATTTATTGTTTATTATTTCACGAAATATTAATAAACGTTTTATTTGAACAGAGGCAACAACAATGTCTTGCTATAGCAAATATCTCTATATTTGAAACACCAGCCCGGAGTCACCAAACGTCTTACTCCACACCACAGCAACTTCAACCAGTTTTGGCGAAGTCATAAAGGAGAGCTGCACACTTGTATTTAGTACATCAACAACAGGTTTTCATACACTCACACTTCCAGTATTTAGTCCACACTTCATTTTCCCGTCATCTACAGAACTACATTCACTACAATTCATTTTTCAATCACTTCTCTTGCCACCACGCTTTTCACTTCTTCGCTCTCTCTCATTCCAGAATTATCACGGCCCCCTCCTCAGCCTCGTCCAGGTCCTGCTTCTTTCACGAGGACGAAGATTTCCTATTTACTCTTCTGGTGCAACTCCTCTTCCATAATAAAGACATTCCTCTCCAGTACTTATGCCTCGAGGTGGACGGAGGTGACTTTATACTCCACCCAGTTGCGAAATGGATGAACTCCGGTTTGTGATAAACAACGATCATGGTATCCACGTACTGAAATTTATCATCTTCCTTCCAGTAGCTCCCTAAGCTAAAAAAATTCTATAGTTTTTGCGCTCATGAGTTTTTCTCCTAATTCATCTGTCGCGGTATATTTTTCAAAACTTGTTTGGGAAACAGATCAAGTGGGGCAGCAGACATGTGAAATGAAGTGTGATGACAAACACACGAAAGATCAAGTTGTGACGAGGAAGACCATGTGTGGTGGTAATAAACTGCGATGGCAATTGCGATAAAGTTATGTGGCAATTAACTGTAGTGACATTAAGGTAGTGGTGCCATTTAAGATCATGCGGAGGCAATTAAGATCAACTGGAAATACTAAGGGGCATTCAGATCCAGTGAAAGTAATTAGTATGGAAAATTAGGGGTTGGCAAACAGGAGCAACTAAAATTTCGAATCTCGCGCAGAAATGATCTTACTATTTGGCTTTCACACAAGTCTCTGCATTTTCACGGAAATGAAATCACTGTAGGTACTATATTATCAGTCTCGAAGTTTTATTCAATCCAAATAGCAGTTTTGCTGTCATTAAAAAAACTAAAAAAAATGTTGCTTATGAAATTATAAGTAGTCTTTTTGTCGCGAAAAATCCAGACGTGTGTTGTTACGAACAAACCACATGTGATCTGTTACCAAAAAGAATTACTTTTTTTACGAAAAATTTCCTCTATTTAAATAAGTTTCTTACTATATTAACAATGAAAACAGGAGGGAATTTTTAAAAGAAATGTTAAATTGAATATGACATGAAAAATATGTGAAATAAGCTGTCGCCAAAAAAATTTAAAGGAGTATATTGATTTCCATCAGGATTATATATTTTCTACTTTTATGAAGAGAATGTTGATTACAACGATAAAAAATGGAAACGGAAATCTCTTAAACGAAATAAAAACTGGAATATGCAGTCGTGAAATGAAACAATAGAATCCGCCTTGAGGACTGTTAACTGAAATATCTGCTTGTGCATTGTCAGAAATTCCAGAGTCATTGAAATCCAGAAAAATGTGTTTTGCGGAAATTAGAGCTCGTTGAATTTTCTAGCTGTAGTACTTTTAATATTCGTTATATATCTATAATCCTCATGGGGGTTC
Organism: Latrodectus elegans; assembly: GCA_030067965.1. Lineage (NCBI taxonomy): Eukaryota > Metazoa > Arthropoda > Arachnida > Araneae > Theridiidae > Latrodectus > Latrodectus elegans. Next base: position 35,137,916 of record CM057819.1, read on the forward strand.
AATTCTAGGTGAGCACAGGTGTCCTAATTGCAAGGTACGTAGGGGTTTATACCATTTTCCTTCCTTTTCTTCCTAATATTTTTATTTCCATTCCCTTGACGGCAGGCAAGGGAGCCCTTCACGAATAACTGTAGCTGCCCTGTTTTGTTTCTCATGCATGGTCAAGGCCCTTACATATCTGGAAACCCTTTTGACTGGTGGTCCCCAGTGTACCATCAGTCGGTTGGTACCTAATTACAGCCGTGGCTAGTCTGCCAGAGAGTTGGAGCGAAGGGGTCACATTATTGATCTTGGTGTTAAGGACGGCATTTGCCTTCGGAGGTGAGTACCCGCGAATGGGTATCCAACAGCAAGAACGAAGCTGGAAATATTTAGAGCCGGTGTCTACCATTCCTTGTAGGGCTCCATGATGGCCGGTGTCGTCAAGTCTGAATCTTTAAAAATTCTATTTGCTCTAATTCTCGCGTCATTGAAGCCAATTATCTGCTCGTTACACGTTGATAACACCAAACTATCCATGCAGTGTCGCCTTTTCTGATACATATACTTGTAACATCAACTATCAGTAACGTATAAAATGTTAAAAGTATTACAATGGTTAGATTTTGTTGTCCAAGGTGATGTAAAACAAGCTTTGATAATCAGAAATAAAAAAATTAGCTTAAAGGGTAATTTCTTAAGTTTGCACGTTTGTAATTACTAATGTGGTTTTGAAAAAACGTAATGGCGGTATCCAAGACAGTAAAAGTGACTGGTCGAAAGGTTTGAATGATTACTGGAATATGTAAACTAACTTTAGTAATTTTATGGACTCCATTGAAGCATTTATAAGAGGTAGAATATGTCACTGATAGTTTCATGGATATGTATTTCGATCACTAAGTGTTCCATCGTCGATTACTTTCCATTTACAACTATTGAAGATATTAGAATCCTTAATCATCACATCTGGCCACACCTGTCTGAGTTGAAGGTGTGGAGTGTTCATTTTGCATTTTGAGAGCTTAGAATAGGCAGGTTGTTTGAAACCATATAGTCATCAAGGATGTTGCCTTGTTGGTCTATATTGTTGTAACCCCAAAATGTAGGGTTACAACAATATAGACCAACAAGGCACCACTACCTTATGGTAGGAATTGAAATATACACCTATGAGAATTGTTTTTTTATTATAAATTCATTAAATGGTCAATATATCTTTCATAGTTGAATGTTGAGCTGGGTTGTTGGCGTAGCTGGAAATTCTGAAATTTGGTGGTAGCTGTATGATAAAATGACAGTTAATGGGCATGACTTTAATTTTTATAGGTATTTATTCAATAAAACACCGAGTATATTGGATGCAGGGGTTTTAGGTGAAGATTATTACAATGTTGCCTTTTATAGAATGCCAATGCCATGATAGTGGGATGTTTATTAAATGATTCTTGTTAAGAAGGGTTTCTTGAACTAGAAATATATCAACTTCACAGATTTCCCCCCGTGACTTGCAAAAGGTCAGTTTGTACCTGTGAACCCCTAAGATTAGTTTGTTGTAAATGAAGGTATTAATGGTAGTATATTGTGCTTCTCAAGAAAATAACTTTTTGCTATAATAAACAGTACTTTAATCTCATAAAAATTGAAAATCTGCAAAAGAATACTTTTGACGTATTAAATCGTGCTTTTAATCATATTCTCCAAATCCTAAAATATCATGAAGACGTTTAATGAAATTTTTCAAATCACCGTCATGGATATGTTTAATCTCATGCCCTCCATAAACTTTTTCATCTAACAATTAACGTACTAGACACAAAGTTGCAACTCTGAGGCAGGATGGTAAAACTACACAAAATATTTCGCTTAACTCGCACACTTGGCTTTCTTTTTGGAAAGAAAATTGAAAACTTACCTCTAATGAGTCCTGCACTATCTATTTCGGCTTTTCTTCCTTCCCGAAGGAAATCGCTCGGCTTTTCCTTCGGGAACACCCTCTTCGTGGACCCTGATTTTGAGGCACAACATATACAGGAGGGAAAGTAGATGGAATTTGGTGTCTGTCTGGAGATTCGAGTTCTTGCTCTGGAGAAATCGCAAGCTTTCGCAAATGGAGTAATACAAACTTTAATAGTTCCAACTATTTCTCTGCTAAGTCCAGCAGAGAACAAGGGAAGCGCCAAATTATGCCAATACTGGAGGTGACATTGGCTGCAGAGGTGTAACTCGTACAGAGACGCATTGAGCAAATAGTAAAAAATCTATTTGAACCAGAATACATTCTAGAAAAGATTTCTGTAAAAACTTCATTTTACGGATATCAAAATCCAACAGCCACAGTTTTTTCAAGGCTTACTATTTGCTCCCTTGATTATATACTGCTCATATAGGACAAAACATTCACTTTTGAATTTTCTGTTATCTTCGCAGCTAAATATAAACGTCTTGCTTTTAATAATGCAAAGCTACCAAAGGAAACTAAACGTAGCTAAAAATTGTAATTATATTAAGAAAGTTAAACAACCTGACATCGAAGATTATATATATAAATGCTTGATAGACTAGCCATAGAACCATTTTTGAGATTAGAGTTTTCTATTTGACATTTGAAATAATCGTGATTTATATTAAAGATTTTTTTCTTCCGATTGTTTTAATAGCTGAAAATTTTATATCAGACTCAAGCTCCTGAAAGTTGTTTATTACTTCCACACTCTTCAGGATTGCTGTTAGGCTTTTTCTATTTGATTGAGTGGTCTTCTGGGATCACTTAAACTCCTAAAATTGCATACGAAATTACTCATTGATTCACAGCAGCAAAAGGAAGAAAACTTCATGTAATAACTGATCTGAATATTTTCCCCATTTCTTATTACTATTCATGTGGTTTTTCCAATTGAAATTCTTTACTAAAAATCTTATCCTTGCTAGTTTTTCTGTTCTCAAATATTAAAAATATAATCTAAAGAGATAAGTCATTAAACTTTAAAGCAAAACTAATTCTTTGCAAAAATTATTGGAATCTAGGTCCATTTATTATGACAATTATCAGAAGCCTCAGTTGAATGAATGAGAATCTGATTATCTATTTTAATTTTTCTGATTTCAGAATAACAGATTATATAACGGCATTCAAATTTAAAACAACCTAGCTTTTTATATCAAATGAAAAAAATCAATAATAGCTAGGGCCTAATTATCATCAGAACTATATGTCGATTGAATCACCTATCTTGAAGTACATGTGTCGTACAGTTTTCAGCAAACGTGGTGGTAGTTATGAACCACTTCTTCTTTAGTTCATGGTTTCGACGTCACAGGTGGACCACCTACTCGGGAAGCTAGTGTAAAGCGATAGCTATCCTTTGCGTGAAGAGACCCATCGCAGATGGATCACTGGACACCCTGCCGGGCAGTGAAAACTCAATTGCTCCAGCAGCCATCGGTCTTCAGACCAATCATTGCTCTGCATGGCCAATGTTTTGGCCTCTTCCTAAAAATGTTGGGTTTGAGACTGGGACAAACCAGACGAACCTCTCCATCAACTCAACATGTGTAATAACTTCCCACGTTTATTGAATTCTTTTGAGATCACATAAGGCCTGGACGCGAGATGAGTTCAGCGCAGTGAACATCACCTTTACAATAGCGGGCTGGGGTCACGTATCCTCTAGGGATACTTTGTGGGAAGATGTGCTCCATTCGCGTGTAGCTAGATAGAAACCTAAAAACGTCTAGCACCCACCCAAGCTGACAACAACTCTATTGCTATTACAGGGAGAGTTGCACACCATGCTTTACGGTGTTTAATCTTGTGGTTTCCTATTCCTTGCCTTCTAAGCCTGGAAGTCGAGTTTTGACTGATCTATGTAGTTTGTTGGGTTGATGGTCACCGAATGACGTTTCCTTGCCGCGAAGTAGTAAAGTTCCGACTTGCATGGTCGGAGTCTCACTCCCTGACCCTGTGGTCCAACCAGCGATGGTACCCCTTTCCACATAACTAAAATTTATGTATATTAGATAAAAACACTTCACTTGCAGGAGTTTGTCACTATAGTGTGGATGTGAGACGTCTGAGAAAGCCTTGTGGCCGGCTGACGTCTGCTTAGAGTGTCTAGATGAACACTTCCGCCGGAACGGTTTTGCACTTAGTTCGTATACCACTCTCATCCTCGGTTTTTCGTATAACTCCAGACTCTGGCATCTGAATCTTTTGTTGTCACATTAGTGAAGCATGAGTACCATCCTGTCCGAGTGACTAGTTCTTATGGTCCTCGGTGGTTGGTCTCCTTTCATAGTCAAGCCAGGTGTAATCTCTCCACTGCATGGTAAATTCTTCCTCAATGTGAAGCATGCCTTTTCCTTAAGTTGGTGTGCTGTTCTTATATTCATTAAGATGAAATCTGTCTTGTTTTAATGTTAATGTGTGTAATTGAGAGCATCGGGAGTATTAATAGTTATTGACGTCTATTGCCACCGGTTTTTGATTATTTCTAGTTTCCTGATAATGTTGATAAATTTTGTTTGCGCTGTTCTGTTTCTGATTATTAGATCACTCCATGTTAGGAGGTTCGCTTCTGTGGGTATATTTAAATCTAGAGATGCTGTGAGTGGACAGTCGAATGCGTATTGTTCTGGGTTTCCTTCTTCCCCACATATACAAAAGGGGATCGAGTTATCGGAGGCTTAGTGCCAGAAGCCAAAGCTTCTATAACTGATTTTGATACCCATCACTCGAAAGGTGTTAAGCGCAAATTTTCCATCCAGCATCCGCAACCTGCTTTGGTAGAAAGTGACAGAACCATTCCTTGATGAGGCGAGAAGTATCGCAGGCACAAACTCTCAAATTGGCAAATAGTACATATCGTGGAAGATTCGTACGTCACCTTAACGTCAATTCCTATACATTTCCATCAATTCCTATACTCTATATCCTAGTCCTCGACCGGACCATCATCGGAGGCACGCTGGTATTCCATCATTTGAATGCCACCCGACTCGATGGACATGATGACTTTCACGATCGACTAATTGCGCCGGTCCAGGATGGTACTGAAGCTTTCACTATCATACAAACTTGCTCCTTTCTTCCGCTGTCTTGGTATAAGACAGCACGAAGTGGAGGCAGTCCCCCACCACATTATATGAGCGACATAACTCACTAATCGGATATCCTCGTCTAGGAAAATATTCCGGAACACGCCCGTGACCAGTCGCTATTTGGGCTATGATAGCATTTCCGAAAACTTTTTTCGGACACGGTTTCACAGAACTTGAAGGTCTGTTGAGCAACCTCACAATTCTCCCATCTCAGCTGCTATGTACGCAGTGCTTTTTGCAACACCTTCAAAAGGGGTGACCTTGGACGTGACAGGTCAAGTGTGGGCTTTAGTAAATTCGCAGCCTCTTTGGCCAGTTCATCTGCTCTTTCGTTGCCGAAAGTAGCAGCATGAGCACGAACATAGTACAGATACACCTCTCTACTGCTAGTAGCTTCCCGGTAACAGTACTTTACCTTATTAACCAAGATGTTATGGTTATTTGGATCGGCCATAGAGTAAAGAGGCTGACGGTTTCATCCTCGCTGTTGCTCGGAATTCCGTCCGGCAGTTTGATGCTACTCAGTGATGTGCTTTTAACAGTGCTTCCAACTTCGGCAGCGACCATATGTTTGATCGCATGATGTGTCAGAATTTATCCGTTTGACTCTTCCTGGAGAACGAGTCATTTGTAATGGGCCGCAGATCTGTTATACAGTCTTTCTAGCTTTGCGCTGATCGGAGTCGGTACATTTCTGATGCATTCTCTTCAACACTCGCGTCTTGCTTTGTAGCGTCGTCAACTCATCGGACCACGGAACCTGCTTCTTAGCGCTTGTGCTAGTTTGAGGCCGAAGCCTTCTGGTGCAGATCTTCTGCAGTACCTTAGTAATGTCTTGCACTACTTCATCTAAGTCTCTGCCTTTTTTTGCTCTTAAGATCTTTCATTGAGATCAGGTGCTTTTTTTATTGAAGTCTGCACCCAGTCTCTGAAGGCGAAATTTTCCTTGTCTCGTCTTACCAAAGCTCATAAATAGCAAAAATAATGGTACTAGCTTGAACGAGATGTAGTTGTGATCAATAATTCAATTTTCAACTACTTTCCATAATGAGAATGACGACTGTAAATCAATCTGTCGCTACCGACAAATTGACGCGGCTCCTTCCGTTTACAGTTTTAAATATCTGTACTGGGCTGAATCATTTAAAATGATGAGGTCGTTTCGAATGAAAAATTCCACAAGGGTTTTCCTTCGTTTGGATCCCACATATGATGTGTGGTGTTATTCTCCTCCTCTAAGAACTCTCGCGTAGAACCGAATGATCTTATCGAAAGTCTCTAGAAAATCTCCTATGTCTGCTCTCGGAGGTATAAGTTGGTAAAGAGAGACCGACCCGCCTGAAGGCACACGGTCAAAGTCCCCTGTGAGTAGCAATCCTGCCAAGCAAGAGTGGCACATGTGCGACTAGCGCCGCGACACGAAGCCATCCTCAGCCAGAGCAAAGACATCGAAGCACCAAGAGACGGAGAATCAGCCCTTCGTCCTGAATACTAGAAACCTATGATGCGATCAAATAATCCCAGAGACCAATACAGTCCAGGCACTGCAAGCCCGGCGACCCCCACCCTGCGGTACACCAAGACTCCTCCGACGGAACTTCGGCCAGTTTGCCTTTAATAACATTAAAAGTGTTTACTTTACATAACTAAAACAATTGAAAAAATTACATCCTAGTGTCTTACTAGGATGTAATAAGACACTAGGATATAATTTTTTCTTAGTGATTAAATTAACAAAAAAATATTAGTCCTTCTTGGACGAATTATAGTTTACAACAAGACAAAAGTATATTTAAATATTAGTAAATATATTTAAATATTATTTAATAATAGTTTACTATTTACATTATTTCTTAATTTTACATTTTTTCTGGGTATATGTTTTCTTATAATAAAGTTTTAATAATTTCTTCTATTGCTAGTTTAAAATTTTTAATTCCTTTTAATCTATTGAGATCTAAGTCTTGGTAATTCCTTGGATAAAGTTTTGCTCTTGTTTCCTGGAAGTGCGTACAGTGATAAACTATGAGTCGCGTCTTGGATTTCTCCATCATATTTGCATATTTCTGATTTTTTGTGGAATCTCTTTTGATACGTACCAAAAACTCCATGGCCTGTTATGATTTTGTTAAGTAATAGTTTGAGATGATTCTATTTACTAACACTGTTGGAAGTACTGAGTAGACTCTCCTGGCTTTTTCTGATTGGTTCAATTTTGTCTGCTAAGTTTTTAATCCCCGCTTTTTCGATTTTGTGCTTTACTTAATTTTTGGTCCATTTTTGTTTTCTGTTCTATTATATCCAATTCTGTTGCCAATTTTGGCTGTTCATGAACTTTTTCGTTCAATATATTCGTATGCGTGCTTTGACCCAGTGGAACCTGAATTTTCCTGGATGTTTTTTTAATATTTCTAATGTTTTTAATTGTAATGTTTTCTATCTTGTCTGATCTTAAATATTGTAAAACTGCTTTTGCATTTGAGTGTATGTCACATTTTTCAATTTGATTATATAGACAGTATTTCAAGGTATAGAATATGGCCACCTCTTCTGCTTCGTAGACTATTGAGTTATCGGATAATCTTAACTTAATTATTGTTATAGTTTCTTCTTTGTTCCTTATTATAGAGGGACATGCCACTTTATCATTTAATTTTGATCCATCTGTGAATGCGTAATATTCTGTCAAATTGTTTCTCGTCTCAGTCTATTATTCTTTCCCAGGGTGGTTCCCAAATTGTATCTTTCGTCCAACTATTTTCTACTGTATATGATTCTTCGTCTATTTCTATTGACCTTTTATTCCAGAGCAGATATTGTAACTGTTATGACTTAGCTTTAATATTAATTGGTATGCATCCTGATAATACATGTAAAGCATCTGTTTCTATAGTTCTATAACATTTTGTCAATTTTATGAGTGGAATTCTTTGTATTTGTAATATCTTCAAATTATATATATATATATATATATATATATATATATATGTTTTAACTATATCTTGATACCAGCTGGGACATCCATATATCTTCTCTATCACTTGGTTTATTTGTTTATATTGTTTTAGTGTGTTTGGTTTTAATCCCCATGTTACTCTAGTTACTCTGGATAATTTGTTTATAAAGTTATATATTTCTTCCTTTATTTCGTTTAAATGCGGCATCCAACTAAGTTTGTTATCAAATAAAATTCCCAAATATTTTATAGTATCTGAATACTTCTTTATATTTTATTGTTGGTCTTCTAGTTATATTTTTATTGATTATAAATATTGTATAATACGATTTATTTGTACTCAGTTCTAATTTATATTTTTATGCCCACTCATTATCTATATTCATGGGAATCCTGGATAGGTTAGTAACTAGTAAATTTATATTATCATTTTACAAAGATTGTCATCCGCAAATGCTTGTAGATGGGTTTCTATGCCTATTTCTATGTTTAATAGCTCATTCATGATCACATTCCATAATATTGGTCCCAGACTCGAACCTTGTAGTATTCCTTTATCATATTTCTGTTTGGTATTATTACTATCTCTACAAGTTCTCTGATTTAGGAATGAGGCTATGATTCTTAACAAATTATTTTGTTTCCATATGTTTTTAAAAACTCTATCTGGCTCCAGTGGGCTGAATTGAATGCATTTTTTATGTCTGATATCAAACATGTAAATAATTATTTTATTTTATTGTGAATGATATATAGCGCGTCATCTGTTCCTTTTCCTCTTATGAATCCATATTGTTTAGAATTTAGTTTATTAGCACTATTTAAATGATTATCTTTTGTTAATTAATTTGCCTATTAATTTTCCCCCATACCGGCAGCAGGTAAATAGGTCTGTATGATGACTTTAACGTTAGATCTTTTCGTTCTTTTGGAAAAAGTATTATATTTGCTGTTTTCCAATACTCTGGGAATGCTCCTCTAATTAAACAATTATTCAAAATCCTCCTGAACCAGTTTTTATTTATGCAATACAATTCACAATAGATGTCCAAACACACCTTATTGTGACCCTGGGCATTTTCCATATTAGTTTTTTTAAAAGCTTCTATTTCAAATACTGTGAAGTCTTTTTCGGTTATTTCAATAGTATCTTCTATGTTTACTGGGATATTTTTCGTATGGCATGTGATGTCTTAATATTTCATTAACAGCTTCTGTGGTCGTTTTTATAAGTTTATTATTGTCCAATCTTATCATACTGTCTATTTGTGGTCTCTTTAGTTTAACTTTTATTACTTTATAATAGTTTCCAAACATATCTTTGTTATTGTTTCAGTATAGGTTTTAAAAGCTCTTTGTTTTGTGTTTATTATATTTTTCCTATACCTTGAAGCCTCTATTTTGTATTCCAATTTATATTTTGCTCTAATATCAGTTTACATTTCTCTTTGAAAGCTTCTTAAAGCTTATTTTTTGTGTATGCAAGTCTTGGTTGCACCAATAGTTTTAGACTTTTCCTTTATTTTCCTACATTCATAACATATTTTTATAATCCCTATTTCTATATTTGTTATGAATTCATTTATATTTCCAATGTTTATTGGATGGTTCTCTATTAATTCTGCAGATTTTTGTTTTTAGTTTATCCAAATTTGTATTTTTAGTATTCCATCTTCTACTTTCCTTCGGGTCTACATCTGCTGTTAATTTCAGTGTACAGGTCATCATATTGTGGTCACTTGCTGTACAACTATCTAGTATTTTCCAGTTTTTTTATTTCTAATATATCAAAATTCTTTCTTAACATTAAGTCTATCCAGCTGATTCCTATTGAACTCTCGTAAGTTGGGTGGCTATATGGGTCATTTCCAATTATTAGGCTTTTTTGATATAAAATCCATCAGAATTTGTCCTCTATGATTCGTATTTATTTTACTCCAGGGCGTGGATTTGGCATTCAGGTCTCCAAATATTAATTTTTTAACATTATATATTGCGATATTTCTTTCCAGTACTAGTAGTGTCTTCTATTTCCTCAGAGGGTGGACAGTATATTGATATTAGTACTATTACTTCATCTTTGAACTCTAATTTTGCCAACACCATTTCATTATATATTTTTAACTATTTTATATTTAGATTTTATAACTATTGCTGCTTTAGGATTTATATTTGCAATTTTATATTTTAATGGTATGCATATTTCTTCATTGTATACATATGGGTCATTTATTGACACTATATCACTATCTTTATTAAGTCTTGTGCTAGTTGTAAATTTGCTGTTCTGCAGTGGTTTAAATTTAAATGTGCAAGCTTTAATTCTTTCCCTGTCGGTTTATTATTCAAATCTTGTTTTACTGATTAAATTTCTTATTCTTATATATTACAACTATTACTTCTAGTTTCATGATTTGTCATTTTGTTTTAAATTTCAGGTTATGTTCACTGCAGTTTATGCATTTTATTGGATTATTGCAGTTTTTGTCGTCGTGTTCTTGTCCGCATCTTCTACATTTTACTCGATTGTTGCAATTTTCGGCAAAATGGCCAAATTTAAAAAATTTATAGCATTGTGTTACTCTTAGATACTCTCTGAATTTAACGCTAGTCCAACCTATGTATAATCTTTTTCTATTTTTATAAAGTTGTATGCTGGTGGGTCTATTTCTATTATACAGTTGAGACCATATTTTCCTTGGAATCCATAAATTACTTTGGCTTCTATTCTAAGTTATTTTGCATTTTAAGTTTATCTATTGTTTTTTCCTTATTTCTTTGTCTACATTTATATAAATTATTCTAGGAATTTTTAGTTTCATCTTTCTTACCTCTAACTCATTTTTGACATGTTTATTAAATTCCTCAATCAATTTGTCTATCTTTTTCTTCCTGAGTCTTCACCAGTATTCCTCCTTTCCTTATTTGTTTTGTTCTAATTATGTTTATGCCCATTCTTACTAGGTCCAATGTTTTTAATATCTTCCTAGTTTCTTCTGAGTTTTCTATTTTTGGGTATATTGTTATATTATTATATTGGTTTTCTTTGTTTTGACCTTTCACGACTACTAATGATCCTGATTTTATCACTGTCGTATTGTAATGGTTTCTGTTATAACGCTTCTGTGTATGTTTTGGTGGTTTTCATTTGTCCTTTTAAAAAGGCGATTTCTTTCATTTGGCCATGATTATTTTCATTTCTCCTAATCCGTCTCTTATTTTATTTTGTATTGGTATAGTTATTTTTGTACTACCTATCAGCGATTGCAGATCCTTTTCAATTTGGAATATTTTTTCTAGAGTATAATTATCAATCTGTGGTTTTGATTTATCACATTATTATCACATTATGTGTATTTGGTGTATTATGACCCTTCTCCTGGTGCTCCATCATCTTGTGCCAATTCCTAAATGTCCCCTCTGCCAGCGTTTGCCACTAGTATAAACTAGTGTTACCGAGGGCCACCACGTGGAGGTGCTGGTCGGGTGAAGTACAGTGATCTTACAAAGTCAATCTCTGGCACACGCGATCAAAGCAGAAATAAAAAATATTTTGCCCAGTCCCCGAATAGCCACTGGTAACTTGTCCGAGGATGTTTATCACTCTATAATTACGATAACTGTGGGGCGGCCCCCTGCTCTCGGATGTATATAAACTGACACTATCAGTAGCGATTGGTGCTGATTTTTACCGCTACGATATGAGCGTCCGCATGTTTAATCCACACTGCGTTTAGTGTTAGTGACGACAACCGCAGCCATTCCGTCCAGATGTGTGCCACCGACCATGAATGAATGGATCGAGCGTGAATACGTTCGCACTCTTTGCTACTGTAGGTAGCACAAGACAAGAACCTTGTGTCCTGTACCTAATTTCAGTTTGAACATTCCGTTCACACGGTGGCAGTTGATAAAGCGAGTTTCCTTTTTTATAACTCTTTGAAGATGTGCTCGCCTGCGCATGCAGTACAAGTTTGTATCTGCTCTGGGCACTTTTATTGCAGGTGCCCGAACGGCAGGATTTAAAGCTCCTTGTGGGCTCCAGAAATTCCTTCTTCCGGTGCATTTGTTAGCCACAGCTGACTTCCTTTTTTTCATAAGGACTCTGAACACTTTTGGTGCCGTTTCAAGCATCCAATGCCTGTCTGAGCTATTTCCCTTCAATTTGAAGACCACCTTTTATGTGGCCTTCAGGAATTCAGTTTTAGCTTCTCAGGCCTTCTAGTACTTCTCCCATACACCCTCCGTGCCCGGTGGGTCATAAATCATGACTTCAGGTAACCGCCGTGTCGGTTCCCTAGCCTCTACTCTTTCTTTTAGGATCTCATTGATCTTTTCCCGCATGGTAATCCGATCTTTTTGATACCTCAGTTCTATTACGACGACATTATTGAGAGTCTTCAAACCCTGTACCACTACGCCCAATTTCCTTGGATTCAGCCTTTTTAAATCTTACTTGACACTATCTGCTGTCAAGTCGCACCCTGGTTTTAAGTACACTGAGAATGCACTGATCTATGCTCCTTTTATCCTTTGTTTGTACAACGTCGGCATAGGACCTGATTGGGGCCTTTCCCACGTTGCCTTGTGGTGCCTGGGATTTTTGTACGTGTTTTGGTGCTGGATTTTTCGCTCTCTTGTCCACCGGGCATTGAACCACTTCACCCGGTTCTCCTTTTTCGTATTTCGACCTTTGTCCAGTCACTTCTTGGAACGGCTTCTTCCCGTTGTTTTCACCTCCGACGTGTTTGTCTGGCACCCGGTTGAGACCATTTGCGGCTTCTCATCCTTTATCACCGTGCTTTTGGCCGTTGAACCACCTTTGTCCCTCTGCCTTCAAGTGGGCTATGAGCGTATCAACTACACAGGGATCTTTTTCGTACTTCCTGTTTAGCTTTTCCAAATCGCACTGAAAAGTGCCTTTTCTTGACTCTTCTGAAGGATTTTTTGCAATTAGTTCCGTTATGAGAACTTTTCTAACGCATATCTTATGATAAACACTTTATACCAAGGTGTATGCAAGTGTCACCATAAAGAAAAATACTGAACGATTGTTCATCTCAGTTCCCAAATTTAATTGGTTTTTTCAGCGTACTACCTGAACCGTCCCCGACACAGATCCACCGTCCTTTCTAGGCTGCAGTTCAAGGTAACCATCAAGGCTTTCAGTAATATAGTCCGCCCTACTCCTCTATGGCGTGGATTGCCTGTTTCCAAGAAGTCGCATCAACGTAGTGGCTCAATCAATCGGACTACCGGAGCAGTCGAATTTGGAAAGGGGAGGACTTCTCGAAGGTCTCTCACCTCTTTCATGTACTCTCCTAACCACATGGCATTGCGGGATCATTTCTCGCAAGCACGACCAGAAACAGTCATGTCGTCACCGCGCAGCTACTTATTTCCATGTCGCTTCAGTCAAAGATGATTCCACTGACCAAGGCAGTGCGCTAACGCTGAACTCCCAAGGCTGGTATTAGCATTGAAGCCAGACTGCATGCGCCACTTTTGCATTGACAGTAGACGCCTCTCTCAATCTTATATTCATTTTTGTGCGGTGCATTTGGCCCATGCCACATTACATAATACGCACCATTCACACATTACATTACGGTTATATTGCCAGTATAATAAGCTTTCATTCCTTCACCAATGCGGGGAATTTCCGTATTGGATCCTACATTCATTACATTTAATATTTAGGAATATTTAATAGTAAATGAACTACACACTGATTGCCACTTTCATACATTTAATGTGGGTTGCGTTATCTCACTCATTGCCACAGCTCTTTTGGCCACCTTTAAAACCTGCGTTCATATATACTCAGTACTTTCCAAGATTATATCCCAAAAACTAGCCGTAGAGGCCCGTGTTCCTCTCTGTTATAAATGTGTAGTTTTGCTGAAGAGTCGGATAATTGTAATTTTCGAGCATATTTGACTTTCGATCCGAAGAATGATGCATATAAATCCAGCTTATAAGATATAATAAAAAGATCCAGATATTCTGGAGGGAGTGTCCGTAGGTATTAGATCATGGTTAGTCAGAAAATTGATGTTTCTTTTAGTCGACGATTGTCTGGGATAAAATAGAATTTAAAATTGTTTCTGTTTCAGTTCAAAAATACTTACTTTTTAGTTTGTCAGACTATCTAAAAGTAATTTCAACAACAGAAATATGAAATAAAGATAAACGTACAATAAATGCAGATTTTAGATGTCAAATAGTAGCATATCATTCAAGTTTGTTATTGAATAACTACTTTTTGATAAGTCTTAACAGTTTTAAATAAAGCATCTTCAAACTTTCCATTCCATCTTCCTGTCTTGAGACCTCAACAGAAAAATGGATTCCTGCACCTCAGTCATTTGGCTTGATGGATTGTCGAGATATCAGTGACATAGTTGACAAATATATCGAGCTATCCAGTGCTCCACAATAAGGTGTGAATATTCCATGCACCTATCCTCGAGTCTTTTTCTATTCTGATTTTCTAAGATAGAATCGGGTCGTTTGATTTTTGAAACTGAAAACGTTTTCACAGAATCAAGTGAGCAACCTGAATATCGAGGACCAGACATGACTTTTTTATAATCCCGTAGGTGTCATGATACACGAGTAACCAGCAATATCTTTGAACACTGGGTTCCGTGTTAGTTGCGTGGCTCTATTAACAGGTAAAAGATACGTAAGAACTTTTTATTCACACCTTGTCACTGTATGATTGAGGAATTACCGTCACAAAATACTCCTACATGGTTGTCTGTGATATATATCTCCATGAATAAACACAGACATGGTTCTATAACTAGACCAGAATAACTTTATTTATAATACTGTAAATTGTGTCACCCAATTACTTTTTAACAACACAAAATTTTCATTAAAAGCCATGATTTTGAATTTCGATTATTCAAAATTTGTGATCTGCCAGAAAATTCCTTTTTTATTGCTTATTTTTATGAGACATTAAAAATGATAAATCTCTTACGATAATATGGAACTTGTATTACATAAAAAGCATTGAAGAAAATGATTGAATTCGTAATAAATTATGCTCTAATTCATGAAAAGCTCTAGTGATCTTTCTTTCGTACTGTTTTGAATATTTCCCATAGGAGTACAAATTATCGTATGAATAACACTTTTATTAATGGTAATAAAATTCAACTAAATTGAAACTCGTAAGGTAGAGCTTCTAAGTAAGGAAAGTTTAATTATGAATGGTGTAGTGGTCCCTTTCTCACGTACTAATTAGCAAGGAAATATAAATTTTCTCCTCTCTACTATCTGGTAAGGGTAAAACAAATTACCACGCTCCAAGGTACGGACCCATGGGTGTAGCAAGAAATGCACTTTCAACCCGTTTCCCCTAAAAGGAGTAAGGCACGCGAGGGAGACCGTGGTATTCCAGTTGACCACTTGACGAAGGAAGCTAGTAGGACCCAGCCACTTGGTACGAGACCAGCTCTGAGATGTATATAGAATAATAATTTCAGTTTTTAACTGGAGTCATAACTCTCTACCTCATTCTGAACACTGACCACTAATCCTAAATTGGTTACCCGAGAATTTATGAGCCTTATCTATGCAAACTCTACAGATCCGTACCAGAATTGGAAGGAAAAACTTGTGGAACGGTATACAGAAAGTATAACTCAAGAAATTTGGCGATTGTTAGTAGGAGAAAACCTTGGTGACCGAAGCCTTCGAAATTAGTACGAAGAGTGAAACTTCTTTCAGGAAGCCACAACATCGATGATTCCCTACTCCAAGAACTTTTTAGTCAAGTAATGCAATTTCCAGTTCAGACGATCCTAGCATCAATATATCTCATTAGCTCCAATAAAGCTGCAGAAGTTGCTGATAGAATTCTTCAAATTCCTCCTCATAATGGCTTTGCTGTTACCAATAAAGTTCCTATGCAAGCATCATTCGCAGCGGAAAAGAAATTAACTTCGATTCTCTCTATGAAGAAACAAAAGCACATGCGGGCACACACACCGCGCAAAAAAATTGACGAGTTACGATCCCAATCTGGAAGCAAGAATCAGCGTCAGCAGAATTTCCATCATATGCAGTGGTCCTTACAAGAAATAATTTGCTTCTATCATGCCAGTTTTAAAGAAAAGACTAGAAAATGTACACATATGCTCATTCCACGTAAACGCTATTTCGGGGCAGTACATCGACGGACTCCTCCTCTGAGAACCACACATTTCATAGATTGTTCATATTTGACAAGAATACAGATATGTGTTCTTTTTGACTCCGAGAGTGATGCTTCTATAATTGTAGCTTCTAAACAAGAACACTCTCCCCGTTCTTCAAACATTTCGTGCTGCCAACACCACCCCTATCAATGTGTACGGTCGTAATTCAATAACTATCAATTTCAGTTCAAGAAGGAATTTTACTTATTCCTTTTCACACTTGTAATGTATGAAGTGCAATATTAGCAGATCTTTTATCATTAAATAACAATTAAAATATCATTAAATATTTTAATCAATTTAAATGGTTTTTATTTGCAATATTTAATATTTAATCAAATTAAAATATCATTAAATATTGCAAATAAAAACCATTATATTAAAACGATAATATTGCAAATAAAATATCTCTAGATAAGAAAGTTTCCTTGTATTATCTACAAGACTCTTATAAAAATACATGGTAAAATATCTTGCTGTAAAATATTTTCTTTAAAATCTGTTTGCATAAATGCGCATGGTAAAATACTGTAAAAATACACTGATATTACAAAATTAGCAGATCCTAATATGCCTATAAAACATAACGCAGCTCATAACATAAACACTAAAGGTCCAGTTGCAGATAACAGATATTTAGCACCTGACAGTCTAAAAAGCGTGAAAGCTGAATTTCTGCTCATGATTCTGTTGGGCCATATGCGACCATCAAACATGCTTCTCCCTTACACATAATATCTAAAAAGTCTACTGTTGAGTGGAGACCGGTAGGTGACTTTCGTGCCCTTACCACACAAATCCCCGTTAAAGAGCTTTATCCAATTCCTTGCATAACTGATTTTACTTCAGATTTGCATGGCAAAAAGTGTTCAGTCACGTCTACCTCATCAAGGCATATCAAATTCTAATTAAGCCAGCAGGTGTACACAAGACTATTTGCACTCCCTGTAGTCTTTTTGAATGTTTGCGCATGTTTTTGTAATGCTTCCTCAACTTTTCAACGCCTTATTGACGAAAGAACAAGACTTACCATTTGTGCGCATTTGATTATTTTTTCACTCATGACCTCTATTTTGGAAATCGAACACCTGATGCATCTATTATTTTCAAAACTAAATGAGTATAGATTGTGTGTTAAAACACAGGAAAATGTGAGTTTGGTAAATAAACTATTGTATTTCAAGGATTTAGAGTGCCTAGTAGTGGTATCGAACCTTTACCAGATCTAGTAAAATGCATTTTAGAATTTCCTTGGCCGAATACCCTAACTCAATTACGTAGATATTTAGGACTTTTTAATTTTTTATCGTTGGCGTATTTTGAAAGTATCTGACATTCTAGCACCCTTGGTAAAATTTCTGGAAGGCCATAAAAATAAAAACACCCTCCTTCTTGCAAACAATGAGCAATAAAATTTGTGAAGAATAAGCAAATATTTCGTTTGAAAATTCAAGTCTATTGCTAAAGCAAAGTTAAGACACCGCATCCCAGGAGCAGAACGAAGTTTATGGGTTGATGCTTCTAATGTAGCAGTCAGTGGCTCCTTGATGCAAATGTCAAATAACGATTGGGAACCTATAGCCTTTTATTCAGCTGAATTCAGCAAATCTCAAAAAATTGGTTCACTTACGACTGCGAGTTAGATGTCGTATTCCTCTTTTTTTTTTAAAAAGACATATTTTAGAAGTAAGATCTTTTGTCATATTTAGTGGCCAAAAACCTCTTATATATGCATTGAAACAAAATTCTGAGAAATGCAGTCCCCGCCAATTACGTCACTTCGATTTCGTTCTAAATTTTCTTCTGACATTCGTTACACAAAAGGATCTAACCATACGGTAGCAGATACACTTACTCACATTGAGATAGACGAAATATCTACTTCAGTACTGCATTTTAAAGAACTTGCCATGGTTCAATCAAAAGATAAGGAATTATAAAATCTTTTAAGTGCGAATAATACCTTAAAGTTAGCGAAACATTATTTGACAATATTAATTTATATTGCGATAATTCTCAAGCTACATCTTGTCCATATGTTCCAAAAAGTAAACGCTGAAAAATGCTCGAAAACTTTCTCACCCAGATATTGCAACTTCCATTGATTTAATCACAAAGTTTCGTTTAGCCTGGCATGCGCAAACATATTAAAGATATGGTTCGCAGCTGTGTTAAATGCCAAAAAAAGCTAAGATAATTCAGTTTACTATATCTCCCTTTGGCATTTTTTACCACGCACAGAACAGATGCATATATACATATTGATTTTATTGGCTTTCCTTCTTCTGAGAGGAAACAATATTGTTTGACCGCCATTAGCAGATTTACAAGATGTCTTCTGTCGGAATAACTTTAGACCATGTCTGCAGAATCAACCTCTCGTGAATTAGAACACGGTTGGATTATCATGATTTGGATCACCTGGCAATATAATTACAGATTACGATAGATGTTTTGAAACACATACTTTTCACGAACTCACAAATGTTAGGTTGCAAAATAATTCAAACCTCACCTTATTCTCAAGCTAATGAGATTATCGAACGAATGTATAGACACCTTAAATCCTCATTAAAAGAGCTCACAATCAAACAAATTGAATAGAAATTTTACAAATCGTATTGTGTTTACGCACTACTCTTAAAAGCAACTAGTGTATAGTACCATACTTTGATTACCGTGTGACCTGATATGAGAGAATTGAATCCAGTCGCCACCACACAAACCATGGTAAATTCATAACATATGTAAATTCTTCACTAAAAACCTGTGCACTCTTGTCTTGTATTTTTAGGGTCAGATGAAGTTATCCAATAATTAGCACCCTCTTACACTGTACCACATTTAGTTATTAATAGAACAGACAAAAATTTTGTTGTGGACGTTAATGGCAAACATTACACCAAATATCAGATGTATGGATAATGTCGACTTGACTATGTCAAACTAAATTACTTATAATTCAGACACTCAACCTCTTTCACACAATCACTGAAAAGCACTAGATATGGCAGGAAGGTTCATTTTCCGAAACATTTAGTCACTGAATATGTAATATGGATAATAACATATTGGTACAATGTAGACAATACCGTATAGATCACATTACTTATATATATTTTAAATTGATAAACTAAAATGTAAAATCTTAAGTATATAATTACATTACTTCTGTTAATTAAAATAAGTGTATATCATCAATTTTGTAATGATCCCTAATATGTAAATAGCAACATGTTTTATAAATGCATATTTGCACATTTTCTTTTGTAATCGCAAACCAAGTTGCTGGGGGCATAGTCTATAGTGATCTTTCTCACGTACTAATTAGTAACGGTAATGAGAATGTTCCCCTCTTCACCATCTGGTAAGGCTGAAACAAATTCCCACTCTCCAAGACGTGGACGCACTGGTAAGAAATGCTCTTTCGACCAGTTTTTCACCGAGGGGAGAAAGGCACGCGAGGGAAAACGACATTCCAGTTGACCTCATGACGAGAGAAGCTCGTAGGACCCAGCCACTTGGTACGCGACCGGTTCTGAGATGTAATAGAGTAATAAATTTCTCTTTTTATCTGGAGTCTTAATTCTCTACCTCATTCTGAACACTGACCAATAATCCCTAAGATTGTTATTTATAATAGCATGAAAGCACTTTCATATTGTACTGGTACCTATGGATGTGAAAATGTTCTTGTCCACAATTAAAAATAACATTTAAATTGAATGCGACATTGATCAAATCTATTACTGAAAATTAAAGAGCTTAAAGTCAATAACACTAGATTAAAAACAGAATCCGGATTGATAACAATCCTTGTAGCCAGAAAAATTGAGGAAAATTTTTTTTAATTCAACAGTCATTGATTTATGCAGCATCTAACTTAAAATCGCTCCATAATACCAAAATGACTTTAGTCATTAAGGCCTTATGAAACTGTATTAGCTGTAAAGTTAAATGCCATCTCTTCCTTGTATCTAAAGCACTGTGTTGTTTGTAAAACGGTTATTAATTGATAATGATTTTTAAATAGCAGCGTGCTCCACTAAAAACAACCATTTAAGAGCATCGAGCAAATATTCTAGATTGCTATCTTTTACACTATTTCCTTCTCGTGTTGCTATTGTTATCGAATGCTTGGTATACAGTTGATAATATGTAAATGAATCTACTGAAGTTTTGCTAATTCTTCTCCAATCGCATCAGTTCAATTGTCTTTTTTAATTGTTCAAAATTTACATGAATCTTCTAGCTTGACACACAATAAAAAAATTTAATTTCTGATGGGAGAGATTGTGTTCATCTCCTTGAGCGGCTGAGCTAAAAGAGGTCTATGAACCAATTAACCCTGAACTTGATTATCAATGAAGGATCTTGAACAAGTTCCTGCCCGGTATTCCTCAGACAAGATAAAAAGTGGCTAGAGAAGGCCTATGCAGCAGAGCACTTAATGCAAATTTTGAAGTATTTATTACCAACAAAAGTCTTTAAGAGATGACCAATCGTATAAGGGCAGTTTCGTTTCTGTCTACTGTGATCCCAAATCAAAGAGCCACCAGGGTACTCACTCTGATATTTAAAAGCCTACCGGCTTGTGATGATAAATCTCTTATGATAATATTGAACTAGTATAGTTATAAAAATGATTGAAATTGGTAATAAATTATGCGCAAATTCATTAAAAGCTCTAGTGATCTTTCTCTCATACTATTTTGAATATTTCAGAGGAGTGTAAATTGTCATTCATACGATTCTTTTATTAATGCGATAAAATTTAATAAAACTGGAACTCATAAGCAATGGCTCTAAGTAAGGATAGTTTAATTATTACGAATGGTTTCAATAATTTAATAGCATGAAAACATTACATATTGTAAAGGCACCCTTGGATATGAAAATGTTTTGTCCGAAATTGAAAATAACATCACTTAAATGGAATGTGGTTTTGATGAAACTCATCACTTAAAATTAAAGATTAACTTCAATAATACTAGATAAAAAGCAGAATCCCGATTGATAACAATACTGGCGTCCACAAAAATTGACCCAAAATTTTGAATTCAACATTCATTGATTTATGCATCTTCTAAATTTGCTACTCTCAATTGTTAATCTGTAAAACATATCTTTGAATATTTACCTCTAATGAAATACATTCTTAAATATCTTGAAGTATGTCGAATCAATAATGTTTAGTGATTCTATAGATTATGTGTGTAACGTTAATCTTTATCACTTTGAATATTTTGATTTTGAAATTTTTAAATTCTCTACGGAAACAATAGATGAACTTGAATTTAAATAAAGTCATTGCCACACTTTATCACATACACTAGATCCAAAAAATCTTAAAATTAGTATTAATAGTTTAGACGTGCTTCATTTTAACTTCTTTTTCTATCAAACTAGCATTAACTTTAAACTTGGATCCAAAACACTGGCGAGTGTCTTCTTTTATTTCAGCGTCTTCTACAGCTGTAAAGCACTGCCCATCCATTGAATACCATTCTACATGCAGTTGCTGTAAAAATTCATACTACATGCTTATTAACAATCTGTAGTTTGTATTTGCCACCACACGATGTCATTCGCCAAAAGGAACTTGATGAATTAATAGATCAGCTGCCAACACCATTTCTGTTAGGTGACTTTAACGGCCATAATTCTTTGTGGGGAAGTGATAATACAAATTCCCGCGATTGGTTGATAGAGGTGTATTATAGACAACAGTCTGTCTGCTTAATACCAACGACAAGACTAGTTTCACTTACCCACAAGAAAATTTCATTCTCCCGATCTGGCCATCAGTTCTCCCTCACTCCTGCCATTGTTAAATTTAAATGTAGGAAATGATCTGCATAATAGCGATCATTTTCCTCTGGTCATCTCCCAGACTGAAGGTGGTAGTGTAAGACAACGCTTACCTTCTTACGTGTACAATCAGGCAGATTGGACATTATTTACACAATTGGCAGTTCATGCTAAAATGATTTCAATCGAAGATATTGCCGTTTGTAAAGTCACTGAAACAATTAAGAATGCAGCTGATGCATCAATACCTACGAGTTTCTATATACCACACAGGAGGTACAAATGGGAATATTTAGGAGGTATCCCACAACGCAGAATCTTATAGCCGTTAGGAGAGTAAGAGCACTAGCTCGAAGAGCCCGTCGTCGAAGTCAGAAGGAATCTTGGTCTCAATAACATCTTTAAATTCAAGTAAGCTGTTGTGGAGAAAGGTGAAAGCAGCCAGTGATTTTATAGAGAATTTTCTTTTCTTATTTTAAAATCCGGAGCTGCTATATACTCTTCTCCTACAGATATTGCAAACGTCTCAAGCTCGAACTCTTATAGTCCTTCTTTTTTGAGGACTAAGACTCGAGCTGAGCGAATACCAATACGCTTCGACCATCGACAAGCCTTACCATACAACTGTGAATTTGGAAGGTTTGAATTGAAGAAAGCTTCACAGCAGGCCAAAAACACCAGTCCAGGACCTGATACAATCAGTTATCTTATGCTTCTACATTTAAGTCCAGACTTCCTGTCGAACTTACTTTACCTGTTCAATAGGATTTGGACTGAAAATGAATTTTCATCTCTTTGGAAAGAAGCAATAGTGATTTCTGTCCTAAAGGCTGGTTCAGATCCTTCAAATTATCAACCAATTGCTCTGACGAGTTGCTTATGTAAGACTCTCGAACGTATGATCAATGCCCGTCTCATATATGTCCTAGAAACAAATAATTGTATTCATAAGAATCAGAGTGGCTTCCATAAAGGAAGATCTATTCTTGATAATTTGACACACTTTGAAACTCAAATCTGCAACGCTTTTGTGCGGAGAAATCACTTGGTTTCCCTTTTCTTCGACATAGAGAAGGCATATGACCGTACATGGCGATATGGAATTCTCCGTTCGTTATGATTTTGGCTTTCGAGGTAATCTTCCGATATTCCTGCAGAATTTCTTTTGCTCCAGTGGTTTTAAAGTACATATTGGACACTTTGTTTCCAATACTTTTACACAATCTGAGGGTGTTCCTCACTCTATTTTAAGTGTCACACTTTTTATTCTCTTCATTAGTAATATTCTTCATCAACTTCCATCATCAGTACATGGTAACTTGTTTGTTGACGACCTGCAAATATCATGTGAGGGATCTAACATGAGATTAATTGAGAGACAACTGCAAACAGCTGTTAACAAATTTGTTGAACGATGTGCTGAGAATGGTCATACCTTATCACCAAGCAAGAGTAAATGAGTCCACTTCTGTAGAAAGACTAGCCTGCATATTGTTCCAGTTATTAATATCAAAAACACTTCAATACAAGTAGTCAATGAAGTAAAATTTCTGGGAATAATCTTTGACCGAAAATTAACCTTTCTTCTGCATATTTTACATTTGCGGAAGAAGTGTGAGTGATCGCTTAATATCCTCAATGTGTTGTCAAATACATCTTGGGATGCAGATCCCACATCACTACTTCGAATTTATCTGTCATTGATTCTATCCCGCATTGACTACGGATTTGTTGCTTATTGATCAGCTAGGTATGCCATTTTACGAAGATTGGACACAATTCATCATTCTGCTTTGAGGATATGTTCTGGGGCATTCCGTATTTCACCCGTCCAGAAACTATACGTGATGTCATCAATTACCATTAGATCTAAGAAAATGCAGCAGTCTCTCAATTATTATGCTAAGATAATATCAACCCCTCGTCATCCGTTACGTTCCATGGTTCTAAATGCCTCCCTAAAGATACTTTATGATGCTCATCCAATGAGCATCCCACCTTTTCTCACACGAACCAAATTACATTTGTGGATCAAAGACCTGCGTGATATCTGGAGAGATAATTATCTGTTTTACTCATCCGCCTTGGTATGACCCAACAAATATATTTATTAATACCTTTGTTCAATATAAGAAATCGGACACAACACCTATTGTTTTCAACAGTATTCTTCTTTCACCGCTCTTAGTACCAATCCCATAAACCTGTATTCACAGATGGTTCTAAAACAGCAGGACATGTGGGCTATGGAATTTTTATTAACAGTAAAGTTTTTAGTTACAGCCCCCCTACATCCATCCTACTCCATCTTTACTGCTGAAGCAACAACAATTTACTACGCATCACGTGCTTCAGCACATGAATAGAGATGGTTATAAAGAAAAATTTACTATTATAGATGCTTTGAGAAACAATAGTTTCACCTGTCATCCTGTTGTGTCACGAATTTTCAGAGCATTGGATTCCCTTGCTGGCAAGGGCTACAAAATAATATTTCGTTGGATACCAAGTCACGTAGGACTTGGAAACGAGATAGCGGACACAGCTGCTAAAACTGCAACAGATTCAATTTTACCATCAATTCCGCTCTCAGATGTGAGAAAGGGTATTAAAAGATTTGTTTATTCGCTTTGGGAAGAATCATGAGACTTGCAGGTCGGTAACAAACTCCATGTCATTTTCACATCCCTCCTCTCATTAACCTTTACGAAGTGCTGATGTTAAATTAACTCGCCTTCGTATCGGGCACACACGTTTCACACCAAGAAATTTGTTTTTAAATGAACTAAATCGATGTTGTGAAGCGTGTGATGAACCATTTACTGTTTATCATATTTTAATTTCTCGTCATGATTTTAACTAATAATGTTTACATTATTTTAATGCTGATATTTTAACCATAATTGATTGAATAGGGGATCCACCCCATAGAAACCTATTCACTTTTTTTGAGAGCCATAGGTTTTATACATTTTATTTAATTTGTATTTTATACTGTTGAAATTATATACACTTCAACTTCTACTTTATGTTTTGTAATTAGATTTTACATAATATATACCCTAATTTTTGTTTTTTAAATTTTAATGTTGCTTGGGTTTTGAAGAAAAATAAATAAGCAAAAAATAAACAAATAAATAAAAATAAAACTACAAAAGTCTTTTTTTTTTTTGGTGCAGTATGTCCATTTTTGGACCTTGCGCCATAAAACCCAATCAACCAACCAACCTATAGTTGTAAACTCGATACTAATTTCAATTTCTTGTCTTTCATATTATCTATATTTAAAAATAATTATACCTTCAATGTTAATTGAAACTGAGTCATTCATATTAATGATTTGAATTAAACATCGAGCATTTTTGAATTTTTCATTCTTATTTCGAACTCACTAAATACGTTAGACCCTCATGAAGCATTGTTACAGCATTGTTAAAACTGTTTTTGAAAGTGAACAAGTTCAAGTTTGAATTTATCATTATTATAAATCTTAATAAGGATCTATGTAAATTAGTATGAATAATTAAAATGAATTGGAAGTTTGACACATATATTTAAATTTGAAAGAACTGCATTCAGTAAGTTATGCGACATTAAACATTTTACAGGCAAAAAATTTGAATCTTCAGAAATTTGTAGATGGTTAAACTTAGGACACGTCTTTCATTTTTTTAGAAATACATCTTCTAAATTTCGATTTCTCAAAATTACATTTTAAACCAATAATTTTATCAAAGAAATCTGAATAATATATTTATTGTTCTTTGGATAGTGAGTTTATCGATCCCCCATAGTACTAACCATACATAGAAGACTGGAAACAGGATAATATTTAGTTTCATATTTCTAATTATGTTATATAGAATTAAACCAATTCTTAATATCTAAAAATATATTTAAACAAAAGGTGAAAACTGTGCCATCAACTGCAATTCTTGATCAAAACTTAAATTTAAAACATTTTTTTCAGAAGTCTTATGATGTATGACTTATGTCTAATAGCTCATTTTATTATTTTAAAAGCTATGCACAAGCATACAGATTAGAAATAAAATTTAACTCATATCTAGACGTTATGCAGAACAAATGTATTGCTAATGTATAGTGAACTCCTCTATTGTTAAATCTATGTATAGATGGTTTGAAGATTAAGAGATTATGAAGTTCTTTATAGGAATCTATGCCCGATCCAATATTTTATGGTTGCAGTGTTACGCAAAAGCTTGCAAATAATAAAACAGAAAATCTGAGTGGCATATTTACTCTGTGAAATATAGCTTTGTTTATGTTCTTATCAAAAGAGACAACAGAGCAATAAAGACCACGATAGACCTATTAATATCGTCATTAAACCTCGTCGTGGGAGGACTTATTGGCATGCGAACTATACGATATGCTTTACGACTTCATTTAATGCACTTCCAAAGGACAATTTCCGTTGAGTTTACTATCTCAGTCTGTCACACATAATGGAATATAATAACCCGATTACGGAATAGAATCATGGTACTTTGAGAGTACCATGCGAGACAAAAGACTGGCGGTTATAAGAGAAATGAGATTTTTTACCACATTTGATATAAAAATAAATTATATTTCTTAATTTCTGCATATCTCTGGTGCTTGATGGAAGGTCATCCTTGTATAGTAACACTCCCAGAATTTCATGCATAAATCATTCTATAACTGATCCTTGTCGCCCCGTGGTTTCCATCCAATTTTAGTAACTAACAGGAAGGTGTTGAATATGATAAAAGTTTTTTTTAACTATATGTATCATTGCCAAGTGTCTTTGGCACTATTTTATTTTGCCTAACACTTTTAATAACAAAAAATCTTCAATTTTCGGCAAGGAGCACTCTAAAATATTTTTCCCCAGTTTATGATCTGCCCCGCAAATTACATACAAAACTTCAGATTTTATCATGAAATAAAGATTGCTTATCTGACATGAAAATCTCGATCCACTAAAGTAAAGATCATAGAACGCTTTAAGTAACATAGTTTGAAATTATTTTTTAAATTCCTTCTGCCAGACATTTTTACTATAAATAAAATTTTATCAAGAGATAATTTTTAAAGACGCTCGTTTCCTGAGATAAGAAAAACATTCCTGTGTAAATGTCAATTAGCAACGGTAGCAAATTATTTTGTAGGAAGTGATTTGAATACGTGGTTCTCTGTTTTGGGAATTTAACATAGTGTCTTAATGTAATCTAATACTAATTATACACAAAACCTGCTAATTAAACATGTATTTTAATTACAGTACTCACAAATTGGAATTCTTTTAAGCAATCAGTCCAAAATTATAATTAAGTAATTTTTAGTTTATTTTTAGACAAGTTGGAAACCAAAATTTTAATTCAGTTTCGAAACATATTCAGCAAAATATAGGATCTTCAATAATTAAAGATTTTTTGATCAAGTTTAAAATATTTTTTTCCAATGCCTGTCTGAACTTAAGATTAATTCAGTCAGCACTACAAAGGGTGAAGGTGATGACAACTTATACAGTAAGGCAGGCAGTGGGTGTGCCATCTTTTCCACAAAAGTGAGAGGATAGAGAAACATTCACATCGAAAAAGGAATATCCATGCCCGAACCAAGATTCGACCCCGGGAACAACTGCTTCTAATTTAGGGTTGCTAATCACTCTTCCATCTGTCGGCTATAGAAAATATCATTATTTATATAATAATAATATATGTGTCTTGAATATATTAGTCAATTATACAATTAATAAAATAGAGGGAATTTTTATTGAACACATCAGGGTTATTTCCCTAAGTTAATTAATAAATCACCCTTAAAGATTATTAAAAGCTGCCAGAAATATCAGTCGACTAAATTTTTAAATGAATTTCGTAATCGCAGAACTATTGTATTCACTGGCTGGATAATTTTTATAAATTAGTCTATTAGCAGAAAAATAGAAGTTTCCAGATAATAAAAGCCTACATATACTCCATATAATAAAAAAAGTCTGAAGAAGAAATAGGCTTCTATAGTTTTATTCCAAATGAGTTCATTATTACGATCCAGATGAAGGAAGACTCGTCGAACAAGTGATCGAGCAGGTTTTTGAAGTCCTCTAAATAGGCCGGCCTGTTTGTACGTAAGTTAATGTTTTTTAAATTTTTTCCCCAGCCAGTTTTTATTAGGGTGGTACCACCTATTTTATAATTTTAAGTAATAATATGAATATAACTTTAAGCAATTTAGTGTCATTATGAGAACTCCACGTGAATGCTTAATCATGTTGGTAGCAAAGTTGTAATATTGGATAATATAAGTGATTTAAGTAATTGAGTTATATATCTTTAAATAGTTTTGTTACTTTATAAGTAAATTAAAGGAAATTTTTAATTATTAAAACAAAGCCAGTTTCTGCTTCTATTTTTCAGGGTTGAATCTGGGTAGAGAAAATAAAATAATAAATACACAACGCAATGTTAAAAGAATACCTTATTTTAATTATCATTTGTAATCGTTATAAAAATATCATTTGTAATCGTTATTTTATAACAGTAATCATATACACAACAGAACTGAAAGGAATTTCAAAGAATTCTTTTGTTTTCCGAGTCATTCTCAATATATCTGATTAGGTACAAGTTAGTCAAATATTGCTTATCGTAATTTAGTGGCATGGTTTTACTATTTTAAGTGCAATCTTATCGCTGTTGAATAACTGGAAGTGGTTTTTCGGCCCTCTACTTTCTAGATACATGAGCTTACTAAGGAGTTTTCCGATTTATTCTCCTTGAGACCCACGAGTACGACCCCATTATCTATGAAAAGCTTTCTTGACGCTAAACAAGGTTGTATTTCAAATTTTACTGCACCCGCCAACGGTTTACAGGTAATATTACAGAGCTGAATAAATATTCTTTGTGTAATAAAAAGAATTCTGGAATTTAATAGTATAAAATACACAAAAAAATTTTCATTTAAGATGATATGTGTAAATTGGAGAAATTCCCAACTATATCATTCAATTCCAGTGTAAAAATGTATATATTTATGGTACCGAAATATTTAAAGTTAAAGCAATATCAAACTTAAATTTTTGATTGTTTTAAATTGAAAGTGCTTTAATGTTTGCAGAAAACTAACTTTTTGATAATAAAAGAGAATTGAGATTATTTTTTTTTATTAAAGCTAAAATAGAATATTATTCTGAAATCGTAATAAAGTAATTCAATAAAACATTTTCATACGTTTTTTTCGCTTCATGTAATAAATATTGAGAACTAACTGTAATGAATGTGCTTAAAAAGTTCATGGGCCATAGTTTTTTAACTAGAAAAATGACTTTTTTTTTTTAAATCTAAGAGGATTATGATATCAAAACAAGTACTTAAAATCTATCGAAAAGTGACGTCAAAACAAGTTGTAAAATAAAATGTTTCACCGCATCTTGAAATGACTTTTCGGAAATGCATCAAATATCGTTTGGGAACATCCTCCTTCCGCAAACATTAGAACAAACACGTCACGCCGCCTTCCCACATCCCCAAATGCGATGAACCGGATACAATTTCCTCTTGAAGAGGTCTTCCTTCCGGTTAAGATCTACATCCGGTTGTCTTACTCCAACGATAAAGTGGTTTTTTATACAATTTTTCACGATGCTTTTTTTGTTCTTTTAGAAAAGTGTCTAAACTATCTCTTCCCAATCAGAGTCTTAAAATTCTCGAAAGAACTTTTATTTCAATCCTTGTCAGAATCTGCATTTTTCCTAATTTTGAATTGCATGATTTTTTAGAGTTAGAAAATGATTCGTTAGTAAGACTTTATTAATAAAACATGCTCCCTTTCAATTCTATACATATGGTAACAAACGTATTTATAGATACAAAAGTTACTTAAACTTAGATGTTATATTAAGAAAGAAAATTGATAACAGTTTGTGTGATTCTTTGATTAAAATGAATTTTTTAATGTAGCTTTGCACATTATGCGTCAAATATTTGAAATAATTTATCAGATGTACAACTACATATTTTAGGGTGACATCAAACGAATCACATAAAATTAGTTGAAAAATTTTAGAATAAATACACTCTACTTGTATAATGATAGTGATTTCGAAGTTGTATTGAATGGAAGATACACTCTTAAAAAATCAAGTGGATTCCACTCAGAAGGAGTGAAATTTCACTTTCATTTTGACAAAAAAATCAACCAATCTTTAAGATAGAAATTTACTCTTTTGAAAGATCGAAACTACAAATCGCTTAAAGTGGTATATTAGAAAAAAAAGAGTGAATTTCATTCTTTTATAGAACTATTGCTGACTCTTTATATTTACAATTTAGTGTAGAAATTAAATTTTGAATTCTTTATTTTAAGGAGTTATGTTTTTTTTACAATTACAATATAAAGATATGATTTCCTTATTCAATAATATAACAAAACAGTTGAATATGACATTTTAATTGATTTTGATAATTATATTGGTTTTTAAATTACATACAATATAAAAAAATTTGTTCAGACATTTATTACATTAATTATATCTATTTAATTTTACATGTGAGTGTAGTACTCTGACGAAAATATTGTCACACTAATTAGTCTTCAGTTTATTTTACTATGGGCCCATTAAGTACAAAATTCCCTTTAGGAAGTTTACATTCTTTAGGAAAACACGGGTGCCGCAATCCCAACGTACCCTAGTGATCTGTCCTCTTCCTTTCTTTTTCTCTCTCCTCTACTCTTCTGCTTTTTCTTCCTTTTCTCCCTCGTTGTGGTTGCCTCGTTAGAGGTTGAGGGCTCCCCTTGAGTAGCTTTCTCCGCTCTGTTGCTATTAGCTACACTTGGGGACAAATGCACCCACGTGTTTGCCGTGCGTGGAGACCCGTGTCCCTGGAAAAGAGGGTCCTGGTAGTTGAGGCCCCCAGAGACCAACATATTAATTTGGCCTCTGCTTCAGGTAAACGAAGGTATGTTGTGGTCCTCAGCACATCAATCGGCTTTATGGATCAAGCGATAGGTACATCTACTAGATGACTCGCTAAGGGTGGAGGCCATCTCAGGGATGTACTGTGAGCGCATAGGACCTGGCTAGCACTGGTGCAGCTGGTCTGCATCCCCTTGTTGGACTCGGTGGTGGGTGGTGCCGTCAGATCCCGAACTTTCCATGTCTACTATGGAAACATCAAATTTCTCTTCTCTCCCACGGGAGCAAACTTTGACATTATTAAAAGCTAAATTTTATATTGTGAAACGGAAAGAGGGTACATTCCTTACTGTATCCCCTTTCCTAATCCAAAAATCAATTGTTGGCAATATCGGAGAAGTGAAGAGCATCCAGAAACTTCGTTCTGGAGATATAATGGTAGAAGTTGCTACAAATGCACAAGGAACTCTGATTAGCAGCATGAACATGCTTGCTAACCTTGTGGTGTCCGTTCAACCTCATATCAATCTTAACTTTTCACGTGGTGTTATTCACCAAGGATTTGTTAAATACGCCCACGGACGAGATCTCAGAAAATTTCAAAGTTCAAAATGTCTGTGCTGTAAAACGCTTCACAGTCAGACGGAATGGTCAGATTTTCAATACTAAACATCTGATACTGACATTTGCGCCGCCAGACCTACCGCAACATATTAAAGCTGCGTATATGCATCTATCCGTCAGGCCATTTATTACAAATCCTTTGCGTTGTTTCCAGTGCCAGATATTTGGTCACTCCAAAGCGGCTTGCAGGGGCAAACTGACTTGCGCACTCTGCGCAGCAGTGGGGCACGACAGCTCGTCTTGTACTGCAAAGGAGAGTTGTGTAAACTGTAAAGGTGACAACCCATCCTACGCTAGAAGTAGTCTTATCTGGATACTGGAAAAGGAGATCACAACCACTAAAGTTAAGAATAATTGCTCATATCCCGAGGCGAGACGTGATGTTACAGCTCGTAAACATCAAGCAGGAGTTAGCTATGCATCTGTAGCCGCCAAGTTCACCAGAACGGCTTGTACGAAAACGAATGCTCTTTCACCTTCAATAGTCAAATTACCCCTTACATCTGAGAAAAGGATAAAAACAACATCCACAACTACCCTCCGTAGAAAAGTTCCGACGGCTAAATTTAAATCCCTAAAGGCCTTAAAACTAAAATCTGCAAAGGAGGGCAATCCCAGGCCCTAAATATCTACCCGTAAAGCCTTATCCCTTGAAACTGACACTGTATATATACATCCCTCTGACGAAGATCTATCATTATAGGAGATGTCAAATGACATGTCTTCCAGCTCTGGGAAAGGAGATTTTCAAATTGAACAATAACTTCCTTTGTTTCTTGGAACTGCTATGGTTTGCGTTCTCATAATGATGACATCAAGTCTATAATTTCAGCCTACAACTCCGCATGTGTTGCACTTTAGGAAACATTCCTGAAGTTCAGCAATAACTTTTCCATGCGTGGGTTTAAAAGTTTGGTGACGATGGGGCTGACGATGATGACTGTGGTGACGATGGGACAATGTCTGGAGGTGCTTGCAATCTAACAACCAATAACTATCCCAGCACTGCCCAACCTTTCAATACTACACTACAGGCTGTAGCTATACGAATTCATACAGCATGCTTATTGGCAGTTTGTAGTTTGTATTTACCACCGCATGATGTCATCCGCCAAGAGGAACTTGGTGCTTTAATAGATCAGCTGCCAACACCATTTCTGTTGTTAGGTGACTTCAAAGGCCATAGTTTTTTGTGGGGAAATGATGATACTAATTCTCGCGGTCAGCAGATAGACGGTTGATTTCAGACAACAATCTCTGTCTGCTTTATACCGAACAGAAAACATATTTCCATACACCCACAAGAACATTTCACTCTCTCGATCTGGCCATTTGTTCACCATCTTTTTTGCCATTCTTAAATTTAATTGTAGGAAATGATCTGCAGAACAGCGATCATTTTCCTCTCGTCATCTCCCAGACTGGAGGTAGTAGTGTAAGACAACACTTACCTACTTACGTGTACAGTCAGGCAGATTGGACATTATTTACGCAAATGGCAGTAGTTTATGATGAAATGGTTTCGATCGAAGATATTGATGTTGCTGTTCGTAAAGTTACAGAAACACTTAAGAATGCAGCTGATGCATCAATACCTAAGAGTTCCCCTATACCACACAGGCGTTGCAAACCTTGGTGGAACGAAGTATGCCAAGAAGCATATAAAAAACAAAGAAAGTTATGGGGGTTATTACGTTGATACCCCACAATGGAGAATCTTATTGCCTTTAAGAGAGCAAAGGCATTAGCTCGCAGAACTCGTCGTCGAATCAGAGGAAATCGTGGTCTCACCATGTATCATTAATAACTTCTTCCACATCCAGTAAACAGTTGTGGAGAAGAGTGAAGGCATCCAATGGAATATATATGAAATTCTCTTTTCCTGTCTTGAAATCCGGAGATGCTGTACACTCTTCTCCTAAGGACATCGCTAACGTCCTTGTTGAAGCCTTTGTTTGCGTCTCAAGCAACGACTCTCATAGTCTTTCGTTCTTAAGGACAAAGATTCGTGCTGAGAGAACACCAATTCGTTTCAACCATGGACAGGCTTTGCCTTAAAATTGTGAATTTCGGATGTTGGAATTGAGGAGAGCATTAGAGCAGAACAATAATACCAGTCCAGGACCTGATGGAATCACCTATGAAATGCTTCGTCATTTAAGTCCAAATTCTCTGTTGAGCTTGCTGTTTTTGTTCAATAGGATCTGGACTGATAACAAATTTCCATCACTTTGGAGCGAAGCAATAGTGATTCCACTACTTAAGGTTGGTAAGCATCCTTCTGTTCCTTCATGGTATCGACCAATAGCTCTGACAAGTTGCTTGTGTAAGACTCTCGAACGTATGGACAATGCCCGTCTCGTATATGTCTTAGAAAGAAAGAAATGTATACATAAAAATCAGAGTGCCTTCCATAAAGGAAGATCTACTCTTCATAATATTATTCATTTAGAAATGCAGATCCGCAATACTTTTGTGCGGAGGAATAATCTCGTTTCCATTTTCTTCGACATAGAGAAGGCTTACGACCGTACGTTGCGTTATGGAATTCTCTCCGTAGTATGTATCATTTTAGTTTTAGGGGTAATTTGCCGATATTTATACAAAACCTATTACACTTCCGTGGTTTTAAAGTTCGTATTGCTACGTTTTATTCAATACTTTTAACCAACCTGAAGGTGTTCCTCAGGGAAGTATTTTAAGTGCCACCCTTTTTAATCTTCAGATAAGTAGCATTCTTCATCAGCTTTCACCTTCTGTTCGTGGTACCTTGTACGTTGATGACTTGCAAATATCGCGTGAAGGGTCTAACATGAATTCAATTGAGAAACAATAAAAACATATGTTAATAAAATTGCTGCTTGCTGTGCTGAGAATGGTCATACATTATCTTCTAGCAAGAGCAAATGTGTCCATTTCTGCAGGAAGACTAGCCTCCACAATGAACCTGTTATTCGTATAAACAGCACATCTATATCTGTGGTCAGTGAGGTAAAATTCCTCGAAGTGATATTTGACCGTAAATTAACCTTTCTTTCGCATGAATTATATCTACGGAAGAAATGAGAGCGATCGCTCAATATCCTCAAGGTTCTCTCAAATACATCTTGGGGTGCTGGTCGCATGTTACTCCTCCGAGTTTACCAATTATTAATTTTATCCCGCATAGACTACAGTTGTGTTGTGTACGGATCCGCTAGGTTTTCTCTCTTACGCAGACTGGACACTGCCCACATTCTGCTCTGAGAATATGTTCAGGCGCATTCCGCACATCACCCGTCCAGAGTCTTTATGCAATATGCCAACAATAGCCCTTAGACCTGAGACGAATGCAGCAGTCTCTCAACTATTATGCTAAAATCGTGTCGACACCTAATCATCCGATATGTTCCATGGTTCCAAATACCTCTCATGAGATTATACAAGGCTCGTCGAATGAGCATCCCACCGTTTCTCACACGAGCCAAATCACATCTGTGGCTGACAGACCTATGTGATATTCGGATAGAGTCTGTTCACCCATTTGCTCATCCGCCTTGGTATTACCAAGGAAACATTTTCATCAATACCTTTGCTCACTACAGAAAATCTGAAACAGCACCTATTGTTTTTCAACAGCTATATTCTTCTCATCGCTGTCAGTATCAATCATACAAACCCCTGTATTCACAGATGGCTCTAAAACAGCAAGACAAGTGGGCTGTGGAGTTTTTATCAACAAAACAGATTTTAGTTACAGACTACATTCATCCTGCTCCATCTTTACGGTTGAAGCTTCCGCCATTTTCTATGCGCTTCAGCACGTGAATACAGATGATTGTCACGAATTTTGTATTTACACTGACAGCATGAGTATTATTGAAGCTTTGAGAAACATTAGTTTCACATGTCATATTATTGTGTCCAGAATTTTCAGAGCATTGTATTCCCTTGCTGGCAAGGGATACAAAATAATATTTTGTTGGATACCAAGTCACGTAGATCTTGATGGAAACGAGAGAGCGGATGCGACTGCAAAGGCTGCTAAAGACCCAATTTTACCATTGGTTCCGTTCTCAGGTGTGAGAAATGGTATAAAAAGGTTTCTTTGTTCCCTATGGGAAGAGTCATGGATCTTACAGATTGGCAATAAGTTGCACATACCATCTTCTCATCTCTCATATCATTACCAGTTTTACCGTTACGATGTGCAGATGTAAGATTGACTAGCCTTCGTATTAGACACACACGTTTCACACACAGACATATGTTTCTTAGTGAACTAAATCCATGGAATGAAACGTGGGATGAACCATTTACTGTACATCATATTTTAATTTCATGCCCATATTTTAATCAATATCTTTTACTCTTTCTTAAATGTGATATTTTAACTTCGTGTGATTTGCTTGGAGAGCCACCCCACAGTAACCTATTTGTTTTTTTTGAGGGGAATAGGGTTTTTATATCATATTTATTTTCTGTTAAATATATTTTTTAATTTATATATCCGTTTGATCTTTTTACCATTTATATTTTATATTTGGATTTTAATATGAATGTATATACACTTATTTTTGTGTTTTAAAGTTTTAATGTTGCTTGGTTTTTAAAAAATAGATAAAAGAAAAGAATAAATAAATAAATAGTATAAAATATCTTTTTCAAAACCTTATTTTTGGCGCAGCATGTCTATTTTTGGACTTTGTGCCATAAAACCCGAGCAACCTTAAGTACAAAATTAATTTATACTAATGTTAACAATACAACTAACTGTACACGATTTAAACAACACATAAATATTTTATATAAGTAAATATAATTTAAGTTCTTTTGAAAAAAAATCCTTTTTTTATTTATAGTATAGCTAAATATTTATTATTGAATATTGATAATGTATGCATTTTTAAAGTTACAGGAGGTTAAAGACAAATATTTACAGATTATTCTGTTGAACAAAACTGAGTTATGTTTTTGCAAATAGATGTTATTTTATGATATATTTTCCAAGTTTAGTTTAAATTGAAAATAACTTATTCAATATTTAAGTTTATGAAACAAAGAAGTAAATAAAAATAAAATGCAAGGTTATACAAAAACACTTATTCAATTTTTAGTATAGAAAAAAAATTAAATAAAATTATATGTATACAGAAATTCTTAATTTATGATGTCATGTTAATTTATTGGACCTTAATTTCTTTGAACTAACAATTTGATAACACAAAATAAGAACACTATAAAAATAAGAAAAAGATAATATGCATATTAATGACTGTATTTTGCAACATTTAAATATTGATCATATATAGTAAGAATGCATTGTTTCAATTAAAATCCCAACTTCACCATTTTTAATTTATAAATCCTATAATTCATGAAAGTATAAAATACAGTAAGTTTATCATCGTATTTAAAATTAAACACATGATGACATTTATATAAAATATCGAATGCTTATATGTATTGGATACCAGTCGCCAATAAATTAATTTGTAAGCAGATAAAATATTTCATATTCAGGTTTTGCTTTTGACCACAGCAAAGCAAGTGTAGTTGGCTATTTTTGAGCATTGTTCTTCTAAAAGATCTCGTCACCTAATTAAAAAAAAGCATAATAATTAAAATTTCTATACTATATGCATTCTTTTATAAGTATCTACATAAACTTTAATACTAAAATTTCATAAAATTAATACTTCAAAAAATAGAGCTTTATTTTGTTGCAAAGAAGTAATTAATAAACTATTTAAACATCATCTAGAATTTTACACAAGCATTTGAAAAAAATGGAAATAGTGTTATTATAATGACTTTCTCAAATAAATGTCATCATACTTTCTGACATTTGATACGGATTCTGTATCAATCGATCAACACTGTGCTAAAAAATATTTGAAAATTTAAATTATTTTTAGGCAGAATTTAAGAAAATAAAACTCAAGTAATTAAAAAAAAGTACGATGTATGAGCAAGAAACATAATAATGTAAACATGATATTTTAAGCATATTTAAATAAACAAATATTAAAATCATACTTTGGACATTTAATACTTATGTGTTCATAGATAAAGCTGTTTGAAACAACAATATTCACATTATGCAGTAAGAAAAAAAAGAAGAAAATATATAAATGTCCATGCTAAATTTTGCCGGTAATAAATCAATTAACATCAATAAGTCTTTGAGATTGTCTGCACAAAGAAACTAACCTTTTGTATATAAAAAAAACTTCTCCTCTACGAAACTTCAACAGCATTTTTTTGGCATTTAAATAATTTAAAGCATCTTATTCACATGCAATCAAAAAACTTGGAAATGCATACACAGAATGTTTCATTTTCCACCATTAAAAATTCAGGTATACAAATTATATAAAGAATTGTAAATTTTGGTGTACTTAAGTCATTGTGGCATTTTTAAAAAATAACGTTGATACAAAAGTTTAGTACTTTCATGAATATTTTATATATTTTATAAGAATTTTGTTTTTTATTTAATTCTTTTTTTCTTTTTTCTTTATTTTATATCTTAATTTTTTTAAACCAATCAACATTTAAATTTCATTTAAAATGATCAACCATGTTAAAAATTGTAAATTAAAATATAAATAGACAAACACCCAACATATAACACAAATAATTATAATTAAAAAAGCTAAAACAGAGACTATTCTAATTTAATGGAATGTTAAAAATTTATCATTAAAATTATATATTTGCATTTAAAATTATATAAAATCTATAAAACCAATACTTCTTAAAAATGCGAAAATATTTTGATGTGGAGGTTCGCCCAGCAAATCTCGCATCGTTAAAAGGTCAGTCTTAAAAAATTTAAAACGATGATGGTTAAAATCAGTACATGAAATTAAAATATGAAATACAGTGTATGGTTCATCACACGTCTCACACCAAGGTTTTAATTCATTTAAAAATAAATGCTTATCTTAAGGGTAAAACTGAAAATGATATGAGGGATGAAGTTATGGTATACAGTTTGTTGCTGACCTGCATTCTCTATGATTCCTGCCAAAGTTTATAAACAAAACTCTTCACACATTTTCCCGCATCACTAAATGGAACGGAAGGCTGAAGTGGAGTGGAGGCAGACTTTGCAGCTGCATCAACCCTCTCGTTACCGTCAAGACCTACATGTCCTGGGATCCAACAAATTATGATATCGAATCCCCTGCACTTCAAAGAGTCTAATGTGGATAAAATCTCCGACACAGCAGGATGACAACTGATATTAATGTTCTCCACCGCTTCTAAAACACTCAGGCTGTCAATGTATATACAAAAATTATTTGATCCTTTACAACGCACATACTGAATCGCACATAATACAGCAGTTGCTTCAGCAGTGAAGATGGAGCAGGACATATTAAGGCTGTAACTAAGAGAAATATTATC
Organism: Latrodectus elegans; assembly: GCA_030067965.1. Taxonomy (NCBI): domain Eukaryota; kingdom Metazoa; phylum Arthropoda; class Arachnida; order Araneae; family Theridiidae; genus Latrodectus; species Latrodectus elegans. Next base: position 35,176,902 of record CM057819.1, read on the forward strand.
AACATAAACTCCGCAGCTAACAGGTCCTGCACATTTTGAACCATCTGTAAATATAGGTTGATAAGAATCAAACTGACTGCGTTGAGAAGAATAGAGCTGATGGAAACCAACAGGAGATGTGTCCGATTTTTTGAACTGTGCAAAGGGATGGATTACTTTACATTGTGGCTCATACCAGGGTGGATGTGAAGTTCTATTTATTGTAGTTATGCCAACATCCTGTAGGTCAGACAATAAGAGATGAGATTTTATTCTAATGAGAAAAGGTGGAATTTTCCTTAGACGAGCATTATAAAATTTTTTAAAAGCAGATGTAGGAATCATGGAATGTAATGGATGGTGAGGGTCAGACATGATCTTAGCATAATAATTGAGAGACTGCTGCATTCGTCTCAGGTCTAAAGGCAGTTGTTTGCAAATTGCATAAAGACTCTAGACAGGTGATGCGCGGAATGCGCCTGAACGTATCCTCAAAGCAGAGTGATGAACAGTGTCCAATCTGCATAAAACAGAATGTCTAGCTGATCCATAAAAAACACAACTGTAGTCAATGCGTGATAAAATTAGTGATTAATATAAATATTCGAAGGAGTGATGTGCGATCAGCACCCCAGGATGTACTTGAAAGCACCTTGAGGATATTAAGCGATCGCTCACATTTATTCCGCAGATTTAAAATATGCGGAAGGAACGTTAATTTTCGATCGAATATTACACCAAGAAACTTCACCTCGCTGACTACAGGAATAATTGTGTTGTCAATCGAAATTACTGGATCATTGTGAATACTATTTTTCCTGCAGAAATGGACACATCTACTCTTGCCAGGAGAAAGAGTATGGCAATTCTGAGCACATCATGCAGCAAGTTTGTTAACCGATGTTTGTAATTGTCTCTCAATTAAACGCATATTTGACCCCTCACAAGATATTTGCAAGTCATCAACGTACAATGTACCATGAACAGAAGGTGATAATTTATGGAGTATGCTGCTAATATGAAGGATAAAAAGGGCGACACTCAGTATACAACCTTGAGGTACACCCTCAACTTGATTAAAATAATTACAATAAAATTTTCATATTCGAATTTTAAAAACACGGGAGCGTAAAAAATTTTTTTTAGGAATATCTCTCAGAAGATTACACCGAAAGCCAAAATCATAAAACGAACGGAGAATTCCATATCGCCATGTACGGTCATATGCCTTCTCTATGTCGAAGAAAATGGAAACTAGATGGTTCCCCCGCACAAAAGCGTTGCAGATCTGTGTTTCCAAATAAGCAATATTATCAAGAGTGGATCTCCCTTTACGGAAGCCACTCTGATTTACAGGAATACAATTAATATTTTCTAGGAGATATACGAGACGTGGGCATTGACCATACGTTCGAGAGTCTTACATAAGCAACTCGAAAGAGCTATTGGTCGATAATTTGAAGGATCTGAAGGCTCCTTACCAGCCATGAGGATCGGAATCACTATTGCTTCGCTCCAAAGTGATGGGAATTTATTCTCAGTCCAGATCCTATTGAACAAAATTAATAAATTCGATAAGGAATCTAGACCTAAATTTCGAAGCATTTCATAGCTGATTCCATCAGGTCTTGGACTGGTATTAGCCTGCTGTAATGCTCTCTTCAATTCCAACATCCGAAATTCACAGTTGTAAGGCGAAGCTTGTCCATGGTTGAAACGAATTTGTGTTCGCTAAGCACGACTCTTCGTCCTTAAGAACGAAGGACTATAAGAGTCATTGCTTGAGACACTAGAGAAGGTTTCGCCAAGGACATTAGCGATGTCCTTAGGAGAAGAGTATACAGCAGCTCTGGATTTCAAAATAGGAATGGAAAATTCTCTATAAATTCCATTGGCTGCTTTCACTCTTCTCCACAACTGCTTACTGGATGTGGAAGAATTAATTGAGGACACATAGCGAGACCAGGATTCCTTCTGACTTCGACGATGAGTTCTGCGAGCTAATGCCTTTGCTCTCTTAAAGGCTATAAGATTCTCCGTTGTGGGGTATCTTCTGAATACACCCTATAACTTCCCCTGTTTCTTATAGGTATTTTGACATTCATCATTCTTCCAAGGTTTAAAACGCCTGTGTGGTATAGGGGAACTCTTAGTTATTGATAAATCAGCTGCATTAATAATTGTTTCGGTTACTTTAGATACGGCATCATCAGAATCATCGATCTCCACCAATTCAGTGTCAATTACTACCAGTTGTGTAAATAACGTCCAATCTGCCAGACTGTACACGTAAGTAGGTAGACGTTGTCGTACACTACTACCTCCAGTCTTGGAGATGACGAGAGGAAAATGATGGCTGTTGTGCAAATCATTTCCTACAATTAAATTTAACAATGGCAGAAGAGATGGTTAACAAATGGCCAGATCGAGAGAATGAAATGTTCTTGTGGGTACATGGAAATATGTCTTCTCGTCGGTATTAAGCAGACAGAGACTGTTGTCTGAAATAAACCGCTCTATCTGCTGACCGCGAGAATTAGTATCATCATTTCCCCACAAAGAACTATGGCCGTTAAAGTCACCTAACAACAGAAATGGTGTTGCCAGCTGATCTATTAAAGCACCAAGTTCTTCTTGGCGGATGACGCCGACGGAGGAAATTTTGGGAAATTTGATAAATCAGAAGGTCTGTGGAGTAGAACGCATTAGGACCAGAAGAGATGGTGTTATTATGGACACTAAACACCTGATTCTAACTTTTGCGACCCCAGATCTTCCAGACAACATAAAAGTTGTTTACTTAAAGTTACTCGTCCGTCTTATATACCAAATCCCTTACGATGATTCCAGTTCCAGCATTTTGGACATTCGAAGAATGCATGCAGAGGCAAACTGACTTGCGCTCGTTGCGCAGCAGTTGGCCACGATAGTACGAACTGCACTGCAAAGGAGAGGTGTGTCAACTGTCATGGTGACCAACCCTCCTATTCTCGAAGTTGTCCTCAATGGGTACTGGAAAAAGAAATTCTACGTTAAAGTATTCTCTAAATTCCTAAAGGGGTTACAAAAAAATATCATATCCTGAGGCAAGACGAGAAGTTACAACTCGTATGCCACTTTCAGGGATAAGTTATGCTACAGCTGCTAAGAAGATCACTAAATCGAGTAGCACACAAATCGAAACCTTTTCTCCTTCCCCGGTTAGATTACCCCAGATAACAGGAAAGTCAAAATTTACAAAATCTCCGATATTCACTAGAGGGACTGCTTTTGCTAAATCGAAAAGCAAAAAATCACTGAAATTAAAAATTGCAAAAGAAGGTGTAAAATAGCCTCCTTTATCCACCCATAATGCTTTCTCTTACCTTGAGTCTGACCCAGTCTCTCTGCACCCCTCAGACGATGACGAAACGTTCGGGTATACACTAGAAGACTTGAATTCCAGCTCCAAAAAACGAGCTTTTCAATTTGAATAGTGACTTCCTTTGTTTCTTGGAACTGCCATGGTTTGCGTTCCCATCATGATGACATCAAGTCTATAATTACAGCCTATAACCCCGCATGTGTTGCCCTTCAGGAGACATTCCTGAGGTCCAGAAATAGTTTCACCATGCGTGGGTTTAAAAGCTTTAGAAAAGACTGTGGTGACGATGGTGCAGTGTCTGGAGGTTTATGTATACTAACATCTAATACTTTCCCCAGCACTGCCCATCCATTGAATACTACTCTACAGGCTGTTGCGATAAGAATTCATACTTCATGTTTATTAACAGTCTGTAGTTTATATTTACCATCACATGATGTCATCCGCCAAGAGGAACTTGATGCATTAATAGATCAGCTGCCTACACCTTTTCTCTTGCTTGGTGACTTTAACGGCCATAATTTTTTGTGGTGAAATAGTGATACAAATTCTCGCGGTCGTCAGATAGAGAGGTTTATTACTGACAATCATCTATGTCTGATGAATACCGACGAGAAGACCTACTTCCACCTACCCACTAGAGCATTTCACTCTCTCCATTTGGCTATATGTTCTCCTTCACTTCTGCCATCGTTAAGCTTTACAGTAGTAAATGATCTATACAATAGTGATCATTTCCCCTTATCGTCTCCCAGATTGGAGGTAGTAGTGTGCGACAAAATCGCCAACCTACTTACGTGTACAGTCAGGCAGACTGGGTACTGTTTACACAATTGGCAGATGTTGATGATGAAATGGTTCATATCGAGAGTATTGATGATGCCGTTACTAAGGTTACTGAAACAATTATAAATGCAGCTGATGCATCAATACCAAAAAGTTCTTCTTTACTACACCGGCGCTGCAAACCATGGTGGAATAATGAATGTCAAAAAATATATAAAAAACAAAGGAAGTTACGGGGCTTATTTCGGAGATACTCCACAACGGAGAATCTTATCGCCTTTAAGAGAGCAAAAGCATTAGCTCGCAGAGCTCGCCGTAGAAGCAAGAAGGAGTCTTGGTCTCACTATGTATCGCCAATAACTTCTTCCACATCCACCAGTAAGCAGTTATGGAGAAAAGTAAAAGCAACCAATGGAATATATAGAGAATTTTCTATTCCTATTTTAAAATCCGGAGCTGCTGTATACTCTTCTCCCCTGGACATTGCAAACATCCTTGGTGAGACTTTTGCTAGTATCTCAAGCATTGACTCTTATATTTCTTACTTTTTAAGAAAAAAGAGATACGCTGAGAGAACACAAAATCGTTTCAACCATAGACAAGCTTTGCCTTATAACTTTGAATTTCAGATGTGTGAATTGAACAGAGCTTTACAGCAGGCCAATGATACTAGTCCAGGACTTGATAGAATTATCTACCAAATGCTTCGACAGTTAAGTCCAAATTCTTTAGCGAATATACTTCGCTTGTTTAACAGGATCTGGACGTAAAATAAATTTCTTGTGCATTGGAGTAAAGCTATAGTGATTCCGGTCCAGAAAGCTGGTAAAGATCCTTCTGATCCTCTAAACTATCGACCAATAGCTCTGACTAACTGCTTTTGTAAGACACTCGAGCGTATGGTCAATGCTCGTCTCGTTTATGTCTTAGAAAAAAATAATTGTATTCCTGTTAATTAGAGTGGTTTCCGTAAAGGAAGGTCCACTATTGATAGCATAACATATTTGGAAACCCAAATCCGCAATGCTTTCGTGCGGAGAAACCATTTGGTTTCCATTTTCTTCGACATAGAGAAGGCATATGACCGTACATGGCGTTATGGAATTCTCCGTTCATTATATGATTTTGGCTTTCGGGGTAATCTGCCGATATTCATGTAAAAATTGTTACGCTCCCGTGCTTTTAAAGTTCGTATAGAAACTTTTTATTCTGATTATTTTAATCAGGCTGAGGGTGTACCTCAAGGTTGTATTTTGAGTGTCACCCTTTTTAACCTTCACATTAGTAGCATACTACATAAATTATCACCTTCTGTTCATGGTACATTGTACGTTGATGACTTGCAAATATCTTGTGAGGGGTCAAATATGCGTTTAATTGAGAGACAATTACAAACAGCTGTTAATAAACTTGCTGCATGCTGTGCTGAGAATGGCCATACTCTTTCTCCTGGTAAGAGTAGATGTGTCCACTTTTGCAGGAAAACAAGTATTCACAGTGATCCAGTAATTTCGATTGACAACACAATTATTCCTGTAGTCAGCGAGGTGAAGTTTCTTGGTGTAATATTTGATCGAAAATTAACGTTCCTTCCACTTGTCTTAAATCTGCGGAAAAAGTGTGAACGATCGCTCAATATCCTCAGGGTGCTTTCAAACACATCCTGGAGTGCAGATCGCACATCACTACTTCGAATGTATCAATAACTAATTTTATCACGCATCGACTACAGTTGTGTTGTTTATGGATCAGCTAGCCAGTCTGTTTTATGCAGATTAGACACTGTTCATCACTCTGCTTTGAGGATACGTTCAGGTGCATTCCGCGCATCACCTGTCTAGAGTCTTTATGCAATTTGCAAACAACTGCCTTTAGACCTGAGACGAATGCAGCAGTCTCTCAATTATTATGCTAAGATCATGTCTGACCCTCACCATCCATTACATTCCATGATTCCTACATCTGCTTTTAAAAAATTTTATAATGCTCGTCTAAGGAGCATTCCATCTTTTCTCATTAGAATAAAATCTCATCTCTTATTGTCTGACCTACAGGATGTTGGCATAACTACAATAAATAGAACTTCACATCCACCCTGGTATGAGCCACAATGTAAAGTAATCCATCCCTTTGCACAGTTCAAAAAATCGGACACATCTCCTGTTGTTTTCCATCAGCTCTATTCTTCTCATCGCTGTCAGTTTGATTCTTACCAACCTGTATTTACAGATAGATCAAAATCTGCAGGACATGTTGGCTGTAGAGTTTATGTTGATAATATTTCTCTTAGTTACAGCCTCAATATGTCCTGCTCCATGTTCACTGCTGAAGCAACTGCTGTATTATGTGCGCTTCAGTATGTAGATGTTAAAGGCTCAAATAAATTTTGTATATACACTGACAGCCTGAGTGTTTTAGAAGCGGTGGAGAACATTAATATCAACTGTCATCCTGTTGTGTCGCAGATTTTTTTACACATTAGACTCTCTAAAGTGCAAGAGATAAGTTATTGTCTTTTGTTTGATCCCAGGACATATGTAGGTCTTGATGGTAACGAGAATGCTGATGCAGCTGCAAAGTCTGCATATACTCCCCTTCAGTCTTCTGTTCCGTTTTGTGATGCGAGAAGGGGTGTAAGGTTAGGTTAGGTTTGTTTGTCGCTCAACGGTCATTTTTTGCACACGAGGGCTAAATAGACCGGGACCTACGGTTTAAAGTGGATTCCGAACCACTACAAACATCCATGCCCAAGGTGGGATTCGAACCCACGAACTGTTGAACCAAAGGCAAGAGCGCTAACCATTCGGCTACCAGCTCGGCGAGAAGGGGTGTAAAGAGTTTTGTACATCAACTATGGCAGGAATCGTGGAAAATGCAGGTCATCAACAAACTGTATACCATAACTTCATATATCATCTCATTTTCAGTTTTACCTTTACGAAGTGCGGATGTTAAATTAACCCGCCTTCGTATTGGTCACACACTTTTGACTCATAAGCATATATTTTTAAATGAATTAAAACCTTGGCGTGAGACGTGTGATGAACCATACACTGTATTTCATATTTTAATTTCATGTCCTTATTTTAACCATCGTCGTTTTAAATTTTTTAAGACTGATCTTTAAACGATGCGAGATTTGCTGGGCGAACCTCCGCATCAAAATATATTCGCATTTTTAAGATGTATTCATTTTATAAATTTTATATAATTTTAAATGCAAACAATTTTCATCATAAACATATAATGTTTCTCTGATTTAGTTTAGTCTCTGTTTTAGCAATTTAAATTATAATTCTTTGTGTTGTATGTTGGGTATTTGTCTATTTATATTTTAATTTATAATATTTAACATTGCAGATAATTTTAAATGGATTATAGGAGTTAATTGATCTAAAAAAAATTGAAAATAAATAAATAAGAAAATTAATAAATAAAGATTTTAAAATATGCTTTTGGCGCTGCTTGTCCTTACTTGGACCTTGCGCCATTAAAACCAACCAACCACCCATATTTTGATAACAAAAAATTTTGTATCCTTACTCATTAGTTGCTGCTCCCGTGGGAGAAAAGAAAGTTTTCTATTTTCCATAATTATATTTAAAATTTTGGTACCTGACCGCTCCACCCACCACCGAGTCCAACAAGGGGATGCAGACCAGCTGCACCATTGCTAGCCAGGTCCTATACGCTCACAGTACATCCCTGAAGTGGCCTCCACCCTTAACGAGTCACCCAGTAGATGCACTGATCGCTTGATCCATAAAGCCGATTGATGTGCTGAGGACCACAACACACCTCTCTATTACCTGAAGCAGAGGCCAAAGCAATGTGTTGGTCTCTGGAGGCCTCAATTACCAGGATCCTCCTTTCCAGGGACACGGGTGTCCATGCATGGCAAACACGTGGGTGATTTAGTCCTCAAGAGTAGCTAGTAGCAACAGAGCGGCGAAAGCTATTCAAAGGGAGCCCTCAACCTCTTACGAGGCAACCACACTGAGGGAAAAGAGGAAGAAAAAGCAGAAGAGTAGAGGAGAGAGAAAAGAAAGAAGAGGACAGATCACTACGGTACCTCGGGATTGTGACACCCGTGTTTACCTAAAGGAGGTAAACCCCCTGAGGTGCTCTTTTTCTCTAAACCTATTTATGTTGATGAGAGAATTATTACTATTTTATTACTGTTTCAGTGTGTTTTTATTATTATTTTCTATCTAAAAAAATCTGAACTCACAAATGTGCACTGACACGCAGCATGAGTATTGTATAGGCTTCGAGAAATAATAGTTTTACGTGACTTCCCGTAGTGTCGAGAAAATTTCAAAACATTCCCTTGCTGTAAAGGGATGTGAATTTCTATTTTGTTGTTTACCAAGTTGATGGAAGTGTGAGAGCAAGGACGATAGGTTTTGTCTTTAAGGGGAGTTCCTGTGCCAGGGGCACGCACCTCCAATTTAATTTTAATGAATTTATTTTTCTATCATTCATGTTAGACTAATTATTTGGTAATGGGATAACGGATAATAAAAGAAACTTGTAGTCAGATATTATAGTAAAACTAGAATAGATAATTAATTAATTTTAATTCTAATTTAAGTATTTGGGTTTATTTTAGGAGGTCAGGGGTCGAACTGGTCATCCTTGCGCAGGGGCCTTGCTAATCTTGTCTGTATCGTTCCTATTTTATTATATGTACAGCTGAGAGGTACAGTAGTATATGTAGATCGACAGAGGCTGTAGCAGATCCAGTTTTATCATCAATTTCACTCTCGGATGTGAGAAAGGGTATAAAATCGCTTATATATTTTCTCTGTCAGGAATAGTAGAGTATGCAGGTCACCAATAAAGTGCATACCATTTTTCCAGTCCCTCACACATTATCAGTTCTACCGTCACGAACTGCTAATGTTCGTTTGACTCACCTTTGTATCTGACACATACGTTTCACAGATTGACAATTGTTTTTAAATGAACACAAAATCCTTAGTATGAAACATATGATGAAACATGTAGTGTCTTTAATGTTTTAATTTCTCATCAAGACTTTAATTATTATTTTTTATTCTATATTTAAACTATATATTATTTTAAGTTAATATAATTTGCGTTGGGAGAATTACTTCATAGAAATATCTCCACCTTTTTTTTAAATCGATAACATTTAATAATATTTAGTCCTTTCGTATTCACAAGTTTTAATTTTATGAACTTTTATTATAGTATATTTTTAAAACCACTTTTTGATTAAATCGTATACAATTATTTTTGTTTTACTGAATTTTTAAAATTTATTGGGTTTTTGATTTTTGTTCTTAAAATCTAAATTTTGGCGTAGTTTCCCTTATTTCGGAACTTGCGCGGTAAACTCCAATGAACCAACCAGAACACAGAAATTATTGCACAGAAAATATGAACATCAACTACCAATTCCTACTTACAATTTAGGTTCAGAACCTGCTACAAACTGTAAATCGTGGTTAAAACTAGTTTTCTGTTACGAAATGTAATGGTATACGATGAACAAATAAATCAAGTTCATTACTCTTGATTGTCAAAATTTTTGCACAGCCTTAAATTAAGAAAAAAAATCCTAGATGTAACGGGTGTCGTAGTAAGGCAATCGCAGCCCATGTGATAAACATCTTAACTGAACGCAATGTAGGTAATGAAACCGTATTAAAAAATACAGTTTCGGTAATAAACATTTCGCTTTCGGCATAATGCGCAATTCTTGGAGATACTTTTATTTCTAATTTTGTGCGAATGATTTTTTCTCTCATTTTATTTAATAGTTTAAAATTTTTTTTAAAAATAAATAGGAAATTAAGATGAATTAAAAAAAATTACATTACGAATATATTAAGGTAAATTTACTTTTTCTTAACTTAATGATTGTGCTGTTCACAAGAAAAACTTCAATGCTTTGTAATTCAGATAATTACATATTTTTATCGGAAGAGAATTGAAACTTCACTCATTCGTTTCCAAAAGTTTTCAAACAATCCCTCCAGTCAGTCCACAATTTCATGACCCTTCTCCAGAAACTAAACTTCTTTCTCAACTTGCCTATAATTAGTCCAATAAAACTTCCACCAAAACTAGCAAAGAAAAAGGGAAACATTTTCCCTAAGCGACCGAGATATTCCCTAAGTGGTGCATGACAGGCAACGGACCGTTCGTTGCCCACTACCTGACAGATTCCGATAACTGATCGATCGCTTCTTTTCCTCCCTCTCGTAGAAATCCCCCTTTCTCATGCTCGAAACATGATTCTTTTTTTATTTTCTTCTTAGCATTTTATCCTTAACAAGGAGACACAGTTTATTCTCGTTAGAATCGAGGAGTTGTTAATAAGGCGAAAGCTGAAAGAGACGGGTTTTCTAATGAAGGAATTTACGGAAGAGAAGGGGAAAAATAGGGAATTCATTAAATTTTTGGCCGGAATCGAGGGAACTTTCTTTAATCAAAAAACTACCCGTTTTGCATATCAGCGGTTTATTTGAAAAGACACTGAAAAGAAAAAAGGGATGTGTGTGGCGGGAGTGGATTGATAATAAACTCTTAATTGCTCTCACGTGATTGCCCCTTCAACCCTTAATTCGTAATGCGCTCACCCCCTATGGTACTGATAGCATGGGGTGGAGTACAATACAGTAAATTGGGAAGTTATTAATGGCTTCGTGGTTGCAGAAATAGCTATTTTTTTCATTCTTCCCAAGAAATTTTCATTTTGTTTGAAAGAAAGCTATTTTTTCTTAATTAAAAATAAAGTCTTACATGAAGCATTCAACAAATTATCATAGCAGACTTTTTCGTTAGTATTTTGTTGTATAAAGTGTGTTAAATTTGAATATAATAGATTACAATTAATTCTGGGATGATATTTATTTCACCATTTCGTTCGTTTGTCTCCAATCTGTCCATGTTCGTTTCACATTTCAGTAAAACAAAATTTTTAAACTATTTCTATGTTAAAGTAAAATGGTGATTAAATTTAAATTATAGAGTTATTATGAGGAAAATAAATTTGGCTGTTATTAAATTTTGCAAAAAAGTATTCAAAAGAATTTTTTTCCAATGCTCGACTGCAACTAGTATTTAATTCATTTTACTCCATCGATGTAAAAAATACACGTGATAATTGATTGATATAAGAAGAATATAATCATAAATTAACAAAAATATAAAAGAAAAAATAATAATAAATGAACAAAAGGAAATTGGAAAAAAGAACAGTTTACGATGTTTGGACGCTGGCGACAGCGAAGCACAACAGCAAACAGTGGTCAAATGACTTCGAATTGAAACTTGGAAATAAAACTTAGAATTGAAACGTGGAACAAAAAGTTCGAACTGAAAGTAAAACGAAAACTTCAAATTCTGTTGCAACTGAAAAGAACCATATATATGACGTAAAAATGATGTAAAACACGAGAAAAAACAAATCTGGCAACACTAAAATCGAAACAAAGAAAGCTATATTTGGCGAGAAATCACTTGTGCTGGATATCATACTTACACCAAATATTTACGAATATAAACAAACTCACAACAAATGCAGTAATGTAGATAAAATGTTGTCAACTTAAATTCCTACAAAAAATCTTAAAGCATATTTTATCTTATTAAAGTATTTAAAATATTAATATAATAATTAATATTTTAGAATTATTTATGTGAAATTTGAGAATATAGAAAATCATAATGAATTCACTATACGTTTAACATTCTTGTAAGACAATAATGAATATTCATGTAACACAAAAAATTTATCTGATAATTTAACTGTATACTTTTGGGTTAAGAAAGAATAACTATATTTCCAATTATTTTTCAAAATATTATGCCAAATAAATAATTTTTTACGCCGTTTTACCGAAAGACGCGATTTTGTGTCATTTCAAAATACCGTCATTCAAAAGAAATATTCTCTTTTAAAATGTGCTTACTTGAAGAAAGTGTTATTAATCCGGAGATTACACATCTTGTGTAAGAGAAAAGAGTAATGCATATATATATTTAAAAAAAAATTTTTTTTTGCTTCTTAAACTTTTATCCGCAGAAGGTGAACATAATTTACTTTATTTATAGTAATAGGAAACAAACTGATATTTTCATTTATTTTTAGTTTACTAGGGGCTAACAAGTATGGTGGCAAATGATTTATATTAATTTGACTTTTTTAGGTAGTTATAAAGAAACGGAATTACAAAAAAGGGGGTTGAGTATTTACTATATTAGAATCCATTGAATAAAAAAAATGCAAACGATTATTTTTATGTTAAATATTTTCCATAAAACTGTTTTTGGAAGTGGTTAAGGAGAAATCACGAATTTTCTGGAATAGAATCTATAATTACAATTATGAATACTGACATTTGAAAGTGGAAATTATGCGAATAAATAGAGAATAATTTGTGATCATTTTATTTTGTAATACAGTTGCGCTTTTCAAGTAGTTTATGTAAAAGCGTTATTTATTTGTTTTTGTTCAACTGATTTGGTTAATTTGGCTTTGCTTGACTTGTCATTCAGCAGTTACTGTTTACAAGTAAAGTGGAAAATTCTACCTATATACTTTTATTATCTCAATGAAAGAAAAACATTCGAATCATGGTAAAAAAATGATCAATTTCACATTAATAGTGAAATTGTCAGTGATAATCAAAAAAAAAAAAAAAAAAGTAATTTGACAGTTTTTTGGTGTAATAACATACTTCAAGACGATTCTATTTAATTTTTTTCACGTTTATATTAAGTATAACTTAATAAATTAACAAGAATACATACATACATACATACATACATACATACATACATACATATATATATATATATATATATATATATATATATATATATATATATATATATTGTGATTTTTATAGTTAAGAATATACAAAACTTGAAATGCGCCAATATTGTGATATTTGCGCTAATGTGGTGCATAAAGTAAAAAGCATACCTTTCTTAACAGAAAAGTGCTACATATATTAAATAATAATTTAAAAAACAGTTGTGTTAAATTAATACTTATTATTAAATTCACTAGCCTGTTTTATTTTCGATTGTCCAGAGTTATGCGATTTTAAGCAGACGGTACCGATTCGGTTTGTATTATTATTTTACTTTTATAAAATATATTAATAATTACACAGTATTTATTGATTATCTGTCAGACTTTATTCATGAGTTTGTAATGACTTGGTATATGAACTTTTAATTGTTAGTTGAATTCAAGTTAACTATGTACAAACATCGAAGTCCGAGCTTGGAATCCTCCGAAATCTTCAATCGAAAGCCAGAGAAAGAGGGAGAGAGAGAGAAAGAGAGAGAGAGAGAGAGAGAGAAAGAGAGAGAGAGAGAGAGAAAGAGAGAGTGAGAGAAAGAGAGAGTGAGAGAGAGAGAAAGAGAGAGTGAGAGAAAGAGAGAGTGAGAGAAAGAGAGAGTGAGAGAGAGAGCAGACATTACAAATCTTTGTTTTAGTTAGTCTATAAAAGTATAAAAACAAGAACAAATTTTCAATAATTTCACCAACTCTATTCAATAGATAGTAATTCATGTCTAGTTTGCCGCATTTAGCAAATACTTAAGCATTTTCTTCATAATACAGTAATTCACAAAATTTTAAAGGGAATTTGTATTTACCATATTCGGTACATTCCTAAGGATATAAACTCGAGAATTCTAAGAAACCGTTATATTTGTTAATGATCTTTGTTTCATAGATTAATTAATTAGATTTTTTTATTATTTTTTATATTTTATAATTATATATATATTTTTGAAACATTATTATATTAATTATCATATTTTTTTGCACAAACAAAATATTTAGTGAAATTGCTCCATAAATATCTTACATAATTAAGTAGTGTATAGATATTTTTTTGACATAGTATCTCTTCTGATAAAATTCATATTTATTAATAAAATCTATATCATTTAGAGCTCAGTTATAAAATATTTATTCTTTTATTTGTATATAATCAATTTGCATTGGTGGAATATGGAGCGCTGATTTTCCAGCGTTCGTTATGGAATATTAATAGAAGTATTATTGCATATGCAACTGCAATGGAATTAATTTTATGTATTAGGAAAAAATTAGCTGAAATTGTATGATAAACCGAATAAAGTGAGATGATAAACATAAGAATAAGATAATAAAACACAGATAATTCTTTATCTTGATCCGATAGCAACCAGAATTAACTTTTAAATAAAGACATAAAGCATGTATAAGATTAGCAGTGATTTGTTGCTGAAACGAATGCTGTAATCTGTGACATTTTCTTACATTTTCAGCGTGCATTCCGGGGGTACATTGCAGAGTGTCAACAAGTGAAGACATCTGGAAAATTCGTTACCCACACCATCCACCATGGCTTAGTAATGGTAGAGCTCTCTTCATATCAAAATATTTAGGACTCGACGCTGAATAGCTAGGGATGAATGTTACGTTTCTGCCTTTCTGAGTGAGTGCTTGAGAGTTTTTGGAAATTCATTCCTTGGCTCACTATCTGTGGATGTTAAACTAGCTTACAACATCCAATGTACCATCCGGCTGTTTATCAGGTGGTGTTAAACACCCACGAAGGCATATGCATGGAAAAGCTGGAATTCAACCACTAATGTTCAATAATGGCTTGAACTGACTTTGATTTCTCACAATTGTATAAAATTAATCAAATTCAGAGATTACCAAAATGTATATCAATATTTCTACTTGTATATAATCCGGCCTATGTCCTCCCTCACCTCCCCCTCAGGGGGTTTACCATTCTTTAGGTAAACACGGGTGTCACAATCCCGAGGTACCCTAGTGATCTGTTCTCTTCTTCCTTTTTCTCTCTCCTCTACTCTTCTACTTTTTTTCCTCTTCTCCCTCAGTGTGGTTGCCTCGAGAGAGGTTGAGGGCTCCCCTTGAGTAGCTTTCGCCGCTCTGTTGCCATAGCTACTCTTGAGGACTAAATCACCCACGTGTTTGCCGTGCGTGGAGACCCGTGTCCCTGGAAAGGAGGATCCTGGTAATTGAGACCTCCTGAGACCAACACATTGCTTTGGCCTCTGCTTCAGGTAAACGGGAGGTGTGTTGTGGTCCTCAGCACATCAATCGGCTTTATGGATCAAGCGATCGGTACATCTACTGGGTGACTCGTTAAGGGTGGAGGCCACTTCAAGGATGTACTGTGAGCGTATAGGACCTGGCTAGCACTAGTGCAGCTGGTCTGCATCCCCTTGTTGGACTCGGTGGTGGGTGGTGCGGTTAGGTTCCGAAATTTTATAAATTTACATGGAGAATTCTGTTGTTTCTTATCTCCCACGGGAGCAAATTTTAAATGAAATAAATGCTAAATTTTTCATTATTAAAAGGAAGGAGGGAAACTTTTCAACTGTCTCTCCTTTCCTAGTATCAAAAGGAGTATCGGGAGTTGTTGGTGAGGTGAAAAATATCCAGAAAATGCGCTCTGGTGATTTACTAGTGGAGGTTGCTTCAACTAATCAAGCAAGAACCATTGCTAATATGCAATATGTAGGTAATTTGGAAGTGACTGTTATGCCTCATGGCAATCTAAATTTCTCTCGTGGCGTCATCTCTGCTAGGGATTTTCTAAACACGCCGACGGCTGAGATTCTTGAAAACCTGCAAGATCAGAAGGTCTGTGGAGTGAAACGCATTCTAGTCAGAAGGGATGGTAAGTTAATTGAAACTAAGCATCTCATTCTGACTTTTGCAAACCCAGACCTCCCGCAGTATATCAAAGCAGCTTATATGAATCTACCCGTCAGACCGTACATTCCGAACCCCCTGAGATGTTTTCAGTGCAAGCGCTTTGGACATTCGAAGAATGCTTGCAGGGGTAAACTCACCTGCGCTCGTTGCGCGGTGATTGGCCACGATAGTTCAACCTGTACAGTAAAGGAGCGGTGTGTCAACTGTCATGGTGACCACCCCTCCTACTCTGCACTGTCCGCACTGGATACTAGAAAAAGAAATTGCCACTGTTAAGATTAATTAAAAGATTTCATACCTTGAGGCAAGAAAACTAGTCACATCACGAACACCACAAGCTGGAATTAGTTATGCAACCGCCGCTAAGAAAATATGTAAATCCAGTAGCACACAAACGGATAATTTGATAATTACCTCGTCAACTTTGCCCCGAAGTCCAACTCAAAGATCAAAATCCTCCATTTCAAACATTACAAAAGGAAAAGCTCCTTCTGCGAGATCAAAATCTACGAAGGCTTATAAACTAAATTCATTAAGGGAGGGATCTTTTAGATCCTCAATATCCAACCGTTAAGCCTTGTCCCTGGAGGCTGACGCTGTTTCCTTACATCCCTCGGACGAGGACTTATCGCTCGAGGAGATGTCAGATTACATGCCTTCCAGCCCCGGGAAAGGAGCATTTCAAATTTAACAATAACTTCCTTTGTTTCTTGGAACTGCCATGGTTTGCGTACACATTATGATGACATCAAGTCCATTATTTCTGCCTATAACCTCGCATGTGTTGCACTTCAGGAAACATTCCTGAAGTCAGCAATAACTTTTCCATGCGTGGGTTCAGAAGCTTTAGAAAAGACTGTGGTGACGATGGTACAGTGTCTGGAGGTATTTGTATATTAACATCTAATACTTTTCCCAGCACTGCCCATCCATTGAATTCTACTCTACAGGCTGTTGATGTAAGAATTCATACTTCATGCTTATTAACAGTCTGTAATTTATATTTACCACCACATGATGTCATCCCCAAGAGGAACTCGATGCTTTAATAGATCAGCTGGCAACACCATTTCTGTTGTTAGGTTACTTTAACCGCCATAGTTCTTTGTGGGGAAATGATGATACTAATTCTCGCGGTCGGCAGATAGAGCAGTTTATTTCTTATAACAGCCTCTGTCTGCTTAATACCGACGAGAAGACATATTTCCATGTACCCACGAGAACATTTCATTCTCTTGATCTTGCCATTTGTTCACCATCGTTGCTGCCATTGTTAAATTTAACAGTAGGAAATGATTTGCACAATAGCGATTATTTTCCTCTTGTCATCTCCCAGACTGGAGGTAGTAGTGTAGGACAACGTCTACCTACTTACGTGTACAGTCGGGCAGATTGGACGTTATTTACACAATTGGCAGTTATTGATAATGAAATTGTTTTGATCATTAGTACCAATGAAGCCGTTAGTAAAATCACTGAAACAATTATAAATGCAGCTGACTTAACAATACCTAAGAGTTCTTCTAAATCAAATAGGCGTCGCAAACCTTGGTGGAATGACGAATGTCAAAAAACTTATAAAAAACAAAGGAAATTATGGGGGTTATTTCGGAGGTACCCCACAACGGAGAATCTTATCGCATTTAAGAGAGCAAAAGCAATAGCTCGTAGAACTCGTCGTAGAAGCCAGAAGGAATCCTGGTCCTGCTATGTATCTTCAATAACATCACCAATATCCAGTAAACAGTTGTGGAGAAAAGTGAAAGCAGCCAATGGAATATATAAAGAATTTTCTATTCCCATTTTAAAATCCAGAGCTGCTGTATACTCTTCTCCTACGGATATTGCTAATGTCCTTGGAGAAGCATTTGCAAACGTCTCAAGCTCGAACTCTTGTAGTCCTTCGTTTTTGAAGACTAAGAGACGTGCTGAGCGAGTACCAATTCGCTTCAACCATCGACAAATCTTACCGTACAACTGTGAATTTGGAATGTTTGAATTGAAGAAAGCATTACAACAAGCCAATAATACCAGTCCAGGACCTGACGGAATCAGTTATCTCATGCTTCAACATTTAAATCCAGACTCCCTGTTAAATTTACTTTATTTGTTCAATAGGATCTGGACTGAAAATAAATTCCCATCATTATGGTGTGAAACAACAGTGATTCCTATTCCAAAGGCTGGTAAGGATCCTTCAGAGCCTTTACATTATCGACCAATTGCTCTTACGAGTTGCTTATGTAAGACTCTCGAACGTATGGTCAATGCCCATCTCGTATATGTCTTAGAAACTAATAAGTATATACATAAGAATCAGAGTGGCTTTCGTAAAGGAAGATCCACTCTTGATAACATGACATACTTTGAAACTCAAATCCGCAACGCTTTTGTGCGAAGAAATCATTTGGTTTCCATTTTCTTTGACATCGAGAAAGCTTACGACCGTACATGGCGATATGGTATTCTCCGTATATTATATGATTTTGGCTTTCGGGGTAATCTTCCGATATTCCTTCAGAATTTCTTAAGCTCCCGTAATTTTAAAGTACGTATTGGAAATTCTACATCCAATACTTTTACACAATCTGAGGGTGTACCTCAGGGTTCAATTTTAAGTGTCAAACTTTTTAGCTTATTCATCAGTAACATACTTCATCAACTTCCGTCATCAGTGCATGGTACTTTGTTTGTTGATGACCTGCAAATATCATGTAAGGGGTCTAATATGCGAATAATTGAGAGACAATTACAAACAGCTGTAAATAAACTAGCTACATGGTGTGCTGAGAATGGCCACACTTTATCTCCAAGCAAAAGCAGATGTGTCCACTTCTGTAGAAAGACTAGCCTTCATAATGATCCAATTATTAATATCAACAACATTCCAATACAAGTAGTCAATGAAGTAAAATTTCTGGGCATAATCTTTGACCGAAAATTAACTTTTCTACCGCATGTTCTGTATCTGCGGAAGCAGTGTGAACAATCGCTTAATATCCACAAGGTGTTGTCAAATACATCTTGGGGTGCAGATCGCACATCACTTCTTCGAATTTATCAGTCATTGATTCTATCCCGCATTGACTACGGATGTGTTGCTTATTGATCGGCTAGGTCTGCCATTTTACGAAGACTGGACACAATTCATCACTCTGCTTTGAGGATCTGTTCTGGGGCATTCCGCACATCACCCGTCCAGAGTCTATACATGATATGTCATCAATTACCGTTAGACCTGAGACGAATGCAGCAGTCTCTCGGTTATTAAGCTAAGATAATATCAAACCCCCATCATCCTATACGTTCCATGGTTCTTAACACCTCCCTTAAGAGACTATATGATGCTCGTCCAATGAGCATCCCACCATTTCTCACACGAGCAAAGTCACAACTTTTGCTCACAGATCTATGTGGTATTCGGATTGCATCTGTTGACCAATTCGCTCATCCGCCTTGGTATAACCCAACAATTACGTTTATTAATACCTTTGCTCACTACAGAAAATCTGACACAACACCTATTGTTTTTCAACAGCTATTTTCTTGTCATCGCTGTCAGTAGCAATCATACAAACCTGTATTCACAGATGGCTCTAAAACAGCAGGATATGTGGGCTGTGGAGTTTTTATTAATAAAACAGCCTTTAATTACAGCCTACATTCTTCCTGCTCCATCTTTACTGCTGAAGCAACTGCCATCTACTATGCGCTTCAGCACGTGAATACAGATGATTGTCACGAATTTTGTATTTACACTGACAGCATGAGTATTATTGAAGCTTTGAAAAACAATAGTGTTACAAGTCATCCAGTTGTGTCGAGAATTTTCAGAGCATTGGATTCCCTTGCTGGCAAGGGATACAAAATAATATTTTGTCGGATACCAAGTCACGTAGGTCTTGATGGAAATGAGAGAGCGGACATAGCTGCAAAAACTGCAACACAACCAATTTTACCATCAATTCCGCTCTCAGATGTGAGAAAGGGTATTAAAAGATTTGTTCATTCCCTTTTGGAAGAATCATGGGACATGCAGGTCGGAAACAAACTCCATACCATTTTCCCATCCCTCACCTCATAATATCTGTTTTACCTTTACGAAGTGCTGATGTTAGATTAACTCGCCTTCGTATCGGGCACACACGTTTCACACACAGACATTTGTTTTTAAATGATTTAAATCCATGGTGTGAAGTGTGTGATGAACCATTTACTGTTTATCATATTTTAGTTTCATGTCATGATTTTAATCAACAACGTTTACACTATTTTAATTCTGATATTTTAACTATGATTGATTTAATAGGGGATCCACCCCATAGAAACCTATTCGCTTTTTTGAGAGCCATAGGTTTTATACATTTTATTTAATTTGTATTTTAAACTTTTGAAATTATATACACTTCAATTTCTACTTTGTTTTATAATTTGATTTTAAATAATGTATACACTAGATTTTACTTTTTAAATTTTTAAATTTAAAGTTGCTTGGTTTTGGAAGAAAACAAATAAATAGAAAATAAACAAATAAAAATGAAACTACAAAAGTCTTACTCTTGGCGCAGCATGTCCAATTTTGGACCTTGCGCCATAAAACCCAACCAACCAACCAACCTCCCTCACCTCATTATTAGTTTTACTATTACGAAGTGCGGATGTCCGTTTTACTCGCCTTCTTATCGGGCACACACGTTTCACTCATAGACATCTGTTTCCATATGAATATTAAACCCATGGTGTGAGGTATGTGATGATCCATATTTTAATATCATATCAAGATTTTAATCAAGAGCGTTTACACTTTTTTAAAACCAACTTTTTAACTATTTTTGATTTAACAGGGAATTACCCATAGAAACCTATTTGCTGTTTTGAGAGCAATAGGCCTTTTACATTACATTTGATTTGTGTTATAAATTTTAAATTTATATATATTTTGAATTTTCAGTTTTTTATTTTAAAATTATATTTTATAATATTATATATATATATATTCTATTTTTTCTTTTTTAATATTTTATATATATATATATATATATATATATATATATATATATATATATATATAATGTTGCTTGGGTTTAAAAAAAACAATTTATAAATAAAAAAAATTTTCTTCAAAACCTACCAACCAGCCTATGTAGATCGTACAGATACATTTAATATTGTGTATTAAACTAATACTGAAGCCTAAACCAATACTGTACGTCACATGGAGTTGGTAATTGTTGTAGGTATGGAGACTTGAGTAAAATCGGAGAGATGCACTTTACGTAAAGGGATGAAGGAAATGCGAGAAACGTTTTCCATGGCTACTTATATTTCCATGGCGTCATTTTCCATGGCTACTTATATATATATATATATATATAAGTAGCCATGGAAAATAATTAATATGAATTAAATTGATTTATACTACGGCATGAATATATTCATAGAGAGGCACATAAGATTTAGAAATGCTACATATTATATAATCTCAGATAATGAAAGACATTTCCATTTCACGTGATAAGAAAAAATAAGTAACAGAAAAATTAGAGGTTGTGTGTGTTTTCTTTTATCTTTTTAACCATAAAGGGTTTTTTTTCTTTCTTTCCAGTTGAATTTATGATGACACCTATTTATTACAGTTCTCGTTCATTTAAAACATCTATGACGTCAGATAACGTTTCATCAACATCACATCATACTGAGATGACGTAAATTCGATTTATCCAGGGATTTACTGATTGCCTTCAAATCATAATCTTTGAGTAATAGCAAACGAGGCGAAGTTCTTCATCGAATGTCTGAAGGTGCTGTCGAAGTAGTTTGTCAATGAAACTCCCTTCCGCTGATGTGGCGTGAATGTGCAGAGGAGTGGGCCAGAGCTTAGGTGTGACCTCGTCACCTGACCTGGTTCACAATTACAAGGCATTTGGTGATGGGCGACTAATCTAAACCCGTTAACCTAAAGGTACAGTCCGGAGATCACCTGCAACGCAATGTATCTGTGTATATCAATAAAACTTTCTTATATAATGATCAAAGCATCGGTTAGAGAAGACATTTTCTATTAATTCAAAGGATTAATACGAATGAATATAAATGATAAAATAAATATCCTAATTAATTTAAAATCGTTGCTTTTTAATTATTTTAGAAGAATATGAATTTTTTTTTATTAATGTGTAAAGAGAAGAATTTTTTTTTCATATCTCTTTATCACTGATGATGAGAAATAAATTGAATTCCCGTCTTTAACTATGTAAAAAAAAAGATGAAAAGCATAATGGTGAGAAAAAGATTAATCGATAGGTTATTCAGTAAAGAGATGGCAACAATATTCTATCTATCGAGGCATTGTTTTCTTGAGAATTAAACATTAAGCAACTGTCATCAGCAGTCTTTCATCTTTTGGAATGAAAAATACTTCAAAAGTCGGTGGGCAGATGATTTTTCTTAACTTCTAAAGTGAAGTGGAGAGAAAACTAAATTCGTCTGTGTAGTGGAATATTCCGTTAATTTAGTGACTTTTTGCAAAGATA
Organism: Latrodectus elegans; assembly: GCA_030067965.1. Lineage (NCBI taxonomy): Eukaryota > Metazoa > Arthropoda > Arachnida > Araneae > Theridiidae > Latrodectus > Latrodectus elegans. Next base: position 35,199,298 of record CM057819.1, read on the forward strand.
TTTGGGTACAGCATAAGTCTTGTATTAAAAAGAGGTGTTCTGTGAAAAAGAAGAACAAGTTCTAAGAAGAGCACAAAATGAATTTTTTAAAATTGAGATTTTGCATTTATCGAATATTTTTAGAAACAAAATTTATTCAAAATATTTTTTGCAGATCAAAATATTTTGAAAAAAAAATTGTGACTTCTTTTTTTTATTTTTAAACAATACCGTAATATTATTATAATTTCATCAGAGATAATTCGGAAGTAAAAAAAAATTCTCTTGGCTATATAACCCACGGCTATATGGATAGCCCCAGAAATAGGAGGAATGAAAACTTTTTACTTCTTCTCAATATAAATATTTCTTTGCATTTATCACTGAATTTATGAAGATCCGTCGATATTAACTTTAATAAAATCAAGTATCATTTTTCTATATTCCAAAAAATCTTCTGCAGGTAATTTGATCAAAATGTGAGGTTTAAAATATGTTTCAGTACCCACGGATTTGTATCATCTTTACAGATTAAAACTAACCATAAAGGGAATGTTTTGTATTTTTCTATTTGTGATTTCTTCTGTTCAAATCATCAACATCTTAAAGGCTTCAAATAATGGAAAGCGGCTTCTCAAACCGATGAATTGATCTTTATATAAGAGAGAGAAATCACATTACTACTAAAATAAACTTGGACAATATTTTGAATTTTGATTCTAACGAGTTGAAGACATGGAGTCGTTACTCAATATGGTAGTCAAGTCCAAATCAATTAGACTATTGTTAAAGGCATTTGAGTCTGAGACTGGAAGTGACTTCTTCCATTTTGGATACTCGTAACAATCAATGTTTTATGCACAAAATTTAATCAAATCAAATAACATTAAAAAAAGAGAAAGGGAAGAATTAGAGAGCTTTTACGGATTTCAAGATAACGCGAAATGACACAAGAGAATCCTGAGCCAGAGATCCAGGCAAGAAAACTTGAATAAGTCAAAGACACAAATTAGAAAATATAACAATTTCAGGAAATTTTGAAGACAATATCGCTAAGGATTTGAAATATTGGAAACTTAGTGTTTAGAAAACAACAGGTTATTTTCAGGATTTTGAAAACTTTTTACAAACGAAAAAAAGGGATTTATATAGTCATTATTTCAACTGGAAGGAAAGAAACCACCACTTTACGATTAATAAAAAAAAGATTAGGAAAAATTATCATTTTTTTATTTCTTAGAACTTTTAGAAGTGATGTTCGAATCCAATCGAATCACTGAAATTCTTTATTTTGACAAGAGAGAATTGAGATATTTTCGGCATTACAATTCCTGTTTGATTTGATTAGCTAGTAGAATAAAAAAACGAATCAAAAAAATATATACAAGTATTCAAATTCCTTGTCGCCCTTTTAAATTTACAATTGAAAACACCTCTTCCAAAGTCATTATCATGAATGGAATGCTGAATCTTCAAATCAAATCTTAGAAAGATGAGCTGAAATTTCGCGCAATAGCTAAACAGTTCTCAAGAGCGCCACCTGGGTGAAAAAATGTGCAATCGATTCCTTGTATATTGAGCGATTGTATCGATTCCGGAGGGAAGGGGAGGCATCAGGAAAGGGTTCTCCAAGCAATCAAGAACTTCGTGAGGGCTGGATCCAATTGCAACCCTTTGTATCAATAGCCCAGATCTTACTCTTTACCTTGGAAACTTCTATATCTGGATCCGGAGGCGGGCTCACAAAACCGGGAGGGTAAAAAAACCCTCTCCAGGAACGTGTTTTAGAAAAATCATGTAACTTCATTTGATTTGAAAGCATCGATTGGTGAATTTTATCGATTTTATTGGCTATATTGATTGGTTTTTGTCAGTAAATTCGTTTGTCTAAATTGTCGATAAGGTTTTTTTAGTGCTTTAAAATACGTTTTTATGAAAATAGTTTAAATTGATAGGTTGCACTTTTATTCGATTCGAATGAACTATAAGAATAAAAAATGTTTCGTATAGTACTTTCATGTAAAAAAAAAATACATAAAATGTTAAGATTTTACTATTTTTTTTAAATTTATAATAATTGACTCTAATATTAATTTAACACTTTGAGTTTTAAGTATATATTTTATTGCATATGAGCTAATTGATTTATGAATATATAGGATATCTCATATTGTATTTTCTCTTACTAATTTAATATGAGCAAAGGTGCTACAAGGTGCGGCAAGATGATTTTCTTATTTCGAATTGCAATAACACAAAAAGTATTAAAAATATTTTTTATTTACTTTTGAATACAAATGTTACATGTTTAAAGTTTTAGTTTACATAGTTTTAAATATCATGTTGAGCAAATGATGCCCGCCATAAGCGATACTCTGAGTGAACTGAATTCTGTTGTTTTTATCACTCTCTCTCTCTTTTTCTCTCTAGCACATTGACGGGTATATTCGTCATTTCTCTTGAATGTTTCTTTTCAGATCTTTGGAAGTTTGTGGGCGGTCAGTATAGGCACGTGCCTTTAAATGCTCCCGCCAAATGAAATTACACAAGACTAAATCGGGAGGGCGTGCTGGTCACTCCAAAACGGTGTATACACGGTCAGTATAGGCACGTGACTTTAACCGCACAATATGAAATTTCATTAGACCATATTCTTAGCCACTCCAAATCATTTCTCTTTGAAACTAGGCATCTTGAAAAATATGCTGATACGCTAAATGCACGGTGTTCATTACTCCAAACCATGATGGTGACAAGACTACAATATCATTCAACTTCTAGGATCTCTTCCCTGAACCGATATCACGCCAACCTCATTATCTTTACTAATTTTTTGTGTTATTCCAAAATAAAGAGGTTAAATTTCCACACCCAGTGCAAGCAAAAACTTCAGGATGTTGAATTCTTTCCAAATTATTAGGTTCACAACTTAGCTGAATATTTTTTCTTAAGTTTTCTAACTACACTCTTAAAAAAATCGAATGGTTTTTCACCACTCGATGAGCGATGGATATTTTGTGCTCCATAGAGATACAAAAGGAATCCTTTTTTACTTAATTGGGTAGAGAAGTTCTCTCTTTCAAGCACTCCATCCTCGATTCAAAGCAATTTTCACTTTTTTTTTTTTTTGACGTGTTTATGGCGCAAGGCAAATGTGATGTGCTCTGATTGGTTTAAATCATCACGTGGCTCTATGCTTTCGGTTTTGTTTCGCTAAAAATGGAGGAATTTAAAACTTCGTTTTGTAAAAGCTATCTATTAGAATAGTTAAAATATATAATTGGACAAAAAGGAGTGCAGAAACATTATGGTAAGTCTATATTTCTTATAATTAATTGATTGCTAAATCAAATCTTCATATTTTTGATTTTTCACCATAATATAAACTTTAGTATTCGAAGGTGTGAATGAATGAATTCTATTGAATTCACATTCGTGTAATATTTATAATATTTGAAATTTCTGATTAATTGATATTATTTAATAATATAACAATTAGTTTGGAAATTTCATTTTTTATTTCAAATACTATTTTTTGCTAAAATTTAATTCATTATAAATTAATAGTAAATAATAATGAATGCATTTTTTAAATTTCTTTTATTTTCGAAACAGCGTGAATATGACTAGTAATTTTCTCTTTGATTTAAATATCAACAATGTATATTATAGAAATATTATTTAATATAGTGTACTGTACTGAATTGAAAGTGCGATTAATATCAAATACAACATTTTTCCAATGAAAAAGAATAAATTTTTTCATAAATAAAATTAGAAGATTTTTAATTTAAATGTTAATACAATATAAAGCAAATATTAATCTGCAGAATATTACTTGACAGTATGTATTTTATTTATTAAAATTTTACTGACAATATATGTCTTTTATTTATTATAATTTCACTGACAATTTTTGATTTGATTGTTACTAAGTGCAAACATTCGCAGATTAAACGAAAAGGGGAATTGTATAAATCAAAATCTATTAATTTGTATATTTTAGAATTTACAGCTAAACATTTTGTCGATGGAAATGTAATTTATAATCGTATTTTGTGGTTGTCGTTATCATCGAAGAAAAAAATTAAAAATCAAATTAGCAAAAGCAAATCTGAAACATGGAGTTATTTTATAGATGATGAAATGCAATATAAGGAATAAATAACGGATCAGGTATATTCTGTATAATATGTAATCAAAATAAATTTTATGAAGACTGAGAAAACGTAAACTATTGTTATTACTAAAGCTATTTATTTCATTGTGCTTGTAAAATTTATAAGTTTTAAGTAATATTCTATGTTCATGTTATGAACGCAGCTTCATAATGTCTTTAAATCTATTTTGAAGTAAAATTTTCTAAATTTTCAATTTGAATTTAATAGTTTCAAAAAATAAATATCCAATATTTATAATTCACTTGACTATAGTTTTTACATGTATGATTCTATTGAGTTAATGACATGAAAATAAAATCAGTATTTTCAGTTAAAATCTCTTATTAAAATTTTTTGATCTTAAAGTTGATTTTAAAATAATGAAAGGTAATTATTTATTAAATTATATATTAAATTAATATTACTTGTCAATAAGCTTAAGAAATTTTAATAATGTTTTTAAATCAATTTTGAAGTAAATTTTGTTTTTTTTTTACTGCTAAAACTACATCCTTATTAACTTTATTGTAAATTTATAATTCATTTAAAATTTTCTAAATTATTAATTTGAATTTAATAGTTTAAAAAATAAATATCCAGTATTTATTCACTTGACCATAAATAGTTTTTATATGTATGATATTATTGAGTAAACACATATGTGTATATCTATGTATTTTTCTTTTCAGATAAAATGATTTCAATTTGAAATGCCTAGTGAAATTCATTGAGAACAAATATTTGAACTTATGGAGAAAATGTCTACGATTAAATAACATTTTGTGATGAAAAATAGACCATCTACTGTTCTATTCTATTACAGAATTTAATTCTCTAAGTATACAAAATTGGCTGGTTTCAACGAAGCATTGGTAATATAAAATCTGTATTTTTTGTATATTTAAAGATGAATTTTAAAATATTCTTGAAAGTTCTAAACTTTATATCAACATTATTTTCTAAAAATGCCACAATGACTTAAGCACACACACCAAAATTTACATTCTTTACATAATTTGTATATCTGGATTTTTAATGGTAGAAAATGAAACATGCTGTGTACGCATTTCTAAGTTTTTTGACTGCATGTGAATAATATGTTTTAAATTACTTTAATGCCAAAAAATTTAGTTGAAATTTTGTAGAGAAAGGGTTTCTTTAAAATAAAAATGGAAGAAATCTTAATGTTATTTTGATATTTGTATAATGATTCCATGATCAAAAAGAAAGTAATTAAAATCTATATTTTACAATATATGCAGTATTACTTATGTCTTTTATTGTAGTTTTCAATCTTGTATTTAAAAAAAATCATTTTATTTGTAATGTATTTGAATATTAGTGTATGTATTGCAAAATCATAGTTTAAATTTTTTTGTTATAATTTGTAAAAAACATTATTCATTTATTAAAAAAAATTATCTGTTTCTCAGTTAAAGTTGATTGATTCAAAATTTCTTTATTAGAAATAAATGTAAGTATGCATGTATGTATTTTCATTTAATGTTTAACTATCCATTTTGTAAATTATGATAGGAGCTTAATCTATTTCATAGCAAACAAAAAAATTCCAAAATTAATTTATTTGTTTCATTTTATATCAATAATTTATAATTTTTGCCACATTCTTATAAAAAGATTCAAAAACTGCTAGATAATCATTAATTTACTAACTTCAGTTACTAAGTTTTAATTAACTAATTACGGAGAATGCCATTATTTAACAAATTACTCTTGATTTAAATTGCGATAAAAGTTCTATATATTTAATATGAATAATTATTCTCTTTATAACAAATGGATTTGGAATGTGATATTTAATATCCAGAAGCTGACTGTTTTCTTACTAAATGTCCTGCATAATATACTCCTAGCATATTATCATATGTTCAAAAACCTGTCCTATAACATGGAATAAATATGTGAGAATTGAGGATGGTATATTTTTTAGGATGAATAAAATTTTAATACAGAATAGAATTACATAGATATCAGATTCCTTGCAGAAAAATAAGGTTTATTTTTTTTAAATATTATTCCTATGAAATGTTAGTATTAAAGTTTATATAGACACTTATTAGAGAATGCATATACTAGAGAAATTTTAGTTATTGTATTTTATTTCCGTAATAGGTGAAGATTTCTTTAGAAGAAGAACAGCGCTCAAAAGTAATCAACTATACTTGCTTGGCTGTGGTCAAAAGCCAGACCAGAATATGAAATATTTTTACCTCAAAATACCAATGCAAGATTAAAAGCATTCAATGCTGTATATAAAAGTTATCATGAGTTTAAGACCCTCAGGGGGTTTACCTTTTTTAGGTAAACACGGGTGTCATAATCCCGAGGTACCCCAGTGATCTGTCCTCTTCTTTACTTTCCTCTCTCCTCTACTCTTCTGCTTTTTCTTTCTTTTCTCCCTCGTTGTGGTTGCCTCGTAAGAGGTTGAGGGCTCTCCATGAGTAGCTTTCGCCACTCTGTTGCTATTAGCTACTTTTGAGGACTAAATCACCCACGTGTTTGCCGTGCGTGGAGACCCGTGTCCCTGGAAAGGAGGATCCTGGTAATTGAGGCCTCCTGAGACCAACACATTGCTTTGGCCTCTGCTTCAGGTAAACGGGAGGTGTGTTGTGGTCCTCAGCACATCAATCGGCTTTATGGATCAAGCGATCGGTACATCTACTGGGTGACTCGTTAAGGGTGGAGACCACTTCAGGGATGCATTGTGAGCGTATAGGACTTTGCAAGCACTGGTGCAGCTGGACTGCATCCCCTTGTTGGACTCGGTGGTGGGTGGTGCGGTCAAGTCCCGAAATTTTATAAAATATTCAATGGAGAACAAGCACATGTCTTATCTCCCACGGGAGCAAATTTTAAATAAAACTAATGCAAAGTTTTTGTAAAAAAAAGGAAGGAGAACAATTTTATATCTGTTTCTCCTTTCTTAACATCAAAAGGAATATCGGGAGTAGTTGGACAGGTAAACAATATCCAGAAAATGCGCTCTGGTGATTTACTAGTGGAGGTTGCCTCAAAAACCTACTAAATACTCAAGCAGCCATTATTGCAAATATGCAGTATTTGGCAAATTTAGAAGTGACTGTTATGCCTCATGTCAATCTCAATTTCTCAAGTGGCGTCATATCAGCTAGGGATTTGTTAAATACGCCTACGGCTGAGATTCTAGAAAATCTGCAAGATCAGAAGGTCTGTGGCGTTAAACGCATATTAGTCAGGAGAGATGACAAGTTAATTGAAACTAAACATCTCATTCTGACATTCGCGACCCCAGACCTACCGCAATATATCAAAGCGGCTTATATGAATTTACCCGTTAGGCCGTATATTCCAAATCCGCTGCGATGTTTTAATTGCCAGAGTTTCGGACACTAGAAGAGCGCTTGCAGGGGCAAACCCACCTGCGCTCGATGCGCGGTGACTGGCCACGATAGTTCGATCTGTACAGCGAAGGAGAGATGTGTCAACTGTAATGGTGATCACCCTTCTTACTCTCGAAGTTGTCCAAACTTTATACTAGAGAAAGAGATTGCTACAATTAAAATCAATCAAAAGATCTCATACCCTTAGGCTAGAAAAATAGTCACTTCACGAACACCTCAAGTTGGAATGGGTTATGCAACCGCCGCTAGGAAAATTTGTAAATCCAGTAGCACTCAAACAGATACTGTGATAATTACCTCCTCAACATTGCCCCGAAGCCCAACTCCAAGACTAAAAACCTCCGCTACAAACGTTACTAAAAGAAAAGCTCCTTCTGCGAAATCAAAATCTACAAATGCATACAAACTAAAATCATCAAGGGAGGGTTCTTTTAGATCCTCAATATCCATCCATAAAGCCTTGTCCCTGGAGGCTGACGCTGTTTCCTTACATCCCTCGGACGAAGACTTATCGCTCGAGGAGATATCTGATGACATGCCTTCCAGCTCCGGGAGAAAAGCTTTTCAAAGTAAAAAATAACTTCCTTTGTTTCATGGAACTGCCATGGTTTGCGTTCACATCATGATGACATCAAGTGTCTAGCATCAGCTTATAATCCCGCATGTATTGCAATTCAGGAAACTTTCCTGAAGTCCTGAAACAACATTTCCATGCGAGGGTTCAATTGCTTTAGAGAAGACTGTGGTGATGATGTTGCAGTGTCTGGTGGCGTTTGTATATTTACATCAAATAATTTCCCCAGTACTGTCCATCCAATTAATAGTACTCTACATGCTGTAGCTGTGAGAATTCACACAACATGCTTAATGACAGTCTGTAGTTTGTTCTTACTACCATATGATTTCATTCGCCAAGAGGAACTCGATGCTTTAGTTGATCATATGCAAACACCATTTTTGTTGCTTGTTGATTTTAACGGCCATAGTTCTTTGTGGGGAAGTGATGATACTCATTTTCGCTGTCGGCAGATAGAGCGGTTTATTTCAGACAACAGTCTCTGTCTGCTTAATACCGATGAGAAGACATATTTCCATGTACCCACGAGAGCATTTCATTCTCTCGATTTTGCTATTTGTTCACCATCGTTGTTGCCATTGTTAAATTTAACAGTAGAAAATGATTTGCACATCAGCGATCATTTTCCTGTCGTCATCTCCCAGACTGGAGGTAGTAGTGTAGGACAACGACCACCTACTAACGTGTACAGTCGGGCAGATTGGACGTTATTTACACATTTGGCAGTTATTGAAAATAAAATGGTTTTGATTGAGAGTATCTTTGAAGCCGTTAGTAAAGTTACTGAAACAATTATAAATGCAGCTGACTTAGCAATACCTAAGAGTTCTTCTAAGTCAAACAGGCGTCGCAAACCTTGGTGGAATGATGAATGTCAAAGAACTTATAAAAAACAAAGAGTGTTATGGGGGTTATTTCGGAGGTGCCTCACAACGGAGAATCTTATCGCATTTAAGAGAGCAAAAGCAATAGCTCGTAGAACTCGTTGTCGAAGCCAGAAGGAACCCTGGTCCTGCTATGTATCTTCAATAACATCATCAATATCCAGTAAACAGTTGTGGAGAAAAGTGAAAGCAGCCAATGGAATATATTGGGAATTTTCTATTCCCATTTTAAAATCTGGAGCTGCTGTATACTCTTCACCAACGGATATTGCTAACGTCTTTGGTGAGGCATTTGCTAACGTCTCAAGCTCGAACTCTTATAGTCCTTCGTTTTTGAGGACTAAGAGACGTGCTGAGCGAGTACCATTTCGCTTCAACCATCGACAGGTCTTACCGTACAACTATGAATTTGGAATATTTGAATTGAAAAAAGCATTACAGCAGGCCAATAATACCTGTCCAGGACCTGACGGAATCAGTTATCTTATGCTTCAGCATTTAAGTCCAGACTCCCTGTTGAATTTACTCTATTTGTTCAATAGGATCTGGACTGAAAATAAATTCCCATCATTATGGCGTGAAGCAATAGTGATTCCTATTCCAAAAGCTGGTAAGGACCCTTCAGCGCCTTTACATTATCGACCAATTGCTCTTACGAGTTGCTTATGTAAGACTCTCGAACGTATGGTCAATGCCCGTCTCGTATGTCTTAGAAACGAATAATTATATACATAAGAATAAGAGTGGCTTTCGTAAAGGAAGATCCACTGTTGATAACATAACATACTTGGAAACTCAAATCCGTAACGCTTTTGTGCGGAGAAACCATCTAGTTTCCATTTTCTTTGACATCGAGAAGGCTTACGACCGTACATGGCGATATGGAATTCTTCGTATATTATATGATTTTGGCTTTCGGGGTAATCTTCCGATGTTCCTACAGAATTTCTTAAGCTCCCGTAATTTTAAAGTACATATTGGAAATTCTACATCCAATACTTTTACACAATCTGAGAGTGTACCTCAGGGTTAAATTTTAAGTGTCACACTTTTTAGCTTATTCATCAATAACATGCTTCATCAACTTTCGTCATCAGTACATGGTTCTTTGTTTGTTGATGACCTGCAAATATCATGTGAGGGGTCTAATATGCGAATAATTGAGAGACAATTACAAACAGGTGTCAATAAACTAGCTACATGGTGTGCTGATAATGGCCACACTTTATCTCCAAGCAAAAGCAGATATGTCCATTTCTGTAGAAAGACTAGCCTTCATAATGATCCAATTATTAATATCAACAACATTCCAATACAAGTAGTTAATGAAGTAAAATTTCTGGGAATTATCTTTGACGAAAACTAACCTTTCTTCCGCCTGTTCTGTATCTGCAGAAGAAGTGTGAGCAATCGCTTAATATCCTCAGTGTGTTGCCAAATACATCCTGGGGTGCAGATCGCACATCACTTCTTCGAATTTATCAGTCATTGATTCTATCCTGCATGACTACGGAAGTGTTATTTATGGATCAGCTAGATCTTCTATTATACGAAGACTGGACACATTTCATCACTCTGCTTTGAGGATATGTTCTGGGACATTCCGCACATCACCCGTCCAGAGTCTATACGTGATATGTCATCAATTGCCGTTAGACCTGAGACGTATGCAGCAGTCTCTCAGTTATTATGCTAAGATCATATCAACCCCTCATAATCTTATGCGTTCCATGGTTCCTAACACCTCTCTTAAGAGACTATATAATGCTCGTCCAATGGGCATCCCACCATTTCTCACACGAGCAAAATCACAACTTTTGCTCGTAGACCTATGTAGTATTCGGATTGAATCTGTTGACCAATTCGCTCATCCGCCTTGGTTTAACCCAACAATTACATTTATTAATACCTTTGCTCACTATAGAAAATCTGACACAACACCTATTGTTTTTCAACAGCTATTTTCTTCTCATCGCTGTCAGTATTAATCATACAAACCTGTGTTCACAGATGGCTCTAAAACAGCAGGACATGCGGGCTGTGGCGTTTTTATCAATAATACAGCATTTAGTTACAGCCTACATTCATCCTGCTCCATCTTCACTGCTGAAGCATCCGCCATCTGCTACGCGCTTCACCACGTGACTACAGATGATTGTCATGAATTTTGTATTTAAACTGACAGCATGAGTATTATTGAAGCTTTGAGAAACAATAGTTTTACATGTCATCCTGTTGTGTCGAGAATTTTCAGATTATTGGGCTCCCTAGCTGGCAAGAGATACAAAATAATATTTTGTTGGATACCAAGTCACGTAGGTCTTAATGGAAACGAGAGAGCGGATGCAGCTGCAAAAGCTGCTGAAGATCCAATTTTACCATTTTTTCAGCTCTCAGATGTGAGAAAGGATATAAAAAGATTTATTTATTGACTTTGGAAGAATCATGGAACTTGCAGGTCGGAATCAAACTCCGTACCATTTTCTCATCACTCACTTCATTATCTGTGTTACCTTTACGAAGTGCTGATGTTAAATTGACTCGCCTTCGTATCGGACACACACATTTCACACATAGACATTTGTTTTTAAATGAACTAAATCCATGGTGTGAGGAGTGATGAACCATTTACTGCTTATCATATTTTAATATCATGTCTAGATTTTAACCAACAACGTTTACACTATTTTAATACTGATATTTTAAATTTATTTTATTTAATAGGGGATCCACCCCATAGAAACATCCTTGCTTTTTAAGGACTATAAATTTCCTTAATTTTATCTAATTTGTATTTTAAAATTTTAAATTATATATACATTTGAATTTTATCTTTTATATATTCTGGAATTAGATTTTAAAATTATCTATGCAGTGATTTTAAAGTTTTTTTAAGGTTTTAATGTTGCTTGGGTTTTAAAAAAAACTAATAATTGTTATCCAGTAGCAGATTATAAAATAAAATAAAAAATCATATATTTGGCGCAGCATGTCCATTTTTGGGCCATGTCCACCTTCGCCATAAAACCCAACCAACGAACCACGTGTTTAATGTTAAGTACACGTCCTATGAACTTTTTAACCTATTCATAGGACCCTGTGGCGCACGCGGGGCGCGCCACAGGGTATACTTAATTTTTTTGCTAAAGGTAATTCAATGTATATCTCTTTTTTTTTTTTTTTTTTTTTTTTTTAATGATAAACTTACTGTATTTTTAAATTATAAAAATGGGGTCCAGTTGGGACTTAGATGATTTTACATATTCTTAGTGTAACTCACTAAGAATATGTAAACTCAATTAATTCATATTATATTCTTACTATAATTAATCAATTAATTCATATTAATATCACATTCTTAATATAATCGATCAAGATTTAAATTTTGCGAAATACATGCATTAAAATGCAAATTATAATTTTTATTCTTTTTTTAATAGTATTCTCATTTTGTGTTATTAAACTTTCAATTTAAGCACCAATATTAATTTGGCATCATAAAAATAAGAATTATCTTACAAATAATTTCATTTAATTTTTTCTGTATTAAAAATTCAATAAATGTTTTTTGTATAATCTCTTGCATTTTATTTTTACTTTCATTCTTAGTTTCATTGAAGTTATTTTCTGTTTAAACTAAACTTATAAAATATATCATAAAACAAGGTTTATTTGCAAAAACATAAGTCAGTTTCCTTCAACAGAATAATCTGTAAATATATTTGTTTTTATCTTCCTGTAACTTTTTTTTAAAAAGCAATATTATCAATATTCAAAAATAAATTTTTAGCTGTACTTTAAATAAAGGATTTTTTCAAAAGAACTTAAATTATATTTACTTACATAAAATATTTATGTATTTTTAAAATTGTGTACAATTTGTTGTATTAATAATGTTTGTAAAGTTAATTTTGTAATTATGGGCCCATAATAAACTGAATTGAAAAATAAGTAGTATGACGTTTTTTTCTTGAGAGTGCTACACTCACACGTAAATCTAAATATATATAAGTAAGAAAATAAATGGCTGAACAAATTGCTTAATATTGTATGTAATATAAAAACCACTATAATTATCCAAATCAATTAAAATGTCATATTCAGTTGTACTGTTATATTATTGAATAAAAAATCATATATCTTTATTTTGTTATTGTCATAAAAAAAGCATAAATCCTTAAAATAAAGTATTCGGAACCTAATTTCTGCACTAAATTGTCAATATAAAAAAATCAGCAATGCTTCTATGAAAGATTGAAATTCACTTTTTTTTCCATCTAATTTATCCCTTTAGACGGTATATTGTTACTCCTCTTAAAAGGAATGGTTTACTTACATCTTTCAAAAGAGTGGATTTCTATCTTAAAGATTGATTGAGTTTTGTGACAATGAAAGAATGAAATTTCACTCCTTCTGAGTGAAATCCACTCGATAATTTTAAGAGTGTACGTTAGTAGACAGAACATAAACACTACAGAAACTTACTCTGGTCCTATAAGCACTATTTTCTTTGGTAAGGACAAAATTCGTTAATTTCTGAAAATGTAAGCAGCATGTTTCACCACCGGGCCATGAAAAACAAATTAAAGATTTTGTGACGGAATTAACTATAATATTTACCAAAATAGAAAATGGACTGCAATAACTGTGTACTAAAAGTTGTCATTCCCTTGACTGTGAATGTTAAATTTTATTTTACTACTACTGTTCTCCCCCCCCCCAAATTATGTCTCTTTTCAGGAGTTGTTTCACCTGCATGATTCTCTTTACTTAGCCCTGAGTTGAGCTCTGCCAGTTAGAAATTATATAGAAGCAGCCAGGTGGAGTCGTCGTGATTTTGAAGCTGGAACCAATCAGAAAACCTTCAATACTTGAATTGCCACTCCCAGAGGTATCATTTCACTTGGAGGATATTGCAACCTTGAAAATATTTAACATGCCCCAGCAGCTTTTAGCGAATAAGATGGATCTTTGGTTAAGCCGGGATTCGAACTCAATACCTTCCGATAGTAAAGACGGTGTCCTAAAGCCACCAGTCCAACACCTCCTTCTTTTCAGAACTAACAAATCGTGGAAAAGAGAATGGCGGAGAGTTGTGTCAATCTCGTGAGGTAACCACGATTCAAAGTTATAAGACTGTTGGTGTGCTGCGAGGATTTATTTTGTAGAGATAGCCAGCCTAAAATGTATGTCCCAATAACCTACCTAATTTAATCTCTCTCATCAATATTACAAGCAAATTAATAGCAAAACTGGATAATAAACTTCTTAATGTGGTCATCAATGTGGATAATTTTATATGCTGCTCAATCAAATTAGGGCAATAAGTAGTCAGTGTTTAACTCTGAAACGAGTTAAAGAAGATCAGCAATAATAACTTGCTCTTTCTTCGCTGATTAAGAATAAGAATTTAGCAAAACGCGCGGCTAACACTCTATAATAAGAGAAAAAAATGTAAAAAATCACTAAACTAGATCATGCCTTGAAAAAATTTATATTCATGGAGGCAATAAAAATGAATGATAAAATATAATTTGTTTTAATAGAGTTTTAAGTTTGAATTATTCATTACAAACAATTTTAAATTGTATGCAAAATTTATCAAATGATAATAGTTACCAAGTCATAGATAACCAATCATTGAGTTCTTTCAAGGAACATTGAATTTTGCGATTTTAATTGGAAGGTAAACAGTTCAATATTATCTGTACCAAAGAAGGTCAGAACTAAGATTATTTCACTAAAAATGACGTCACACATACATAAAAAGTGAAGATGTTAAGGTATACCAGCCTTAAAAATTCCAAACTTTAAGGAAATCATCTGTATCGTAGAACTTTATGAGCCACTATACATATATTCAAAAACACTTCATTTATTTACGATACATGCTAGACCAACATGGTGACCATCAACATGGATGTATCCACATATTTGAATACTATCACGGAAAATCATCAGATGATTTATACTGCCACGGAAAAGGAAAATAGTGTAAATATCTGTAGAAAGGTCTTTCATTTTTGCTTAATTAATAGTTTTTATTGTGTTAATTGAGACTCAAAAGAGCTTGGCGATATTTCGTGATGCTTTGGGGAACTTGGAAATATTTAGAGACTGAAGATAAGGTAACATTCATGAAATTTTGTGTAAATAGGACTCGAGTTAAAATATTGTTATTGTAAGAATGTTTTGAAAACTTCTTGGCCCAACATCGAAGTAAAGCTCCCTGCCAATCAGTGAATTAATTGAGATGAAAGTAAGCAGTCGGTTAAATTCCTCAGCTATCATCTCAGAAATCTGCTCTGTTTCTATTCTGTAATGTAGTAACTGCATAGACTTTTAGCCAATGAAAAATCTTCAAGCTATAGTAATTGCCGTCCTTGTAACTGAATGTACTGGGAATAAAGTATTTGATTAAAAGTAACAAATAATCTTCTTTACTTCTGGATGATCTTATCATTGTCGCCACGAAGAAATCTTAAGAATACATGGCTATGAAAGCTGTATTTAAAGTCCGTATGTTACATTACTTGTGTACAATTGTTTAAGCAAGTGTCACTACAATTTTCTTCTCTAAATGCAAAGTGGCCAAAATTAGAAAGGTGCCAAGCCTATTCACTCAATAGAATGCGGAGACTTTTTAATTTGGTCATTCTGTATAAGAAAGATAATAATTGCTCAAGTGGTAACGCAAGAATGGTTGTCTTGGTAAGAGTCTGTGGACGTGTATACTTTGTCGCATGTTTTGTGTGAGCTATGGACTTTCTGCATACAAATCGAAACCTTGTCCGCAATATTCAGTGTTCTGTACAAACTTTAAGACAGTTCGCTGATATATGGAATCAATCTTCTAAAAAAATTATCTGGCTAATATCAGTCACACTTTAATTCGAATCTTCGAAAAATAATAACAAACCTATTGATGAAACAACTGAGCCTTAAATATTCCAAGTAGATTATTAACTTTGTGTTAGCTTATGATTGACTACTTTTAATTTCCAATACATTACTTTTTTCCTTTTTTTTCTATATTTTACGTATCGAGAGCTTATATAAAATGCGAACTCAGGATTTCGGTACAGAAGAGTTTGCTGATATTATAATTGCGAAAACTAAGGATTCTTGCTAAGTTGGAATGGCGATCTTCATTATTATGTCCAGAACGAAAAAGATTTCAGAAGCTGAATAGAGAAAGTTGAATAGGAACAAAGAAATATTGAATAGTATATTAATATAAAAAAATGTACTGATATAAAATAAGTGATAATATTCTAAGTAAAGTAAGAGAGAGCGCTTAAGAAATATGATTGGAAAGTGAAGAAAACCAAATTATATTTTCTGCCATGTAAATATAGACTTATAAAATTGATATATATTTTTAATTACTCAATTAACAGAATGAGGTCTCTAAAATAGTAACTCATCATCATTAACACTATTACGTTTATTCTGAATTTTGCGTATTTGCATTCATTTCTTTCCGAAACAATGTACAACAGTAGAACATTTACTTTTTGCTGATTGCAATTTTTCCCTCCAATTAAATGTATTTCTCAATTCGAAACTTCTGGTCCAATATATATATATAATCACAATTATAACTCAAGATTATAAAATTTCATTCTTTAACAATTCCAGTTATTGCAATGAAAATGGTAATGGTAATGTAAGTATTATCAATCAGTAAATGCTTCACTGATTGATAATACTTACACAGAAAATTCGTTATTAATTATATTAATAACATCAATTCTTAAAAGAAGAATAAAATAATTGGTTTAAAATTTCCATTAAAAAATTTAATTTGGATAAGCATTTTAAAAAATGTTAACACACATAAGAATTTTTTTCAATCATAAAAACTTATGTATATAAAAAATTATATATATATATATATATAATATATATATATAATATATATATATATATATATATATATAAATAATATATATATTATATATATATATATATATATATATATAATATATATATATAATATATATATATATATATATATAATATATATATTATATATATATATATATAATATATATATTATATATATATATATATATATATAATATATATATATAATATATATATATATATATAATATAGTATATATATATATATATATATATATATATATATATAACACAATTTAACAGAGTAATCTTAAAATTATTCAAGTTAGAAATTTTATTTAGAATAAATATTATATTTAAAAAAAAAATCCAACTTGTCATCGCATAAATAACACACTGTAGTAACTGAATAATAAAGAAAAATTTTAAACTAATGCATTTTATCATCAGTTATTTTCATCTTAATATTTCAAAAGAACTAAGTTCTTTTTTTTAATAAAAATTGTTTTAAATTGTTATATATTTTAAAAGAAAAAAACAAGTATATTCTAACGTGATTTGGCAAAATAAAACACATTTCTTCTTTCAAAGTGACTGGTGGACTAGTGAATATATATTATGCATGTGAGTAGTACTCAAATGACTTAAAATGTCGGCGGGTTTTTGATAGCGTCGCCCAGTTTTTTTCGCCTCATTGCGTATCTTTCCAAAATTCAAAAAAATTTTTTATCCTCTTTGTCGAGCTTCTTTACTGGTGGTCCAAAGTAAATGATTTCCACCACGATGACGTGTGAAAAATGGGGCCCGCAGATCCATCTTCTATTAAAGGTGCCAGAGCTTTTACTTTTTTTTGGGGGGGGCGCAAACCCCTTCTACATCATTGGAAGGTCATAGCGGGGTCTAATGGACCGCCATCTTAATGATTTCCGATGAACTTTTAACGCCGAGGCAGATGGGAGACATCTTTTATTTGGCTGGAAATGCCTTAACTCGTTTTCTTCTGCGGGCGACAGCTTTGTCGAACTAATTATGTCAAGATGGATTTCCCAGCCCGATTGGCGGTGGGATTTGTCTCGAAGAGTGAAACAGAGAAAAGTTATTGGATTAAATTTGGGGACTAATACAGAGCGAGAGAGAAAGAGGAAGAATTGAATTGCAAGTTATATATATATATATATATATATATATATATATTCGTTTTCTTGAAATTTCAGTTTCTTTCTTGTCATTGAATTTTGAAAGATTTGAATTGATAGTTTATTTTTTATGATATCTGACAGTAACTATGGGGTTAACGATCCAAGTGAAACATTTATCGAAACAACTGGAGCAAAATGCATCAAAATATGAATTGGAAATAAAAGAAAACATTTATGGAGATTGAAAAATGAAATAAAAGCATGGACTTGTAAAATTTAAACTACGAAACTTTTTTCCTCACAATAGCAAAAGTAACGCTTTTAAATATTTTTTTCAAAAGTGGTTTTTAAAGAACAAGTTATTGAATTGAATAAAAAAAATTATGCGCAAGCATATTATAAAATTAGAATAATTATATTGCATGTGGTCAGAATATCTTCTTGTATATATATATATATACTACTGGCCATTAAAGTTGCTAACACCAGGAAAGATGCAGATAACAAAATTTATTGGACAAATATATTATACTAGAAATAACGAGTGATTAAATTTTCGAAAAATTTGGCTGTATAGATCCTGAGAAACCATTACCCAGAACAACCACCTCTGGCAGTAATATTAGCAGTTATACTCCTGGGCATTGAGTCAAACAGAGATTGGATTGCATGTACTGGTACAGATGCCCATGCAGCTTCAACACGATGCCACAGTTCATCAACCGTAGTGACTGGCGTTTGGTGACGAGCCAGTCTCTCGGCAACCATTGACCAGACGTTTTCTATTGGTGAAAGATCTGGAGAACGTGCTGGCCAGGGCAACAACCGAACATGTTCCGTATCAAGGAAGGTCTGTACAATACCGGCAACATGCGGTCGGGCATTATCCTGCTGAAACGTAGGGTTTCACAGGGCTCGAATAAAGGGTAGAGCCACGGGTCTTAAAACACCAGAAATGTAACGTGCACTGTTCAAAGTATCGTCAATGCGAACAAGACGAGCACCGAGACGTGTATCCAATGGCACCCCATACCATCACACCAGGTGATGGGCCAGTATGACAATGACGAATGCACGCTTCCAGTGTGCGTTCACCACGATGCCCCCAAACACGGATGCGACCATCATGATGCTGTACACAGAACCTGGATTCTTCTGAAAAGATGACGTCTCGCCATTCGTGCGTCCAGGTTAGTCGTTGATCACACCATTGAAGGCGTTCTTGTCTATGACGCAGCGTCAAGGGAAGCCGCAGCCATGGTCTCCGAACTGAGAGTCCATGCTGCTGCAAACGTCGTCGAACTGTTCGTGCAGACACTTGTTGTCTTCCAAACGACCCTGTTTATTGACTCACGGCTCGTGACGTGGTGGCACGATCCATTACGGCCATGCGGATAATATGCCTGTCTTCTCGACTGCTAGTGATAGGTGGCCGTTGAAATCCCACATGGCGTTCCGTATTACCGTCCTGAACTCATCGATTCTATATTCTGCTAACAGTCATTGGATCTCGACCGACGCGAGCAGCAATACTGCGATAAGATAAATCGCAATCCCGGTACGCTACAATTCGACCTTTATCAAAGTCAGAAACATGCTGGTACGCATTTCTCCTTCTTACACGAGGCATCACAACAACTTTTCACCAGGCAACAACGTTCAAATGCGATTTGTGTATGAGGAACCGGCTGAACAATTTCTTCGTTTAAACACAATGAACACAATGTAGGTGTCGCTACTGGCGCCTGGTTTATCTGAATGCGCTGAAAAGCTGATCATTTGCATATCACAGCACCTTCTTCCTTTCGTATAAATTTTGTAGCATGTCACCTTCTTGGTGTAGCAATTTTAATGGCCAGTAGTGTATATATGTAATAAATTAAATCAAGACACTTTTAAATAATTACTGGTACATATAAAAATGTCTAAGAATTAAACACAAATTCCTAATTATTTTAATAAAACTAATAGAAATGTTGCCTTTTCAATACTTATATTAAACAAGAAAAAATAATAGCCCAAAAAATTACTTCAGCGATATTGCTTTAAAAATTTTCAGAAATTGCTTTTTTAATAAACTGAGTCTTTCACCAAAGTTGGCAGCCGAATGGTTAGTGCTCTTGCTTTTAGTTGAACAGTTCGGGGGGTCGAATTTCATCGTGATCGTGAATTCTTGTAGTGGTTTTGGAATCTACTTTAAATCATAGGTCCGGGTCTAACTACCCCGCGTGTCCGAAAAAAAAATGACCTTTGAATAAAGTAAAATGTAAAATGAGTCTTTTACCCATTTCAGTTTTCTTCACAACTATCAGACTAACCAATTTTTTTAGTATCATTTCATGTTCATTTTGTCACCAGATGTCTTACGAAATCAAATATATTGTTTCTAATAGTTGTCAATGAGATGTAGTGATAGATTGGCTCATAACAGCAAGATAGATGATTAGACAGAAAAATAATTACACTTCAACGAGCCTTCAGTTCAAATTTTTTATTGTTATTAATGTTTGGAATTCAGATTTTAGCGACTCCACAAGAGACTTCAATAGGAATTTTCTGAAATCGTTATCTTTGTCCATGTGTAATCTTTGAACGGTATTTACGTATTAGCATCACCAAAGCATATTTAACTATAAATCATGATACAATAAATAAATATTTTTTAAAAGAAGATGCGAGGGAAATTATTTTCTTGTTTTTGTTTTCATTGTTTTTATGATAATTAGACGCAATTCTTATGGCGCTACATTTGCTTCACACAAAACTAGCCACCGTGACACTAATATGTAAGTACCCTTTAACTAACACTGGTTTCCTTTCCCAGTTGCTCGGATTACCAGTTTCCCTTAAGGTTTAATTTGTTACCAAATGTTTTACCAGATCAAATATTTAGTATACAGTTATTGAAAATGAGATGTAGAGATCAAATGGTTCACAGCAGAAGGGCAGACAATTTGGTAGAAAAATAATTTAACTCATGAAATTTTCTCAACTTTTCTACTGTTATTAATAACCACCAATAACATTCTAAACGTTAAAATAGAGATCAAATGGTTCACAGCAGAAGGGCAGACGATTTGGTAGAAAAATAATTACTATTTAACACATGAAATTTTCTCAACTTTTCTACTGTTATTAATAACCACCAACAACATTCCAAACATTAAAATAGAGATCAAATGGTTCACAGCAGAAGGGCAGACGATTTGGTAGAAAAATAATTACTTTTTAACACATGAAATTTTCTCAACTTTTCTATTGTTATTAATAACCACCAACAACATTCCAAACATTAAAATAGAGATCAAATGGTTCACAGCAGAAGGGCAGACGATTTGGTAGAAAAATAATTACTTTTTAACACATGAAATTTTCTCAACTTTTCTACTGTTATTAATAACCACCAAAAACATTCCAAACATTAAAATAGAGATCAAATGGTTCACAGCAGAAGGGCAGACGATTTGGTAGAAAAATAATTACTTTTTAACACATGAAATTTTCTCAACTTTTCTACTGTTATTAATAACCACCAAAAACATTCCAAACATTAAAATAGAGATCAAATGGTTCACAGCAGAAGGGCAGACGATTTGGTAGAAAAATAATTGCTTTTTAACACATGAAATTTTCTCAACTTTTCTACTGTTATTAATAACCACCAACAACATTCCAAACATTAAAATAGAGATCAAATGGTTCACAGCAGAAGGGCAGACGATTTGGTAGAAAAATAATTACTTTTTAACACATGAAATTTTCTCAACTTTTCTACTGTTATTAATAACCACCAAAAACATTCCAAACATTAAAATAGAGATCAAATGGTTCACAGCAGAAGGGCAGACGATTTGGTAGAAAAATAATTACTTTTTAACACATGAAATTTTCTCAACTTTTCTACTGTTATTAATAACCACCAAAAACATTCCAAACATTAAAATAGAGATCAAATGGTTCACAGCAGAAGGGCAGACGATTTGGTAGAAAAATAATTGCTTTTTAACACATGAAATTTTCTCAACTTTTCTACTGTTATTAATAACCACCAACAACATTCCAAACATTAAAATAGAGATCAAATGGTTCACAGCAGAAGGGCAGACGATTTGGTAGAAAAATAATTACTTTTCAACACATGAAATTTTCTCAACTTTTCTACTGTTATTAATAACCACCGAAAACATTCCAAACTTTAAAATAGAGATCAAATGGTTCACAGCAGAAGGGCAGACGATTTGGTAGAAAAATAATTGCTTTTTAACACATGAAATTTTCTCAACTTTTCTACTGTTATTAATAACCACCAACAACATTCCAAACATTAAAATAGAGATCAAATGGTTCACAGCAGAAGGGCAGACGATTTGCTAGAAAAATAATTACTATTTAACACATGAAATTTTCTCAACTTTTCTACTGTTATTAATACTTACCAACAACATTCCAAACGTTAAAATTAAGAATTCATATTTTAAAAATATCAGTGATATTGCTTAAAAATTTCCTAAAATATCCATACATAAGTTTTTTCAGTTTTCATGTGCCTCCGTAAGCACGATTCAAATAAATAAAATGACAAAAATTACCATAAAGAAAACATTCCATGATTAGATTTCAATTACCAAGGATGACTTAAAATTTTGTATTTTTGTTTATTAACCATAAAGAAGTTGTGTTTTTCGTTTCTATTAAGATCATGATTACGGACTTTTATTACAATTCTCATTGGTTTAAAATATTCATGATGTCAGCTAACGTTTCAATACGTTATACATTATTGAGACGGCTTCGTGATTCCGACTTGTTGATGATTTTGCTGACTGACTTCAAATCACATTTTTCGAGCGGCAGCAAATAAGGCGATGTTCATCATCGAATGTCTGCTAATATTGTCGAATTTCATTTTGTTAATAAAGCGATTTCTTTTATAAGGACCAAAACATCAGTTTGAGAAGCCGTTTTCTATTAATTGAAGCCATAAACTTCATCAGCGAAGAGAAAAAAATCTATCTATGATTTTTATCTCTAATAAAGAAGAGATTTTTAATTATAATATTATTTTTAGTTAGTTAAAGTTTTTGAAATCATGAAATTTGTTTGTTGCTCTAAAATATTTTTCAAATCTTTAACGATATTGCTTCTGAAATTGAACACTGAAAATTTAAGAGAAGAAAATGCAAGACAAAAACATTTATTTTATAAATAGTTGAAATTGGCAAAATCGATTAAAATTTTTCTTTTTGTTGATTTATTTTTGAAAGAAATTAAAAGTCGAAATACTAAATTGTTAATTTGGTTTACAAAAGTTATTAATTGCTTTGTTAAATATTTAGTAATATAAATTTAAGGAAGATGGTCATGGATCAAGAGATGATGGTTAAGAGATCATCATGAATAAAGATGACTGGTCATCAAGACAATCATTTTTTACAAGTGTCAACAAGACATATTTTATTCTGTAAATACAAATCATGTCATTATTTTATCTACATTAATTATTGAAGAAATGAAAGGTTGAATAGACTTTGTCCATCCTGAAGATCGAAACTACCTTAAGATTACTTGAAATTATTCATCTACAACTCTATGTTAATAAAAAATCTTGTATAAACATATCCAGTTAAATTGGGTAAGGATTTGAAATAATAAGCTGATTATGAGGTTGTGTAGATCAATTTTCAGACCTAAGTTCTTCTTTTATTTCTTCTAAAATATTCCAAATTTTTATTCAGTTAGCATGAGATTGAATTCCAGAATTCAAATATTCAGATTAATATTATCATAAACTGTCTATTTTATATATTGTGGACATTATCAGTTGATTTGCTTGTAGGGCAGCCAACATTTACGTTATTTTGCTCGGTGAGTTGACGAGGTTGGTATGAAAGTTGGTATCTTGCATAGTAAACTTCCAAACCACATTTTTAAAATTAGTATAAAGTCTTAACGAGTGAAACTCCGCGAAATTTCAAATGGTGTTGATCTTCTCAACACCTTGGTCTTCTGTTAGATCACCCACTATCTTTCGAACAAGTCAACGTTCTGATTCTCCTCCTACATACCTAGTGGATTGATTCTAGTTGTAGATAATGGTATTATTAAAGTTAGGATCTTCTCATAAATAATGATGTGATAAATCACTTCTCGTATATAATAGCATAACTAAAATTAGGATCTTGACATTGAAAACGATGATAAATTACATTTTTAATTAACTCAAATGCATACAATACTGTCGGATGTGTCTTGGATTGTAATATAATTTATCATCAATAATAATTTTTTTAAAAGCAACGTAAAATCAGAAATGAAAGTATTTTATAAATTATATTTCAGAAATATAAATACTTTAAAGTGTCAAACAACTTAAAAAAAATCCTTTCTCTCATTTTTATATAGAATCGTAAATAAAAAGGATTTACCTTCTATTTCAACAGAATAGTTCAATCATTGTAAACAATCTTCGTTTTTATCACTCACTATGCGTTTTTCAAGCTAACAGAATCCAATCCTAGAGCTGACTTCATGTATAGCTTTGTTAAAAAGAGACATTCAAGACTTTCCTCAGCACTATAAAAAGTTAAAAGCCTAATATATATATATATATATTCTTCAGCTGTTGTATACTGATTCGATTTTCAGAGGTGTTCTAAAAAGAAATAAAATGTTTTAAAAGTGATACCTTGTAATTCTTAATGTTAAAGAATGTGTTTGGAGTGGAAAACAAATATTGATGGTATGTCTTGGGATATAAATTGCTTTGTTTTAAAACGGTTAAAAAATGGTGACTGACATTAATTTATACTAATTTTTATATATTGATATTATTTTTATTGATACATATGGTTTTAAAAGTGATACTTTATAATTCTTAAATTTAAATAATGTATTGCGATTTGAAAACACAAATATTGATTGTATGTCTTGGATATAAATTATTTTGTTTTGAAGACTTACAAAAACACACACATCGCTGATATTAATTTATAGATACTAACTTTTATTGACTGAGTATGGTTTCTTGTGGCTATGTTTCTAGAGTAGTAGCTGATGAAGATAGCAACTACACTAAATTGTTTATTCTATTGCAAAACATTCCTAACTTATATTGAAAATACAATAATTATTCTTTTGTAAGTAATTTTTTCAATAAAGTAACTTTCCGGAATTAGGTCAAATTTTTTAATTAATTTATAAATTAACTATACTTTAGCAATTTTCTTAAAAACAGTTAAATAATAAATTAATTGAAACTATAAATTAAGATTACATATGCAATTAAATAACCATAAAGTGGAAGTTTTTTTCGTTCCAGTTGAAATCATGGCTAGATCATTTTATTCTTTTTTCAAAAGTTTTCAAAATCATGAAAAAATTACCTGTTATTTTAAATAGTTAATTTTTAAGATTTGACATTTTTAGCGATATTGCTCCCAAAACTTCCTGAAATCGTTATCTTCTCTTATTTGTGTCTTTGACTGATTCAAGTTGTCTTACCTGGTACTCTGGCTCACCAATATCCTATGTGCCATTTCATGCCCTCTTGAAATCCGTTGTTAAATCTTCTCTAATACTCTTTTCTTTTTTTTGATGAAAATTTTGGGCGTAAAATATTGATTGTTACGAATATCCACCCATGATTCCAGAACTCTCCCCGAATCGCTTTGAGCCAGATTCTCTTAACAATGCTTGAATCAATTTGGACAAGACAGTCTCATGGCATAATGACACTATGGCTTCAACTCGTTGGAATTAAAATTAAAAATAGTGTCAAAGCTTATTTTGTTAATAATATGATCTCTTGTATAAAGATCAAATCATCGGTTTGATAAACCGCTTTTCATTGTTTCAAGCCATTAAGACGTTTTTGAAAGGAACAAAAAAAAAAGGCAAAACGTCTCCTTTATGGTTAGTTTAAATCGGTAAAGAGATACAAATCTTCATGAGCACAGCTTGTTCTTATTTGGATCTTGCCCCATTAAGCCAACCAACCAACAAACAAACCAAATTAATAGGAAATGAAACCTCATTTAAGCATCAGCTTCTAATCAAGTTAACTGTAGAAAATTCTTGGTATATAGAAAATGAATGCTTGATGATTTTATTAATGTGAATATCGAGGCATTTTTATAACTTTATTGATAAATACAAAGAAATATTTGGTATAAGATGAAATAAAAAAAATCGTCATTCCTCTTATTTTTGAGGCCATCCATATATCAGATCAAGTGCAGAAGAGAATTTTTTTTCCTTCCAAAATGTCTCTGATGAAATTATAATAATATTACGGTTTTGCTTAAAAGTAAAAAATAATTGAGTGGCTTAAAAATGAAAAAAATTAAAATAGTTGAAAAAAATACCCCATTTCTTTAAAATATGTTGATTTACAATGAAATATTTTGAATAAATTGTGTTTATGAAAATATTCGATAAATGTAAAATCTCAATTTTAAAAAATTCATTTTGTGCTCTTCTTAGAACTTGTTTTTCTTTTTCACCGAATAGCTCTTTTTAATACAAGAGCTCCGCTTTACCAAATATCTTTGTGAGAAGTCGGTAAATTAATGGAATATTCCACAACCTAGACGAATTTAGTTTTCTCTCCACTTCACTTTATAAGTTAAGAAAAACCATCTCCCCACCGACTTTTGAAGTATTTTTCATTCCAAAAAAATGAAAGACTGCTGATGATAGTTGCTTAATGTTTAATTCTCAAGAAAACAATGCCCCGATAGATAGAATATTGTTGCCATCTCTTTACTGAATAACTTTTCGATTAATCTTTTTCTCACCATCGGGCATTTTATCTTTCTTACATTTTTAAAAACCGGAATTCAATTTATTTCTCATCAGTAATAAAGAGACATGAAAGAAAAATTCCTTTTCACATTGATGAAACAAATCATATTCTTATAAAATTATTTTAAGGCAATATTTTTAAATGTATTGGAATGTTTATTTCATCATTGATGCTATATTTTCACACGAGTTATTAAATTTTATATTTCATAACATTTTTAATGACTTTGAGAATCAAATTTGCTTACACTTAAACATGTTATATGTTATTAGACATTGCCTCTAAACGATAGTCAAGAAAAGCTGTAATGAAACACAACCTTCTTAAAACTTAGAAACTCATGTTTTGTGGTAGATATATGTAACATTTAATGTAATTTATATTAGAACACTAAATTTTGAAAACTCAAGGTATTAAATTTATTTTAAAGTAGTGAATCTCCGTCTATAGCATTGCTATAATTTGATTTTTAAATACTTTTTATTAAAACATTGAAATATCACTTTTATTGGATTTAAAACAACAATTTATAACTGGAAGCAAATCAATTCCTCTTTCTTGTGCATTGATATTTAAGCGCTCTGTTTATAAAATACACAAATATACTAACTTCGATGGAACAAATTTATAAAATACTACTTTTATTTATTAATTTTTAATTTAAAATAATTGATCAACTGATTCTTAAGTTAAACAGTAATTGACCGGCTTGATTAATTCTAATGTTATACTAGCTATTCTAGAAATTATGTGCCATACTAAAAATGTAAAATTTATTTAATCAACAGCTAAAATGTGTTGAAATATAATGTTTCATTTTTTCACATACATAAATTAATCAAATTGATGGAATCGATCAATCAATGAACAAAATATTCATTAAATATTTAAAAATGATGTTGAAAATTAAAGAAACAGACTTGAATATCTTAGTAAAATTATACTCACAATTATTTCCCTCAGTTTAACTAGGTTACCGCTTGATGGCGACCTTTTACAAACTAGATTTGGCTACTGTCTAATGTTTAAGTCTGACTAGTGAATAATACCTATAACATTAAGCAAATTTTTAAAATATACAGACATCTTTACCTGAAGAAGTAATCCACGGAATGATAAATTGAAGGC
Source organism: Latrodectus elegans (assembly GCA_030067965.1). Taxonomy (NCBI): domain Eukaryota; kingdom Metazoa; phylum Arthropoda; class Arachnida; order Araneae; family Theridiidae; genus Latrodectus; species Latrodectus elegans. Next base: position 35,227,237 of record CM057819.1, read on the forward strand.
CTAGAGGCAACTACTCAAATATAGGCTCTGCTCTTTGCAGTCAGAAACCTATCTACATAGTAAATAACTTTCCTTTTTACGAAAAATGTATATTATTTGGTGGCGCGATAAACTTTGCAATAATGTTTTCTGGGAACAAACATTTAAATGAAATTAGGTGAAAAGACTTTTGCAGATGACAATTTTGTCAACATCAATGTACACATAATACATTGACAAAGAAGTATTCTTGATCTTATAAATCATTTCCAATCTCTTAGAACATAGAAATAACAAAAAAATAAGTAAATTATTTTTCGAATTTTATGAGTTATATGCAAACTAAAAAGTGAATCACAATGTCTACATGTTGAAAAACTTACCAAACATTAGTTTTCTTGATGCATGATCACAATAGAATATTTTACCAACAAAAGTAAAGCTTCAAGATCTTACACGCTTCATGGTATGAGAAGATTGTAAATATCTTTTAACACAACTTATATAAAATTCTTAGCTTAAATGAACAAGATAATCCCATTTATTGTTATCGATATAGAAAGACGTCCTTTAAGGTACTTAATTGGAGGACTGCTTAGTAAAACGTGTGATATTAATTTTTAATTCTATTGAATTTATAACAAATGTATGATGAAAATCATAATTAAAATAAACAATTTTAGTTGAGAGTGCAATAATAAATTAATATATAACTTTAATATTTTTTATAATGTAAAAATTGTTTTTTATTCTTTACATAAATATACAATCTTCAAACTTTAGCGTTTTTTGCCTTCATGTTATTCTAAAAGCTATGATGTAATTAAATATTTTTGGTTATCTAATTAATTTTACATAAGTCGTTATTATTATTATTATTCTAAGTTTTAATGCGGAAAGTATTTTCAGCTCATAAACTTATAATCAAGAGCATTGTTTAAAGCAGGATATGTTTGATTTTTATGAACATTAACTGAACTTCGACATTGTTCCAAGCAGAATATCTATTGATTTTTTTGAGCTTTGATTTATACGACATCATAAATGGATAAAAAATTTTAAAAAATATATCTGTCTTTTCCTGTAAATAATAATAAACCTTAATTTCTGCTGAGCTGGAAAGAGGTGTAAATAATTCGTCAAATTATTTCGAATTTTGGGTTTTTTTCAAAGGAATGTATGTGCTGCACAATAGTTGATTTGCGCAGAATAAATTCTATTCATAAAAAAGTATCGGATGTTGTAAAAATCTTATTTATCCGAAAGAAAATCCATATTTACTTAGATTGTTTATTTTCCAGACAGAATACTTCCTACTAATATAGGTTTTTGGCTAAATCAAAAACCTTAGAGAAGAATCTGTATATTAAAAGAATATTCCATATTCCTTTCCTTTCAGTTCAGAACTTTAAAGAATCGCCTGCAAGTCGCCGTCTGAAGTATTTTTCACTCGAGAAGAAATGAAAGATGGCTCATGACTGTTTTTAAATTTCTGACTTAAAAAAAAAATGATCACTTCATGGAATATCCTTTTCATTTCTCTTTTGAATAAATTTTAAATCAATCTTTTGTTCTCCTATTATATTATGTAGTTTCATGAAGGATTGAAATTGAATTCCTTTTGATTTCTGTTTACATAAAAAATGCGATAATAACTCAAATGCAAGAAAAATTCTGTTCTCATAGAATATAATAATTGCATTAATATTTTTAGAATGATAATTTACGAGAGAATTTAAATTAAAGTGAGATAAATTCAGGCAAAATAAATTGTAGCATTTAAAATTTCTCACCAAGTATTTTTATAATTTGATCAATGATATTCTACATATATTAATTGAAAATAAATGAAAATCACGTAATCGTATACTTAAGCTCAAAAAATTTTAATTTTAATTAAATTAATTTAATAAATTTTTATTAAATTAATTTATATACATCATCAAAAGTTATTAATTAATAAATTTAATAAATTAAAATAAATATTAGAGTATATATATATATATATATATATATATATATATATATATATATATATATATATATATATATATATATATATATATACTCTAAAATTTATTTCAACTAACATTTGAGACAAGATTTTTTTCTCGTATTAAAAAAGACAATTGTTTCATTATATTTAATAATAGTTTTTCCGAAACAGTTAATAACTATGAATGCTCTATTATAGAAATGGATTATGAAGCTTTAGAAATTTTGATGATAGAAATGAACACAGTTTTAAAAAATAATGCATGTTTTCAAAATTTGATTGCAAATGAAAGATGAGGGTTTTTATACTATGAATGCTCAGTTCTACTAGTGGATTATGAAGTTTTAGGAAAAATGAGTGTGGATGATAAAAAAAGAACACAGTTTTAAAAAAATAATGTGTGTTCCAAGAATTGAGGACAGATGAAAGACGATAGCAGTGACCGAAATAAACTCTTTAGGAAAGATTGATAAGTGCTTGTTATAAGAAAATCGATCACCTCATTTATAGTTTATCCTGATCAGTGGTAGTAACTGGAGCCAAAACTTCCATAAAACGCATTAATTTTGATCAAAGGCTTGTTTTGAAAACTGAGGACATACAAGGTAAGCGAGGTATATACTAAACGAGAACTGCTGGTCGAAAAGAACCAAGGCCAAATACATGAGTTATCAGATTCTGAAAGAGAATATTCGAAACAGTCTCTAATCTAATATTCTAAAGACCTCGAGAGAGGATTGCGTTTTCAAAATTCTAAAAAGCAAAATCCTTCTCCATGCTTGTTAAAAGGAATGAATTTAAAGAAGCCTATAAGATTTGCAAGGAAACATTAGCATTTAATAGCGCAGAAAGATACAAGTCTACAAAGTACAAAACTATTATAATATTTTGATTAGAAAGTAGAAAAGAATGTTTATATATATATATATATATATATATATATATAAAATAAATGGAGGACAATCAAGAAACAAAGGAGGAAAGATACTTATAAAAAATATTAATTATTAATAGTTACAGAAACCCATATGATGTAATTTAGGTAGGATGCAGGTAAACTAAGATGATGATTAAATCATAAAAGTTGGAAAAATTCCCGGATGGGAAAAGTAACTAATAAAAATATCAATATAAATCGAAACACATGCGTTACTACAATAGTAAATATGAAGTGAAAAAATATATAAATGCATGATTACAGGAGTTCCTTTATTACTTTATGGTTTTTAAAAATTTGTATTTAAAAAAGTTTTTATTTGAATCAATAACCAATTGTAACCATTTCTCCAGGAAAAATTATTTTCACATCTCTTTATTCTCTCTCCTATTTGTTGGTTTATAAGTTGAAGTATTGCCTCTAAATACATTACTGACTCGAATGAAGGAATTCTTAAAAGAGAAAAAAATAATGAATGAATATAAAGAAAGCTATTGCATACGTTATAAAAGTTTGTCTTCAAACATTGACCTGTTGCAACAAAATGACACGTACAAGTTTTTACGGCAAAGAAATGCGAAGTAATTTTATGAAGAAATTCTTAACAGCTGGTTTAGTGAGCTAAAATCTATTTTCTCATGAAAAATGAAATTAATGAACATTTTAAATAAAAAAAAGTTATACAAACGTAACTTAGAAAAACAATTAATTTCGAATAAATCAATTCTAAAAAAACTTTATGACATGTTTATTCACTGTAGGAGCTATATGAAATAACGTCCCATCTTTATTTAGCAGAATGTTCAAAGGTCAATATATAATTCAATTTTATAAGAACACAATAGGCAGAATGTACAAACGTATGTAAAATTGGTAGTGAATTGTACAAATCATTATAAACTTCACAGTAGAGAAATATAACGTGGGAAATGAAAGCGTTATATGGGAGAAAATACGTGTTATACAAGGGACATGAAATCGCGTTATAAAATACCCTATTATAGGAAAAATTACTGTACTTTATCACAGGAATTTCAAATGAAAGATGTCCTCTCAAACGTTAATAACATTTTGTTCAGGATATTCAGAACAATTCAGTTTAAATACAATAAAAAATCTCTGATTATTCGCAGTACCTAATACTGTAGGTTACGCTCAATCACACCAATAGCTATAAATCCTTCCTATTTACAAAAACACCTATTTATAATTAATCCTTCAAACGTATCAAATTATAAATCTTCAAAAAATCAAAAATAGAAATTTTAAGGGAAAACCACCGACTAAAGTTATAACATAATCACATAAAACTTCTTGAAATATCGATGATGTCTTTTTAAGATTGTAATGATATATATTTCTGCTTTTTTTGTATTTTTTTGTAAGATATTGTAGGTAAAAATAATTAACTGTTAGCACACTTTGAAGTTCGTAGATCAAATTTTATAATCATATTATTATGTTTGTAAAGTTTAGGCAAATCTTACGAAATTTTATTCGAAAGAGATTATATTTTAATTTGATAAGATTGTAAAATATTTTAGTTTTGAAAAATTGGATGAAGTATTAAAGTTAAATAATGTTAAACCAAATAAAACTGTAATACACCTCTGTGGAATTTTCAACCAAAACATTACTAAACAAACAATCATCTGCCTTATCCGTAAATAAAGAAACATATTATCTTTTGAAGTAATTTCTGATAAGGGATGCGTTGTAACCGTTCCATAAAAGGCAATAGTTACAAGAAAATTTCGCCAAAGTATCTTACAAAATGCATAAATTTAATCTGAAAGCTCGATCACATACAATTTCTAAGTGGGTATCTTCCAGCAGCCTCATTACGAAACAACGTGATGGATAATTCAACCGGGACGTTCATCGTCGCTTCGTTTAACATTGCCCTATTTATTGGGTTTAAACTCGCGAGGGCGCCCTCTATCAGAACCTCATTCACAGGAGCAGCAATAGCAATGGAAGAGATTGCCCATCTGCTGTTCTCATACGATCTCTCTTCTGCCGTTTCTTTCACACGAGCACTTCACTTCCATGCGAGGACTTTTATCATCTGCGATTATGATTCGGTAGATAAAATGAATTCCAAGCAGACAAAACGAGTTCTTTTAAAAGAGTTGGCTCATACCAGAATAATATTTTACATCGAATGCGTTTATATATTCAATTTTGTAACAAAATTCCATTGTTTTAGTAATAGATTTTTTTAAAAAATAAAGATGATATTAAATAAAATAAAATGAATTTGTTATATAATTTGTTTATGAAATTTAATTTAAAATTGAAATATAATTTTTATAGAATTCAATTTGAAAAAGCTGATTTTAAAATTAAATGCGCAAATATTTGTAAAATATTTTTAACAGTTATTTTTTTAAATTTTATATTTGTTAAACATATGTAAGCGAATTAAAAGCATTTAATATTAAAATGCCAAATCAAGCAAAATAGTTAAGATCTAATTTTTAAAAAAAATGGTAACGTACATTCTAAACTTACATACTGTTTAGCAATACTTTAGTTAATAAATGCCAAGTACTGATTTTTCTTTAAAAAATGTTATGAAATATTAAACAAATATGAAGATACTTTAATGTATATCTTTACACAAATTAAGTGTAATCAGTAGAACGGTTAAGCATTGTAATAATTTTAGATATTTTTTCTTCTCCGAGCTTAAAAATAATTTAACACTATTGATTTCATTAATAAGTTCTGTAATCTGTAATGTTCTAATGTAGTTAATATGATTAAAAGCTTAAGAGTCAAATACTCTGAAATACTGTGCAATTCAGGCGCAATTTTAAGTAACAAAATAAATAAATTCAAAACAAAACGTTTTGATAGTATAGAATGCGGAATGTAAAAGAGGGAGTTCGTTAATTCAAAGCACAAAATAAAAGATAATGTATTAAATATATGATTACTCCCACTCTCACTGTAAGCGCTGAATGTGTCTTCCACCCACTTCACCACATATGTGAACATGCTTGCGGAGATTTGTCAACTTTTGTGCTGTTATGCTATTGATGGCATCCTGAATCCTGATCTTGAGTTCTTCAATCCTGTGTGGATTTGTTTTGTATATTCTTCTCTTTCCATACAAGAAAAAGTCATAAATGGACAGGTCAAGTGAGAAAGGAAATCTCAAGCCTTTGTCTATTTTCAAGTATAAAAACCTCATTCGCAAGGGACAATCATGATGTCCTCTGTGGCATTTTGCGCCTTCCTACTGAAAGGAAGGTGACTGAAGCTTCTCTTCTGGAAAATTTGAATCGAACTGCTCAAATTGAATTCACAGTTCACTGTCGTTTTAAAAAATATAGTCCCTACACACAGGAATTTTATTGTTAAGTAACATAATATACGAATATAAGCAAATAACGATAAAATGTTTTATAATGTATCGATGGGCGCTTTTATTTCCTCAAAAAAACAAAAATCTGCTCCATTTTTAACTTTTGCACGAAACAACTGTTGCATCATCAGATTATATGTAATAATGGTGTAATTCTTATTTTAACCAACAGTTATATAATTATTGGTAACACAGTTGAAATTATCCTTTTTTTGAAATCAACTGTTACTGCAGGTTAAGGAAATGAAGATATTAATGCTTAAGCATTAAATATAATTTTTAAATAATTTTATTTTAAAAAAATGTGAACATTTAATTATTTGAACAAAATAAAAGTTTTTCACAGAAAAAAGGAAAAAATATCATTATTTGTGATAGAAAATTTAAAAATTTAGAATTCCTTCCATTATAAAGACAGTAAATAAAAAAAAACACATAATCAATATTTAGTAAAAGATGCTAATAAAAATTATTTAAAAAAAATTTACAAATTTCGGGTTAAATTTAAAATTGTCTTATAGTATTAATCTTTCAATAAACAAGAGTATGTTGATAACTTGATAGATAAATGACTATATAAAAAATTGCGATAAATGGAATTTACAGAATTTTCGGTCCTGATTCTAATAAAAAACAAAAATGTTATTACAGTTTGAGCTATCAAAATATGTGCTCTTTCAAAGGAAAAGGAACATTTCTATCCTAATAACACAAGCAATGTAGCCAACTTAAAAATTTGAAAACTGGATACTACTTTTCTACATGACTTTTATCTACATCCCCAAATATTAATTTTCTTAATTTTATCCCCCTATGAAAATTAAAAAAACATTTCATAAAAAAATAACCATTGGGTGTATAATGAGCTTCGCATAAGCATTAAAATTCTAGATATTTAATTCAAACCCAATATGTAAACAGAGACAATCAATTGGTGTAGGATGAAAGTTTTGAGAAAAGGGTAAAGGCTCAAATGATCATATAATCTGTTAACCTTAATTTAAAATAACAATATCTTGCCTACAAGAAAACTTCAGACTATTGAATAGTTAAAGATTTTTTAGTCATTTCAGAGTTCAACTACATACGAAAGTATAAATGATAAACAGAAAATATTTTTATCCATAAAATGGTTACCAGTTGAGATCATGTTTACGTCACTTTATTATAATTCTCATTGGTTTAATATATCCATGACGTCAGGTAATGCTTCATCTACGTCACATCGTAATGAGACGGCATTACTAATCCGACGTGTTGATGAATTTGCTGCCTGTATTTAAATCGCATTCTTCGAATGGCAGCAAAAAGACGAAGTTCACCATCGAACGTCTGAGCATCGTTGGTAATGAGAAGAAATCCATTCATGATTTTTAGCAGTAATAAAAACGTTTTTTATAATTGTAATTTTTTTTTCGTTTGTAAAAGTTTTTAAAATCATCAAAATTACCAGTTGACATGTTGTTCTAAGTAATTAGTTTAGAAATCTTTAGAGATATTGTTTTCAAAATTAAACATGTTAAAAATAGAGAAAAAAAAAAAGAAGAAAGAAAGAAAACTTTTTGTGAAACTTTTTTTGGCAGTTGTACATTATTAAAGAGTAAAACTCTCTTTTGGATGTCCTACTTGATCTTGATTTCTCACCCTTTTGGCACTAGATTGGATGATGTTAAATATGGTGATAAAAATATTTGTTTTTAAGTAAAAAATCTTTTTCTTTTGGATATATAAGTATATATAAAAGTTTTTCAATTTTTTAAAATTTTTGAGCATTTTTGCATAGTATTTTCAGCGCTATTTTGTTTCTTCAAACACGTTTGGCGACAAAATAATCATCTATTTTTGTCCAAGGGTACCCTAAAGTACTCTCTCTGCTTAATACAGGGCATATATTGTATTTCAAACAAACATAAGGTATTTAGAAAAATTATGAGCAACTAATACTTGCAACGTTACTGTATCAATAGTAATGAAAATACCATGAGTAAACAAGACTTTATGTAATATTTGATGGTTCGATAGACAATGTAACAATTCCTGGAGATAAGTAATGAGTAATACAACGGCTGAATTAATGCGGGATTTTATTTAGAATGATTTTTTAGATTTTTTCATATTTGTTAACAGATACCTATGTTAAAGGAAGTTGTATGCAAATTGTATTAAAATAAATTGTTAGAAAAGAAATAATTCGGTAATCATGATGGTACGTTGACATAATCGAAAAATATCGTAGACATGAAACATTGCAATAGGAATGGAAAATTTGTTTTTGTGCAGATTTATTACTTTTTGGATATTAAAAGAGCACTTGAACAAGTAAAGAAATTTTCATCAGAGAAGAAGATAATTATATAGTTACCAAACCATTAAGAATTTAATAGTTTTACCGCGTTATAGATGACCACACATGAAAACCAAAAGCGACAAATGCTATATCATTTCCAAACTGGAAGTCTTAGCAAATCCATTAATTTATGGAAAAATCAAATCCTACTGCTAGTTTATATACAACTGTTTAAGAAAATAAAAATTTTATGCGTCCAACAGTGGAATGTTCCACACTCAGAGTTATTCTCATTACAAAATTTACCAGGATCAGAAACTATAAATGATTTTGTTTTACAGGAAAGTATTTTCAAAATTGATGAATATACATAGTTTGCTGTTGCACTAGCATGCTTCCCTATTCCTAGCCATGAGTTGGGTTCTACCAGTTAGATAGAAGCAGCCGGGTGGAAACTTTGTAATTTTGAAGGAAGGACCAAGCAGAAGGCCCTCAACACTGCCTGACACACCCAGAAATATCATTTAACTTGAAGATGTTGTGACTAAGCCCAATTATAACATGCCTCTGCTGCCTTTAGCACATACGAAGGATCTTCGGTTAAGATGGGATTCAAACTCACTACCTTTCGATAATGAAAATAAACATCCTTACCAACCAGGCCACAGATAATTTTACCGTAGATTGTGAAGGTTTAGCACCATTCCTGATTAGAATGTTTATCTTTAAGAAGAGTTCAGATTCTAAACTTCCTCAAAACATACCATGATTAGTAAGCAGTAGTACTGTAACTAGTGTGTAGTCAAGTTTCATTGGCAAACAATATTTAATATTTTCATTTTTCTTGCAGTTTCAATAACACCAAATATTGCTGCATTACGCTGCTAAATACATTGATTCATGATTACTTACCAATTGGCACTTTCATCTAATCTACCACTCATATATATTTGTGTATGTGTGTGTGTGTAATTGATTGGGAAAATATTACATACACCAATATCTTCAACCATACTAGTAATGTTAAAAAAATTTCTTTCAAAAGCAAACAATAAGAATTTAAAAATCAAATGAATATTATTCTAATTTTCTAATCAAATGCACAATCCTTTCTTTATCATTTTTAAAAATCTTTTTAAAGTTAATTGAGTTAAGTTTAATTGAGAAAACCTATGTCACTTCATGCAATCATATCAATTTTTACCTTACAAGAAAAAATTCCATGACTAAATTTTTCGTTGTCACTGATTTTCCGTTTATCCAGTATGTGGTACCGTAAGAATATATATATATATATAATACAAAGAAAAGAATACATCCATCTTTTTCTCTCAATGAAATTCTCTTCTCGTTTCTAAAATGCTAATGACTCCTTTGTCTGCATCACAAATGAAAACTTTTCGCTTTTTCGGTGAACCTGATTTAAAGTGGGTCTAAGCCGTTCTATTTCCCTTTCTTTCAAACCATTCTATTCAGAAAATCCCAGATGGTATCTCCATTTCCTAAAGCAAGATCAATATTCTAACCAGAAGCACTTCTTTCTTAAAAGACATACGGTTGTTACATTTAAAAAAAAGAAAGAAAAAAAACGTGACAGATTTTTTGGGTTCGCTCATATTCCAAAAGAAAATTATGAAATGCATAGAAAAAAAGAGAATTTTGAGTTGTTTAATTAACAGAAAATTTTGGTTAAATATTACTAAGGTAACGATATTCTGTTAATCAAAATAATTTATAAAATATTATGTGTTATTAAAAATTACTTTGCAGATACATTAAGCAAATAATAAAAAAATGATGAGTCTTTTTAATAAGCAAATTGTCTAAAATGAAATACTTACCTATTACCCCTTATTTATTCTGTTATTTATCATCATTTGTTTGTTTGTTCTCTTTTGTTTTTCGATAAATTTTCTGTTAAACAAAATTGACCAATCTCAATCAAACACACATCTCACTTTTGAATCACGTTTAATTGGTTGACGTCAAAACTTGCTGTGACTAACATTTCCTCACAATCAAACATTGCAATAGAAGAGTGTTTGACTACATAAAATAAAAACATACCATTCAATCATCTGAATCAGTCTTTGTTAAATAAGAAATTGTCCCATTGCCTATCAACTTACCGCAATTCCTTAAAATAATTTAGATTTCTCTTGCCAAGAAGTTTCATGAATCGAAAAATTAGATTATATTTAAAGAGATAAATATTTCTATTTAACACTACATAAGAAAAGTTACTTTAATATATGTATAAACACACGGAAGAGATTACTTCGTTGGTTGATGTTGTGTAGAGGAAGAATGGTTCGGTGATTGCCAATGAGGGCTATAGCCTACTTCACTATATTCTCTGTGTAGAGATCATCACAAAAGGAGTGTTCTTCGATGTTCTGAAGAGATAATAGTATTGCTGGACAGTTGAAAATATAGCTTGGAGAAAACTCTTCATCAGGACAATTGTTACACTTTTCATATGTCCTTGTATTGTCTATATTTTCATGCCACTGAAATGGTCTGTTCTCACTCATGTAAATGTCTTTGTGAATTCTCTCTTGGAATCAGTCTCACATATTTTTTGATTCACCTTTTAATGGTTTTCTCTTTAATTGAATATCGGTGAACGGTGTTTTCGTTATCGAGTGTGACATTGCTTTCGGAGAAATTGCTGTTTAAGTCTCTTGTCTCTTTAGCCAGTTACTTCACCGTCCTGGGTACCTATATGTGTAATCATCTATATGCATGGTGTATGTTTATATGGAAGATGTACAAATTGCAATATATGCTCAGAATTTCTGAGAGTTATTGAAATTATGTAAGAGGGTCATCCAGAAAATAAGCTTCCCACGGCTTCAAAAGATGACTCTGCAAAATGATCGAAAAGCAAACGTACTTGTTAGGTAGATCGTGAGTGTGGCTATCATATGTCGTAATCCTAATTTTCAGATAGTTTACATTAAAGTCGTTATAGTGTGCAAAGATATCACTTCGTATTTCTTCTTAGATGGCATACCCATAGGGTCCCCCTTTGTATAAGATGCACTCATTATAGCGTAGAATAGGTATATTCTAAGAGCAGTCGGGCAGTAGAAAACTTTTTAACAACATTAAACGATAACTAATTTACAATGAATGTCACTTAAAAATATAATTATAATTAAAGGTTTCACGAGTTTGTTTAGAAAATGACAAATGTATTTGAATGCAAACTTTAAAAAAAATATTTTGAATGATGAAAAATAAGTTTAACTCTGAAAATGTTGTCCTTTTTTTTTAATTTTAATTTCAAGTACATGTTTGAGAATTTGTTTCTAAAGACGAAGATCTCATCCCATCGCTTGCTTCTTTAATCTGAAATATGGAAATTGCTTTACTGTATATGGAAACAATATTCATTGTTTTCTCCCTTGAAATACATGTCACTGTTTACGAGAATCCATTTCCATATGAATTTAGGACAGATAAGTACTAATAAGTCAAATGTATTAAGTGGTGTCGAAATTCAAATTCATACAGTGTGTGTGTTCGGCAAATACTTTTTTTTAAATAATCTAGTAATTGATTAGAAATTTGGGGCATAAAAATTTTTTTTAAATATTACATAACAAGCAAACAATTTTTAAACAAACCAATTGCTTAGATACAAATATTCAGACATTACATTATCGCTTGTTTTTTAAAGTATTGTGTTTTTCAAGTGAATGTAACTGTTTTTGTAATCATGAACCACAGTTTTTATCATTATTTTTATTTTGAGATATAATTTTAGCATCATGAGTGAATATGTTGCTGAATATGTAACTTTATTCAATCCTGGAGGTGAAGGAGGTATAAATGAAATATAATATGGTATGGAAGAGTTAGTTTATTTTCTAAATCATAAAAATGGCTGAAATATGACGAGAAGATGAGTTTGAATTAGCGGAGGGTTTTCGTGAATGAATTCGAATGTAATATAAAGATATCGAGGAAAAGAAATAAAGTAAGTGTGTTTCCATTGTCCAAATTATTAATTTTAAATTTCAAATATTTGAAATACTAAGTTTTGTTTGTGTTTGCGCGTTGTAAGTATGTTCCATGGAAACAATGGAAAAACATGAGTTTTCAAAATTGAATTCAATAATGATATTATTCACGATTGATTTACTTTTATAGCTCAGATTTTGATCCCATCCTGGTTGAATTACATAGAACGATGTCAGTTTGCGCCAGTGCCCAGTTAGTTGATAATCATATTATTGTAAAAAAAACAGTAATGTACACGTTCTTTAATATTTGCCAAAGAACTGAAATTAATAGAATTTACTGAAATGAAATATTATAAAGAGAGATCATATATATTTTGATGATTAGACACACGCATAAGTGCCCCTCAGGGGGTTTACCTTCTTTAGGTAAACACGGGTGTCACAATCCCGAGGTACCCTAGTGATCTTTCCTCTTCTTTATTTTCTTCTCTCCTCTACTCTTCTGCTTTTTCTTCCTTTTCTCCCTCAATGTGGTTGCCTCGTAAGAGGTTGAGGGCTCCCCTTGAGTAGCTTTCGCCGCTCTGTTGCTACTAGCTACTCTTGAGGACTAAATCACCCACGTGTTTGCCGTGCGTGGAGACCCGTGTCCTGGAAAGGAGGATCCTGGTTGAGGCCTCCTGAGACCAACACATTGCTTTGGCCTCTGCTTCAGGTAAACAGGGAGGTGTGTTGTGGTCCTCAGCACATCAATCGGCTTTATGGATCAAGCGATCGGTACATCTACTGGGTGACTCGTTAAGGGTGGAGGCCACTTCAGGGATGTACTGTGAGCGTATAGGACCTGGCTAGCACTGGTGCAGCTGGTCTGCATCCCCTTGTTGGACTCGGTGGTGGGTGGTGCCGTCAGGTCCCGAATTTTCCATGTCTACTATGGAAACAATAAATTTCTCTTCTCTCCCACAGGGAGCAAACCTTGACATTATTAAAAGCAAAATTTTATATTGTTAAACGGAAAGAGGGTACATTTGATAATGTATCCCCTTTCCTAATCAAAAAGCAATTGCTGGAAATATCGGAGAAGTGAAGAGCATACGGAAACTTCGTTCTGGAGATCTAATGGTAGAAGTCGCATCAGATGCACAAGCTACTCTTATAAGCAGCATGAACATGCTTGCTAACCTTGAGGTGTCCGTCCAACCTCATAATAATCTTAACTTTTCGTGGTGTGGTATCCGCCAGGGATTTGTTAAATACGTCTGCGGACGAGATATTAGAAAATCTCAAAGATCAAAAAGGTCTGTGCTGTAAAACGCATAACTGTCAGAAGCGATGGGCAAGTTATTAATACTAAACATCTCGTACTGACATTTGCGACGCCAGACCTACCGCAGCATATTAAAGCTGCGTATATGCATCTATCCGTCAGGCTATTTATTCCAAATCCTTTGCGTTGTTTCCAGTGCCAGAGATTTGGTCACTCCAAAGCGGCTTGCAGGGGCAAACTGACTTGCGCTCGCTGCGCAGCAGTTGGCCATGACAGCTTGTCTTGTACTGCAAAGGAGAGGTGTGTCAGTTGTAAAGGTGACCACCCTCCTACGCTAGAAGTTGTCCTATCTGGATACTGGAAAAAGGAGATCCACAACCACAAAAGTTAAGAAACAATTGCTCATATCCCGAGGCGAGACGTGCTCTTACCGCTCGTACACCTCAAGCAGGAGTTAGCTATGCAACTGTCGCCGCCAAGGTCACTAGAACGGCTAGTACTCAAACTGATGCTCTGTCACTTCCAATTGTTAAATTACCCTTAATACTGAGAAAAGTCAAAATCAACATCAGCAACTACTGTCCGTAGAAAAGCTCCAACAGCTAGATCTAAAGCCTTAAAAGGCTTTAAAACTAAAATCTGCAAGGAGGGCAACCTAGACCCTCCATATCCACCCGTAAAAGCCTTATCCCTGGAAGCTGACGCTGTATATCTACATCCCTCTGACGAAGATCTCTCTTTGGAGGAGATGTCGAATGACATGCTTTCCGGCTCCGGGAAAAGGAGCTTTCCTAACTCAACAATAACTTCCTTAGTTTCTTGGAACTGCCATGGTTTGCGTTCTCATCATGATGACATCAAGTCTATAGTTTCAGCATACAACCCCGCATGTGTTGCACTTCAGGAGACATTCTTGAAGTCAAACAATAACTTTCCATGCGAGGGTTTACATGCTCTAGAAAAAGACTGTGGTGATGATGGTGCAGTATCTGGAGGTGTTTGTATATTAACATCTAATGCTTACCCCAGCACTGCCCATCCATTAAATACTACTCTACAGGCAGTTGCTGTAAGAATTCATACTACATGCTTATTAACTGTCTGTAGTTTATATTTACCACCACATGATGTCATCAGCCAAGAGGAACTTGATGCATTAATAGATCAGCTGCCAACTCCATTTCTACTGTTAGGTGACTTTAACGGCCATAGTTCTTTGTGGGGAAATGATGATACTAATTCTCGCGGTCGGCAGATAGAGCGGTTTATTTCAGACAACAGTCTCTGTCTGCTTAATACCGACGAGAAAACATATTTCCATGTACCCACGAGAACTTTTCATTCTCTCGATCTTGCCATTTGTTCCCCATCTCTTCTGCCATTGTTAAATCTAAATGTAGGAAATGATCTGCATAATAGCGATCATTTTCCTCTCGTCATCTCCCAGACTGGAGGTAGTAGTGTAGAACAACGTCTACCTACTTACGTGTACAGTCGGGCAGATTGGACATTATTTACGCAATTGGCAGTTGTTGATGATGAAATGGTTTTGATCGAAGATATTGATATTGCTGTTTGTAAAGTCACTGAAACAATTAAGAGTGCAGCTGATGCATCAATACCTAAAAGTTCCTCTATACCACACAGGCATTGCAAACCTTGGTGGAATAAAGAATGCCAAGACACATATAAAAAACAAAGGAAGTTATGGGGGCTATTCAGAAGATACCCCACAACGGAGAATCTGATCGCCTTTAAGAGAGCAAAAGCATTAGCTCGCAGAGCTCGTCGTCGAAGTCAGAAGGAATCTTGGTCTCGCTATGTATCATCAATAACTTCTTCCACATCCAGTAAGCAGTTATGGAGAAAAGTAAAAGCAGCCAATGGAATCTATAAGGAATTTTCTATTCCTATATTAAAATCCGGAGCTGCTGTGTGTTCTTCTCTAAGGACATCGCTAACGTTCTTGGTGAAACTTTTGCTAGCGTCTCAAGCAACGACTCTTACAGTCCTTCGTTCTTAAGGACTAAGAGTCGCGCTGAGCGAATACCAATTCGTTTCAACCATGGACAAGCTTTTCCGTACAACTGTAAATTTCGGATGTTGGAATTGAAAAGAGCTTTACAGCAGGCCAATGATACTTGCCCAGGACCTGATGGAATCAGCTATCAAATGCTTCGCCATTTAAGTCCAGACTCCTTGTTGAACATGCTGTTTTTGTTCAGCAGGATCTGAGACTGAAAATAAATTCCCATTACTTTGGAGCGAAGCAATAGTGATTCCGATCCTTAAGGCTGGTATGGATCCTTCTGTTCCTTCAAGTTATCGACCAATAGCTCTGACGAGTTGCTTATGTAAGACTCTCGAACGTATGGTCAACGCCCGTCTCGTATATGTCTTAGAAAAAAATAAATACATTCATATTAATCAGAGTGGCTTTCGTAAAGGAAGATCCACTCTAGATAATATTACTGTTCTGGAAACGCAAATCCGCAATGCATTTGTGCGGAGAAATCATCTGGTTTCCATTTTCTTCGACATAGAGAAGGCTTACGACCGTACGTGGCGTTATGGAATTCTCCGTAGGATGTATGATTTTGGCTTTAGGGGTAATTTGCCGATATTTATCCAAAATTTTTTACGCTCCCGTGGTTTTAAAGTTCGTATTGGTACTGTTTTGTCCAATACTTTTAACCAACCTGAAGGCGTTCCTCAGGGAAGTATTTTAAGTGTCACCCTTTTTAATCTTCATATCAGTAACATACTTCATCAACTTTCACCTTCTGTGCATGGTACCTTGTACGTTGATGACCTGCAAATATCTTGTGAAGGAGTCAAACATGCGTTTAATTGAGAGACAACTACAAACATCTGTTAATAAATTAGCTGCATGGTGTGCTGAGAATGGCCATACACTATCTCCTAGCAAGAGCAAATGTGTCCATTTCTGCAGGAAGACTAGCCTCCACAATGATCCTGTTATTTGTATAAACAACACGGCTATACCAGTTGTCAGTCAGATAAAATTCCTCAGGTGATATTTGACCATAAATTAACCTTTCTTCCGCATGTTTTACATTTGCGGAAGAAGTGCAACGATCACTCAATATCCTCAAGGTGCTTTCAAATACATCTTGGGGTGCTGATCGCGTCACTCCTCCGGGAGTTTACCAATCATTAATTTTATCTCGACTTGACTATGGTTGTGTTGTTTATGGATCCGCTAGATCTTCTGTTCTACGCAGACTGGACACTGTCCATCATTCTGCTCTGAGAATATGTTCAGGCGCATTCCGCATCACCCGTCCATAGTCTTTATGCAATATGCCAACAAGTGCCTTTAGACATGCGACGTATGCAGCTGTCTCTCAATTACTATTGTAAAATTATGTCTGACCCTCATCATCCATTATATTCTTCTGCTCTTACTCCTACTCTGAAGAGGATATGATGATGCTAGACCATACAGCATCCACCCTTCCTCACTCGAACAAAAAATCATTTATCCTTGTTTGACCTATGTGATGTCCGTTTTATTAAAACGGACATATTGCACATCCACCTTGGTATGATCCACAAATATTGATAATTAATCCATTTACCAACTGTAGAAAATCGGACACAACCTCTGCAATTTTCCAACAGCTCTATTATTCACATCGCTGTCAGTATTCTTTCTACACGCCAATATTCACGGATGGTTCAAAAAGTGCAGGACATGTCGGCTGTAGTATTTTTATGAACAATAATACATATAATTACAGCCTTCATGCTTCCTGCTCCATCTTTACAGCTGAAGCTACTGCAAATAAAGCGCTTCAGCTCGTGAGTATTGTAAATTCTCATTCCTTTTGCGTGTATACTGACAGCTTGAGTGTATTGGAAGCGTTGGGAAATTCGAATATACACTGTCATCCGGTTGTGTCAAGATTTTCAAATTTTGTGAATTCCCTTGCTGGCAAGGGGTATGATATCAAATTTTGTTGGATCCCAGGTCACGTAGAGTCTCGAGGGAAATGAAAAGGCAGATGCGGCTGCTAAAGCAGCATCAACTCAATACCATCATCCATCCCCTTCCAGATGTGAGGAAGTGTGTTAAAAAGTATGCCTATTCCCTCTTCCAGGAGTTTTGGAGCATGCAGGTCACCAACAAATTGTACGCCATTTTTCCATATCTCATATCATTATCAGTTTTACCGCTACGAAGTGCTGATGTTAGATTAACTCGCCTTCGTATCGGACACACGTTCACACACAGGCATTTGTTTCTAAACAGAATTAAATCCTTATTGTGAAACGTGTGATGAAACTCATTCACTGCTTATCATATTTTAATTTCATGTCCAAATTTTAACCAGTATCGTTTACACTTTTTAACTGTGATATTTTAACCTTGTATGATTTGCTTGAGGAGCCACCCCACAGGAACCTATTCGCCTTTTTGAGGCAATAGGTTTTTACATTATATTTAAATTTGTACAATATATTTTTAAAATTATATATATTTTAACCTCTTTTTGTATTTTAAATCTGGATTTTAAGATATGTATATACACTAATTTTTGTTTTTAAAATTTTAATGTTGCTTGGGTTTCTAAAAAAAAAAAAAGCAGAAAATAAGTAAATGAAATGTAATTTGAAGCAGAAATGAATAGATGATACAAAACTAAATTTTGTCGCAGCATGTCCATATTTGGACATTGCGCCAAAAAACCCAACCAACCAACCAACCAACCAACCACGCATAAGTGACACAACCTTTTATGTATTTACTAACATATATTTTATAATATATATATATATATATATATATAGATAGATAGATAGATAGATAGATAGATAGATATATGATGAGCTAGCCGCTACTATACAATTTCCCAAATATATATATATATATATATATATATTTGGGAAATTGTATAGTATCGGCTAGCTCATCACTGCTTTTTCACTCTCACCAAAAGGTGGGCCAAAATAGGGTCTTTCCATGGTTGGGTTCACTGATGCATAACGGCAACATCACGCACTTAGGAATAGAGTAACCAACAATTGCTGGTTATGAACCCAAACACTTTTAAAATGCAGTTGAGTTACGTATTTCCGCTTTTTACATGCACATTTGTGTTGCTACTAATCTCCATGTGTAGGAGTATACTAGACTAGATCCACGAGTCCATTTACTTTCAGAAAATCATAAACAAGCATAAGAGTCTTGTATAAATCCTCAAAAGACAACCCCTGGCACATAAGGATATGTGCCGTTGATGCCGGTTCATTTCAGCATTTAGGACAATTTAGATGTATTTTGAGACCTTTCTGGAAAGTAAATCCCCTCAAAAGACCACTGAAGAAAGGAGAAAGTGTAGTCGGAATATATCTATCGCAACCAATAGCAAGAGATCTTCCTGGATAATCCCCTTCAGGGGGTTTACTTTCTTTAGGTATACACCGGAGTTACAATCCCGAGGTACCCCAGTGATCTGTCCTCCTCTTTCTTTTCTTCTCTCCTCTACACTTTTGCTTTTTCTTTTTTTTCTCCCTCGTTGTGTTTGCCTCGTAAGAGGTTGAGGGCTACTTAAGGGGAGCCCTTTTGCTATTAGCTCCTCTTGGGGACTAAATCAGCCAAGTGTTTGCCGAGCGTGGAGACCCGTGTCCCTGGAAAGGAGGGTCCTGGTAATTGAGGCCCTTACAGACCAACACATTGCTTTGGTCTCTGCTTCAGGTAAACGGGAGGTGTGCTGTGGTCCTCAGCACAACAATCGGCTTTATGGATCAAGCTATCGGTACATCTACTGGGTGACTCGTTAAGGGTGGAGGCCACTTCAGGGATGTACTGTGAGCGTATACGACTTGGCTAGTACTGGTGCAGCTGGACTCGATCCCCTTGTTAGACTCGTTGGTGGGTGGTGCGGTCAGGTCCCGAAATTTCATAAAATACTCAATGGAGAACAAAACTTATCTTATCTCCCAGGGGAGTAAATTTTAAATAAAACTAATGCAAAGTTTTTTGTAATAAAAAGGAAGGAGAAAAATTTTATATCTGTTTCTCCTTTCTTAACATTAAAAGGAATATCGGGAATAGTTGGAGAGGTAAACAATATACAGAAAATGCGGTTTGGTGATTTACTAGTGGAGGTTGCCTCAAATACTCAAGCAGCCATTATTGAAAATATGCAATATTTGGCAAATTTAGAAGTGACTGTTATGCTCATGTCAATTTCAATTTCTCAAGTAGCGTCATATTAGCTGGAGATTTGTTAAATACGCCTACGGCTGAGATTCTAGAAAATCTGCAAGATCAGAAGGTTTGTGGCGTTAAACGCATTTTAGTCAGAAGAGATGGCAAGTTAAATGAAACTAAACATCTCAATCTTACATTTGCAACACCAGACCTGCCGCAGTATATCAAAGCGGCTTATAACAAATTACCCGTTAGGTCGTATATTCAAAACCCGCAGCGATGTTTTAATTGACAGCGTTTCGGACACTCGAAGAGCGCTTACAGGGGCAAACTCACCTGTGCTCGATGCGCTGTGATTGGCCACGATAGTTCGACCTGTACAACGAAGGAGAGATGTATCAACTGTAATGGTGATCACCTCTCCTACTCTCGTCAATCAAAAGATCTTATACCCGAAGGCTAGAAAAATAGTCACTACACGAACACCTCAAGTTGGAATGGGTTATGCAACCGCCGCTAGGAAAATTTGCAAATCCAGTAGCACTCAAACAGATACTGTGATAATTACCTCCTCAACATTGCCCCGAAGTCCAACTCCAAGACCAAAAACCTCCGCTACAAACTTATTAGAGAAAAGCTCCTTCTGTGAAATCAAAATCTACAAAGGCATACAAACTAAAATCATCAAGGGAGGGTTCTTTTAGATCCTCAATATCCACCCGTAAAGCCTTGTCCCTGGAGGCTGACGCTGTTTCCTTACATCCCTCGGATGAAGACTTATCGCTCGAGGCGATGTCTGATCACATGCCTTCCAGCTCCGGGAGAGGAGCTTATCAAAGTAAAAAATAACTTCCTTTGTTTCATGGAACTGCCATGGTTTGCGTTCACATCATGATGACATCAAGTCTCTAGCATCAGCTTATAACCCTGCATGTATAGCAATTCAGGAAACTTTCTTAAAGTCTTCAAACAACATTTCCATGCGTGGGTTCAATTGCTTTAGGAAACACTGTGGTGATGATGTTGCAGTGTCTAGTGGTGTTTGTATATTTACATCAAATAATTTCCCCAGTACTGCCCATCCAATTAATAGTACTCTATAGGCTGTAGCTGTGAGAATACACACAACATGCTTAATTATAGTCTGCAGTTTATACTTACCACCACATGATGCCATTTGCCAAGAGGAACTCGATGCTTTAGTTGATCATCTGCAAACACCATTTTTGTTGCTTGGTGACTTTAACGGCCATAGTTCTTTGTGGGGAAGTGATGATACTAATTCTCGCTGTCGGGAGATAGAGCGGTTTATTTCCAACAACAGTATCTGTCTGCTTAATACCGATGAGAAGACATATTTCCATGTACCCACGAGAACATTTCATTCTCTCGATTTTGCTATTTGTTCACCATCGTTGCTGCCAATGTTAAATTTAACAGTAGAAAATGATTTGAACAACAGTGATCATTTTTCTCTCGTCATCTTCCAGACTGGAGGTAGTAGTCTAGGACAACGACCACCTACTTACGAGTACAGTGGGGAAGATTGTACGTTATTTACACAATTGGCAGTTATTGATAATGAATTGGTTTTGATCGAGATTAACAATGAAGCCGTTATTAAAGTCACTGAAACAATTATAAATGCAGCTGACTTTGAAATACCAAAGAATTCTTCTAACCCAAACAGGCGTCGCAATACTTGGGGGAATGACGAATGTCAAAAATCTTGTAAAAAACAAATTAAGTTATAGGGGTTATTTCGGAGGTCCCCACAACGGAGAATCTTATCGCATTTAAGAGAGCAAAAGCAATAGCTCGTAGAACTCGTCGTAGAAGCCAGAAGGAATCCTGGTCCTGCTATGTATCTTCAATAACATCACCAATATCCAGTAAACAGTTGTGGAGAAAAGTGAAAGCAGCCAATGGAATATATAGGGAATTTTCTATTCCCATTTTAAAATCCGGAGCTGCTGTATACTCTTATCCTGAGAATATTTCTAACTTCCTAGGTGAAGCATTTGCTAACTTCTCAAGCTCTAACTCTTATAGTCCTTCGATTCTGAGGACTAAGAGACGTGCTGAGCGAGTACCAATTCGCTTCAACGATCGACAAGTCTTACCGTACAACTGTGAATTTTGAATGTTTTAATTGAAAGCATTAGAACAGGCCAATAATACTAGTCCAGGACCTGACGGAATCAGTTATCTTATGCTTCAGCATTTCAGTCCAGACTCCCAGTTGAATTTACTTTATTTGTTCAATAGGATCTAGACTGAAAATAATTCTCATCATTATGGCGTGAAGCTATAGTGATTCCTGTTTCAAAGGCTCGTAAGGATCTTTCAGAGCCTTTACATTATCGACCAATTGCTCTTACGAGTTCCTTATGTAAGATTCTCGAACGTATGGTCAATGTCCGTCTCGTATATGTCTTAGAAACGAATAATTATATACATAAGAATCAGAGTGGCTTTCGTAAAGGAAGATCCACTCTTGATAACATGACATACTTGGAAACTCAAGTCCACAACGCTTTTGTTCAAAGAAACCATCTGGTTTCTATTTTCTTTGACATCGAGAATGCTTACGACCATACATGGTGATATGGAATTCTCCGTTCATTATATGATTTCGGCTTTCGGTGTAATCTTCCGATGTTCCTACAGAATCTCTTAATCTCCCGTATTTTTAAAGTACGTATTGGAAATTCTACATCCAATACTTTTACGCAATCTGAGAGTGTACCTCAGGCTTCAATTTTAAGTGTCATACTTTTTATTCTCTTCATTAGTAACATGCTTCATTAACTTCCGTCATCAGTACATGGTACTTTGTTTGTTGGTGCCCTGTATATATCGTGTGAGGGTTCTAATATGCGAATAATTGAGAGACAATTAGAAACAGCTGTAAATAAACTAGCTACATAGTGTCCTGAGAATGGCCACAGTTTATCTCCTAGCAAAGGCAGACTTCTGTAGAAAGACTAGCCTTCATAATTAACCAGTTATTAATATCAACAACATTCCAATACAAGTAGTCAATGAAGTAAAATTTCTGGGAATAATCTTTGACCGAAAATTAACCTTTCTTTCTCATATTTTATATTTGCGGAAGAAGTGTGAGCGATCGCTTAATTTCCTCAAGGTGTTGTCAAATACATCTTGGGGTGCAGATCGCACATGACTTCTTCGAATCTATCAATCATTGTTTCTATCCCGCATTGACTACGGAAGTGTTGTTTATAGATCGGCTAGGTCTGCCATTTTACGAAGATTGGACACAATTCATCACTCTGCTTTTAGGATATGTTCTGGGACATTCCGCACTTCACCCGTCCAGAGTCCATACACTGTATGCTATCAATTACCGTTAGACCTGAGACGTATGCAGCAATCTTAAAATTATTATGCTAAGATCATGTCAACCCCTCATCATCCTATATATTCCATGGTTCCTAACACCTCTCTAAAGAGACTATATGATACTCGTCCAATGAGCATCCCACCATTTCTCACACGAGCAAAATCACAACTTTTGCTCACAGACTTATGCGATATTCGGATTGAATCTCTTGACCAATTTGCTCATCCGTCTTAGTATAACCCAACAAATACATTCATTAATACTTTTGCTCACTACAGAAAATGTGACTCAACAAGTATTGTTTTTCAACAGCTATATTCTTCTCATCGCTGTCAGTATCAATCAAACACACCTGTATGCACAGATGGATCTAAAACAGCAGGACATGTGGGCTGTGGCGGTTTTATCAATAATACAGCATTTAGTTACAGCCTACATTCATCTTCCTCCATCTTCACTGCTGAAGCAACCACTATCTTCTACGCGCTTCACCACGTGATTGTCATAAATTTTGTATTTACACTGACAGCATTATTGAAGCTTTGAGAAACAATAGTTTCACGTGTCATCCTGTTGTGTCACAAATTTTCAGAGCATTGGATTCCTTTGCTGGCAAGGGACACAAAATAATATTTTGTTGGATACCAAGTCACGTAGGTTTTGAGGGAAACGAGAGAACGGATGCAGCTGCAAAGGCTGCTGGAGATCCAATTTTACCATCGGTTCCGCTCTCATATGTGAGAAAGGGTATAAAAGGATTTATTTATTCACTTTGGGAAGAATCATGGAATTTGCAGGTTGGAAACAAATTTCATAGCATTTTTTCATCCCTCACCTCATTATCAATTTTACCATTACGAAGTGCAGACGTTAGATTAACTCGCTTTCGCATCGGACACACACGTTTCACACACAGATATTTGTTTTTAAATGAACTAAATCCATGGTGTGAAGCGTGTGATGAACCATTTACAGTTTATCATATTTTAATATCATGTCTAGATTTTAACCAACAACGTTAACACTATTTTAATACTGATATTTTAAATTTATTTGATTTAATAGGGGATCCACCCCATAGAAACATCTTTGTTTTTTTAAAGACTATAGGTTTTTTTAATTTTATCTAATTTTTATTTTAAAATTTTAAATTATATATACATTAGAATTTTATCTTTTATATATTCTAGAATTAGATTTTAAAATTATCTATGCAGTGATTTTTAAGTTTTTTTAAGGTTTTAATGTTGCTTGGGTTTTAAAAAAACGAATTATTGTTATTATTATAAAATAAAAAAAATCATATATTTGGCGCAGCATATCTATTTTTGGACCTTGCGCCATAAAACCCAACCAACCAACCTTCCTGAATAATCAGCTTGATACCAGGGATGATTCATAGGAATGAGCCAAATTCGTCTGTCATCATGTCTTCTAATGGAATACAATTCAAGATATGTTGGTGAATATGTCAAGATATACTCCTGGTAGGGCCACCCAAATCGTAAAGCCTATTCCACAATACCCAGCTAAAGCCTACGAGAATATGAGTAAAGTCTGTCCTCCACCATTGATACTCGGGTCTTAAGACTCACAGAAGCTGCCCTTTTCTTCTACCCATTAGTCATTAAGCTTTTATACTCATTTGTTTCTGGTAAGAGCTTAGGAGATTTCTAGGTTTCTCTTCTTTCGCCACATGTATACAATTTACACTCAATGGCAAGTCCCGTCGAGCACCCATATATATATATATATATATATATATATATATATATATATATATATATATATATATATATATATATATATATATATATATATATATATATATATATATATATATATATATATATATATATATATACCGGGTGATTATAATTAAAGTCCCGATTTTAAAAATCGATAATTTTAAAACTACTGGTCAGAATGACTTGATATTTTAGCAGAACAATCGTAAGGAAATGAAATTTTATTTGGCGAAGAAAAAAAATAGTTCTAAATGTGCCGATAGATGTACCGATAAAATGTGCCGTTTTCATTGTCTGGATATATGCAAATTACTAATACGTGACATGCGCACATGAAACTTAGCTGCCATAAAAATGCAGAGCACCAGCTCTTTGCCTAAATGCTTCATCATGACTCTGACTATGAAGGATCGCGCTCTGCTCTTGAAGTTTTTTTTATAAGAACGATGACTGTGTACTTACAGCTATTAGGAAGTTTCGGACATTAAAATTCATTAAATGGGGTCCAATAACCACAAAAAGTCTGCGAAAAATGATTGCTAAATTCGAAGAGACCGGTTCATTTGACGTTAAACGGGGTAGAGGAAGAAAACCAGTTTCGGCTGCGGCAGTGGAAGATGTGGCTACAGCATTACAAGAACTGACTAACAGTGATGTTAGAATCAGCAGTGCACGGGGAATTGGCCGAATGCTGGATATGCCGAACAGCACGGTGCGTAAAATCCTACGGAAGATCTTGCTCTGTTATCCGTATGAGATAACTCATGTGCAGGAGTTGCTACCGGCCGACCTGGAAGCACGTCAATCTTTTGCACTGCAATTTCTTGCCCGGATGGAAGTGGACAACGGATGGCCATGGAACATTCTGTGGTCTGACGAAGCCCACTTTCATTTGTAAGGTTCTGTAAATACGCAAAATTGCAGGATATGGGCGACCGAGAATCCGTCCCAGCTACAGCCATTACCTCTTCAGTCTGAAAAGGTTACTGTGTGGTGCGGAATAACGGCAGCGTTTATCGTTGGTCCGTTTTTCCTCGAGGAGATCACACCTGCGGGTCCCGTTACCTGCACCGTTACTGGCAAGCGGTATGAAACACTTTTGCGTAACCATGTCCTTCCGGCACTTCAGCAGCGTCAGTGTGTGGATCGCACAATATTCATGCAAGATGGTGCTCCTCCGCACATTGCTACTCCTGTGAAGCAGCAACTGAGTGCTAATTTTGGAGGTGACAGGATCATAAGCCGTCATTTTCCAACAACATGACCGCCACGTTCCCCCGACTTAAACCCGTGTGATTTCTGGTTTTGGGGGTACCTGAAGAATGTTGTTTACAGCGGGAGTTTTCAGAATCTAACCGACTTGAAGGCAAGCATCACACACCACATACATTGCATCAAGACAGATACCATCCGATCTGCTGTGGAGCATGCCGTTTTGCGCTTCCAATTAGTATCGGAACAAGGCGGAGGGCATATCGAACAACTTATGCTTTAATCATAAGCAAGGTGTTGATTCCATGAAGCTCATTTTTTTTTGTCATAATCGCTGTTGTCGCTGTATTCTTGTTTTTTCGCTAATAAATCTTTAGTAAATCCCTGAACTCTAATTTTTTCTTTTGGCTAACAACATTTCTGTGTTTAACGAATACATTTTTGGACTTTCCTCCTGATATTACCCGACCATCTATCGGCACATTTTGGAACTAATTTTTTTCTTTCCCCAAACAAAATTCCATTGCCTTACGATTGTTCTGCTAAAATATCAAGTCATTCTGACCAGTAGTTTTAAAATTATCGATTTTTAAAATCGGGACTTTAATTATAATCACTCGGTATAAATATATATATATATATATATATATATATATATATATATATATATATATACACATATATATATATATATATATATATATATATATATATATATATGAAAGTTTCCTAAAGATATACTTTAGGATGCCCCTTGGGAAATGTTGGATATTTTTCCGCCAAGTTTCCGTCTATTTATCATATTTTAATTTAATGTCATGATTTTCACCAACAACGTTTACACTTTTTAATAGTGCTTTTATAACTTTATTTGATATAATAGGGGATCCACTCCATAAAAACCTATTCACTTTCTTGAGGGCAATATGTTTAATACATTTTATTTAATTTGCATTTTAAATTTTAAAATTATATATGTATTTGATGTTTGATTAGATTTTAAAATAAATTATACGCTGAAATTTTTTTTAAATTTTTAATATTGGTTGGGTTTTTTATTAAAAATAAATAAATAAAAAAAATAAATCGACTAAAATCTTACTTTTGGCGCAGCATGTCCAATTATGGACCTTGCGCAATAAAACCCAACTAACCAACCACCAAGCTTATTTCGTGAAATGTTTGAAAAATGAAGATGGCGCTGAAAACACTATAAATCAGTCAAAAATAAATAAATATTGCTAATGGCGCCAAATTGGCGAAAAACTGAGGGGCACCCTAAAGTATAGGCCACACGTTATAGATTTTACTAATCGTATCACAAAGTTATTTAAAAGCTGCTAAAATTTTGTTTAAATGGCCTAAATTTATCTTCTAAAGCTTTTGCACTTTATTTTATGTTAATTAAATTTATTGATAATATACACATTCTTTAGAAAAACATCTATTTTATATCAGTTCATAGTAAAAAGCGTAATTCAAAAATTATTAGAGGAATTTTTTCATTCGTCTACAGTTTTAGATTTATTTCGAATGACTCTAATACTCTAAAAAAATTGCTGCATTCGTTTCTAAATGTGAAAATATTAATAAGAAAAAGATAATTTTACACAACAATATCAGTGATCGCAAAGTAATATCAAAATTACTAATAGGTTATAATTAGAAATGTGATGATGTTTCCAAGGTGAAATTAGATTCTTGCAGACGATGTCATCGCATCCTCCACGGAACTAAAATGTCTACCTACTTTCTTAAAGGGAAATTAAAAATAAACATGAGTTGCGATTTATCTTGGGAAATGTACACTTGATGAATAAGTATTAATCGCTTGCATACTGAAATGAAGAGAAAAAGAAATTCAAATTGCATGTAAATATAGACTTGGAGTAAAAAAATGTATTTGTACATTCAAATTTCGTGTGTCTCAAACTCTGTGTTGATATAGAAAACGTATGAACAACTGCCAACATGGCGTCTTCAGTTGTTGTCTTCTTTACAAAATATGCCAAGATGGCAGCCGAATGGTTAGCGCTCTTGCCTTCGGTTCAATAGTTCGTGGGTTCGAATCCCACCTAGGGCATGGATGTTTGTAGTGGTTTCGAATCTACTTTAAACCGTAGGTCTCGGTCTAATTAGCCCTCATGTGCAAAAACTGACCGTTGAGCGACAAACAAAAAATAAACAAACTTTTCAACATGAAAGTATTTAATTTAAAATATGTTTTACATAAACGACGATAAAATGAAAATACCAATAATTAATATGTGAATGTTTTCAAAGCTTAAAATATATGCTTGAAAGCAGTTTTATAAAACAGAAACTTTAATAGCCGAGTAGTAAAACACTTTCCATTCTTTATCTTTTCCAATAGGCTATATTTTCAATACCTGAAGTCCACTAAAAACCAGTCATCCGAGCTGATAAGACTAATATATATCAAAATCTTGAAAGTTCT
Source organism: Latrodectus elegans (assembly GCA_030067965.1). NCBI lineage: Eukaryota > Metazoa > Arthropoda > Arachnida > Araneae > Theridiidae > Latrodectus > Latrodectus elegans. The sequence goes on from CM057819.1 coordinate 35,256,010, forward strand.
TGTAGTGTCCCTCCAGTGGTATGTAAATGTGAAGAGAAGGAAGACATTTAGATGTCGACATCATCTCTTAAATTCTTAGTTCAAATTTATTTGATGGTTATCTCTTTTATTACGTTTGATCACAATAGAATGGGTTGGAGACATTATATGGAAGTCAAAGAAACATATTATTTTATATAAAAATCTTTAATTTTATTTTAAAAGGTAATAGTGGGTTTTGACGTTCACTTTATTGAATTTTAAATATCACAGATATTCCAAGATTATATCATATTTGTAAATAGTCTTTTATTTTTATGTGAAATATCCTATAGCTTACTTTAAAAAATTTAAAATAAATGTACTTTAATGAGATAATGAAATATACACTGGAACTTGAATCCTTAGAAAAACATACATGTTCATTTTCTTGTTGCACACGAAACTTCACATGGCTTAAGATCACTTCACATCACTTATCGTTAAAGTGAAGTGAAATAAAAATTACAATAATCTTTCAATATAAAACTTTAATGTTGGCGTAAGCAAGTCATATGATTTAAAAGAGGTTTTTTCACAATATTGTAATTATATACTATCACGAAATCCTCAATTTTCAGATTCAACCTTTTAGGTCGGTTTAGTTTCAAATAAAAACTCAATCTTACTCAATGCGAGCTATAAGCCTATGAGCATAAAACTCCAAAACAGTTTTTTGTCGTAATCTAACCTAACCTAATGTATACTATCACTTCGGGAAGGTGGCAACTGAAAAAAAGGAAAACAAAACAGTTGCTTGTTGTGTTTTTTTTTTAATGTTTTAGAAAGCCTTTTGATATCTATGAAAATTGAATGTTTATATAGAAATGCTTTTACCAGAAGTTTGTACTCTTGTGCAAATCTAAATTATTTTTCTCTTCATTTCATTATGCAAGCGATTAATAAGGATTCATCAAAGATTACTGTGTACATTTCCCACGATAAAGCGAAACAAACTTTTATTTTCGATTTCCCACCAAGAACGTACTCAGACAATTTTCGTCCCCGAGGATCCGATGATGTAAGTATCTAATTATTAATTTAAAGTTTTATTAATTCATGAAATTTAAAAAAAATTAAAATTGTCCTTGCTGATTCAAACTAACTATATAGTTGACATTTTCTTTTGTCCTTTTCAATTTGCTTTATCTTCTGTTCTGTTGTCATCGTGTTAAGTTTAATAGAAGAACCGTATGTATTGAAAGAAAGCATCAGGGGAATTCGTCTTAGATGGAAAGTTTTTCATGCAATGAGGCCGGACAACCCACGAGCGGCCATCATTGTCAATGCATCCTTTAATCCCACAATAATTCAATCAACAAGAGATCTTGTTGTGATTCAGCTGGATCTGCAACCACGTCCTTTATTTCTTTCCAGCCTGTATGCCTCACCCTATGAAAGGATTGACACTGCTCTTCAGCAGTTACATAGCATCCTAGAAAGCTATCTGGGAATGCCGATAATTATTGGAGGAGACTTTAATGCGCATAACATACTGTGGGGCTACACTAATGACCATCGAGAACTCCTCTTGGAAGACTTCATTCCACAGCAACATCTCTCTATCGCTAACAACCAGGGCTGCCCACCAACACTCGAAAGCTCTGTTGTAACTTGACCATAGTAAATGATTTCGCCTCCAGCCTAATAGATCAGAGGGCAGTGACTGACGATGTTACATGCTCTGAACATAATTACATGACATTTCGCATCTCTTCGAAATCCATCATCACTTTTAATAGACGATACAATACATACAAAGGTCAACACAAGTTTATTCAAAAAATCAAACTCAAACTGAATCAACTTAAAATAGAACTTCAACGTGTTAATGCACCCCACGACCTAGAACAAATAACCATCCAACTCATGGATGTTATAAAATCAACGTAAGAAGAGGTTTTTAGTATCCAAAATCCAGCTAAGAAAACGAACCTATCTTGGTGGACAACCAGCTTTAGGAGCCAAAAGCAAAAAACAAGGGTCATACGAAGATTAATGAAAAATGCTCCTACACCAGCCATTAGAGATAAACTACATCTTAAGTATAAGCAACACCTGGATATCTATAAAAGATCAATTTTAGAAGCAAAATTGCAGAGCTGGTCATGGTTCTGCACAACGAACAATAAAGAACATGGTATTATTCAACGAATTGTTACCGACAAAAGTTTCCAGCCCACACAGTTTCAAACTCTCACGACTACCACCAATATTAATCAAACTACCACCACCATACTTCAGTACCTTTTGAAAGCTACTTTTTTCCAGCAGATGACATTGCAACTGACAATCAACACCACCACAGAATCAGAAGTCAGTCTCCAAATTCCACAACCATAATGGACCCACTCTTTGCATTCAATGAACTAAAATATATTATCAAGAATCTTATCGATTCAAAAGCTTCAGAACTATATGGGATAGACAATGTGGTTGTCAAGCTTCTCTTTCGAGCAAATGCAACTTTCCTCCTGCAATACTTTAATCTTTGCCTTACGCTTAAAACTTTCCCCAAACCATTCAAACAGGGCCAGGTTATTTACTTTCTAAAGAAGAATAAAAACCCTAGTCAACCGACCTCCTATTGGCCAACTCACTTATTATCAGCCCTAGGGAAGGTTTTGGCGAGATTGACCATAGGAAGGCTCAAAAAAACATCACTTGCATAAAACAAATTTCCTGAGAAATCACCATTACGGATTTCGAAGCAACAGCTCGACAGAACACGCCTTCCAAAAACTTAGAAACCTAATTGACGAATCACAGTATAAGCAAAACTACATAACATTGATTGCGTTGGATATCCAGTAGGCTTTTGACTCATTTTGGTGGCCAGGACTGCGTCAAGCACTGCTACAAACTAGATGTCCAAATAATATAACATCCTTGATCTTCAGCGTTTTGGGAGACAGATCGGTTCTAAGGTTCATAATGGAGGGTGCGTCACAATTCCTCACACCAGGGGATTCCCACAGGGGTCTGCTTGCGGCCCCATCCTATGGAACATCTTGTTTAATGAATTATTAACATCATCCTGGCCAGAACATTGTAAAATAATAGCCTTTGCCGACGACACATTATTAGTAGTTGAAGGCAATACAAAAGCATCTCTGCAATCACATTGTAATGAATATAAGCAACATTTTTCAAAATACTGCAGGAGCTCGGAGCTTACAATTTCTCACCCTAAATCGCAAATTCTTATCCTGCACCAGAAAAGAAAACACTTAAAATGAAATCCCAGAATAACCTCAGAAAATAATAGCCTAAAGCATACTAAAACACTAAAATATCTAGGAGTAACAATGGATAGCAAAATGTCCTTCCTACAACATATCAGGCAGTTAAAGACAAAGATGATACCAATAGCTCAGCGTTTCCGCTCCGTGATCGCTAGAGATTGGGACATTAAAAGTAAAATAACCAAAGTAATTTACCTTTCTGTTATGGAGGAAATGGTTACGTATGGCTCATGCTTGTGGATTCTACCCATGACTATTAGGAAGCAGCGGCAATTAGACAGCCTACAGCGCTACATTACATTATTAATCACGAGAAGCTTCAGGACCACAACCACAATTGCCATCAACACACTGGCAGGCGTGCCACCACTTCATCTTACTTGCATCCAGCTAGCATACAAAACTAGGTTACTGCAACTGCAGGAAACTACTGTGTTGGGAGACCAAACCCTCAGTGCGTCTGACTAGGAATATCCTGTGCATATGGACTGTGTCCATCCGCCAATAAGACTTATGGGGATACAAATCCACAATCTGCCCTCCAAACCCTCTTCGTCAGTACAAGATCAAATTAAATTAATCACACCTTACAATATCTATACGGACGGATACATATAGACGGTAAAACAGGTGCAACCCTAATAATTTACCATGAAGGCAAACAACTTCAAGAATACAAAATTAAGCTAAGAAATAAGAACTCAGTCTTTCAGGTGGAGGCCATAGACATCTTCAAAGCTATCAACATCATTGATGCACAAGGCCTCAGATCTGTAACCATTTAACCCACTTCACACATCACCAATAATACATGCCATACAGAAAAAATTAGCAGCTGCAACTTCAAACATCAATGTAAGCTGGATTAAAACGCATCAAGGTGATGTTGGAAATGAGTGCGCAAACATCGTTGCAAAGGAAGCCTCAAAAATGGATGAATCCGAAGCATTAGTGATGGTTCCATATCCAAGATCTTCACTTATCAAACAACTGAAGCACTTCACACTTCAGAAATGGCAGTCTCTGTGGGACAATGCAACAATAAATCGAATGACCAAACATCTACTCTCAGAAGTCTCTAGTAAGCTAACATATGATAATCCATACCTCAACCAACTGCTAACATTTCACGGCCCATTTCCACAATACTTCCAAAGATTCAGAAAGGCAGTTTCTTCCACCTACATCTGTGAAGCCCAAGGGGATCCTTTCCACTATGTCGTAGAGTGCCCAGAGACTGAGAAATACCACCTAAGGAAAGAACTCCCAACAGACCAACATGGAGTTCCTGAGATTCTGCTTGAAAGATCGTCACAGCAGATTACTCCTCACAAAGCTGATGATTCATCTCAACAAACGAGGACTAGAACATTGTCAGTATTTATTCCACGATTCCACAGACGATGTAGAAGATTCCACAGACGAGTAAGAAAGCTATTCTTAAAGTTAACTTTCTTCCACAATTAGTAATGGTGTATAAAAATTTTTATGAACTTAATGAAATTTATGAATTTTATGTTCTGAATTGTTTGGACTTTTCAAACATTATATGCCTGCTTTAGAACTTTAAAAACTTTTTGAATCCTATTCCCTTTTAGTACCTTAGAAACCTTTTAAATATTTTTTTAACCTAAAATGCTTTTAAAACCTAAGGTGCTTATTAAACTTGTATAAGCTGCCTGCCTGTATATAGTTATCAACTTTTGTATCATGCCATTTTTTTCATAATTAAGTGTTCATACTATTTATAATACTACTTTCAATATATATATATAATGTTTTTCATGCCATAATTACCCTAGAAATTATTAACTGTCTTTTTAATGATTGTAAATTGTTTCTCCATTGTTTGTTGTATGCGTCATCATGTTATATTATATTTTTAACTCAGAGAAAATTTTTAATGATATTGCCTGATGTTTAACGCAGAGCTGAAAGCCCCTTAAAATGTTTTGTAACTTCTTGCTACCAATTTGTAAGCACAATTTCTTTGCCTTGTTAAATGCCATGATGGTGGCACCCACACGGACCTCGCAGAGGTGTAAATCATACTAGGTGTTGGAGAGACGGCACCCGTTAACCTTAAGGTTCAGTCCGTGGTCTCCCAACACAGTTATGTGTGTTATGTCAATGTGTTAATCAATGGAAAGCAGATTCTCAAACTGATGCTTTAGTCCTTTTATAAAAAAGCTAATTCGTACTTTTATAAAAAGAATCCATTATATTAACAAAATGAACTTTGATAATATTCTCAGACATTCAATGGTGAATTTCTTCTTGTTTCCTACCGCTTGAAGAATGCTATTTAAAGACAAACAGCAAATTCATCGACTAGTCGGATTTACGATGCCGTCTCAATACGATGTCGTCTCAATACTATGCCCTGATTACTTATGTGTAATGTATATGAAACTATATCTGACATCATGGATAGCTTAAACCAATGAGAATTGAAATAAATTAACAAGCTATTTTGAAATTTAGATATTTTAATACCGAGAAATAAACTTATCATTGAACGTATCTGTGGAATCAAATTAAATATTTGGTTCACAGCTTCTTAAATAGTTAATAAATTTGGAGTTTTTACATTATTAGAGAATGTTTGGAAATTGGTAAATGGGCTTATTCGTACTTCTTATGTTTTTTTTCTATTTAATAATTTTTTTACTACTGTATCTTACTAAAACATTTAATATTATATCTCAAGGAGCATTCTCATATACCTATATTCTAATTAAACTAGTTTAGTAGTTTATCTAGTTTATAAAGCCTAATCTTGCTTAGTAGATTTGTATTTATATTATTCTTATAGTTTATATAATTTAGTTAATCTAGTTTGGTATTTTAAAATCTGATAATTATAACAAAAATATAATGCTCAGATACCTAATATTACAATCTAGTTTAATAAGTTAATCTAGTTTAATATATTATTATTAAAAACTGACAACAATTGCAAAAAAATTTTTTTTCACCCTTCACTTGTGCACTTATGATTGAAAAATGAAATTCTATATTTTATTATAATATTCTTGTTAGTATTATAACAAATTTAATGTATTAGTATTATTGTAATTTCTAACTAGTTTCTTATACTAAATAAATACTAAAAGTGTAACTTTCGATAGCGTGTTTATTCTTTGTAGTTTTTTAATGAAAGTGCTTCAGAAATACATAAAATTATGCACTAAATACTCTTGCTAGTTTCAGTATATGCAAATGTAAAAAAGGGTTTTCAGGTGGAATATTTATTAAGTTTTCCCCAAGAATCGAATGTGAATCTAAATTTATAGTAATTTAAGGGGGAAAGGTTTTATCCATATTATAACAAGTTCCTACAATGTTATCTTTCTAATATTGTTGGAACATTAGGAATGAAAAAAAATAAAGAATTTTTGTACTAGGAAATTGTTGGAATATTCTTGAAGCTATAGATTGATGCTTTACTACAGCAATTAAAGTTTTTTTAAAAAAAATTTGAGGTTTTTAAAAAATGATAGCACATAAAAGGTCGATAAAACACACAAAGAAAAACAAAATTTATTTTTAATAAATAGTGCCTTTTATCGTTGTATCTCAGTTTCTTTTCTGCATTTTCAGATTTTTTTTTCTTCATTGCACTCTGAATGATTTTAAACATTATTGAAGGAACTGTTTAAAAAATCTGTACATGCATTACGAACGGCATGCATAATGCATTTAAGAGCCATAAATGTTCAATTCTTCATTACAGTTGTAAAAACAAATGTAAAATCAGATATTCTTTTGAAATAAACCATGGCTTGCAGCATTGCGTGTTACGCAATGGACGGAATAAATCCACAAATACAGTTAAATATCAATTTAATCAAAGTGCATTTTCAATATTTAGTCAGCTAATCACTTTAAATTTCGTTTCTTGAAATTTTTTTGTTATTCAAATTTTCAATAAAACAATGCTTGTTAATAAATTTCTTTTTGATAAAATAATGTTTGCTAGCTGAAATTAATCTACTTTTAGATTCAGGTTTGAATTTTCTTTCTTCTTTAAGCGAATAAAAAAAACTAAACTCTTCTCAGCATTTGTATTACTATATCATAACATTCGTACTATCAAAACTTTTGTTCCTGGCAATTTGCTTAACCTCTTATGATTTGTTAAAATGAAATTTAAAACATCGGATGCACTTTGTAGGTGAACGTCTTCAATTCTTTTATCAATATTAATGCTAATTACGTTTTAATAATGCATTATACAAAACTGATATATATATATATATATATATACTATAAAAGCTAATCTTTTTCTCATTAACTTTTTTTTTTATCATTCTTTATCTTAAGTTATTTTTCGATTAATTTTCTAACCCTAGCTTATAGCTCTAGTGCGATGTGTATGAAAAATGTTTCTCCGAGAACTAACATTATGTTTAGAAACAAATAAGGACAAATCTTTATTTTTGCTCACATGTATTCATCTATGTTTAATCATAGATTAATTATTGAACAGATAATGATAATACTAAGAATAAATTTATAAATTGTTTAAAAAATAGTGTTTGCAGAAAAATAATTAATTGCCAAAAATTAAATGTGAAAGGAATTACATGACAGTAATGAGTAAAATTATAAAAAACATATGAGTTAATCATACACGTTCTTTCAAAATTATATAAATTAAGTAATACACGTTTAATGATTAATTTAATAATTTCATTATTAATGTAATAAAATTACTATTTCACTAATAGACGAAGTCTTACGAACTATTCATCATTTTTTTTATAAATTTTAAACTTTAATAAAAGCAAAAATGTGGGAACAAATTATTTTACTGAAATATCTTTCGTCACAATTTTTGTTTCCATTCCTAGCGAATTGTCTTGTATTTTGTATCTTGTATGAAATACCGATTTATAAATCTTTTTACTTCTCTTTTTGTTATACAGAAAATAAAATAGACTATAAGTTTTACAGTATAAAGTTCGCCAAATAAATTTTGTTAGATTTTTTGCAAGAATTTACTTTCTTTTATTATCTTTAAAAGGGAAATAAATCCCGTTTTGATATTAACTTACCAAGTTACTACATTTGGCGATATATTAATTCTAGAAATTCAATCTATTTTTCTGATAATTATTGTGTGTGTGTGTGTGTGTTTTGGCCAAAAAATTTATTTAAAATGTTCATATTAGAAATGTGATGAAATTCATACTATGTCCCATTAATAAGTTATTATTATTCATCCCAATGTAACTTGTAAATTTCTCTTTTTAATTATATTTAATACTTTAATTTCGCCAACGCATGCATTAATGTTGTCAAATGATATTCCTAATCTAAACAAGATGTCTCTGACTGCAACTTACTACTAGCATGTTCTTAAACATTAAAATTTTTCAAGAATTCTTAGTGATATGAAAATGTTTTCATCTCCAGAATAAAACGAGTTTCAACTAATAGTTGGTTTTCTTGTTGTGTTGTTCATATGTTGTCGCAAAAAATTCGATTCGACGAAATTTACACAAATGAAATAGAAGACTAATACTGTAATAATGTATTTAATAAAATGTAACTATTGAGTTGTTAATGATGTAACTAATATAAAAAAGTAATAATCTAAATAATAACGAAGACTAATAATGTAACTAATATTTCGTTTTATTTAAAATAAATTATTTTTTTATTTTATAAATAATTTTACAGTTAATCTTTCAAGCAGTATCATAGAAATATTTATGCAATTTAATCAACACGTTTTTGTAGCAAAACTAACTAAACAATGATTCCAAGAATATTATCTTAACATGCTTTTAATTTGAATTCTTTAGAAATGAAAAGCAACAAGTTTTAACATTTAAGCAAATTAATTATTTGTCACAAAATCTAATGGTATATGATAATATACACGAAATATTTCTAAATAGTTTTATTAATAATTTCGATATTAAGTTAAGAATCTATACATATAATAAGAAAAATCTGTGAATTCAGCTTAACTGCATGCTAAATCATTTTAGCAAGCCTTACAGTTCTTGTCCAAAAAAATTGTCTATTTCTGTCACACTGTACTCATCTGCACATTTTTCGACATAAAAACTTCTCGAATCTATTCTTTATTCCTCCAGTCGACTTCTAATCGAAAGGTGAAAGAAAAAAGTAGGAAGAAAAGAGGGAAAAATTCCTCAGCAATCCGCCCTCCCACACGTCCCGTCATTCCCTGCGGCCATTCGTGACGTCAAACGGTAGGAGGCGTGGCTTAACGAGCATTCAGAAACTGGGATATCGGAGGGAGCTTCCTTCTGTCGGCAGCCCGGTTTGTCACTTTTTGCAAAACTAAACTATTCGATACAGAGACATGGAGCACGAGTTCGATGAAAATTGGGTTTTGGAGAAATTTCTGGACATGAATTTCCACGGCTGACGACCACCATGTGGTGGTGGTGGTGGACACTGTCGTGGCTGCTGTTGTTTGGTTGCTCCGGCCCGTGTGCGGGGAATCCGGATGCAAAGAGGCTCTATGACGACCTGATGAGCAGCTATAATCGCCTAATCCGGCCGGTCAGCAATAACAGCGATACTTTGACTGTAAAAATGGGACTCAAACTCTCGCAGCTTATTGACGTCGTAAGTACACCTATTTGAATCCGGTGTTGCCTTGTTTCTTTCAAATCGCTTTTTGATTTTCAATTCGATTCATATTTTGAAAACAAAAATTGAATGTGACTGCCTTGCAGGTATAAGCATATATTTATATACATTTAAATTAGATTTATTACCAAAACCAACTAACAGGTGTTTATTATTCTACTTTAAAAAACATTGATCTCATATTTGTGAATTGATCATTATTTAATCCTGACAACTTAAAATGTCTTTTTTTTTTCATTCAATAGAAATCTAGATGTATTTTACTACATTTAAAAATTATTCTTAGGTTTAAAAGATTGTTATTAGTTGTGTTGAATATCAAATTGAATACATTATTCGATTTTTCTTTAATATTTTGTTTTGAGGCAAGTCTATAACATCACACTACGTGATCAATTAGAGAGTGTTATATGTCATTAGATAACCTACTAGTATATCATTTTGGAAATAAAATCGATCAAAATTGCGATAAATAGACAATTTACTATTAAGATATGTATTCTAAGTTGAATAATGTTGAGCATCACTGAATTATCCAACAATATATCATTTTGAGGAAAAGTCGATCAAAACAGCGATATATACAATGAAATTCATACTTCATCATTCAGAGGCAGTGTTATGTATTGCAAAGTATTGAACATACTTCTGAATATTGATGTGACACTTTTGACCCCAATTTGAAACATGTTTATATATATATATATATATGTATCGAAATAACATAGTCATTTTTAATAAATACAAATAAATTAATCATTGCATATATTTTTTTAGAAAAATAATTTTTATAATTCTTTGTAAAATATTCATTAATCAAAGTAGCCTTTATTCAACAACATTAATGACTGTTGAATAAAGGCTTGTATGTATGTGATATTTGCTTTCTGTCGCTTTATTAATAGCGGGAAACTATTTTAGTTTAAATTAACTATATGATTGTTATATTTAATGTAAAAATATTCACACACATATAATTAAGAACTTTTTATATTTGAAGAAAACTTTTGTATTTGCTTATATTGTGATAAAAATTATGGATAATTTATATGTGTAATAAAAACGTTCTATACATACTTCATGTAACAAAGTAATAACATGTTTGCAAATTAGTTATGATACTTCTTACAAAGGCTACTCGTTTTTTGATTTAGTATAAAAAACTGTGTATTCTTATATAAATGTTGTAGGAAGTTCTTACAGCTTATGCTAAGAATTAACCTACAAAATTTTCATCGGTAAAGAACAACCTGCATACCTTCTGAATAATGTCTTGGGATCAAATGAACGCTAATAAAGTTCTTATAAAATATTTTTTAAAATAGCCTATAGTCCATGTTTTGGGAGGATTTATTCCTCACATCAAAAATAAGTTTAAAACATAAATATGATTTAATTGTACTTTGCTTCAAATTTTAATTATCAAAGAAGGAAATTGTTTATATTAAAAAAATAAAATAACTTTCTTAAGTACTTAAATAATTCATTTATATTTTATAGAAATCCTTACAATTACAATGCGTGTAAAAGTATAAAATCATATATAAAGTCACTTTCTTAAATACAAATGTAATGTTCTTAAAAGAGAAGGAAAATAAATTGAATAAAATTTTGGATTCTTTATTGTTAAATTTTCAATATCATATTTTTACTTCATGCTTAAAATTTTCTTTGTCATGTTTCCCGATGAAAGCAAAATAAAACAATCTTTTAGAAAAGGATTATTAATTTATTTAAAGGATTTCTTAAAATTTGCATTTATGTGTGAACCGATAACGGATCTGTAAATTCTGTTTCTCCCTGATGGCAGGCGTATAGCAGAGAAGCGCTCTTGTGTTAGGATTTTTCAAGCATGTTCTCTTACAGAGATAATTCACTTTCATTATAGGGTGTAAAAACAATAGATATTTGCACATTGAAATTTGAAATTAAAATTCGAGTATATATATAATATATACTCGAATTTTAATTTCAAATTATATATATATATATATATATATATATATATATATATATATATATATATATATATATATATATATATATATATATATATATATATATATATATATATATATATATATATATATATATATATATGTGTGTGTGTGTGTGTGTGTGTGTGTGTGTGTGTGTGTGTGTGTGTGATAATTTTATGGAAGATTTTGATTTATATTTTATTTGAATATTTGTTTGCTTTTCATTTGAAATGTATATATCGATGTAAGAAATTTAGCCACATTTCATATCAGAAAATTGAGCATTATTTAAATTATATTCAAAACATTTTTCCACCAAATAAAAAGCATTTTCTTTTTAAAAAAAATACTGCCTAGTTTAAAAAAGATCATTTGATTTAAAATGAAAATTTTTGAGAAAGTATATGGTTTTAAGCAGACAAAACATTCTTTTTTAAATTTATCTATTTATTTAATAATTATTATATTATGAGACGTTATTTAAAAAATTATGCTAAACAATTAATCTTAATTTGTAATAAATAAATTTATAGCTTTGAAATTAAACAGTTAAATAACATTTTTAAACTTTTTTTGGGTATTAAAAATAATTCTTACTACAATATAAATAAGTAAATGGAAAATAATTTTTTCTATTATAGTATTTCTAACAAGGAATAGAGAATTAATATGACATAACTTATATCAAAAATTATTTTAATTAAATTCTTTAATAGTTAAAAATTTTTGGAACCGATACTTTTTGATAAAGCAACTAAACTTACAAATATATTTACGTATACTTTTTTAAATCATATTGAATTTTAAACGCAACAGTAACTTAAAAAGTAAATACTTATTTAAAAACACAAATTATATTTTACATAATATTTTTAGCATGTTCATTGTTTTGCAAAATTTTCTCGTAGTATTTTCAATAGTATTTTGAAATTTTATTTATAGCGTAAGATGGCATAAATATTCACTTTAGAACATTTTATTTAAAAGTTAATAAACAAAGAAAAATTTAATAATTGGGTAATTATAAAATATATGATTAAAGAAATGTTACGTTGCTAATTTTCTTTCTATTTAAAACTATATTTTCGGCATAAATTCATTTGTTAGCAGTGAATAATATTCTGACACTAAATAAATTTCTCAGGGTATAAATTGGTTAATTGTTTTACATTAAAATTGATTAAACCTCAACTATTATTCTTCCTTGGTCTAAAAATATTTCATATATATTTAATTTTTTGATATACATCAATAGTATTTTATTAACATTTCCTTATATTAACCTTCTCCAAATGAAAGCTTTAGTAATTACAAATATTTATTCAGATGCAGTTAACTTTACAAAAGTTACATAAATGGTTCTTGTGTGACTAACGATAAATTTTAATCTAATATTTTATTGTTTAACTCTGTATTGTTTATATATTATATCTGGATATTAGAGATTTAGGAAATTAAACTGTACAATAAATTAATTGTACAATAACGTCAGAGATGAATGTTAATATGCTGATTTTGGTATCATGTATTTATGTCAAATTTCTTTTCCTTAAAAATTTTAAGGAATTATTGACGATGAAAATATTACAATTTAGTTATCAAGATATGAGTAGCTTATTATTGTTTGGAAAATAATAATACAATTTGACTAAAGTAAACTATGTTGTAATCAAAGATTAGGTTTGTTTGTGTAAATCCAAGTAATATATATATCTATATATCTATCTATATATCTATCTATCTATATATATATATATATATATGTGTGTGTGTGTGTGTGTGTGTGTGTGTGTGTGTGTGTGTGTGTGTGTGTGTGTGTGTGTTTTTCCCATCCATTATAAATATAAAATATATTTATATTAATTACTGTCATTTAACGTGAACATAATTTTGTACTAGGGATATAAGATAAATATATTAGTAAATATATACTAATTGTATTTTGTAGTACTAAAAACATATAATTATAAATTCAATGTAATCTTTGCTAAATTTTAAATTTTAATCACAAAATAGGACAATTAAGCAGGATAACGATTACGCTTAAGAATTATATCTTTGTTCTTGGTTTAATGTGACTGTATTGCTGTTATAAATTGAAAATTTAATTTTGTTTTATTTTTTTTATGTATAGGTTTGAAAGAAACAGGAAAAATCATTCGAATTCTTTGAAATTTAAATATTAAACTCAATATATATGACTATAAAAACTAAACATTTTATTTCAATTATTTATTTTCTATCTAAAGAAAAATTTCTAAATTTTTTTTAAATTAATTTTTAGGGAAAGGAAACATATGAAATTTAAAACAGGGAATTTCTACTTATCATGATTGTCAAAAGAAATGTTTTAAGCATGCGTTATAATAAATGAAGAAGTTAAGACGTGCATACGTGCATAAGAAGAAACAAGAGTTTTTTTTTATGTTTGCTTGCTGTAAATAAACAATCATTTTTAATGTGATTGTTATATCAATACTAGATTGTATACAAATGGCGTAGTATAGATAGAAAATGTTGAAACACAAGAAATAACTTTTAATCAGTTTAATTCAGAAAACCTATAATAGGAATGATTTTATCACCAGTTCTTGTTCTTGTATATGTAAAAACAATACATATAGAGTTATAATGAATAACATAAAATATTATCTTTCAATGAATAAGTAATACTTCAAATTGTAAATTTTTCCGGTGAATAGATATATATGTGATTAAATAGAATAAAATTTATCTTAAACAAAAAAAAACATCTAGTAATATGCTAAAAATATCGAAACAATCTCTTTTAAAATTTTTAAATATCAGTGATTTGTAATGACTTTAGATGTGTGAAATTATATTATAATAAGTTTTAGACCAAAATATAAAAAAATGAATCAGAAAAAGGACTTTCTAAATTAAAGTTTTTTGTCATAGCCAAAAATTAAAAGCAAGTAAAATTAAAATAAATAAAAATTTTGGTTTACAGAAAAAAGTAATCTACATTATTGCAATTATTATTTAAAAAGCATTCAATTAAACTCTCTAAGCTTTATATATTCCCAATAATAATGTATAAAATAATAAAATAACAAGTTATATTATTTATTCAAAATATCTTTTTTAATTTGAAATTTTCTCTAAGAACATCCTTACAAAAATCACCTCTATTAAAAAATGTATTTAAATTTTTAAAAAATGAATCAGAAAAAGGACTTTCTAAATTAAAGTTTTTTGTCATAGCCAAAAATTAAAAGCAAGTAAAATTAAAATAAATAAAAATTAAAACAAAAATAAAATAAAGTAAAAAATTATATCTAAATTAAATAATATCAAAATTAAAATAGAAATATTATTATTGTGATTGTCTTTTTGCTATCGATTTTATTGTTTAAATTAAAAAATAGGATGTTTTTTAACACTGGGTGGAACTGCTTAACTAATAAAACTTCTTTAAACTTCATTTAGTTTTTTTTATTTTTTTAAATTCTAAAAAGAGTAAAACATTATTTGATTTAACCTAATTATATTATTTATATTTATTCATATTCAAAATTATATCATATATATAATTAGGAATAACAAAAAAACATTTGATTAAGTTCAAGACTTTATTTCAATTGCAATCAATAATATTAAAAAATGTTAGATTATTAGCAATATATATATATATATATATATATATATATATATATATATATAGATAGATAGATAGATAGATAGATAGATAGATAGATAGATAATAATAAAGTTAATAGCAAATTTACAATATTTTATATATATATATATATATATATATATATATATATATATATATATATATATATATATATATATATATATATATATGTTAATAAAATATTCTAAATTTGCTCTATTAACTTTATTTTCCTTAATAGAGAGAGAGAGATTATTATAGTATTACGCTAAACTTAAAATAATACGCTGTTACATTTTGCATAGCATTAAAATTCAGTATAGTATGAAACATAAATATAAGATATATCATTAGAATACAGTAAAAATATTGTTGTATTTCAAATGCATATCTGTACATTTATAGTAAATTTTACAGCTTATTGCTATTGAAGTAGTTTTCTTTTTACATTGCTTTCTACCCAAAATGCAACACCAAAATAAAACTTGAGATTTCTCAGCAAAACTCATTTGGTAGATAGCACGTTATACAAAAATCAAATCAATATTATAGCCTCCAGTGAACTATGGATGACAATAAAATCGTAAACAGTATGGCTGTCATTGTTGGCTTTAACAGTTCTACCCTCTTAATCATAAATTAAAATGTCTTTAGATGCATTTGTTGGGCATAGCTGACCACTTGTCTTCAACATGTTGCAAATTTGATTTTGTGTAGCAATGGATACGATACCTGGTGAAGTTGTTATGTAGTCATGGACTACATGTTTTCAAATGACGATAGATCAAGAGAGTAAACTGGTCAAACATCACTTCAATTTAATTAGTAAAGAACAGGCGGCCCACTTGTCTATTAGTTAGCGTGCCTGACTACGGATAGGGAGGCCCTGGGTTCCAATCCCGGTTCGGGAATGAATGTATTTTCTCTCACCTGTCTTTTCCCTTTCCTTGTATGAATGATTTGTGAATGGTTACCTGATCTATAAACGGCTCCCGATGGCATGTGTGCATATTGAAGAAGTCTGACTCCACACCAAATATGGTTCAGTTAGAAAAGGGGAGCAGCGCACTCCAATTTGCCAGCCTAGCTGACACACGAGAACAACAACAAGTAAAGAACACTTGAATATTGCCTAGACGTGTATCAGTGTTTTATCCCGTTAGAATAAGGCTGGTGGAAAGAGCTGAATGTATGGGAGGTCTACAACATCTCAAAGATGTAATGCTGGAATTTATTGCATCGACATAGCCTACTATGTAGATGCTGGACTTAAATCCTATACCAATCCAAGCATGCGTGGTACCTCATGCAGGACTAGAATGACGATGCGCAAAACAGTTCAGTAGAATCTCACTTCTGTGTCGCCAGACTAAATCAAAAAGTTGTGGTGTTGCAGGAAGACATGATTCGTTAGTAAAAACAAAGTCATTTCATTCTATTGCTCACGCCCAACGTTCACCATTGGTGGTATAAACTCCTGTAGTTTAGATTCATAAATCAATAATTGAATGCTTTGAGGACATTCCGCTTAGCTTAAAACGATGTAAACTGGAGCAAGTGGACATCAAATGATGCGTAACAAACTGAATATATTATGCTATGATTCCTGATGTGACTGAGCAATTCATCGTTGGCAAACGCAAAACATTCCCTATCTTCAAGTGCAATTGATCTCGTCTTTCCACCGTTCCCCGGCCTCCAACGATTGTAAATCCGAATCAATGGTCATCGTACACTATGACTAATTTTTCTGTAGGATAAGTTCTGTTGTTCTGCCTCTGACAAACTCAGAGACTTGTTCAAAAGACAATGGATGTCTTCTAGGAGGCATAGATAAACAGCTTTACGTGAAAAAATCTAAAGAAAAACCAAGCGTTATGTTTTAAATTGTTAATCGTCTTTCTCTCTCTTCTTCCTCTATATAAAGCTTACAGGTGGCACTACCATCGCCTGTGATGTGCATATGCGTATATCAACGCTATTGACTTCGTCGAACAAACGC
This sequence comes from Latrodectus elegans, assembly GCA_030067965.1. Taxonomy (NCBI): domain Eukaryota; kingdom Metazoa; phylum Arthropoda; class Arachnida; order Araneae; family Theridiidae; genus Latrodectus; species Latrodectus elegans. Next base: position 35,273,527 of record CM057819.1, read on the forward strand.
GTGGTATAAATTTCACATGGTATGAAGGCTTCCTTCAGGGTGTTGCATTTTGGAGGGCCAGCAGTACACTAATAATAACATCTAAAGCAGTGACATTAGCTCATCTTTGAAGATTTCAAATTTGGTTTTGTAATTATAAATTTATCAAATAAATTGAATTCGGTAAATGAAGAAAATAGTAATTGATGTAACTGCATACTATGGATATTAGCCGTTTTGCTAGGTAAATAGTATCCAAATTGGCTTTGAATTGAACAAATATTTGGTACAATTCCCTTTTTGGATATGAGTATTTATAATGAGTCTGATTTTACTCTAAATTGGAGATGCTCATTGAAAGTAAAAATGCCTTCGAGAGTAAGAAATGAATATAACGTGTGAACACAATCCGACATACAACGTTACATTCATTCAACTATTCGCATTTAGCCTAAACTGCAATTTGATGATTAATGACTGCTCTTGTGCAATGTATTATACTAGAAATAAATTTTCTTCCATGTACTAAATGATCATTGTGTACCGTATTTTGCTTAAATTTTATAATAACGAATTAAAATACTTCAAAATAAACTAAATGTAAAGAAATAATGAGTTTATTTTAAATTATTTTCAAAATGGACATTTTTTATATTAGTCGATATGTGTTTAGATGTAGTTAATAATTAATTCCCATATTAGGGAGGGGCCCTCCATTTCTATAAGAAATGCAGGATTTTGGTATGAGTATCATTTTTAAAATTTATATTTAATATAAAAATCTTTTGTCAGTATCTGAAACCAAATGTTAAACCTAATTAATTTATAATTTTGGCGAATCATACCAGTTTAAGTTGCAAACAAATAACTGACCAAAAATTTGCTTTATGTGCTTCTTTGCATAATAATGTAATTTTTATTCCCATTGTTTACTCATATTAATTACTTTTTTGCTGATAATTTTTTAATTTTAAGCACTTAAAATTATTTATGCTGAATTTTCATTCTAATAGCAAAGTATCGTAATTATTACGAAAAATTGTATTTCAATTTTTATATTTTAAAAGATGAGATTTCTATAGCATTAATTAATTCTGTAGCACAAATTCTACTTAGTAAGAAATGTTAAGGAACATTCAAGAAGTTGCTTGTTTTACTAAATAAGCATGTAAGTATATTTATGCTAGCAATTTTGATTTCTTTCAAAATTGGTGAATCTATTGATTGTGACCTCAATGCTTCCCTAATACTAAATCAATATTTCACTTTGACAAAAAAATAAAAAATATATAAAAAATGGCGTCTTTAAGACAGATTGGATGTATAAAAAATATTCTTCCAAGACTTTTTTTCAGAGAAAATAAAATTAATAAAGATATTCCATTATGGAACTCTGTTTTGTTAGTAAGAATAAATTTGTTTTTCCTTAATTTAAAGAAAAACAAAATAAAACTGCATTATAGAGAAAAGTGCCTAAAGATATATGCCGTACTTTCTTCATTTTATTTTAAATTTTCTTCTTTTTTCCCGTCTTCGCTGTAATTGAGTTAAAAGTTTTGTGGGAAGGTGCTTCTAGAGTTGCTATTTTTTTTATTATTTTACTCGTGTCTGCAGTTGCAAAACTCTATCTCTTTTCTGTAGTTATTTTTTGATAATCAATTTCTCTTATATCTGGAACAAAACTATTTATTGATTTTTTTTCAAAAATGTTTGTTACCCTTAGCATCAATTCGAATTTTCAAGTATGAAGTAGTTTTCAGCTTTACTTCAATATTTATTTATGAAAAAATTATTTCTTAATATCTAAGGTTTTAAGTATTTTGCTTTTATTTTGAAATACGTGTTTGGTATATTAAAACGTAAAATGCTTTACTTTTAAACCTATTTTCAATGCGGATTTAAAAGCATTTATGTTTAAAAAATTTTTTTAGTTTTTGATTTTTAGTTTCAAGTACAAAAAATATTTTTCCCTGCGATTTAAGGTAAAAACTGTTTTATTAAAATCGTAAATACCTTTTTAAAACATACGCTTTTAAAATAATAGTGTAAAAATCACCAATATTAACTACTGTAAAAATGGAAAGTTAATTCTATATTAAATTTAAGTGCTAAAAAAAGATATATAACATTAGCATTGCACTATTTGTTACTTCCGTAACTTACTCAACAAACATGATTTTGAGCATATATAAATAATATTAGCAAATTAAGGATTTCATTATGGTTCATTATGGTTTATTTTCACACACACAAAATGTCTTGTGTATGTGAAAATCCTACTTAAGAAAAGAAAGTAAAAATTTATAAAAAGAAGTCAGTCTGATACAGTTAGGTGCCGAAAAACGAAAAGAATGTTAATATGAATTTGCCTACATATTTGATTTCCCATTTGAAGTAAACAGTCAATGACAAACTGGTTAGTGTTATTTGGTGGACAGGAAAAAAATGTCGTACTTATGCATGTATGTTAGTGCTTGAGAGTCTTCCAAGTGTCCTTCCTTACTACACATGAATATAGCCGACTATCCGTTGCTGTGAAAACTGTAAATTTTTATATAAAAGTTTTGTATTTCTGTTTAATTATTAACCATAAAGTAGCTGTTTCTTTCATTCCAGTTGGGATCCTAATTACGCTACTTTATTACAACTCTAATTGGTTTAAAATATCCATGACGTCAGACAAAGTTTCATCACATCATATTCAGACAGAGTCGTTTATTCGACATGTCAACGAATTTACTGCCTGCCTTCTAATCTCAATTTTTGTGTGGCAGCAAACAAAACGAAGTTCACCATCGAAAGTCGGAAGTGTCGTCGGCGATGAGAAAAATACGTTCACGAGTTTTACTAGTAATAAAGAAGTGTTTTTAATTAAAACTTTTTGGCTTATAAAAATTTTGAAAATTATAAAAATTATTTACAGTTCTAAATAATTAGTTTTCAAATTTTCAAATCTTCAGCGATATTACTTTCTAAATTGAGAACATTAAAAGTAGACCAGAAGAAAACGCAAAATCAAATAGACAAGTCAAAATATACGCTAAATGGTTTGATTTAATTTTGCAAGGGCAATTTAAATTTGTAATTATTTTTGTCTATTTGGTGATATTTTTGGTGATTTGACAGCATTTTAAAATGCCAAAATGTTACTTGGCGAAACAGTTATACGATTAGTCAATGAGTTGAGTCCCGTTAAATACATGTCGGTTTAAAATTACAGTTAAAAGGTGAAGTGAGAGTTTGATCTGGAACTGGTTATTTCACATGACAACTTACTGGACAGCAATCTTAATTAATATTTAACCTAATTATAAATTATATCTGCATGATGGTCTTTGATTTCATTCATAATGCTTAAATAATATAGATCTTGTACCAGATGGATTTCCTCACGTTCAAGCCACGGAGAAAATAATAAGGAAATATGTAATCAATTACCCAATTATTAATTCAGCCAATTATTCCTTATTTCGGTTTTGAAATTGAAACCATTATTAAACCACTACTAACGCTTAATTGGAACCACGATTATGAAGAAATAATCTTTTTGTTGTACTTTGTCATTCTTACCCGCAAAATTCCACTTTTAGCTATATGTGCATATTAATGATATTTCAAAAGTCATTATTTCAAAAGTCATTTATAAATAACTCAATTCAATAGATATTGTATAACATATTTCGCATAATAATACAAAAGACTTCTTATCACTGAAAGATTTATGGTTACCATGAAGGAATAAATCTTTAAGCTTTTTTGGAGGGAGGAGAAACCTCACACACATAAAAGTCTAGTCAAAGAATGTGAAAATTAAATTCAAATATTATCGGCAGGTGGTGTTTCATACTTTATATAATAAAAGATTTTCAAAAGAGAATTGAAACTCTACAGGGATAGACATCGAATCTGTTGCAATATATATATATATATATTTGTATATTATATTACGTGCGCGCCACACACACATAAAATTTATATTTTAAAGTATGAATGCAATTTTATAAAATTTTCCAGCAAAATTAATTAAAATTTTTTGATTAACGAGTATAAAAATTTCTATAAAATAGCACAATAATTTACCTATATAGAATATAATAAAAATTGAAAAAGAATGCAATAAAATAATCTTGTAATAATTTACATGTATATTATTGTAAAATTGTAAAAATTGTAATTAAATTATCTTACCTAATGTAAATCAATTTACACCAAAATATCACAATTACAATCAAATATTACAATAACTACATTAACTGTACCATAAACAAAAGTAAACAGCAATTGAAAATTTAAATATGAAAAAGCAATAAAAATACTAAAATTTATAGAAGAGTTTGATTAAATTTTTCAAATTTCATGAAGGTTGCTTTGTGTTTCTAATTACATTTATTTCATATGGCTTATATGTGCTGACAGAGAATCTGCCAGTCAAATATTATTTGAATTGAGCCTTAATCAAATGACGAAGTCTGCATTAAAACTGGTTTTCCAAACTACACTTCCACATCATATCTGTAAAGAGACAATTTGCTTTAAGTTAAATATTTTTATAGATTACTCGAAAATGTATTCCTGACAAGAAAAAGACGTCTTTTTATTCTAGTTTTACGGGAGAGAACGCTTTATGTATACAAATAAAATTTAAGTAGCAAATAAGTAATAATATACCAAAATAAATATATTAAACTAAATATATGTTGAGCAGCAGACATGAGAAAATTTATTTTCATCGAGAAAATTAAATAAAAATTTCCAATTAATTTCAAAATATAATCTAAAATGTATTTTGATTGGTGTAAATACATTTACTGAAAAGTAAAAAAATATTGAATGGTGTATAAATATCAAAACAAAACCACATCTTCTTTTGAAAAAATTCAGAATTTTGTCATTTTCTGACTGAAAATTGAGTTGAAAAATGCTCGCTTAGGTTGATAAAAAATTAATGATTATCAAATTCAAAAATTATTTTTCAGAGTTGGAAGAGGCTAATAAAAATATCTAACAACCAATGTCTTTTGACATTAATATTAATGATTAAATTTATGTCAGACATAAAATTTTAAGCGAAATTGCGATGTTTTACATTTAGGAAATATTACAGGAAATACTTAAAACTAATAGCCAATACTTGTGGGGGTGTTAGAAAAGAACAAAGGATACTTATCCTATAAATATAAGTTAGAGCTTGACGAGACGATGAGATTGAATAACCTTATATATATATATATATATATATATATATATATATATATATATATATATATATATATATATATATATATATATATATATAATATATATATATATATGTATATATAATATATATATATATATATATATATATACTACTGAATTTAAGAACACCATATTGAATAACATCACTTCTAGGAACTTGAATAGTAACGAGTATACTGAGTGAAGCAATATGTATTTGCTTTAAAATCTAAATATTTTTTCCAATGGCTGCTTGTAGACAGTTACAACTCTAACAGAGTCTATTAATCTATTGTTCCCTGATACCCAAGGAACTGGCCAGAAACAGCGACCTCTTAGCCCGCAAGGCGTTGTCCCGGGTGCCTTACAGGGGGTGGGTCACCATCGCACCCTCACACATGCCATAGGGACTCGTTTATTGGGTAGGCATCATTCATACTTCATTCACACACACAAGGAAAGGACAAAGACAGGATAGAGAGAGAGAGAAAGTACATCCATTCCTGAATCGGGATTCGAACCCAGGACCTTCCTATCCGTAGCAGGCACGCTGACTACTGGACAAATTGGCCGGCAAAAAACTAAATATTTTAAATATTTCAAATTTTTTTATGCGTGTGAATATAAATAAAATGTTATGTTTTATTGATGTTACTTTTTTGTATCGACATGGTTTTTGTAGGCGACGGAAAGTGGCTGTAATGTTAAAATTAAAGCTATACATTTATCATGTTAAAAAAAAACTAATTTAATTTGAATTTTTTTAAAAATACAATATATATGTTTTGGACTAACTTTAAAACTATAAGAGAGAAACAAAGACAAATTATTTTTAAATTTAGCTTTATGTAAGGATTTTATTTTTAGAAAAAGAAATATGTATACAAAATTTAATCTTCAATAAGACTCAAATTATTTTTGAATTGCTTTTACAGAATATAAGATCGATGAGATCATTTAATCTTTCATATGATTATAATTTTTGTACTTTGTATGTTCTCTGTGCTTTCTGTCCACCATATTTGTTTTCATGATATATAATTAAATTATGTTTCTATCATAATTATGAAATGTTGCTTAGTCTCGTGATGATATTGTTATATTTATTTGGTAAAGACATGAAAATGGTTTTCGCACAGCGGTAATCTACGGATCGAACACGCAATTTACAGAGGCTTATTGTTTTTTCTCCATAGCCTTTCGTTCAACATATTCAGTAAATATATAATCATTGCATAGTTATTTAGAGCAATGATTTTCTCATAATGATTACACTAAGTCGAGTTAAATAGTTTTTTTAAAGTGATATCACAGTATATTAATTCGGTTTAATTTATTCTGTAAATGAATTTGAATAGTTTTCCTATAGCGATAATGCTCTACGGAAGTTTTCTATGGATTCAATAAACAAAAGGTAAACTGCCTTTTCCCAGAGCAATATATAGTTTAACTTATTCGGTAAATATATCTGAATAGTTTTCGCACAGAAATAATGTTTTACTGATTTAGTTTTTTCTACCTTTTGAATCTAACGATTCAATAAACATATATGAATAATTTTATATGTAAAAATAATAAATGATACTGAATTAGGATAAAAAGCTGAAACAAGGGAAGAGTCAATTAATAAGCTTTTTGATTAAAATATTTAACAGTAAAAAGCCTACCAATGGAAAACTATTGTAATAACTTTTACTATTTTTGTTTCATTTGCATAATTTCCTATGCTTAGCTACAGTTATGCTCTACCATTTACGTGGAAACAACTGGGTGGAATTTTTTTAACTTGAAAGCAGAGACACAACGGAAGACCCTTAATACTTGACTTGATACCCCCAGAGGTATCATTTCATCGGCAGGACATTGCGACTGAAATCACAGTCCACATTATTCAGCATGGCGGGTTTTCCATTACGCTGCGATTCAAACTTCGTTACCTTTCGTGACTCATACTATAGATAACAAGGAACTGTAATATTCTTACGAAGAATATTTTTTCACATTCATGTGCATCAAAAGAAAACCAAATCTAAAAATCCTGAGCACCCCAACGAATATATGCGAACGCAAAGTCTCTCAACCGCTGTCTATTTCTTTCTAGTTCTATCTTTGATTATTTGAATAAATTCCCAACAAAATTTAAAACATAGAAAAGATACCAAATGTGATTTAAATATTGTGGTTAGAGATTTCAACATTTCAAAAAGATTTAAATATGCAATTGGTTACAGCTTTTAACCCATGTACCTAGTTTTTGAAACAAATTTCGAATTTTTTTTATCGCGAATAATTGCTATTATTTACATATAATTTGACTAATTCGACCAAAAAATACGGACTTAAAACTGTCCACATTTTCAAAAATGTTCAGTCAAATACATTAACTATTGAAATGTATGCAAGAATACAGGTCATTTAGCTGTTTAGGGGATTAAATAAGAGACAATTTTACAGAAAAATATAATATTGATCGAAATTTTTAAGAAATCAACTTTAGAAATGCAATTATATTTAAAGTAATGGACTAAATACTGAAACCCGATGCAGAAACATCAAAAATTCTGAAACAATTACAGGCTTTATATCTTCTTAAGAAACAAAAAGTAAATTAAATGCTTATTTTATTTTACCAACTATTTAAATATTTTTGTCATCTGAATTATTTTTCCTACAGAATGATTTATGTATTCTTTCAATTTTTGCATACGAAATTTTTCTTAAATTTTTTTGATCACACTGATTCTCATCTGCAATTTTTCTAAAATTAAAAAAAATCATTGTATCTCATTAACTGGTTTGAAAAATCCTTGTTTTTAACAAACTAATAAATCAAAATGCCTAGTATAGTTCTCTCGCAATAGTGGTTCCTGTGTTTGCATTTCAAAGCAAAGATTCAAGTAACTATTGGAGACAAACGAAATAAGTTCTTTTTTGAGTAATATGATTAATTACTAAATTAAAACTTAATAAATTTACAAGAACATGCTATCAGCGACAATTATAGAATGGCATAAAAACTAATAAAAATAAAAAACAAAAAACATACGTGAAACAATTTTCATTAAATAAACTATATAAAGTTTGCATATTAATCATTTTAAATTCCTTTTTTAAATAAAACAAAATATGAAAGCGTGAAAATTAAATCAAATCTGAACTTTTCACCGATTTATAGCTGCCTCAAAATACAATAAAATCTGCATTTACATTTAACACGATTGCACACACAAATGAATATATATATATATATATATATATATATATATATATATATATATATATATATATATATATATATATATATATATATATATATATATATATATATATATATATATATATATATTCCATTTATCCACTTATGTAACAATAAATAAAGCAATAGAATTGTATTTTTATGGCGACACACCATTTCATACTTTTCTAATTTAGTAACGACTATATATATAATAAAGGAGTATTTAAAATTTAAATAGGAAATTTATATGTTAATATTTTAACATTTTTAGGCGAAGTATTTTATTTAATTATTGTGGATGACATATAAAAGATTATTAAGTAATTTTATAGGTATTAATAGTCAAAATGAAAAATAAAATTAATAAATGACATAAACTAAAAGTAAATCCAATTAAAAAACTGTAAGCAATTAAAAAAATATGTAAGCCTTCCAAACTTTCCTAAAATTACTTGGTAATATTCAATAAAGATGTAAGCACTTTGGCATTAATTTAAAGCATGATTCAAAAATATAATTTAAAAACATGATATAAAATCACCACATAATATTTTTGTGGTTCTCTCATTCAGGAATTTTTATCTAATTATTTATATATAAAGACATACATTAATTGTTCATTATAAATTAAATTTAAATCAAAGTTTAATTTCATATATTTGTGTGTATAATTTTTTACCATTAGTTAAAAATCTATGAGCTATTTCATATATCGCGATATGTAATTAAATCAAACTTTTTAGTAATAAATTGAAACTCAATAGTTTAAATTCTTTGAATCAACTTTTATATTTTCGTATTTCGGTGGTTTAAAATGTGAATAATATACAAAGCTTTTCTAGATATTTTTGTCTTTTTAAAAGTAAAGGATTTTTTATAATTTGATTTGTGTATTTTATTTGTATTTCTATTGGAAAAATGAAACTAAATTTTCAATATTCCAAGGTCAAAATTTATTAGTGCTCATCAGTTTAAAATAAGTTTAATTTTATAATATTTTTTTCATTATTGCTTATGAATTTATCAAGATATTGTAAAGATTATTAGATTATGTTTTATACTGTTTATTTATAAACTTAGTTTCATGGAGCAAAAAATGTTTTTTTCGTCTGGATTTTTTAATTAAACAACAAAGGCTTTTAATCATATCGTTGTCATAGGTTAACGAATAAATTCACATAATTTATAAATGAAAAGAAAAAATTTTTTTTTATCAAGAAGCTTCAAGCGGTATAAACTTTTCAAACAATGCCCAGATCACTTAAAATCGATATGGTATGAGAGGCTATTTATATAAATTAGTAATAAAATTATCAATCAGATTATTGTAGACTAAAAACTATTTTTCGTAATGATTTTACAAACCAGAAAATTTATTTGAATCATTGAGCCAATCAGCCAGGTGTTTGTAGAGAAGAATTATTTGCAATAATTTTACAAATTAAAAAAAATCTATTAAATTCATGGACTCATCAATCAGCTGGTCGTTTTAATAATTTCTGAATTTAGAAAATTCAATTGAATCCGTAAACACAGCAATCAAATGAGTTTATTGACTAGAATTACTAATAGTAATGCTCTTATAAATAAGAAAACTCAAAGGATTCAATGAACTCTTCAGTCAGGTGACTGTTGATTAAAAGTTTATTTTTGAAATTTTATGAATAATTTAAAAATTAATAAAGAATTTGCACCAAATTTTTTATTGTAATTCAATATCTTCGAAAATAATTTGATTGGTGTTAAATATTTCTTTATTACAAACATGAAATTTTAACTTTGTGAAGATTTTCGATTAATATAGAGATTCCGATAAAAATTGCAAAAAAAAAAAAAAAAAAAGAAAGAAAGAAAAAAAAATATCAGTATTAAAAATGAACGTATTGGAGTTTAGAATTACTGAATAAATTTACCTGTATTTTACGCTTCATCAAAAAACACTGAAGATTTTCTGTTTGACAGCTCATTAATCTACATCAAATTTTAACGTGAAATAATATTTATTTTGCATCTCAATATTCCTTTTCACAATAATCTTGATCAAAAGAGTGACATGCTTTTGGCAGAAAATTAAATCCAGTTTTGCAATATTTTTATCACGAAATTTCGTTTTATGTAAACAATTAAAATTATTAATTCATGGCTGTCGATTTAAATTAACTGATTTATTCCAATAAAATTTGTTGATAAGGTGCTTTACGAAAATGTTCTTAATTATTTTCCAAGAAATGAAAAAAAAATGTTGAATAAAATTAATTGATTTGGTAATAACTTAACAAAACTGATTTTTAAATATTTTTGAGGGCTGAAAACTGAATATAAATTTCGTTGATAAGGATTTAATTTTAAAAAAAAAAAGCAGATTTTCCTAATTTTTCGAATACTAAAAAAATGGCAAATATATTTCTAGACTGGTAAGATTATTGTTTATTTTAAATAACTTGTGTTTTAAATATTTACTATCTGTACTATAATCATTACCGTAAGAATAGGCGTTTATCAAAATGACTGCACCTTCATTTGAAAATAAATATTTATTTATAAATAAAATTTATATGATAAGCTTTATTAAATTTTTATGGAAAGAATTCATGATATCAGTAAAATATAAGGAGTAAATAAGCACTATAGCTTTCTCTTCATTTTATATTGGAAATGTGGAAAATTTGAAATTTCTCCCATTTCTAAGCAATTTAAAACGTTAATGGTTTGTTGTGAAATATAAATTTTTAAAGTAATAACTTTTACTCATTACTTAAATCTGTAGAAAAACAATTTATCAGTTTTCATTGATGCGAAGTAGGTTCATATATAATTTCAAATGCAACATAAATTTTAGAGCTTTTTATTTACATATAAAACTGTAGTTGAAATGCAAAAGTATTTTTCTCAGACAAAATTTAACTAACCATAATTAAAAGCATTTTTATAATGAAATATTTCAGCATTAATAATTATTTTTCTAAACTATTATTTATTCATTTCTGTATGTTTTCAACATTAGTATTAAAAAACAGAAAAAAAATGTTCATTTTCTATTAAGAACACAATTTTACTGAAAAGATTTCCTGAAACTCATTTTCTTACAGACTTGCCAAATAAAAATCTAATACATTATTTAAATTACAAATTGCAATGTACCTCCGTCTCGTAAATTACAAAAGACTTCCTGTTGCCACAAATAATACTGTTGCGATGCATAGTTAAGCGACAGCAGCGCCCATTAAGCGGCAAAAAACTAAATTACTTATCCTGTGCCTTTTCAATGTATTTAATTCTCTAATTTCAGCTTTTTTCTCTTAATAGCGTTTTACTTGCTTCAACTCTTTCCCTTCTTTTACTCCGCTGTACTTTAATGGTTTCTTTGTCCATTTCAGCTTGCCGCCTTGCTCCACCACCCACGTTTCGGTCAAAGGTGGTGGGTGTGGGAATCCACTATTTCTTTGTGGTTCCGAGCGAACTATAAAGGAACATATGAAATTCCCAAGGAAAAAAAAGTGAGAGCTTCTACAGGGGGTCATAAACAACTTTTGTTAATGGGACTTTGGGATGGAATTCTTTCGAATTTCACGTAATTCACAGTCTGAGTAATTGAATTTCTTTATTTTTTAAATTTTTTTATGGGTGTTTATGAAGTGTTTTAATGCTCCCAGCGTTAGTTTATTTCATTGTTTAAAAATGGAGAACCTTTATTTTTGTTTGGAATATGGAAGAGTAATGTATTTTTCTGCCTGAAACTAGTCTGTCTGATTCTATTTGTTTTTCATAAAAGTGAAGCTAAATAATAATCATTGCAATTATTCAATAATTCGAATTGCTGTATGACAAAACAATGGCGGAATTCTATTTTAAAGGCCATTAAGCTCCTATGAATGGAAAAGGGAGGATTTATTTAACTGTTGTTACTGTTGTAGTGTTGACTACTTGTATAGTGGATTCTTTTTCAGATGACGTCATATACTTAAGAGACATCAGATCCGCAATATCTTCCAAGTCTCTAAGGATTGCAGATCAAAGGTATCATTTCACTTGGAAGAGACAATGGGATCGTTTTTTTGCGATTGGGATCTTCTGCTTGGTTTATTCTCATCGAGCTGCTTCCTCAATTGTTACAGCCCGATTCTGGACTAGATATCAGAAAGTATGTTGATGAACCACAATCAAGGGACACGAAATGTCGATAAAACTTTGTCAGTACATTAAAACATGGATGTTATGTTCTTCTTATTGCATCATAACAATCAGAACTCTCAAGGAAGGCAATGTGACATTGTAAAGACTGAGATATCCACTCAAAAAATGAAACAAGCTAAAAATTGTAAAATATCAAATAATCTTCTAGCCCTCAATGACACTTACTAGGATGTCATTAAGTGAGATTGGATTAGTATGAACAGCACAAAAATGATGATTGGCTTAAAATTCCGAAGTTTACTCCGTTGTCAATTTTTCAAATTGGAGCATAGTGCAGAATGTCTAATTTGACTTTTAGTAAGATTTTTTTATGCAAATATTTAACCATGTATCTATTTTAAATATAAAAACAATATGGCAAATATTAAAAAAAAAAAAAACTACTCTTCAAAACTTGTTTTATACATAATAATGCATACTCTAAGAATCTCTTGATTGCATAAGGCCACACCTTTAGACTCTCACGGCAGGCTGTATTATGAATTATTTCATAAAACTTTAAACGTTAGGCCTAACTAGAGTTTTAGTTCAGAAAAATAATTTCACAATCATGACCATTTGATGAGCCATTCTGCATATCTCGCAAAAAAGTCTTCGGCATTGAAACCAACTTGATTTCTCAATAACTCGTTGTAAAAGCTTGATTCAGATCCGACTGATTTCTTTTTTTTTTTCTTTTTTTTTTTTTTTTTTTTTTTGCCGGCATTAATAATTGTAGCGGAAAGAACGCATTTTAAAAAAAAAACTTTTGAAGTGTGGGAGATATAACCCTGAAGTTAAAACTGATTCCTCAAGAAATTTCCGTATTAGATTCACAAATGTTTTTATGAGTATTTCAAATCATGAAAAGAACACAAAAAATTACACATCAAAAGCTGATATAAACATTTTAACAACACAAGTAATTCTTTAAGAAGCAATAATCGTGTTTTTTTATTAATAGGCTGTAAATTTTACTATTTGCAGGTGTAATTAGAAATTACCTTATACAAAGCAAATTAGTAAATTATATATAATTTTTAATACATTTTTAAACTATTTAATGTAAAAAGTATTTTAAGATATTGAATTACTTAAAACTGAAAGATGAAATTTAATTTAATCATTTTATTTATATATGTAACTTACAAATTTTGTAATATAAAAACTGACAGAAGAAACTTAAAATACTTGTAAAAAAGAAATAATAATATTTTTTCACCATTTTTATTTATAATGAATAAACCTATTATTAGAATTTCACTAAAATACCGTTCACGGTAAATTGTTCAAAATAAAATATAATTTATAAAAAAGAATTTTCAATTTATTAAAAAAAATTAAAACTTATATTTAAGTGATATCAAATATTTGTAACAACACCCTTTTGTCAAAATGATGAAACAATCTTACTGTTAAAGATCGAGATACACGAATTGCCATTAATCAAAAATATTGCATATTAGATTTTGTAAGAGAACAAAATCTAAAATTAATGAAGAGAATGATATGGGTAGATTTGTGTATTTTTATTAATATGCCGCGCTCTTTATAAACTCATTTGTATTAAGCATAATAATAGAATTTAAATTTTTCACACACTAAATCAAGTATTCTAATTTTGTGTTCATATGAATTATGCTGGAAAATATCACACATTTCATTTAGAATCCGAAAATAAATATTTTTTCTTTTGAACGTTCTCAATTTATGTCACTTTATTACTTAAGTAATATTCAAATTCTGGCCATACAACAATATTCAGATGATTTCAAACTAAAATATAAAAGAACAATAATTCTTTCCGCAAAAATGACTTCGAACAAAGACGATTATTTGGGTAACAAAAGAAACTAACAATAACAGCAACTATGAATATATAATGAGAAATAAACTGTTCAATAAATTTGATAGCAGCAGTAAAATAGAATTTCCAACTATCTTTAGGTCAGTTAATACTTAACGTTCACCACAAGAAGAGGTATATCCCAAAGGATACCAGAGAGAGTATAAATAACAAAGGCCGAAAGAATTTGCATATAAATTGAAGATTCTTTACAAATATTATATCTTTTATTTTAAAACTTTCTTTTGCCGTTGGGGAAATTCAAAAACCATATTTTAAATCCTTCTGCGGCAACAGAGATTTGAATTTTTCTTTCTCGAAAGTGTTTTAAACTCCATACTATGCATCAAAATAAAAATAGGATAATAGTATATTCTTTTTTGGGGCATCTGGGATTTGCACGAAAAATATGCAATTTTGCAGATTGAGTTGAATATATTTTTATTTTGTAAAAAAAGGAATTTGGAATAATGCACAGCTACTCCACATCACTGGGAACTATAAAATAGTTATTTGTATTTAATAAATAGAATGTAACTAAATGATAAGAAATCAAAAACTACGTGTGTGCCTCTTAAAACTTAATATAATTAATATCAAAGGTAAACAACACGTTTTTATTCGTAAGTTTTTAAAATATTTCTTGCACACATCGAGGTTCATACACTGGAGGCAGGCGTAATGGAATTGGCCGAATTCTTTTTAAACAAATATCAAAATAAAATTTCAAGTGTATCAATTAATTTAACAATCAAAAATGAAAAAAGCAGTAAAATTTTGTGTTTTGTATGTTACATTCAATTTTGTTTCGTCTTATAAACATTTTGTTAAATTGAAAAGAGTTAATAATAATTTTTAATAACTTTATCAGTTATCTGGGGAATTATAAAATATAGTTGCCCTTTTCACAAGATGAATTTAAATGAATATGTATTCTTAAATTTTGAAAGCACCAAATTGGTATTTTAAATTTTGGAAAGAAATTAAAGCGATGGTGTTATTTAAGGCTATTAATTAAGCAGATGAACCATACTGCTATATTTTTTAATTTATGAGGCATTGCTGGATTTTTAATCATAAGTAATAAGCAGCTTTACATTTCCTTTTACAGATAATATTTTATACATTTCTATTGCATATATTAAACAAAGCTTCTAAATTAATTTCAGGCTTAATTCAAACATTTTAAAATTACACTTGATTTAGGGCATCTTAATTTTCTATTTAAATCAACGTTATGAATTTTCAAATATCAAATTTTATATTTTAGTGAGTATTTTATACATAAAAATATAATAATGATTAAAATTTTACTATTTTCTCTAAAATGCGCTCACATTTTACAATAATTTTTATATAAGCACATTTGAAAATACATTAATTTGAGAATATCAAACGAAATAGTTGATACTAATAACCGTAAGTTTTAAGAGTTTACTGAGATTTTAGCCATCAAAAACTTACTCAATGAGAATTTATTTGTTATAAATCAGAAATTACAAATCATTTATTTTATTTATTATATTTTTGCACCTGAATGGTATTTTCTAAAAACATAAAGAAACTTTAAAACAAAAATTTAGGATGTGGAATGGATATTAATATTATTCAGTGTGGAGGAGAAAACTGAACCTGAAAACTTTTTAGGAATTCCCTGTTGTTGCCATCTCATATTTTAAAAAAAAGCTTCATAATCAATCAGTAAAAAATCAGAGTTTATTGATTATGAATCACCACAAACCCTTTTGGAAATGTGTTAGAAAATTAAAGGAATTAGATAAACTTATCTAACTCCTTTAATTTATCTAAACAAGTTACATTCTAATACAAACGTATTAATCCACTTTATATTTTTCATTGTATTTTCGTCATTTGTTAATATTTTGAACTCATTCATCCAACGTATATTACTCTTTTCTAAAAGCTTTCATATAGATAAAAATAGAAAGATTATTGTATGGTTGTAGTGTGAATACACATGTAATTATTTTCTCAATTTTTGGTCTTATGCTACTGAAAAGATTTTCCCATAATCTTTTGCTTTCACATAAAAGTTATTGCCCTAATTTTTGACACAATATCTATAGCTATTCATTCAGCAGCTGTTGTCTTCCGAACATATTCTTCTCGTTTATTTCCCTTTACATGGAAATATTTAACTGATATAAGCTAAATACAACTCAATATCTTGATAAATTCAATTTCTCATTTCTAGACGAATGCATTTTATTACTCATTAGCATTTTGAAGGGAGTACAAGAATACTTTATTAATTTGGAAATTAATACATACTCTATTTTAGTTTAAATATTTATAAGCATTTTATTTCTAAAAATAAAAATATATTTAAAGGAGCATTTATTAAAAATTGAAAGATTTCATAAGATTGAAAACAGTAATTGTTGATTAATTATGAAATGCCAAATAATTAAAAACATTTGGTAGATTGATTAAATAAGGACATAATTGATACTTTTAAACTCATTAATTATAAAATTAGGATTTTTAGAAACTTCTCTCCATTAAAAATGACTATTATGCACCCGGACAGATTAATCGGCAATAATATCAATAGAAATTGATAATATTGCCGATTAATTTGGTAGATTGATTGATTGAATAGTACTAATCCATTATATCCCAACAATCGATTATCGAAGTAGTACTAATCAGTTTCCGTCAGAAATATAATTTGGTGTTTGAATAAGTTTACTCAGAGAATGTTGTTTATTTGTTTAATGAAATGTAAATTAAATGTTTGTACTATTTTTAGTAGTTCCTAAAAATTTAAACGTTTTTAAACAATACAACAATTATTTACAACAGTAATTTGCAATTTTTTTCTTTTCTCTTTACAATATTTATCATAATAGAATTACATCTATTGATTATTGGTTGTGAAATAACTAGCTTTTAGATATTTTTGTGCATAGCATAACAAACATGAAATTCAGCTCATTAAATTTAAAACTAATTTTTAAGAATATTTAAGCATTTAAATTTAGAAATTTCTTTCTTTAAAAAGTTTAAAAGTATCTTAAACCAACCATTTTATTGGACCTCATTTTTGCGATTACAAACTAACTTCAAACTTCATCGATTTTTAATCGTTATAGTTCTGTCAGGCGATACTAATTCTGTAACTACTTCAAAGATTTCTCACTAGAAGCAAATTAATGCCATTAGTTACTACCAGCAGATTGTAATTACTGAAGAAAGTTGAAAAATTAACAAGTTGTCATACAGATACTTCTTTAACGCATATTTTTTAAATAATATTTTGTGAAGTTTTCTTAATTCATTTCTCTAAAAATTACCAGAAAAGTTAAAAATCAGTTCATAATTATTTCAGTATATTTTTAATCAGTATTCAAATAATTAAGATAATTTTCAGGTTTTCTGAGCATAAAAATAAAACAAATAATATTGGAATGCAAATTACACAATTTAATAATGAATATATCTGATATCAATAGCAATTTTAAAGTGTCGTTAATCAAAGGATAAATAAAATCGTATATTTCAAAAAAATTGTAAATTTTTTAAAAGCCATTTGTGGAAAAATATCAAGTTTTTTAGATGTTTTAAGAACATATTTTATTTCTAAAACGACATTATTTATCAGTTAGAAAATTATCTTGGTTTATAAAGATGCACAGTTTTGCCAAATTACGAATATTTCTTCAAAAATCAAAGTACATGCATCCTTTGTCTTTATAAAGTTATGTGCTTTTCCGCATTATTTCTAAGACATGTTAAATCTGCCATTCTGCATTAATTTTTTTAATCATAAAGTGATTGTGTTTTTACGTTCCTGTTGATATCATGATTACGCCACTTTATTAAACTCATTGTCTTAAAATGGCCATGACATCAGAAAACGTTACATCGTATTGAGATGATGTCGTATATACGACTTGTCGACGAATTTGCTGCCAGTATTTAAATTGCATTCTTCGAGCGACAGCAAACAAAGCGAAGTTTACTATCGAATGTCTGAGCGTCGTAAGCGATGAGAAAAATTTCATTCATGAATTTTAGCAGTAAAAAAGAAGTATTTTTTAATTCTAATTTTTTCCGTTTGTGAAAGTTTTTTAAAATCATGAAAATTACCAGCTGTTCTAAATATTTAGTTTCCAGATTTCAAATCTTTAGCGATATTACTTTCAAAATGGAACAGAAGAAAAAGCAAAATGAAGAAGACAAGACAAAACGTCCAATTTATAATTAGTTTAAATCGGCAAGATAGATTTTAAGTGTTTAATTTTCATAAATTGTGAGAGAGATAATAGGTGGTACAGATAAATAGTATATAATCATAGGGTATAATAATTTTTTTCTGTTCCTTTTCTTTCTAAGGAATCTTTCTAAATTCGTAATGTTTTTATCAGTCATATGCATTTTTTTTCTGTGTGGTACATAAGCATGTAATTAAATACGCAGCAACAATAGAGGATACATTATATTACTGCAAAGTGTTTCCAGTCTCCTATTTTTTCTGACAGATGTCGCTGCACATTAACAACCAACTCCTAATTTTCTACAACAATCAAGTAATGAGGTCAACACATGACTCAGTATTCTTTTTTCTAAGCCACTACAGGGAATGGACACAAGGTCTTACGAAATCTTAACAGGCATAGGCTCTCTTAACTCTATTATAATCAAATGCTTACATGCTGTTCCTTTTAGAGCTCACGTCAGCTCTCTTCTCGATCAATGTGAAATAATATCATTTGAAATTTTAACACTTAATTAATGTAGAGTACATATTTCCTGAATTGCATTTTCTTTTGTAGGATCTGAATTTGAATTACAAGTGAACGCAAATCGGAAAATAATTCAGAAGCTTCTTTCGACAGATTGAGATCTCTAGTGAGGTCATTTAACTCATCTTGGTTGAAACATTGAGGAATTGATGATATCGTTTCAAAATCGCTGTCACCTTCAGTAATATCAGAATTCTGATCAGAGAGATAATAAGCGCCCTCACAGAGTTCTGGTAGCTGGTGAAAAGTTGGAATTGGCACTTCTTCTGATTGAGGGATAGGGCGTCTTGCAGAGACTAAGTCTGGATAAGTCCACTTATTACGGTTCTTTCAATTGATTCCAGTAATATTTACTAGGCAGAAATAACAGTCATCTAAGTGATTTTTTGGTTCTCTCCAAACCATTGGTACACCGAATTTCAGGCTTTTCCTTTCCCCGGTAGTCCACTGTCGTAAATGCTCTGTACAAGTTTTACAGACAATATGTGGTGTCCAGGTTTTATCCTGATCACCAAGTTTAACACCAAAATATCCAAGATAAGCCCTCTTTACAAAGTCACTAATAGATTTTCTGTTTTCCAGTAGCGTGTATTATCCGCATATGTAGCAAAAAATATCAGGATGATGTACACATCTTCTTCTACTTGAACTCATTTTATTTCTATTCAACAACACAAATACTTAGATTTACTTTTTAACAACTCGTTACTAAAGAGAAATTTCATATGACGCTAACCTCTATCTGCACCGCCGGAATTCACGAACTATTCTCTACTCTCAACTGCGGTTGTAGCTTTGAAGGTCACTTCAGATAGTGGACAGACATCTCCATCTATCGGATTTCTATGGAACTAACTGGATAGCACTAATAAGTAGGATTCAATCCCATTTATTAAGAACTTGTTAACTAATTAGTTATATATCTCATATTGTTTGTCTTCTTTTTATAATAAATGAATTAAAATAATAATTTTTAAAAATAATAATTAGTTATTTCCTAAATATTATTATTTTAATTTCAATTGGTTACAAAAGAAGACTGACAATAGGGCAAATATACAAGAATCTTTCCCTGTATAAATTTTACAACACTTGTACTTGAAAGTACTAAATAGAAAAAAAAGCATTGATAGATAAGTGAATTTATCTAAAAATCTAGAGCTGATACAGAAAAACTGCTTTCATATTTAGATTCAGCAATAAAAATATAGTTAAAATCTGCTCTAAAATCCTAAGCACCAAAAAAAAAAAATTTTTTTTTTGTAGGCCTGTGTTATTATAATTATTTTATCCGTTTCATACCTCCATTTAGAATTTCATGATTGATTGGTTGGTCTACGGTTAATTGTTTTTCATGAAGATTAATTCGGATTGAAATGTACAATATAATGTGAAAATGAACAACTACAAACATTGTCTTTAGGAGTGAAAATCGAGAATTTGATGTAAATACCATAATTTGGTAAAAAAAATTGGCTATAAATTAAAAATTTTTGCAATCCTTATATTTTCAGCACTTAAACTGACGTAGCTTTATAGTTGCCATTTTGTTATTTCATATTTTGGGGCTTATCTTGGGTTCAAAATATCGCCAAGAAAACAAGGGTGTAAACTGTCAATTGTCAATTCAATCTTTTGTTATCTAGTGAATTCGATTGCCAGATTGCCACCAACATTTTGATCTTACGCCGTACTATACTACAAAAATACAAATTCATTTGCTTTTTTTAATAATTCGGATACTTGGGTGACTAATTCTTCGCCACTACCAGGTCGGAAACTGCTACTCATTTGTCCTTACTGAGTGGGTACCTGTGAACTAAGTCATGGATGCGAATAGCATTACCTACGCCATACCACCATAAACCAGTTTATAGGATGGGCCAGATTCATACATCATCTCAGAAGAAAGCGCAGAGAAATACAGAGAGAGAAAGTAACATCCATGCGGTACCGGGATTTGAACCCGGGGCCCACAGCTAATTATTCAGGAATGCTAACCACTCAGCCAGCGGTCTAATGCTATCGCAAACATTTTCACAATGACTATCCTTAAATTTGGATCTTAATTCTGATTCTCAATCCTAGTAGTCGCTTTTCACTATAAAATTTAATAATTGAATATCAGTGAACGCAACATTATATTTTACTTATTAAATGCAATGCCTTGCTTCTTCACACAATCGCATTATGCATGTCAGAAAGTATTCCAATTATCAGTCGTATGAAGCGAAAGTCTATTTCCGAAACTGGCGAAATATCAAACATCTGTACCTTCCTTTCTAGACGTTGAATGCGTTACCTCAACAACAGAAATTTGCTTACAGAAGGATTCCGGAAGAAAGGCAGGATCCGGGAAGGTAGAAGTCCCATTCGGGATAATAAAAGTTCGAAGTTAAACTGACGGCAGTGGTACTCCACTCTTCCCACTTCCAAATCACGTAGCGGCGTAGCTCATTTTCTTGCAGCTTCCTTAAAAGCAATTCCTTTTGAAAGATGCCCTGCTTGGAGAGGAGCCAAAGAACGTTACCCGGCAGCCGTAATGTCATTACCTCCGAATGATACAGCCAGAAATATTTGCAGGTGGAGGCAGCTTCTTCGTAATGAATAAGTAAATGACACCCACACACCATATTCGCAACTGGTGGCGAAAATAGATCTCGGTTTTTGTTTCCGTTCATAACTCTTCGTTACTTAGAGAGGAAGGGTAAGCACAAACGTCGTCAGAGATGACGTTGACGGTGTTATTAATTGCAAATGTTTGGTGATACGTGGATAAACTTTCAGAAGGATACTTTTGTAATTTGTGAGGAGTTTAAGAGAAATAATGCACCTTTTGTGACGGTGCGATATATATCACACAACTACAAATGTTCCATGATTCTCTGCGTTCAAGCCTTAAAATGGGTTGCTTTCATAATTTATTTAGACTGCATGTAGAAACAATCGGCTTCAGTGAAAGACACTTAAGCGAATACTACATTTTTCACAACATGTGAAGCTTTCATAGAAACAACAGCTGACATAGATGGAAATACCGTTAGATCTATAATTCAAGATCACCTTAAGTAGAATATTTCATTTTAATTCGATGTGCAGTTTATTCATATGAATATAACTTTTGCAATTTATTAAATGGTTTGTTAATTTAAATATTTTGAATTTTTGCCTTTACTGATATCTAAAACTTTAAAAAGGCATAGGTGTTATTAAATTTTTTTTACAAAGAATTAAATGTAAATGATTCAATTAATTAATTTTTGAAAAACAATAACTGTGTCTTTAATTGTGAATTAATTGTGTCACTTAACAATTCAAATAGTTTCAATTTTTGAAAACTAATTTATCGTTAAATTAACTAAATTTATCGTAAACTTATCAGGCATATTTGTTATTAAATTGTTGTTTCAAACACATATATGTAAACAAATAAATAAATTTTTGAAAACGCACATTAATTTAATAGTGTATGCCATTTAACAACCAAATAGTTTCAATTTTTAACAATTTATTTATTTTTAAATTTATTAAACATATACTTTTTAAGTATGTAGTAATAAACTTAGATTATGATTTTTAACACAATTAAATCTGTTTGGTGATAAACTTTAATTTCTGAAAACTCTGGTTACCCTATCTTTAAATAGCTTTTGTGTAGCGGCCATCTTGTAAGTCATAACTTAGCACATATCTTGACATCAAAGAAAAACCGCCAAAGAATCAAGTGTTACCCTACTGTAAACTTTTACCGAAATGGCTTAACTGATACGAATAGCAGAATTAGTTTTTTCTCACTGTGCTCGGATCTTCCTTGCTAAAAAAAATATATATATATATAATATATATATATATGTATATATATATATTGAAACTTCTACTCCCTATTTTCTTCACAATTAGAACAAGGACATTATTTTGATATGATTAATTATATTCAAATAAGACAACACATAAGAGCACATATAACTTACAGTTATTAGCATTCTAAAAGAGGGCATAGTTTCTTGTAATAAATACACATTTACACTCAAAATTTTACACCTCGTCTTTGGTTTATTATTCATGATAAACAGAGGAAGAACATTATTTAAAGTTATTTGGCTCAATGAAAAAAGACTTAATCTGATATATAAGGGAAACAGGAATTCCATGAATAGAAGTCAAAATAAATCCTATGAGAAATTCGTTGTCATCTAGTTCCTATCCTTGCAAAGGATAGGACCAGATGGCAACGACTATTAGGGACTGTACTTACTTGTAATAGTCTGCAGTGGTTTGGAGGAAGAGAATTTTACATCAGAAAAACTCAAATATATCTATCTAAATATATGGTAACAAACTTGCTCATTACGTGAATAGAGACAAAGAACTAAAATATTTTAATATTATTTTCCTTTAGTTTAAAATATTCTGGACATTTTTGGAGAAAATATAGTTATAAAGTGAATCTTACCATCTTCACAGGGATCTCTCGAGAGCAGACAGGTTTTTTCGATCAGTTTCTTATTCTTGACATTAAAACAAGAGTACTAATTGAGAATAAAATAAATTGCATTATGTAGCTCTTAAACCTTCATTCGCTACAAATAATATCATTTTGATAGAAAGCAAAACCCAGAAATACATATTTCTACAGATATAATTTGGCATATAACAATTTATCTTCTGTTTTAAAAGCACAATAGATTGTTATATACAAAAAAGAAACTCCCAGTCTGCCACAACAATTTGAACTTATCCAGCGCAAGAACTTTTCAATTTTTCTTAAGCAAAGTTTTTAGATTTTATTTTACACTTTAAATTGATCTGATTGTCTCACTTTCGCTATTACCTCTTAAAATTGATTATAACTATGTCTCGTTGATGTTAAGCGTTTTTATCTATTGTCCAGTGGTCAGTGACACAAGACATCCATTTCTGGTTGCGACCCAGTGACTTCGATTTGTTCGATTCAAAATCAAAAATTTGTTGAAAAATATAGTTATATCGAATATATGAATCATTTCATAAACGTTAGAACCACTGTTCGACAATCCATTTCACGTTGGCTCAAAAGATTGGCATAGTGACAATAGAACATAAAAAATAACCAGGAGAGACTTCATGGTTAAATTTCAGTCATCAACTTTGTTTTTGAAAATGACGATTTGTTGCGATGGCATCTCGCATTTCTCATAAGAAAACTACGTTGTTCAGTATTCAAATTAACCTAAATTGTGATTAAAATAACTGAATATATCAAAAAAACTATAAATAGGAAATTAAAACTTTTTTAAGGAAATCTTTAATGTTTTTTTAGTTCGGTGGAGATAATTGAAAGCCTTGAACATGGTTTTACAATAAGTGTATAAAGTGTTAAGAATGTCAAGTGCCCGTGTTGCTCTTTTCTAAATTCCTCACTGTTTACGCTATTATAAATATTTGTAATTATATTATTTAAAAACTTTATTTTCTTACATTCACTTATTTTGAAGTTTAATTTTTACTATCAGCATTATTTGTCAATAGTTTACCCCGAAGCTTTCATTATGGAAACTTTAATTAAATGTCAGTGATAAATATGATCGAAGGAAGAAAGTGGTAAAAATTACTGAGATTATTAAATAAATAATAATTATTAATGATTATTCAGCTTACAATAAAATTAATTAAACTTTATTGGGTGAGGTGACTAAAGTAATAAAAGTATCATTTCTCAATAATGCTATAGCACCACATAATGAATAATTGGTAAGTAAGGATTGCTGTAAGGTTCTGAAAGTACTGAAGATTTACTTCAAGATGACTCTTCATAGACTGATGCAACATGGATTTTCTATTTGCAACATCTTGTAAGATAAAAAATCCCTTAATTACCAATAATCAATTGTTGTTGCACCAGCATGCTTCCCTGTATCTAGCTCTGAGTTGAGCTGTACCAGTTATATAGAAGAAGATGGGTGAAGCCTTCGTGGTTTTAAAGCAGCGACTAAGCAGAAGACCCCCAATACTTAGACTACCACTCCAAGGGTATCATTTCACTTGGAAGACATTGTGACCACGCCCAACGTGCCCCAGCTGCCTTAGCGAGCAACAAGCATCATCGGACGTTGGGGATTCGAACTAATTACCTTCCGATCGTGAGAATGTCGTCCTAACCAACCAGGCCATCACGGCTCCTAATAATCTGTTATTGATTTAGAATTATTGATCAGAATTACTTCTTATTGATTAAATAAGATAATTTATACACAAGGTTTCTTCAACGCAATGGTGTTTTACAGATGAGTAATGTCCTTCGTCTTGCATCAAGCGTTATGAATAGTATTCTTATTTTCATCTAATATTATGAAAATTAAGCAATTTACAAGGCCAATTTATATTTAAATACCCTATGAAAAGAACAAAGATGAATATATAAATTAAATTAATTATGAAGTTATGGATTATATAAAAAAAGACTTAAAGTAATGAAAAATTTTATATAGTGAACGAGAAAGAGTATCATTGAAAGTCAAAATGCGTAAAACAAAATATTCCTACGCACGCGAATGTAACCAAATTCTCTGTTATATCAGCATAGCCTTTTAAGAACATTTTTAAATGAGGGCAATACGTATTAGTATTATGTGATTAAGTTGATCTTACATTTACATACCTACATATATGTGTGTATGTGTAAATTTTTACACTTTAAAATAATTAATTATATTTCTTTATTTAGTAATATTATTAAATCTAAATAAAATATAATTTCTCTCCTTAATCTAATAAAATAATTTTAAAGCTTCAACACACAAAATCCATAATGACATGCACAAAACTGTAAAAGCAATCTTTTTAGAGGGGATTTGAACTTTTTTTTTTTTTTTTCATTTTATACTTATATCAAAAAATCAAACTTTTATATTAATAAATGGAAATGAAAATATTATAATGGATAGACACCATTTTTAAAACAGGAGAAAAAATAAATCAGTACAAGAAATTTAGAGAAGTCCAAATTTTGCGCAGTGAGAATTAGGGAAGTGAATGAATTCACGGATTTAGATTGGCGAAGAGTCAGAGGGAATCGATCGCCAAGCATTCATTCTAAAACCGGAATCTTCGGAAGAATATGATATAATGAGCCAATTAAGCACTTTGTTCCCACTCCGAGATTTCAAGGAAAATGAAGATTAAACACTCAATCTGGCATAAGTTATGTTCTTGATGGCTATTTCAAAATGATACTCAGTTGGCTGAACATTAACGTTTATGTAATTGAGTTTGGGTTGAAACCATACTAAACATCAGCAGTTCCTAATGATCTCTGAATGCATTGAAGAATATATAAATAGATTAGGTTATATAATTAGGTTAGATAGCAGAGTTTAACAAACTTTTTCTTTCTTAATATTTTTACTTGTATATGAATAAAACAGTTTGTGACACAAAATAAAATCTTTCTTCTCTATGCATCTTAATGAATAGATTGTGTAGAGTAATTCTCTTCACAAATAGCGTTATTCATACAGTAAAAAAATTTTGAATGAGTAATGTACAAATTAATGCTTAATTTACTGTATGGTTCGGATCTAGGTTGAAATCAAGGAATAAGAGTATAAAACGAGATCGAGAGACGTTGATATTCTTTTAATGGAACTAAAAATAGATTCCAAGATTTTTTTCTAGGAGTTTTCTGCATACCTTCATCAATACCTCACAAATTATAATACTTTGTAATGATTTGATGTGCTTAATTTTTTAACAATGTCATGTGTGATTAACTATGTTAGTTATAAGTGGTTAAAAAAATTACGTGTTTAAAAAACTTGTTTTGAAATTTTAGCTTCAAAAAGGAGTTGTATTTGAAATATTAAATAGATGTTTTACCGAAATAAATTATTTGATATGAATTTAAAAGAAAATATATATTATTTTGTAATGGTTTATAGACCGGATTTCTTACGGTCCCTTGACTCAAATATTTCTTCACTCTATTTTACTTTTCATTTCAATCAATGCCGTGTCAATATTCCAAATCAAGAAGATATACCGATCTTTTTTTCAAAATGATACATCTGGACAAATTAAAACGTACCATTCGACGCCGTTTACAGAGGAGTGGTCTGCCTGCAAGACCTTTATTGGTTCGTTTGCCATTGAAGCAGAACCACAGACGTCTCCGCCGCCAATGGTGAGATGAAAGAAGGATGTGAACGTCAGAATGGAATGAAATTGTCTTTATTGACGATTCATGCTTCTGTCTGCAACGCCACGATGGTTGCATTCGAGTCTGGTAACACCGTGGAGAGAGGATGCTGAACTGCTGCTTTATGCACTGGTACACTGTTCCTGCACAGGGTATTATGGTATGGGCCGGTATTGGATATTACTCTATTAAAATATTAACGTTTGCATTTATTTGGGTAACTTATGTTTCGACATGCTTCCGAAGATAAAGTTACTAATTCTAAATTAATTTTTTTTTTTTAAAATGTAAATTAAGAATAAAATTTAATGTTTATTCAATGTCGGCATGCCATTAAAAGATTCAAGTTCTGATTCTTCCAAGATATTATCAGCCACAATTAAAAGCTTAAATTATTTTAAAGAAAAAAGTTTGTTTTGTTTTTTTATACATTCTGTGTGTGAAATATCAAAGAGAATTTAATCCACAGAGTGTACGAACGTTCCAATTAGAATATCAAAAGATTTTATAAGTTCTTGTCGTTTTAAGATATACATTGTTCATTTTGTAATGTTCAATCAACTAAGAAAGCTTTAGAATGTTCTCTATGCTTATTTCTTTTTAACGAATCTTCTACATCTTTGGAATTTGTTGTAAATTTTTGTTCTATTCAAAAATTAATTAGTGATTTCGTAAGTAACTCCAGTGGATTAAGAATTATATCAAAGATTCAGAACATATTAATTATGCGAAAGAATTCTTTCTCGCATTATTCTAAATGAGTAAGAAGGTTATTTACTTTAATATAATTATTTCTGTGGCAGCATCTATTCTTAATATTGCTTAAAATTTTAAATACTGCTGAAAAGGTTAAATATTTTCTTCTAGCTTCACACATCGTACATCATCTCTGGTTTTCTACTTTATATACTCAAAAGGCACTTTTTCTTTTTAATAAGGAATTTTTCTAAAGCAAATGGTAAGTATTCATAAATACTACTTGTCCGTTTTCGAATAATAAGAGTTAAAAATTCAAAACCAGTCAAAAACTCTCATTAAGACCTCATTTTACTTTTGTTGTTGCCGAACTGTTGTTTCCTCGTACATATATCATAAAACTTTTTTTTTAAAACAATCTCATTAAATCTGATATCCGTATACTTTGCTTCTCATTTCACCTGTGCAACATTTGTTTCTTATCATATTTTTTATATTTCCTTTTAAGAAGTTAAATAATGACAACTGTAAGATTGAAAAAAATTCTCTAGTCCTATTTTTTCAACATACACTTTGCTTATAATTCAGTTTTGTTAACCATTAAGTGTTTGTTTCTTTTGTTCCAGTTGAGATCATGACTATCTCGCATTATTTCAATTCTCATGGATTTAAAATATCCATGACGTCAAATAACGTTCCGTCTATGAATTCATCTTAAAATCGCATTCTTTGAGCGGCTGCAATCAAGTCAAAGTTCACCATCGAATGTTCGAGAATATTGTCGAATTCCATATTGTTAATAAAATGATTTTTTGTACAAAGACCAAAGCATCGGCTAGAGAAGCCGTTTTTTGTTTATTCAAGCCATTAACACGTTACTAATAGAACAGATGACAAAGAAAAATGAAAGTAAACAAGAGAAAACATTCATTTTATTGTTAGCTTAAATCGGCAAGAATGAATTTAATTTCTAAAAATGTCATTAATTAATTCAATTCTAAATTAATAATGGAATATTTAAAAAATCCATTTTAAATCTTAAAACTAATACCATCATCATTCTCTAATTATCATTGTTTATTTATTATTTAAAAAAGGAAAAAACTCATAAAGTTGTTGTTTCTTTCATAACAGTTGAGATTATGATTACGACACTCTTTCGCAATTCTCTTTCGTTTAAAATATCCTTGACATCTGATAGATTCATCTACGTCGCATCATATTGAGACGGCATCGTACATCCAATTTGTCAACAAATTTTCTGCATACCATCAAATCTCAATTTTTGTTGTATAACATATTAACCATACAGTGGTTGTTTCTTTCGTTCCAGTTGAGATTAT
This sequence comes from Latrodectus elegans, assembly GCA_030067965.1. Lineage (NCBI taxonomy): Eukaryota > Metazoa > Arthropoda > Arachnida > Araneae > Theridiidae > Latrodectus > Latrodectus elegans. Next base: position 35,302,961 of record CM057819.1, read on the forward strand.
GGCTACAACACTTTATTACAATTCTCATTGGTTTAAAACATCCATGACCTCTGATAACGCTTCGTCTACTTTTCGTTGTATTGAAACGGCGTCGTACATCCGACTTGTCGACGAATTTGTTACCTGCGTTCAAATCGCATTCCTCGAACAACAGCAAACAAGACGAAGTTCATGATCGAAATTCTGAGTGCAGACGGCGATGAGAAAAATCCATTCATGAGTTTAACCAATAATGAAGAATTTTTTTAATTATAATTTTTCCGTTCGTGAAAGTTTTCGAAATCAGGAAAATTACATGTTGTTCTAAATAATTAGTTTTCAAACCTTAGCGATATTGCTTCTGAAATTGAACACGTTTAAAATAGAACAGAAAAAAAAAGCAAAATGAAAAAGACAAGATAAAGCATCCACTTTATGCTCAGTTAAAATTTGCAATGATACAATTTAATTTTTTATATTTTTTAACTTAAAATTTGTTTTATTATTATAAAACTGATTCTTCTCGAAATTAATCCTTTTTACTGAAACTCTTGATAAGCAGATATCACTCTAACCAAAGAAGCTCATATAAATTACGAAACTGAATACAAGCATAGTGTCTTCTCTAACAACTCCCTAATATGGCACACTGTGAATATAATTAAAATAATATATAATTACATCTTTAAATGTTCGATGTTTGGTTGGCGATATTATTGGTCGAAAAATGTCACAGTTGGCTTGATTCAGCCAAGTTTAACGAAATGCTTTTCGTTAGTCAGCCGTTTAACTGAGATCCGAAGGAGAGACCTCGAGTTTTGGTAACTTTCCAGGGCTTTCCCTCGGATCTGAGTTAACGGTCACGTGTACCACCTGAAAGAACTTAACTGTCAGACGCTGTTCGAAAGCAAGGTGAAGTCACCAATCATACATCTAATATGCACGAAACATGAAGTTTAAAATAGGCTTAGTTAAGTAGCAGATAAGTTATATAGGATGAATCATATGTTCGTAAATAAGCCTCATCAAAATGAAGGAAATTTGAATGTGGTTAACGGTAGGAATTATATTCTATTAAATTATAAAAAAAAAATATTTCATATTTCTGATTACGAAAAGAGTTTTAGACAACCTTGTAACAGAAAGTATGCAAACTAGAATTTTATATGCATAGAAAGTATACAATGCATAGAAAGTGATCAACAATACTTCAGTGAATCAAAGACCTATGTATTCATGAACATTTGTTAAATAATAAATGAATGGAGTATTCCATAGAATTTTGATATTTATTGAGATACAGTGCTTTTTTTTATTGGGGAAGTTGTTAACCAATGCTCTTTTCCTAAACAACAAATTATTCTAATTCTGATTACATCAGTTTCTTCCATTTCAGCATCAGAACATTCTATGTATATACCATTCTTTGTCTTTACAATTTAATATATATATATGTCTGTGTATGCATGTATGTATATATTGATTCATTTGTACCAAGTATTGGGTTGGCAACTAAGTTAACACCATTTTTTTTGTTGGAAAAATCTATATAACATTAAATACTTTTGGCACGAAGTTGTGCATCATTCGAAAGAGAATAGATTGGTCTACCTAAGTATGTTTCGTTGTTACTAAAATACATTTTCTTGTTGTTTTTACTGGTGACATATAAAATCATTACATTGAATGGCCAGTTGATAAGAGTGAGCATTTTCGACATCTTATTTTTGCCTTTAATCGAGGAATCATTTCTCATTGCCAGTAATGATTCGGTGAAGAAATAGTTCCTTCTGTCTTTGGGTTGCACGGTGATGAGCAAGCAAACCAGCGGAGATTGTAGCTCGTTGATTTTTGCTGATGAAACTTAAAATGCCTGACACTCATGCTCCCCGCTTCTGAACTTTGCCCATCGAGTGCCCATTATTTGTGAACTTTACCCATCAATGTTTCTGTGCAGTAGTGTGAGGGCAATTTATTGTCTCAGTTAGTTCTATTTTGTCTGACGTGGATTTTCATACAAAGGGTGGCTCAATCACTCTTCACGAATTCAACTGGACACCCAGGACTAAGTGCGTTTTTTCCGTCAATATTTCTTTTTATGAATTTGGCATACCAATCAAAGGTGGTTCTTTCAGCTATAGAGCCCACTCTATACACAGCACAAATGTTTCGAGCAGTTTCTGTGGCCTTAGAACCTTGATTAAAGGCAGATAGAAACAGGTGTCAAAAACGCTCACTCTTCTCAACTTGACATTCCATGTTAATGATCTGTAAGTGACAAGAAAATGTATCTTAGTAACAATGAAATACATTTAGGTAAAACAATATTTTCTCTTTCAAGTGATGTACAGCTTAGTACCCCAAGTATTTAATGCCATCCAGTTTTTTTCCAATTAAAAAAAGCACCTGGAACTTAGTTACAAACCCAATATTTCAATTATATAAAAAAAATACGCTTAAAAATCATATTAAAAATTGTAAAATATATATATATATATATTAAAGTAATGAACATTTTTAAAATTTTGTTCTAATTCTACCAATAATTTCATTGAGATAATATTTAATAAATCATATTTTTGGAGAGTTGTTTTTTTTTTTTTTTTTTTTTTTTTTTTTTTTTTTTTTTTTTTTTACAAATGCTGTAATTTTTTAAAAATCAACAACCACAGATTTGGTTGAGGACTTGTTATCATAGAGATTATTGGTAGACGACTTATTAAAGAGATCACAATATTTCTCACAAATGGCAATTTTTTTCTGTGAATATATATCGTAACGTGAGTTCATTTATATAACAAAAGTTACAGTTAATATCTTCAACCAATATGTATGTAGAAAATCACTCACTATGGCCATATTTATTGTTCGAATTAAGTTCCTAATGTTTTAACAGTGCGCAAAAGATCTGAAAGAGAATGGTGATACTAGTAAGGTTTACATAGTTAAAAAAATATAGGAGAACAGTAATGAATGTTTGAAAACTATTAAACACGATGATAAATGTATAAGCAATAATGAGAATGATATGTTAATAATAGCAATTTTTGTATGGATTATATTAAGAATTATGATAATAATAATAATGTTAGTGTGAACAATAACTAAATACACTAAACAGTAAAGTTTGTATGAACAATAATAAAAATGATGAGAACAATATTGAATTCCAATTTACTAGGGAATACGGTTGACATTACAAAATGTAACTCTTAGATATTAATATTTTTCTGAGGAGTTAATTTACTAGAAAAGGTGGTAAACATCACAAAATTCACTATAAACCTTTGCTCCTTTCGAGGAAACTAAGCAATTGGAATCGAAAATTATTTTTTATAGCAAAAAGATTAGTAAATAAAATCGCTATGCACTTTACAAAAGCCCCTAATTTTCAAGTTTTCACATTCAAGTCTATGAAACACAAATATATTTTGTCCTAAGAGCATAGGTAACTGACATTTTTAAACTACCACAATTTGATTTTTTGATTTTACAAAACAATAACAGTTAGAGTTACACTTGAGATATAATTCATCAATCAAAATTTTAACAAGACACTTAGTTCTTAAACCTAATATTTACGATTTTTTAATCATAACAAATGGTATGTTTATTAAATATGAAGAAACTTCTCACCGTTTTTAATCACACAAAAGAACATGACCTACAGAAAGTGTAACCTATTGTTAGTCTTCGAAGTAATCGCCATCGGCATCCAGCACCTTCTCCCAACGTGCAAGTCCCTTATAGTGAAACTCAAGGGTTTTAGACCTAAAGAAGTTCGTGAGTTGTTAGCACAAATCTACTTCATTGGTGATAGATTTTCCACGAAGATGATTGTTCAAGGAATGGAAAAGGTGGTAATCTGATGGTGCGAAGTCAGGTGAATAAAAAGGATGAAATAAAGTCTCCAAATCAAGTCACTGAATAGTATTTCTGGCTACCCACGCGACATGCGGCCTTGCGTTATCGACCAAGAACAATTCACCCTCGCGATAAACCAATGCTGGACCCTTCTGTTGTAATGCTGGTTCCACACGTTCCAGTTACAGCATTGTATGGCAAGTTCACCATACGTTTGACTACTGTCCTCCACAATGACCACTCGCAGAGGGCTTCGTTCTCGAAGGCCTGTGGTCGTCCACTGTAAGCTTTATCAGAGAGGAACCAATCTCTCAACCTGTATTTGTAAAATCAATGCCTTGTCATTTGTTGATGCACAGCATCTATCCTCAAGCCCTTGACGCATTCGGAGACCTAATGCAGCAGTTGATAAGTCCATTTTAAAGTTTTAAAGCAAACAATTGTGAACGAACTCCCTCGATATGTCCATTTCTCTTCGCTACTGCATGAGTTATCGTTGATGAATGTGATCAGTAGACCTTCTTTATAACAAAATATATTCCTGCTCTCGACTAACCAGTATATGAACCACGTCATACACTAATTTTCATACTTATTCTCACTTTACTCAATGGCAACACAAAAATGGTAAGAACTTTCTTGTTTACTTTATAATATCTTTGAATCAAATACGAACTACTATACAGAATTCCAAATTCAAGTTTAGGTTCAATATCTATGAATCCGTCAATGGGTAAAATAAAAAAGTGCATTCATGAAATCTTATCACAAATGCCTTTGACAGGGTCGAAATAGTTTAAATTATTTTTTTAAATATATATTTAGATTTAAGTACGTGTTACATCATATGTGTTTTAAATTTTTGTGTTCAAAAGCAAATATCCAGGAACATTTCTTATTAAAACCTTTTTATTTTTTGTTTTCAAGAATACACAGCTATTTTTCTTAAAAATAATATTGCTGACCACCTTTGCTATATATGTTAAGAGTTCTTCATTATTTTTTCAAAACATTGTATTATAACAAACTGTTATTATGACTAAAAAATTTGGTAATTTCTATAAAATTTATTATAATTGTATGCTTTAAGTTACTTTCGCTATTAGTGATCTCTGTTTATTTTATTAACTCTGTAGTGTAAGACCTGTATCTTTAAGCAACTGCTAATACAAATTACCATCAATGTTTGTCACAAAAGAGATGGTATTTCAAATAGCTTTACTGTATGTCTTTAATTTTTATCTTTTGTGATTAAGCAACACAACATATAAAAAGGGAATGATCTTTGCCAAAACATCTAATTTGTGCTGCGAATGAATAAGAAATACATTGATATATTATATTTAATATCTTTTACTTCTTTATTTAATATCTACCTAGATGGGACAATTTCAGCTTTAATTCAAAAGAAGTTATTGACGTCATTTTGCTAAAATTTATGTACAAAAGTTAACCCAAGTAAAATATGATTTTCCTACAGACTATATGAGGCATTGACTACCACCTTACTAGCCCATACTAATTAACGGCTTGTACCAGATGAAGCTTCAGCCTTTCATTTTTAATATTTAATTTTTTTCTAATACCCGTCTGTTGTTTAGAATTTAATCGATTCAGTGCTGAAAGGAGCGAAAGTGATGGCAAAAGTGGTGGCACCATGTGCGTTGGCAATCTTTGCCCTGAAGGGGTAAGGAAACACAATGAGAGAGAGAGAGAGAGAGAGAGAAAGAATAATCCATGTCCGAACCAAAATCGAAACTCTGGAAATACTGCTTTGAAGTTAGGGACGCCATCCATTCCGCCATCAGCTCGCTTTTAATATTTAATATGAAATTAATCAATACCGTAAACTATGAGGTTAGACAACAATAAACAGAAACTATTTGCTTAGAGAATAGTAAAAGAATAGTTTATGTTTTACTTCTTCAATAAAATCAAATATTATCCTAACAGAACTTAACCTATTCCAAAAAAAAATGGAAACAAATGAAATAGAACCAAAGGAAAAAAAACTATTCTCTTGTTTTCTATTTTCTTTATAATAAATGGAATAACAAATAAATAGAAAGATACAGAGCTTACACTTGTTCTTGGTGTTCTCTTATATATCTCATATGAGGACTTTCGCATTTTACATTTAGCTCTAAATCATACTTTTTTTTACAGCGTACAGTGTTTAAAATCTTCTCAATTATTGCAAATGTAACGTTAAGTACATTCATCCGTTTTTCTTAAACTCACGATTTTTTTTTCCCTGAAATCAACGATTAGTCAATAGCAAAAAATGTCTAGGCTTATTACTTAATATGAATAATTGAATCGTACTCGTAATTCTGAAACTATTTATATATAAAATTGTGATAAAAATGTAATGAATACGTTTCATTATAATCCTAATTTATTTCCTCCTATAGTCATTAATTCATGTTAAAAAGACGTGCCACGTTGGGAAGCTTCGTGCTAATCGAGTGGAAATTGATCGGGCGTTATTCATGGGCATCGATAAAGGAGTGTTATTTATTACCTGTATATCACATGTACTATTACGCCGACTAATGGCTGTAATATGATAATTTATTACAGGCACATCATGAAGATAACTGTGTTGTTTACAGTCAACCTCCGACAAATTGATTTCCAAATAAATATGGGGTGTTGCGTTATTTATATGACTACTAAGCGTTGCATCTATCTGACGAAGGCTCTGGATCTTGAAAGAGAAAAGACATGCAAAAACGGAGTTTTCATTAACATATGTAACAGAAATATATCATTAAATGCTTAACGCTATTATTTTTACCTTAACTCTGATATCAAATTTTTAAGTATTTATTCTAAAATACTTAAAAATTTGATGTTTCTCCCCTTCCTGAAGATACAAAAGATTATCTTTTTTATTTCTTCCTTTTTAGAAATAGGCTTTCTTATTTTCATAAGTTAAGCATCATTGTCATATTAACAATTTCTTTGGAGTTGTATAAAGGGTAGTATAATAATATAAAGCCTATTTATATGTACCATTAAGAAAGAAGACTATAGCTTCAGAAAGCTATTAGTGAACTCCGTTAAACACAGGAATAAATCTCTACCGTTAAAGATACAGGAATAAATATCTGTAACTTTAAATTAGACCTATATTAAGAAATATTGTCCAATTATTATGAGTCTTAAATAAAATAAGTGTTCAAATAGGATTGAGCGAGAATTGTAATGATCTAAGGTAATCATTCCTGCTAAAAATTTCATTTGAATTTAATGTTGCTCATTACTAAAGTAAGCAAATGAATTGTTATACTGTTGCCAGAGGCTTTAATTTGGCAACAAATCATTTGTTCGGCGATGTTCTCTAAATTGCTGAATGACTTTTATCAATGAGACAAAACCAGGATGAAACTATTTTCAATTTTACATCTTTTCTTTTGAGTTTTTCGCCTATCTTCGTACATAAACATTGTTTACTTTCGTAATAAACTCTTAATTGAATACAATGTAAAACTGTTCTAACGGTTACTTTTGAGTCTTGAGGAAAAAGGAATTATGAAGAACATTCCATGAATAAATATACACCTATGACGACACAGTGTCAATTAAAGCGCCATTAGAAATAACAAACATTATGGCTGTTAGGAATTATAAATCAAATTACCATGGAAACGAAATATAATAGCTTTACGTTATATTCGAAAGTGATTTTAAGTCGATGAAATTTATGTTGAAATTGTGATCATTGTGTTCCTGTTTTGACACATAAAAGTAAATTTTAAAAAATAAATTGGCTTTGCATTGTTAAATTTCAAAGCAGTGTGCAATTAAAAAAAATTCTTATAAAACATTTTTTTAAAAAATTAAAAATAAATATTTTGTTAGAGCAAATTTTCGTCCATTTTTATTTAATAGACAATTGTTTTGGTATTACATTGTGGATAAATGTCATTCAAAGGTTTGTAAGAATTTTTAATATCCATTTTATAGGAGAACATTTTATAGACCATTGACCTTGTTCGCGTATCGTTAAAAAGAAAAGCCTGGAAAAGTCTCAAGCATCCACAGCAACAGATCTCCATGTAGAAAGCTGAAACGCAACATGTCCTTCCTTTAATTCAACAATATCTGGAATCGAACCCAGAATTCATCCAAATTCGTAAAGAATTCTATCTTACTTATAGACCATAGTAAGGCTCAAATATCACGTATATCAATACTTTCTATTTTTATTCTTCTTAGATCACTTTCTTGTTCAGAATTAGAACAATTTTTTGGCAGATTTCGTTAATTTGTTTTTAACCCAAATTCAAGACATGTTGGCGACATTTCTTACTCATTCATAAATATTAAAAACATATCGAAGTTTTTACTCATTTTGTTTCCAAGATTTCTTTAGTAATCTGATATATTAATCAGTTCCAAATAATAAAATTAATGTAAATCTATGTAAAGAAACGTTTCTTTACTTTTAAAGGTTCGCATGGAAACAAATATAAAAGAATGATTTTCCCTTAATGATAAATTCTTCTGATGAAATTTTAAATCACTAAAATAATTATATCATGTCATCTTCAAATAAAATAAATCGTAAACTACATCTTTTAAGGACGCTGGTGATTAGCTGATTTACTAATTTAATACCTAAATAAAAATTAAAAGTGAATTTGATCGTCCCCATTATGCATAAATCACATAAAGATCATTAAATATCATTTGCCTGATTATTGTTACAAAATTAAAGATTTCATTTTTAAATAAAATGAGTTATAATTACTTGCTACACTCTATAATTTAGCAGAGTTAGTGGGATCGTAATGATCATAATATTAAGATATAAGTATAAAGAAACATTCCGTAATGATTGTACACTACCTGTGAAGAAGATTAAAAAACACCAATCACTGTATTATTGCAAATGTAACTGATTGCTTTTTGAATTAATTAAATAAAAGAATTAATCATTTTAAAATATTAAAGTTTATTGAAATCAAAGTAGTGTTTTAACAATGTCAAATTTAATAAAGAAATTTTTGTTCTTTTTATCATTACTGTGATTAAAAGCATAAAAGCATAAAAGCATAAAAATAAATAATTATTATTTTGTTCTAAGTTCAAAGATTAAGATCTAATTTATTATTCTAATAATTCTAATACAAATAAAGCACTTCTATAAAATATTTTTTATTAAAAAAACTTTCTTTATATTGAAACAAAATTTTATTTTCTTACTAAGATAATAAGCATAAATTAAAATGTATAATTTTTAAAGGTTGCTTATATTATTTTTCAAATAACTTCCAGATGTATAGAATAGATGAAATAATTCAACTTCCAGATGTATAGAATAGATAAAAAAATAAATGTATAGAATGATGATGTAAATAGATGAAATTAATTTTAATATCATTGTTAGAAATATGCGATTGGTTGTTTTCTCACGTAATGTTTAAGACAGGCAAATAGTTGCAAGATATTAATAACTAAGCCTTCTGAAACTCAGATCTCTACCGATTATCTTTAGTGTTAAATCTCCTCGAAAGGAAATGTAATTCTTAACCTCAGATAAGGGATTTGGAGAGTAAATGTCATACACCCTTTTCCCATTCTCAGTTAAAGGAAAGGCATTAGGAATATATTTACAGTGAAAAAACCCTGCTATAACTGTATGCATTACTGCGGTAGAAACAACAGACATGCTAATAGGTTTTATTCTTGTGAAGAGTTTATAGCCTGCATTTATTACACCTGTAGCCGTTTTTTGCACGAGGGTTTTTTTCAATTTGAATCTGTAGTTTTTGACACTGCGTAGAACACAGCTTAATAGACGGGGGTGGTTGTAAGGCATTTAAATATTTAGTGCTTTCTGTGGGGGACACTAGATAGTGGGCCGTATTCATTTATTCCAAGGGGAAATGCCAGAAATCTCACAAGCACCTACACCTCCAGACCTACATGATGAAGTCAAATATGTGAAATCCATCTCCATCAGCATTGACTGGGATCAAACCCGGGACTTATGTTTATCATACTGGTTCCAAGCGTTGCATTTTACATTATCGTAGCTGTATAAGCATACTTCCCAATACCAGAGATTTACCGTACCAGTTAGGCGTCAACAGCCAAGTAGGATACTTGCTAATTTAGAAGCTTTGGGCCAGCAGAAGGCCCCCAATATTTGCCCTGCCATTCCTAAAGATATTATTTCAGTTGGAATACATGCGACCACGACCTATATAACGTGTGTCCCAGCATCATTTAATGAACGCCATGGATTGTCGTTTAAATCGGAATTCAGGCTAACTCTAGTTTCTGATAATGAGAAGAACACCCTAAATAACCAGGCCACAACGACTTCCTTTGCACTCTATATAATGTCCAGACAAAGTTTAGCAAAGGGTCTCACATATATGCAATTATGTCCAAAAATAGACAATTTTTTAAGCATTTGAATTTTGTAAACCTGTGATTTCGTTTGGTAAGACCTTGAAGAAATAGTGTACGGTATTTGATCTATGTTTATACATGAATAATTAAATATACGTTTAATTTACAATATAAAAATTTATTTTAATGCTGCAGTAGGCACTCATACGGCGAAGATAACTATCTAGTTCTTTTACATTCTCTAAATTATATTACTCAAAAGACTTAAACAAATTTTTCATCGAAAGTAATAGCATATTTTTACGAGTTATATATAAACATCTACAAAAGAAATTCAACAAAGAAAAATATCAATTTCAAAATTTTAATGGTAAACAAATTATAATAAAAATTAAATGAAGCAAGAATCCCATACATAATAAAATTATTAATAACTATGTCTAACAAACATTCATCAGATTTTAAAAAGTATAATGTAAAAAAATTAGTTACTGGAAAAATGGTCAATCCACAAAAATGCTTTGCGAAAAATTCCCGAATTTCAATTTGAATTTTAAAAAATTGGGCGGCAATGTTTCGTAAAAAATCAAAAATTAATGATAAGCAACTTTCTTAAATTTTAATACTTTCATTCTGGAATGAGTTTCGAAAGAATTAATTTAAATATAATAATTAAATTAAATCTGTATTATTAGGAAATCTAAAATTTATTATCATTTATGTAATATTAATATTTTATAATGATAATTAAATTGATTTGCTTTTGTTCTTGAAGAAGTTTCATAGATATTAATATACTAAAATAAATGCATTTTAATTGGATTTCTTTTGTTTTACTTCATTTTAACGGCAAAATTTTAGCAATTTTAGAGTTGGAAAAATAATTTTTACGAAATCGCATCAAGTACTTTTTTTACAAATTGTAATTTATCGTTTGAGATTTAAAAATATTCACTTACAAAGCCTCATTCTCGCGAAGTGGAAAATGAAATAAGAAATTTGGCAACAAGAAACACATTACCCCTCATCAAATAACACAATCCACGAAAAACATTTTTAAGCAAATAGACAGGTCATTTTGACTGCCTTGACTACGAGTTGTTTTGACTTTTCGCTAATCAACGTCTACCTCAATCATTATTGACTCGAAGATTCTTCTAATGGATGATTAGGCAGAAGATAACCCATTTATGTCATGCTCAATGCTCGTTGCCCATAAATAGTTTCATCTACTAGCCCCTCTTTACACTTTCATCTCCAATAGCCTCAGTATTGGGCTAATCTCGTACAGTAAAGTGAAAGAACCTCTCGATCGTTCCCAGGAGACCATTTTCAAACGATACCCTTGCATGTTGCCAAACGAGGAGAAATATTTTTTTTTCTTTTCTATTCCATGTTTAATATTTTGTATGCTCGACTGGCTGGCTGCCAAAGCAATTGCCAAACGATCGGAAATTGCGACGGAGTGCTGCTGCTCGTCTGTTATCGGATATCTCTACTTGGCGTTCGTAATCGAATGGCAATTAATTTACACCTTTCCGAGTTACTCTCCCTATCGCCGAAATGAAATTATTCCTGCTTAATATGAAAATGTTTAAAATTGGGTTTTAAATCAATATTTCATATTTAGCCGTAAATAGCAATTACTTGTTTCGTTTCTAATGGTTTTATATATATATATATATATATATATATATATATACATATACATATATATATATATATATATATATATATATATATATATATATATATGTATATATATATATATATATATATATATATATATATATATATATATATATATATATATATATATATATATATATATATATATATATATATATATATATATATATATATATATATATATATATATATATATATATATATATACATATAAATCTTCATAAAAATTTCTTCTCGCCCCTAAAATCATGACAAAATTTATTTTTGAATCATTAAATTTAATTTAATATTAATATTTAAATACAGAGGTTTTGAATTCTTTTCTGCATAAATATTTATTATAGGTTACTTCATAAATTCGTTTCTTTAAAATAATTGAAAATTATTTTGATATCAGGAAATTTGATTTCACATGAACCCTTAATTGCCCGAGTAAGTGTGTCGTTACGAGTATAGTATTTTACATTATTACGCTTGCCATATATCCTGGCTTTCAGGCAAGTTCAAGATGTTCCGGCCGGTTTACTTCACATCCCGGAAAAATTTTTATTTATCGCGATTTTATAGGTGACCAAAATGGCTAAAAATAATTAACTGTGAAAGATTATTTAGAATAATCTGCCATTTAATTCCGTACTGTATGAAAAGTGAAAACTGTAGAAGAGTGATGGCGTGCTAATAAGTAATATCGTTATCGTATCGTCTTGTCACCCCAACCCTGGCCATGCGCGAAGTTCTGTTTGCTAAGATGTATTTGCAGTCAAATTGGGATCAATGTAAGCAATAAGAGACTAGCAGAAGATGTGATTGTTTCAAGTGAAGAGAAAGGGACTGCTTGGTCTCTTCAAGGATAGCAGCTTCCAATCTGAACAAGATCATTGAGTGTGCCTTCTTCTTACCTGAGATATCAGCACCTGTAGAGAATATTCGTCTTGATGAACAACGCATGGATTGATGTTTAAAACTGATGCAGGAGTCTACTGTTAGTTAACGGATTAGCTTGTGACGATTTTTAAAAGATAAAAACCAAAAACAATTCCTAAAAATGTTCTTGAGAATGATAAGTAAGTCATAGAAATATTGCTTAAGTTTTTATTCTTCATTTAAAGTGTTTCTTCTTACATAAGTAACTTTTATTAAAGGGTCGGAAATAGTATATTTAAATTTATATCCTTGTCATTTTTCTTACTACCCCTTGTTCAGTTTCCTTAACAGTAGCCATTTATTCACAGCACATAAACTACCCTCTAAAACACTCTAAACACCAATCAAGGGTGTGTGGTCTTGAATTCTCGCTGAAGATGGGGGAGGGGTGAAGTATACTAGTTGAACATTTCAGAAATCTGGCAATCTTATACATAAGTATTCATTCAATATTTCTTCATGAGTTTTAGTTCACTAAAACATTTAAAGAATTTATTTTTAAGTAAAACTTATTTCATATTTATTCTTGAATACGTTAGTCTTTTGTGTTGTTTCAAATGTTATATGATGCATTAATTTTCATTAATATAATTATCGTCACTCTTTGCGTTCCATTAAAATGTTTGGACTATTTTTAAATCAAAAAGTTTGCTTTCATATTAATCGTAGAATACACAAGTATTTGCTTCGTTAGGAATGCTATTTTACATAAATCATCCTCAAAGGTTTGTTCATAATTTTATTGTACTATAATAAAATTATGAACAAACCTTTGAGGATGGATACAAATAATTTTTGAGAAAAAAAACCTACTTTAAAATAAGCAAATTTGATTTCACATTAGCCCTAATATGCGCACGTTAATTCGTTCCAAATTTTTATTTTACATGAGTTTCCATCAGAGGTTCCTTAACAAATTGCGTTTCTCTAGAACCTTTAGAAAATTTGTTTTTAAATTCTTTATAAATTTGAAGCGTAGTTAAAAACATTTTGCATATTATTTTATGCCTTTTTTATTTAACATTGTTATAAACATCGAATTTTCTTAATGCAATAAAAATATTCACAATTCTTGACTTCATGTGTTAAAATTATTTTTTGTTGAATTGTTAAGAATTTTTATTTTAAATCCTAAATTATTTTTAACTTGGTCATCGTCTCACAGGTCCGATTTCATACTTTGCATTAAATTTACCCTTTAACATACTTCCTTGAAAGAATACAGTTACAGTTATCAGACTACGCACTGCTAATCAATTTATTGACAAATTAATTGGTAAAGAAACCTTCATTAAACTACAATATGCATGATTTACATGCGTAATGCCTTTGAATGGAACATTACTTAATTCAAGTTATTTAAGTAGCGCTTTATTTTCAATTAATTAATATATCAATTGATTTTAAAGCATAGATTATTTTTTATGACATGAAATGTGCGTTATAATCACGTTACTGAATGAAGGTGTTCCTCGAGGAATTAAATGTTATGAAAATTGAATACAAAATAAAGCATGTAATTGAAAAATTGTCTGATATATATTATTTTAATTGAATTTTACAACATTTACTCAAACGTATTTGGAGGTATGAAGATTTTTCTTCAGTTCACTGCACTAATATTACAATCATCCTCTTAAAGGATTTTTTATTATTATTATTTCCTTGTAAAAAAATAAAGCACATTATTAAAATAAATTTACACAATCAAAAGAAACTAGATAACTTCTGAAAACATGATTCAAAAATATAATATTTAACAGCCAAATGTTGAAAAGGTTTTATTGTTCAAAACATATTTTCACATACAGAAAAAATTAATTGGTTACCATATTAATGAAAGAAGTAAAATAAAAAAACTTGTTATTATTAGAAGTGTCATTTTTAACATATATACATTCATAGAGGGGCAGGTGTGAGCCCCGAAATCTACCTTAAGGTTAAAGAGTTTGGAACACTCCCCCATCAGTTAATGCCCCTTAATTGTGAACCACGACGAGATCACACTACAGTTGGCACTTTCCTCTCCAAATCTGCGACACACCAACGGAAGGACTTTGGCGTAACAGATTAGCGTGGATACGTCTTCAGCCTACGGGAAGGCAGCAGCCCACTGAGGGTAAATGTGGTCACCCTCCCAATTACTGCCCTCGGCAAATGATGCTGATATTAATGGGAAGTGGAGTGGAGTTACTGAGCCACTGGAGCTCCGTTCCCTAACATATAATTAATTCTTAAAAACTAATTACGTAATTTAAGAAACGCAAATATTTATTATCAATGGAAATACAAAATGTTGCAAACAGATCGAAAGGTGTTGATAACAGAACAGAAGAAAAGCAAAATGAAAAAGACAAAACATCCAATTCATGGTTAGTTTAAATCAGCAAGAACAATTTAAAATTTTAAGAATTTCATTAATTAACAGGATTCTAAATTAATTATTACTATAATATAAGCAATCTCCTTTAAATCTTAAGACTAATGCCTAGCTTTTACCAACATTAAAAAAATTTTTTTAATAATGTTTCTTATTATTAGTATTTTTTTTCTTATCTCAAATAAATAACTGTATTTGTGTAGTTAGTTTTATGTATCACGTTTTAATTGTTGTATTTCACCTAGCGTTGCGTACACAAACCTGTTCGTTTTAAATGGCAAGTAACTATTGACATCCTCTAACGGAATCCCATATTAATCTGCAGGAGGCTTATATATCATTAGGCGAGTCTCAACGCTGAAATTATCTTTATCTGTAATTTACACGTCACTTGCTACTCTGCGCATGATTAGGCTCGAACACATTCCTACTCTTATCTAGTATTAAATAGCATAACGTATAAATTTGCACTGTCTTGATTGAAGGTGGGACAATTTTCTGTAAAAGATTAACAAACTAAAAATTGCGAATGTCGACCCATGTTGAATTATTATTTTTCATACACATTCATCCCCTCATGTTTAACATCAAATACAAAATTGAAATTACTAAGGGAATTTGTTTCTCATTCGTTCAAGTTGAAATTGAGCTAAATAAACAATGGTAGTGGATACAGGCACATCGGTCGTATAATACACCTGGACAAATTCTGAATTATTTTGGCAATAAATAAATGTTGCCAAGATGTAATAAATTATAAAGATCTAATAAATTCCTTTTTGGAAAAGTTTACCTATATAAAAAATAAATTTAAACATGATAATTACAAAGCGTAAGTATATATATTTGAAATAGTAAGATTAAAAAAAAGAAAATATAAGAGCTTTAATTTCGTAAATGAATACGAATAAGGAAAATATAGGAATTATAATTTTCAAAATGTAAATACGAATTTTAGAAAAATCAAAATGCGAATTCTAATGAAAATTCTACAAAATCTGAACACGTATTCTAATAAAAATATAGAAACATTCTCAAAAGAATAAATTCAAATTATAAAATTCAATTA
Source organism: Latrodectus elegans (assembly GCA_030067965.1). NCBI lineage: Eukaryota > Metazoa > Arthropoda > Arachnida > Araneae > Theridiidae > Latrodectus > Latrodectus elegans. The sequence continues at coordinate 35,319,235 of CM057819.1, forward strand.
AAACTTCTCCTAGAGAAGTTTTAATTGAATTTTATAATTTGAATATAATTTTATAATTTTATAATTTGAAGAAAAAAACCCTCGTACAAAAAACGGCTACAGGTGTAACAAATGCAGGCTATAAACTCTACACAAGAATAAAACCTATTAGCATGTCTGTTGTTTCTACCACAGTAATGCATACAGTTATAGCAGGGTTTTTTTCACTGTATATATATTCCTAATGCCTTTCCTTTAACTGAGAATGGGAAAAGGGTGTATGACATTTACTCTCCAAATCCCTTATCTGAGGTTAAGAATTACATTTCCTTTCGAGGAGATTTAACACTAAAGATAATCGGTAGAGATCTGAGTTTCAGAAGGCACAGTTATTAATATCTTGCAAGAGGAAGAAAGAGGACTATGAAAAAGTTACTGACTTATTTTAAATACTTCATAAATTGATAATATTTTACTTTCGAAAATAACTATAAAAATATTATATGAGTTTAATTTTTACTCAAAGTGCTTTTCAAATATTTCTTTAAATTGCTAATGAAATAGTAATTAAAAAATTATTTAACTCTCAATGTATAAAGTTCTAACAAATGTATCTTGTTTATGTATTTATTATAATGCTTTTAATGTAAAAAGTGTAAATTAATGGATATCATTTTTAATAATAATTAAATTTTAAAATACAAGCTTTTTAGTTTTTATAAAAGTGATAAATTTTTTAAATAAACTGCGTTTGCTAAATTTTGAATACAACATCTTTTAAACTTATTATAACCCATTCCTGTTCTTATTATAACGATTGTCCTTTTTTATTGTATATTTTTTCACACATACCCCTTCTTTTGTTTGATTTTAGAACATTAATAAGACTTAAACAGATTCAAAAGTACAGCTGTAAATAATTCTTTATAGTACTCTGAATTCTTTATTTTACTCTGAATTTGTCATTAAATATACCATGTAATTGTCTAAATGAAAGTTACGTAAATATTATTTTGAATGCAATGCTGAAAACCATAAATCTTTTAATTAAAATTTTAAAAAGTAAGATATTTAAATTGTTTTAAATATAAAAAAATTTAATTTTTAAAATAATCTAATCTCCCAAATGAAATTTAATGTATATTTTAATTATTAGTTAAATGGTGTATGTTAGTATGAATTAAAACTTTTGATTGTTATTATTCATAGTATTTTATTAAATAAGTAATTCCATTAAGCTTCCTTATCTTATAAATTTTTTTATTTTTCCTGAAAAGCGTAATTTGCTGTGAAAAAAATATAAGTGTTAAATACTTTTTAAAAATGCATTTTAATGATTTACTTTTAATTTTAGTAAAAAATGTTTGGTTATATTTTCCTTAACTTGCAATTCCTTTCTTTTAATAGGGGGTGCTAACATTATATACTAATTTATTTATTTCAAGGAATTTTTATAAATATTTACAATAATAATTATCTAATATTTCGACATTTTGCCAACTAATAAGAATTAGTTTAAAGCTCAATATTTCTACTTAATTTACAAAATATTTAAGATTTCTTGCCTTTCGGAGCTACCGGGTACCAAAAATAGTATCAATAACGAAGGAACAATACTTATTCCTAATCTCTTCAAGCAGACACTGCTGGGAACATAAAAGAAAAAACAATTCTGTTACATAAATAGCTCTCTTGGGTCGTCTCATTGATATTTCCCTAGCAGAAAATAACAGGTGAAACTCGTTACTTGTTTCAGTTATTTTTTACCCTTGTGCGTAACTACTTTTCTATACCCGAATCCATTTTAGGACTTTCTTTATTGCTCAGGAAATTTTCATGAGGGAAAAAGTTAAAAGTACTCCGCCGTAAACAAGACTGCCCCTCAAAGAAATGAAGCAAATGAGTCATCAGAGTTCGTGAAATGTCGTTACTCGTTAAATGCTATTGTTTGGAAATGGCGACAACATACCAGTTAATTGGCGAGATTTGACTCTTGTTTCTGCGAGTGTTAAATGGGCAACTGATGAGCTTTTTGGCACCTTTATGGTGTGCTTTATGACGGCAGAAAAACGAGATTTGGCGCTTAATCTCGAGAAAGTGATTAAGCATTCCATTCCCTATTAGAATAAAGGAGACTGATAAAACTAAAAAAAGACATGATGACACTAAAAAAAGGGATCATTTTCTCGTTAATTATATGCTTTGCAGCTATTTTTATAAAAAACATTTGGGGATAATCGCTTATTCGTTTTATATTCTATGTTAGTACGAATTAAAACTTTTGATTGTTATTATTCATAGTATTTTATTAAATAAGTAATTCCATTAAGCTTCCTTATCTTATAAATTTTTTATTTTTCCTGAAAAGCGTAATTTGCTGTGAAAAAAATATAAGTGTTAAATACTTTTTAAAAATGCATTTTAATGATTTACTTTTAATTTTAGTAAAAAATGTTTGGTTATATTTTCCTTAACTTGCAATTCCTTTCTTTTTAATAGGGTGCTAACATTATATACTAATTTATTTATTTCAAGGAATTTTTATAAATATTTACAATAATAATTATCTAATATTTCGACATTTTGCCAACTAATAAGAATTAGTTTAAAGCTCAATATTTCTACTTAATTTACAAAATATTTAAGATTTCTTGCCTTTCGGAGCTACCGGGTACCAAAAATAGTATCAATAACGAAGGAACAATACTTATTCCTAATCTCTTCAAGCAGACACTGCTGGGAACATAAAAGAAAAAACAATTCTGTTACATAAATAGCTCTCTTGGATCGTCTCATTGATATTTCCCTAGCAGAAAATAACAGGTGAAACTCGTTACTTGTTTCAGTTATTTTTTACCCTTGTGCGTAACTACTTTTCTATACCCGAATCCATTTTAGGACTTTCTTTATTGCTCAGGAAATTTTCATGAGGGAAAAAGTTAAAAGTACTCCGCCGTAAACAAGACTGCCCCTCAAAGAAATGAAGCAAATGAGTCATCAGAGTTCGTGAAATGTCGTTACTCGTTAAATGCTATTGTTTGGAAATGGCGACAACATACCAGTTAATTGGCGAGATTTGACTCTTGTTTCTGCGAGTGTTAAATGGGCAACTGATGAGCTTTTTGGCACCTTTATGGTGTGCTTTATGACGGCAGAAAAACGAGATTTGGCGCTTAATCTCGAGAAAGTGATTAAGCATTCCATTCCCTATTAGAATAAAGGAGACTGATAAAACTAAAAAAAGACATGATGACACTAAAAAAAGGGATCATTTTCTCGTTAATTATATGCTTTGCAGCTATTTTTATAAAAAACATTTGGGGATAATCGCTTATTCGTTTTATATTCTGAATTCCAAAATTAAATTTTATTAGCAAAATTAAACACAGGATATAATATAATAAATATTCATACATGTTTAGAATTTTAATAATTACTTAAAATGCTTCTTGTTTATATTTGAAGCTTTGGTTTTTGATGAAAATTACTTTTAAAATTTTCTAAAGGAAATATTTTGCTGTGTTATAAAAATTATGCTGTTACGAAATGAAGCGACGATAATGAATGATAATAATGATTCTAAAAGCCGAATATATTTGCTGCATTTATTTTTGGAGAACAGATTAAAGGATATTTTTAAAAAATGTTCCGAAATATCTAAACTTAAACATTAAAAAGAAATGAGGAAATTAAAATGAAATATTTTGGTGTGAAACTAATGAGAAACAAATTTATCCCCAAAGACTTGAAAATGAATAAATCAATAGAAATCTTAAAAAATTCAAGCTTTCTTGAACTTTAAGGAAACAAAAGTTTTATTGAAAAAATAAAGATAAAAATAATGGATAAAAAAAGATAATTTAAATTAATAACGAGAATAAGTGTAATAAAAACCCGAAGATAAGAATAAATAAAAATAAAAACAAAAATGAGACAAAGAAAATGTTATACAAATAAAAAAGAACAGAAATGTGAAAAATATAAGTAGAAAACTAAAATAAATTTATATTACATGATCATAAATTTACTACTTTCTAAAATCCAACAAAATATTGCTTCATTTCGACTGACTTCTCTCTATTCCCAAAGACTTTCTTTCCTTATTTCAGCCATTTAACAGCCTAAAAAAAATTGTTAAAATGCAGTAAAATCAAAATTCATTATATTTTGGCAAAAATTAGCAATGATAAGTACATTTTTCTTATTTGAAATATTAAATACTGAAATAATGGAAAAAATATAACTAAGTTTTTAACTAAAATACTTTTATCTATTAATGCAAAAGAAATTACGTTGGAAAAAAAGCTAATTAGAAAAAAGTGAGAACAGTTAGAGAGAGAGAGAGAGTAAAATATATTTATTTTAATTTGGTATTTTTTGTTTAAATTTTATTTATGGTAAATATCATGAAGCAACAAAATTCCGAGAAAAAATATTCATAGTATTAATGTTCCTTGAAATTTCCCAAAGCTGAAAATAGGGTTACAATAAATCAAACTAAAAAATGTCTCTTTTATGTAAACTAAAAACAATATGCAATGAAAGCTGAAAAAGATTTTGTAATTGCTAATGACGTCATTCTTTGGGATTATATATCCAAATAAGTTTTATGAGTGGCAACAGAAAACGGTTGTTATGAAACAGTTGTAAAAGTATTTGGAGTAAAATCGATGCAATTATGTCAAATTACGATGAGTTTTAGTACTAATATTAAAATATGTTTTAAGCTAAATAAATCAGGTAGATTTACTGCAAGAGCAGTCTTCTCTATAATTCATCAACCACATAAAGTGAAAACATCTGGCTTTCTCCACTTTTAAAAAATAATAAGTAAATAAAATAATGACAGTAACAATATAAAAATAAAATGTGGAATGTTTGATTTTAATTTAGCAAACAAATTATTCCAAAATTATCCTGAATTAGTTTTTCTAACTCGACTTAATTACTAATTTTGTTATATAATATTCTAAAGTAAATGAAACCAAAACCTTTTAACCTTTTCTTTCGATGGGTGAACATGATTCCCTCGTGTAAACTATTTTTGCACGATAACTATTTCTGTGCTATTATCAATTATATAAAATTTAAATTTCCGAAATAATTATTTTTGCGCGCTCTTAGTGAATCTTTCTTAATGTATTATCTTTGGTAAAGACATTTTTGAATGAAATTCAGGAATTTTATTTCTTGAAACTTTTAATAATTAATTTCTTATAGATAATTTGTATAACTGAAATATTTAATCAAACTATTTATTTAAAATTAATCTCGCGAATTATTTATTTTCAGTTTTAAAACCAACTAATTAGTTAGTTTGAAAAAAATAAAAAAAATAAAAAAACAAGCATACCCATTGCACCAATATTTCTATCTGTTTATTTGGAACATTTAAATTAATCAAAAATGAATCATTCAGTACCTGAAGCAGGTGCAGGAATTCGTCCCTCCCAAAATCCTTCCTCTTTTTTTATCGTTTTTCCGGAATCCATTTGATCCGGTTGAATCCCATAGCACCTCCTCTTTCCGGAGGAGAAAACTTTTTTCTCCAGTTTCGCCCATCTATCATTATTTGGGTGAGCTCCCAGTAACTGCGGTAGAAACCGGAGAGCCGGACAATAAGACTTTGTTTTCGCTTTTCCCGAAGCTTATAAACTGGAGAAACTTAATTAATCGAATGCATTGTTCTCAAAACAAGAATCTTCGGGTTCAATGGTTCGACGTAAAAGCCAGCTTGCGATTGCGTGACAAGTGATTAATTAAGAATAGTTAATTAATTAGCGTGAGTGAAAATAGCCGTGGTTAAACTTTATAAGGCGCTTCGAAAATATTGATTTTATCAACAGCGCAATTAATATTTTGGTAACTGCCTGCCCGTGAACGTGGAAACAAGCTTATACATTGTATACTCTGAAAGGATATATTTTGATGCAATATAATTTTGCTTCTGAATATTAAATAATAATATTCAAGATGATTCTTTTCCGCTACATATATTTTACAAGTAAATTATTTCTTTATGCATCTATAAATTTTAAAATTTTGCTTTTATCGGATGTTCTTTAATTAACGAATATAAATCATTATTTTATTCATAACTATGTATATCGTAGTCATGTTCCTCTTTTTTATAAAATTTCTTCCCTTTCCTGAAATGAATTTTGTTTTATTTCGAAGGTTAATTTGATGCAATTAGAAGCTACTAAAGGAATATGATTAAATAAAATATTGTATGATATGTGTTTGGGAAAGACATTGCTCTCTACAGGTAGTGAGTTCAATACCAATCTAGTAAAAGTTCCTGTGTCTCTCGTAGGAACTTCAGGAAAAGAAATAGATCATCGTCGCAATGTCCTCTAAGTGAAATGATATATCCTGGAGTGTCAGACCAAATCAAGTAGTTTTCTACTTGGTTACTTCTTCTGAATTATGAAACTCTATCTATTTTCAGGGTTATGATGACATATCTACGGAGTGCTCAACTATATAAAGTGCCTTTTATTCCCTAATGGTGCCAAATGTCAGAACCTAAAACATTCATCCCTAATTATTTAGAAATTTCAAATAAATAAAGTTGTGTTGCGAAGTGACAAACTGTTCTCAGGTAAAGAAGATATCACGGCAGATATTACATGACTTACATATTATGTAGTCTAGATTTGGTTACTGTGAAATATCAAAGGCTTACACGAGTTCGATACCTGTCACAGCCAAAAATCACATTCAATAAGTCTATGAACGTTAGTAGTTCTACTGTAAAAACGTCCTTTTATAGGTGTGACAGCTCCGACATTGGCCTCTTTATTGACTGCGATTTATAAATATGAGGTTGTTGTTTCCGATTATTCAAAGATCTAACGACAGCTAGATCAGATCCAAGACAGTGTGAACCCTAGCGAAATAAATATGAAGTAGCAATAACAACCAAAGAATTTACTAGAGTCACAATAAGCAACCGCTGAAATTTCGCAGTACTCTAATTTAGACTGTATGCATGTAATTTATGTAATATCTGTCCTGATACACTAGGAAAATATTTCATGCCTACTGTAACTCCCTATTGTATACATAGTTTAAAACATTGGTTACTTTATATAATCATTAGTTTCAAATACTACGCTTGATGTTGAAATTCTTTAGCATATCTAAATCGAAAAAGTGGCGTAGAATCAACTAAAAGTAAATAAATTAATTAAGAATCTTCAAGGATTTGCATACATCACAAAACAAGACTAGCATAGTTTCAATAAATCATTTCTACTTTAATCGGAATATTTGATCGAGGAGAAGAAGCAATTGCATCTACACATTATATTAGACCTATATGTATTTGAGAAGGGAATTCTTTCAAGTAATTAAAAAGTATTTAAACCTGTGGCAAACATTAGACATATTAGCATGATCGAGAAATAAGCACGCCAGAGATTTATTATTCTTCAAATCAGTAAATGACCATCCTGCTGTGAAAGCTTGGGAATGTTTAATATTCTCATGTGCACTATTCTTCAAATAGGAGGTGTAAAAAGAGGTTTCGTCCAGCTTAGTTGGCAACTTCTCCTCTTAATCATAATCTAAAAGTGCGAAGCATATGTTAGATATGCTCCGCTCTTTTGGGTATAGAATGAATTAAGAATTTAATTTGTTGGTACTTTTATTTCAGTCTATTATCATTGCTAAATGTGTATGTAATAATGGGAAATTAAATTTTAAATGCTAAAAATAGTAATATTACTTTTCTAACTCGTCACATTCGTTACCATAGCAACTGATTGGAAATTTGATATTTTAAAAGATATACTAACCCCGATACAGCAATTTAAGACAGAAACATATTTCTTCATAACTTTAATTATTCTTTTATTTTACTTTAATTTGCCTTCACAAACAATCCGAAGTAAGTTTTCTGGGTTCAAGTTAAATGAGGAAAAAAACACGTCTAGGTTTTCTTAAGTCTTAAATCGGACCATTAATTGTCAGAGTGGATAAGTGGTAATTATGCATTCAATTTTACCAGAGATCAATAAAAGTGATAAAATTTATCCATTGTTTTGATTATTTTGATATGGCCTTTTTCCTTCAACATAGTTAAATTCATAATATTATACAATAAGAAGTTATGATTATAGTTTCAAAAGTTGGCCATAATATATCACTAAACACACCTAAAATATTAAAATATATCTAACAAAACTTGAATTGTGTGTGGATTGTATTTAGGATTAACTATGTTTATATTAAGCTTTATTGGTGTTAATTTTAAATTTATGTTCTGAAACTTGGTATGTGCAGTTAATATGATTCATAATATTAAAATATGTTTCTGATAGTATCAAAAATTTTTGCGAACATCATGAGAAATAATTATTAAAACACAAATATTCATTTTAATGATTTTATTATTTTTAAGCGTTGACATTTTAGAAAAATATTAAAAGTGAATTAATTAATAATTTGTTTTTCAATTTTTTTCAGAATTTGAAGAATCAGATTATGACTACCAATGTATGGGTCAATCAGGTAAGAACTTGTTTTGTCGATCTATTTGTGAAAAACGTCCCGATCCAAATGGATTGAGCAGTTTTGGTAGAACTAAACTTTCTGGCTTAACAAATGGTCTGCCAAACATCTGCAGGGACAATTTTGTGGTTCGCTCAGTCAGACATATTATCAATCATTTTGAAACATGATTCCTTTATGTTCAACTTCTTGCCAAAAGAAGTGTTATGGGTTGTATTTTTTTGGCATTTTCGGTGCTATTACACATGATAGGACAATGCTCTCAATTTTTCAGATGGCTAGCAAAACAGTTGAGCTGCTGTATAGAACGTAGACTCAGTTTTGGGCTCTTAATTTTCAGTTCTGTTGCAAAGAATAAACGTGGATATGAAGTTATTGCTTCAGTTAGCTTGCATTTTTTTTAAAATTTGCGATATAAAAAATTTCTTAAAAGTTGTAAATGAGCAAATTATTTAGACATTCTTTACAAATAACAATACAGAAAACTAAAGCATGGGCGAGAACTTTCCTTCTGAAGCTTTTTTCAAGAAATGTCTTCAGATTAAAATTGTTGAAGTTCACGTTTTAATCGAATACATTTTTATATGTAATCCCGAGGTCTTCATAAAAAAAATTCTCGTTTGATATTTATAAACAATATTATTTCATAAGCATTTCACAATATTTTTTCTATCATATAAAAAACCAAATCTAATCTTGATAGATGTAGAATATTTAGAAGTATTAAATTTTGCAAACAAAATGAATGTATAAACACAAAATTGGGTGCACATATTGCATATGGATGATAAAATTCGGTAAACATAATACATCTAGAAACATGAAATTTGGTTCTCATTTTGAATACAAATAAAGGAAATTTGAGGAATGTAATGTAACTAGAGACATAAATTTTGGTAAACATATTGAAAATAGATACATGAAATTTAGTAGACATAATAGATATGAACAGGACATGAACTTTGGCTATACAATACATGCATGAACTTCAGATTTTATATTGAATACAGATGCATAAAATTTGGTATCCAAAATAGATCTGGATACGTAAAACTTATGTTATATTTGTTATAGAGTCGTGAAATATGATAATTATAATATATTTATTATAAAAGACAAAGGAATTTTTTTAAATGATTTTGAATGAAACTGTTTGGCCATCAATTTCTAGTCCAAAATTCATTGACAGAAGAAATTGAATAAATAACAAATGAATTCCCTATTAATGTATTAAAAAATATTCTTAAAATCTCTACTTTTGCTTAAATTATTTAGCTGATGTAAGTTTAAACTTTGGAAAACAGTTCGATTTAACATCATTTTCACACCTAAAGATAATTTGAAAATTAATATTTGATGCATTAATTAATCTTATGAGCTAAATGTGCAAAAAAAATTTCAAAAAGATTAGAAAGATTTCTAAAAGAAAGAAAGCAAAAAAGAAAAGGTATTTAAAAAATTCATTATTTGGGTATTCTTCAGAGGAAGATTTTAGTGTGATAAAAATCAATATAAAAACCACAGTACAGAAATTCGGTAAATTCAACAGATCGAACTCATTTGCATTTAAAAAGGTCATATTAAATTTTTAGTGATTTAAAATTGGCTTAAATTTTTATTTCTTCATTAGATACATAAAAACCCTCTCTTATACTAACTGATGAATACATTGTTCTTTCATATAATCCTCAATAAATGCAATTCTGTATGGTCGGACTTTATCACTTATAAAAACCGATTTCCATTTTCTAGCTTTTAGAAAAAAGTTCGTATGTAGAGTTTGAGATTCTTTACCCATACATTTATCACCTAACTAAGATGATCTTTCTCTATACATGAACTCCAGAGTCAAGTTAGAATTTAAAGTGATTGATTTCTCAGATCTCTACTTGTTGTGTGATGTAGGTTGACTACATCCTCCAAGCTCTCTCCAAATAAAAACTTGTCGAAAATCATATTAAATGCTGAATCTCAATTTGTCACTGAAAAGCCTAAGGGCACAATCTTGCTCTGTCCAAGTGTCGTGTTCATAGACACAAGTTAGATGAGATTTTTGGAGGGGTGCATAAACATTACATATTCTACAACTCTAATGGATGTAGGTGCGTGCTATTATCAGTTCATCATGTATTATGGTTTTGCCTCAATAAAATTGTTCCAGATGTCTGAAACGAGATCTTGAGATTTAATTCTCTGGCATTACATATTTGTAAACACATTCCATCCTTCAAAGTGTTGTAACTCTTGATGAGTTTATCCAGTGGTTGTTTGGTATCAAATGTCTCAAAGATTTTGCTGTAATCATGGGAAAATTTTGACTGTAATAAATAGGATTCATATTCTACCCACACATTTAGAAGTTTCAGGAAAATTTTACTTTTCAACTTTATTGCTTCAAACAGCAACTTTAAACGCCAATGGCCAGTTTTCAAAAGAATGAAGAATTCATCTTTCTGAAGCGACACAAACTGCAAAACTTTTCATCCTGTTGATGTGCACAGTTCTTGAGCAATGACGTTTGCTGACTGGTTTTGGACTTTCATCCAATGCTGGACAATAAATCGGACATTCATTGCAGTTGTTTTCCTTTTAAGATTAACGCCAACTTTTCTAATAACTGGAATAATGGTTGTTTCAGTTATTACATTGAGTCTTTTTTAGGAAGTAAAACTACACTTTTTTTTATTAATTTCTTTTCAGCTATGCTTCTCACTATTTTCCTTCTGCAACATTGCTATTTTTTCTTATACATGGGAAATGGCACAAGTGATTACTTCTAGCCATAATCCATGAAAGAACTCACTTGCATTTATAGTTAATATCTTGAATTTCGTTTCTCTCCGGTCTTTTATTGTAGCCTTCAGCTCTATCCACCTACCTCATACATTCCCATAGCTAGAATCACCTGTGTTGTTTTATTTCTGACAGTTGCATATTCATGATCTTTCTGCTGAGTTGCTTGTTTAGTGATAAATAGCAAGAAACCACTTCTGCAATTTCCTAGCTATTTACTTAACATTGATATTGTTGCTTATCTTTTGCACACCAGTTTATACATAAGGAAATAACGGAAAATACTTAATTTAGAAATCATACATTATATGGCAATTCTCCTAACATCATTAACTATATTCCATGTATTTTTTCATCCTTGTGATCCTACATATTCTTGTAATTTCACAATCCTATGAATTCGTGTGTACCATTTCCCTATATAATTTTATATCCCATCCCAAAATTGTGGTTACGGGGCCTGATTAATGAGAGAGTCATTCTCACTTTCGGAAGGAAGTGAGATTGAGTCCCAGACTAGCCAAGGTTTCGCTGTTTTCGCTAAAGGTGGTCGGGGCACACTAAATCTGACCGCAATGTCCTCCAGGTGAGGTGACGCATCTGGGGGTGGCAGGTCAAGTCTTGGGAATCTTCTGCTTGCTCCCTGCTTCAAAATCACGAAGACTCCATCCTGCTGCTTCTGTCTAACTGGTAAAGTCCATCTCAGGGCTAGGTACAGGGAAGTATGCTGGTGCAATAACAACAACATTAACTATTGATGACTGAAATTTTTACCATCGATAATTTTAACTGCATTCATTGAGTTTGGGTTGAGTATCATATATTGTCCTTTCAGATATTACTTTCAAGATCAAATTTAAAACCCTGATAAATAATGAAAAAAATGTAGATGCTGTCAAAAAAAAAAAAAAAAAAAAAAAAAAAAAACCCACATAATTTTACCCAGAAAAAAATCTATCAAATCAGTAACGAAAATATTGAACGTGTTTTCTGAATAAGATTAGGAATCTTTTGTCCACCATTTTGCTATTTTTCGCTCCCTTGCGAAGGGATCGAAGAATAGTCTAGTTCAGGCCTTCTGCTATTAAACTGCATTTATTGAATCCAGAGAGCTCCCTAGACATGGTTTAAAATTCCATTGCTTGGACAGTCAGCCATTGATTTCCCAGAACTTAAGCCCTTTGGCATAAAGTAACCGAGCAGCGTAACGGGGATATTTACCAGAAATGGGTCATTTGACCTAGAAGTAAAGTGACCGGCCGAGTTCATATTTCCGGGCAGTTGAATTACGGCTCCCGAACATTGAATTATCGGAGATTATTCGCAGTAAAGTGTATTTTCCTGTTCGTCACGCTGTTTAGTTGGTAAAGAGTCAATAGCTTAGAATGGGGATTTTAGAACCAGAAAATTGCAATAGAAATGAAACAAATCAATATTAAGAAAAGATAATATATTTAAGATAAAAATAAAAGAAATGTATAAAAACAAAATAAAAGTGTTTATCATTTTTTTTAAATAGAGCAAAAAAAAAAAAAAAATGTCACGATTACATATTCTTTTCTGATAAATTCCAGTTCACAATAAGAAATAACTACAAATAGTATTCACTTAATCTGATTATGCATAAAATAAAACCTCATAAGCCAAAATAAACGCGGAAAAATTAAAGATAACGTATGTTTGAATAATAAGAAGAGAGATCTTATTATTAGAATATATACATTACTATAATTTAATATAATATATTATTTAGCAAATTGTTGGTTAACAAGATTATTATTCATTTTTATTCAAATTCACTATTAATAATGATTATGTATTAAGGAAATATATCGAAAGAGTACATTAAGGAGAAAGCTAGTATCTTTGCGATAAGAAAGTTATTAGGCATCTGCACTAATGCAAAGTGCTATAAACAAAAGAAAAGAAGCTATTACAAGAATTGTATGCAGATATGAAAAAATCCAATTTCAAAGAAAATGAAGATGGTTCCAAGCAGGATGTTCTTGGACAAACATTTACATAGCTGTCAACCATACTGATTTTATCGGGAAACTCCTGATTTTTCATCGTTTCTCCCCATTTCCCGATAATGTATGAAAATCTACTGATTTTTGGTGATTTCAGTGAAATAATTTAAAAATAGCTGAAATTTTTCCGGGTAAAAAGTGTTACTGAGTTGTTTTAGAAGCTTAATTCATCACCAGATGGGACACACTAATATAATTATTGTAATATGTTATGCTATTATAATATCATGAAAATGTGTTTCTCTGGGTATTGAGCCCCATCTGTCCGTCGTGGTAGGACGACGCTTTAACCACTTGAGTACAGTCATATAATTAACATTCAGAGCAAACACCGGGTGCCTGTTTATATAAGCAGTTCACACACACAGTTAGGATAAATATTAATAGTTATTAATAATTTAATTTGGAAAATATTTTTCGAATTTATTTAATAATGTATTTTATGTTTTTATGTAATTTTATAAGTTTAATATTTATAAATTGCACTAGAGAGTAGTAAGTTGCCTTATAACATAAATGCTGGGACATAAACACACACACACACATTGATGTCTATTTTTTTAAGTTTAGTATATATTTTATTTTTTAGAGATCCTTTATGAGGTTGATGAATATTTTATTCAAATATTAAGATTAAACAGAATATTTTTAGCAGAAATCATTCTCAGAAAGTATAATCTAAAGAGTAAAATTGTCTTTTTACGGTACTACCGTTTTAAACATTGAAGCAAAAATATTGCAAATGTCTCCTGATTTTTACTCAAAATCAGTAGAATCTACTGATTTTTTTTCTCTCCAAGGTTTGCAGATATGCATTTAGTATCTATCGAGCATTTGTAAAGTAAACTTGAAAAGATAACTCGAATTATTATGTTTTTTCTCCAATGTTTCATCAAGTACATTCATACATTTTAAATCATCAGGAAAAGCTAAGGCATATTAAAGGAATGAATGGTAATCACGTTAGAAGTCTGTTCTAGATTATTTTCATGGGATTTAAATCCGGAGTAAAGGCAAGCTATACCTAACATATAGAGTTTCCTCTTGCTTATGTTTCAGACGCATGTGAGTATACACTATCACCTACATACACAGATTCCTAATTCATAGACAGCCAGTAAGGTGCTCATTAAATAGTCGAAGTACTATTGCAATGTCTCATAATAATAATGTGAATTCTATAAATGAAGTACCACTGCGTGAATACAACAATGAGAGTATAAATCTGATATTACTATAGTGCATAGTACTAGTTTTTGAAGCAACTAATAAAATGTGAACGTTCTGATATTAGTAATTTCCTCTACTTAATTGGTATCAAGAACTGTTATTATAAAGCCCAATTCACAAAATAAATATGAAAAATGTTTTATTGATATCAACTAGCACTTTAGTTTTTTTAATATATTTCTTGATTATGATATGCACATAACATAAACCATTTCACAAGCTTAGACAATGAACCACTTAGTTAAAAGCCAATTTAATCTTGGGGAAGTCATTCTTGTACGCACGTGATTTTTTGGTATCTTTTCTGAAGACCGTTGTTGTCTAGGCTATAATAATTCAGTTCTTCTCCCACTAAGCTGATTGTTTTTTAAATGCATAATGGAGGTCATAATAATTTGTAACTTTCCGTAGTATGTACTTGACCTTGTATGGCAGTATGTACTTGAATTTGTATGTCAGTATGTATTTGATCTTGTGTGGCTGTATGTTACTTGATCTTGTACGGCAGTATGGACTTGTCAAGTAATTCATGTGCACTCTTGATTGTTATTAAAAGTTGCAAAGTCAGTAGTTGTTTCGTCAAAGTTAATATTTCAGTTCCTTCCTCACGAAGACGATGCCTTTAGATATATGTCTTGTAACTTTCTATAGCTTAACAAGTGCTTCATATTATATAAATTATTGTGTATTCTTAGTTGCTTGTAGCATTATGCCAAAGTCTGTAGATCTTTGGTGAAGGGTGATATTTCAGTTATTTCTCAATTCAACTAATACCTTTTTGATGTATAGTGAATTCGTTTGGATTGTAACTTTCTTTAGCATAGATTTTAAGTATTTTTAACCAGAAAATCACATTATTCGTTACGTTCCTTTTTTTTTGCCAATTTCTTTGGAACTTGCTCTGTACTTAAATGTCAAACTGATCTCCAATAAATGTATTTATTACTAACACATCGTATCAATATTTTGATTCCAACGTTTGAGGTCTAAAGTGAATATTAACAGTTCTATCTGTACTTTTATTAACAGCAATAGCAGAATGAGTTTTTCACAGTATTCCAGCTGTAAATAATCAATGAAAAAATAATGTAAGTGGTTAATGTTACGTAATTTTTTTTTCTATTGCATGGCTTTACGAAGTGTAGTAATGCGTAAAATGGTTGCTTCTTGATGATGAACAAAAGATTTTTAAAATCGTAGAAAACTATAAGACATTTATGGTTTAGTTTACAATTATGGCACTGTAGTATCATGTCACACCACAAGTTGAAGGGTTACCCTTACAATATATATTTCCATAAGATGATTGCACTCGAATTCTGTATACTTGTTCAATTTAATTTTATCCAGAATTCAATATTTTTTATTTAAACAATACATGATTTAATCATAAGAAATACCATTTATATTTTTATACTTTTTCAAATATTAGTCTCTACCAATTAACAAATATGAACAAAAAAGCCGTATTGTCCCACGATAAATGTACCTGAAGAAAATTTTTCAGATAATAATTGGAGATGAGTTTATACTGCATCAGTGACAGGAAAAGCAGAACATAAAAATGTCAACATGCAATAGAAATTGCTATCATGTTATTTGTTTTAATGAATGTAAATTTGTTTGTCGCAGTATCTTGTTTCAGCAATTGCTGATATGTGAATTCTCATACCTAAAATTTTTCTTCTCAAAATAGAGCACAAAATTGACCATACTGATGGCAAAAGTTCTCTTCGGCGTAATTTAATCATCTTATTAATGAATCTTTAAGAAATGGTTGATTATTTTAAATATAAATCTCTAATTACAGTTCACCACGCCCATCATCCATATATTTGGTATATATACTCTACACTATGTCTTCATTTACCAAAATTTTATGATTTATTCTTAAAAGTTCGGCTCGAAACTTTATTCAAGAAACTGACATTAGCTGGGAAGAATGTAGACCAATGGTGAAACTACTTGTCATGTGACTTTGGCTTGTCACGTGACACTGGAAATGTATCAATAACGTTTCATAATATCTATTACAAAATACAGAATACTTTCATATTACATTTTTTCAAACTTAAAAATTCTTAATTGTTTAGTCATATTCTAAAGCTAAAGCAAGAATGCATATTCTAAAGCATTCTTGATCATGAGAACCTCAAATATCACAAATCCTTTTTTTAGCGTTCTAAAAAAATAAATAAATAAAATGCATTTAATATTAAAAAATTGAGAAGAAATATATAGATTTTAAAAGAGTCAAACGGTAAATCTATATAAATATACTCTTCAAATTCATGCAAAACGTATTAAAAAATGGAAATTAATATAGAGTCAAGTTTACAGTTCATTTTTTTAATGAATTGAAAATTCTCTCAAATGTTTCTTAAAGAAGAGGGAAATAAATTGCAAATTCAAGAATTTAATTCTACAAAGTTATGTTTAGAATTTATTTCACTTTTAAGTAATTTCAAGAAAATGCAATCGTAAAAAATGAGCAGAAAAATAATATCTCCTTGATTGCGATTTTACATATATAATAGATAAGGGGTGAGCAGTATTGGTATTTCATTATACAGACCTATTAAATAGTTTGTTATCAAAAAACACTGATAAAACGTGAAAATGTTATCTCAAGTATACCTGATTATAATATTATAGAGATTTACAGATTGCTTACATAATTAATAGTTTTGACACTTAAGAATTTTTTTTATGAAAATTTCATAATTATTATTTAGCTGTGCGCTTTCCCACTCTTATTTACCATTATATTTGTATCTTTAATTTAAGTAGTGGGTGTTTATTTATATATATTGATTTTTTCGAATACTTAAATTGATGAATCAAGTTTCTTAGAATCTAAACGGGGAATTAAAATGATTATCAATCCTGATAGGCTTCAATATGATATAAATTTTTAATCAATAATTTTATAAAAATATTTTGTAAAATAAAGGAAGCTGTAAGAAAACGTTTAGTAGTATGAGAATCAATTAAAAAGTAATATTTTTTCATTCTTCTTGAATATCCAAATACACTTTGAAGTAAATGGTGCTAATCAATCATAATCATTTTTACAGTAAAAGATCTCCTAAAAAGTTTTCATTTTGGCAGTTTAATAAGTTTATCTTTAAGAAACTCAGCATATAAAAAGTTTTGGTTCAATAACTACAATTTGAAGTTCAATTTTTTTATAATTAGTCTTTGTGTATTTTTAATAGGTTTATTAAATTTCAAGAAAAAAATCCGAGCATTAAATTTTGATCTTTCGCATTTGAAAAACTTGACACACACCAAAAGTAGAACTCTCTCATAAAATATTTACTTTATAAATTTTTACAAAATTGAATATACTTTATATTTTCTTTGATTCCATTATTGTTCGGATAAAGAAAATTTGATCCCTGTTGAAAATGCATCATATACTTACTTAACTATAAAATCAATAATTTGGTCTATTCATCACAAAAATTGCTACACAAGGATGAAGGGTAAGTAATAAAATCTTTGTTTGATCAATATATTATATTAAATATAACAAGTGATTTAAGTTTTAGGCATTTTGCAGCATATAACTATAGAATTTTATTTTCAGAACAACACACTTTGACAGCAGTAATAACTCTTAACCTTAGCAGTTCTGTCAAAAAAAAATTAGCTGTCCAGTACAAGTACATCTGCCAGCGTCACATCAAAAATATAACATTTTTCATTGACAGTAAATACTGATGTATAGTGACCAACCATTGACATGGCAAATATGCCTGGTCATTGAGTCAAAAAGAGGTTAGTCATCTCGTTCAGGTGCATGTATCCATGTCACTTCCCTTCAACACGAAGTAATAATTCATCCACATTAAAGACTGATATATGATGATTTTTTCCACCGCAATGAAATATGCCTTTTCAATGAGTCAAATAGCGATGAGTTTTCTTGTACGGGTTCATACATTCATGTAACTTCAACACAATTCATCAACTATAAAATCTGATGTGTGATGATTATCTAGTCACATAGTAAATATGCCTGGGCAATGAGTCAAATAGAGATTAGTTTTATTTGTAAAGGTACATATGTGTTCATGTAACTTCAACATTATGCTAATATTAATTAACAATAGAGACTGACGTATTATGACCATTCAGTCACATTGACAAATATGAAAGGCCATTAAATCAAACAGAGATTAGTCGTATTTCACGGTTACATCTCTTCATATAACTTCAACATTATGCTGCGGTTCATCGACATCAAAGTATACTCTCCAAATATTTCAGGCCATGGAGTCAAATAGAGATTGTCTTTAATGGGTACATCTACTCATGTAACTTCAACCGTATGCTTCGTCCATATATAATAATGACTGATGACATATGATGAATATCAAGTCAAATGGTAAGCATTGACTAGTCATTTCCTTTTAAAGAGATAGTTAAAGAAAATTTTAGATTGACAGCAGCAGAACATTTACTGTATCAAAGAACGTAACTCCAACATGAGGATACAATTCGGTTGAGCATTATTCTGATGAAACGCATAGTGAAATACAAAACACCCTCTTGACTTTTTCAGAAAAAAAATTTATATCATACACAGTATATTCTAATAATTAAAACATGTTGAATATTTACATCCATGTTAATTACAGTTTTCTGAAATTTTATGGAAATATATTTTATTGCACAAGGAAATGAAAAAACTACCATTGAAAGATTCAGTTTTTAAAAACAATGAAAAATAACGAGTGACTTAAAAATAAATTTTGAAAGAAGTATTTTGATTTTTTTTAATTAAATCTTAGAGAAGTTAGCCTCTGATAAGTTGGAAGTGCTATTATATATGAATCCGTCTAAACTTGTAAATTATGTATAGTTAATTTCACATAAGAAAGCAAATTATAGCTCATTTTGAAATAACATTTGGATAAATAAACCTGCTATAAGCTGCAACATTTTTTTAATGTTTTACTACTGAAAAACCAATAGTAGTTAAACGTCATGTTTGTTTTTTATTATTATTTAGAAATCGTAGTTAAAGTAAATAAAAGCAATTTTTTCATGTTCAAAAGAATAAAAATCTTGCTAACTTGTCTATCAGAATGGAAAAACTTGGGATTTTTACTTATAGAATGAGAAATCAACAAAATTGTATAATTTATTTATAAATTAATTCTTTTTTCATAATACTGAATAATGTTTGAATTTTCAATTCGAAAAAATTATATATATATATATATATATATATATATATATATATATATGTTGTTGTTAATAATAACACTTGGACAAGCCAAGCTCTCTATGCCTCGGCTATGCAAATTTAAGTCAATTGGGGGCGTCTTTCGTTTAATCATAGCACCATAAAAGTGAAAGTACGACTTTTGCTTTCCAAATCCTCCGACAGATGGCAGCACCAGTGGATTTACTCTTAATTTTGGCTTTAATTTGAAGGAGGATTAAATCCAGGACTTTCGATTTCACACATTTAACGAGCATGTATATCGCATGTAGTCGGTGTGTCTTTGGAGGCATTGGGAATCGAACCCCATCGGCTTTGATATATATATATATATATATATATATATATATATATATATATATATATATATATATATATATATATATATATATATATATAATGTCTGTCTGTGTGTGCGTGCGTGTGAGTAAGGAAAAGATAGTTTTTTTAATAGAAAGAGAATAAAAAGGTTTGATTAAATCTTCATAAGAATTGTTACATTCATAAATAATTTCAGATTCACAATAATAATGCTTACTATATATTTTATTCATGCTTCACATCTTCCTGAAGAATTTGATTTATTGTGAAATATAATACATGGGAGCATTTTACTTAAAAATTCACACAATCATTTTGCTAAATGATGGAAATTTTAGAATTATATAAAATTTGTGTATGATGTATCAATTTCTCAGTTGACTAATTTATATCGCTAATAAATTAAAACAGGGATCAGTAAATTATTCTTCATGATTTGATAAATGACCTTATTCAATGGGTATATTTCAATTTAATTATTCGATATGTTGTTTGTAAAAGAGTAATTTACTCAGAAAAAAATAAGTATCCTGACAAAGAAACCTTGTTTTGATGTAGAGATAAAATCATTTACAAAGTAAAGATAATTTTGGCGTAATCACGAGATTAGGAAAAAACGAAATTAGAATTGTTACAGTTAATTACTTTGCTTTTTCGCTGTCTTTATAGAAATGCCAGACTGGCTGTCACCGACTGAAACGCCCTTTCCTTGTCTTCATTTTGAAAGAAAAAAAAACGCTACCTGAAATGCCAATATTATGCACCAATAACCCAAAAATATATCATATGTTTATTTCGAGAAGTTTTTTTTAATGTAAACCCCATAATGAATGTACTTGCAGCATATAAATTAAAGGATATTTATAAAAGGATAGAGGTAATCAGAATTTTTTTTAACTATATAGACAGTCAAATTTCTATGAATCCAAAAACTTTAGCCGAAATAAGGAAATATTTCATCCTAAACATTCAATTTAACATCATATAGTTCAAATTTCTTAGTCGCCCAATTATTATTATTATTATTATTATTAACTGTAAAGAGGTTGTTTCTTTCGTTCCAGTTGAGATTATGATTACGCCACTTTGTACAGTTTTCGTTGGTTTGAAATATCCATGACGTCAGAGAATGTTTATATCTATATATATGTGTGTGTGTGTGTGTGCGTGTGTGTGTGTGTGTGTGTGTGTGTGTGTGTGTGTGTGTGTGTGTGTGTGTGTGTGTGTGTGTGTGTGTGTGTGTGTGTGTTTTCCATTCATTGATTTTCTTCAATTGCGTGTGAATGTAATTTGTGAATACATCAAAAATATACTTCGGATAATAGGCATATTTTCCATGCCATTCATTACATTTTATTCAATATAACTCTATTAATTTATTATTAATATAATTTAATAATGAATTTAAGTTAAATTAATAAATATGTATATATATTATCAATTTCATTCCTGAAACATTAATTTATTCTGACTCGCTTATTCATGTGATGCAAATTAACGTAACTGCTGCTCCTACGGAAGAACTCAAGGACTGGACCACATAATTTAAATCAGATGATAAGTTTCTACTACTAAACTTTCTTTTCTATCAAATGCTCTAAAAAAGCACTTTAACTTTAATTTCCCCATGTAACTCTATTCCACTGATTTTAGCTAGCAATCAAGTTATACTGCCAACTTAGTAATTTATTTAGTAACGTTGTGGAAAATATTGTCTGATACATCTTTTCTTCTATTCGAATCTCATAAAATTAGAAAAGTTCGATAACAGAAACCAGAATGGCCGCCAAACAAGATTTGTTCTATTGCAGTTCTATGCCTGTCTTTCCAAATATATAGGACAATAATTTTTCTTATATCGGATCGGGTATTTTTCTTGGTATTATATCGATATTTTTCTACAGGAGCCGATATCAACAAAGATGGCGGCTTTGGGAAGAAATTTTCCCTCTCGTTAGTAAAGCTATCACAAATTGAGTCGGTTATTTGCTTTGTTCTTTTTCCGCCCTTTTTTATCTTTTTTTCTGTAGTATTCTACAAAGGAAAAAGAATTTTTTCAACGTTTCTCTAAAAAAATGTAGATAAACAGAAATGAAGCATGAATTTTGTTGGAAAATTCGATTCTTCCTTATCAATTTTTTCTTTTTGCCAATTCTCTCTTCCTAATTTAGGATTCTTTTTCTTGATTCTGAATTGAGTGAGTAAAAAGAAGTATCTTATATTTTATTTTAATAATCAAAATGCGATATTGTTTTAAAGATTAGAGGTAATCCAGTTTGTGTGTAATATATTCCTTTTATATAGTTGATCGAAAATAATGCGAAATTTGAATCTTGCTCCAAAACGGAAAAGTTAATCATGGAAAATTCCAAATATATTCATGGAGCAAACTGGTTTTGTAGATAAAAACATAGAATTTAATTTTAGAATTATTTTTTAAACATACAAACAAGCTTTTATAATATCAATTTAGTCTTAAAAAAATTAAATACTTTTCAAGTTATTTAAATTCACTGCCTCAAACTATATACCTCATTTAGGAAAATTATTTTATAAAACATCTGGTAAAATGCAAAAAATTACTAAACTGAATAATGTTTACGAAAATTAATAAGTGACATTATCAAATAAGAATAAAGTAATTTTATATAGCATAAGATTATTTTAACTTATTTTATCTTTGTGACAGAACATTTGACAAGTAATGTAGTGTTAAAAGTTTCAAAGATTACTACGAATTTATAATATAAAAAACACTTTTACTGCAGGTATTTTCAGAAATTATATTCTATTAGAATTATCTTTTCAAAACACCAAAAAATGCCTATTTTCATCAGAGTTGAGTTGTAATTAATATTACTTGAAAGGTAGCATAAATAGCCTTCTCTGTATTCTAACATATCAAAAAAGGGAATGTGGCTATAAATCCAGTTTAAGATATAGTTTTCCAGTTTATATTATATAATCTTATTACAATGTGAAGTGCAAAATTTGATAAGTGCAAAGAAAAATATTCCTAATGGCCCTTTTTGTGGTATGAAAATATAAATCTATATTTATAGTCTAACCATAAATAGAATATGTCTGTCTATATGTATTCTTCAAAGATTTTACTAATGCATAGCAGATGCTGAATGTTCTATAAAAGTCTTCAATTTTTTAACCATGCATAATAAAGATAATAAATCCTACTAATTAAAATCAATCGTCTAGTGCTAAAAATACCAATTCAATGCTTATGGCATTGTCTTAGTTATCCTACGCGTTTTTCAATATTACTGTTTTGTTTTTGTTTTTTTTATAATCAGGTTGTTCACTCAATAGTTTAATTTATTTTTTTAGTTCCTCAAACATCACATTTTCTAAAGGAGAGTCATTTGGCAGGGTTTCAGAATGATAAGTGAACTCCAAATAAATACAAACTCCCACATCTGAAGGGAAACGAATGAAATGTGATTGTGAAAAGTGATTGATTATTGAAAAGGAATTAGTAACTCATAGTGCATTTCAATCTACTCGACACCCATCAATTAAATTTGGTTTGATTACTTCTCTGCGTACTTTTTGACCCTAGAATTAATTCAAGTGAATTTAAAGTACATATCGGCATTTACATATGTACCAATACCTACATATGAGAGAGTGGAGTCTACTATCTGTTGTACTGGATGCCAGATTCAGCTTTCTGGGTAATTATAAGGACAAAGAGAGAGAAATAAAATTCTCACATTGCTCAAGAATGAATCTGCAGCCTCCTACATGGAACAATGTGTTTCTACCCCTGAAACAATGAGATTTGACAGAAATAGATGTTTTTTACTTCATGAATCAGTTGGTTCCACTTTTCTTGCAAACAAACCAAGCTTCAAAGATAAAAGTGGGTATAAAAGACATAAAAATATAATGTAAAGTGTATTAACCATAAAGTGGTTGTCTTTCGTTTTAGTTGAGATCATGATTACGCCGCTTTAATTCAAAGTCTCATTGATTTAAAATATCCATGACGTCAGATAACGTTTCATTTACGTCACATTGTATGAAAATGGCGCCGTAATTGCAACTTGTCGACCATTTTGCTTCCTGCCTTCTATCCCATTCTTTGTGGGGCAGCAAACAAGGTGAAGTTCACCATCGAACGCCAGTGAATGTAGTCGAGGTTCATTATGTTAATAAAATGATTTCATATATAGAGACCAAAGTATCGGTTTGAGGAGCCATTATTCATGGATTCAAGCCATTAACACATTGACAATAGAACAGAAGAAAAAGCAAAATGAAAAAGAAAAGACAAGACAGTCACATAATGATTAGTTTAAATTGGCAAGGGGAATATTTAAATTTTTAAAATTCTTTAATTTATAGAATTTTAATATTACAATATTTGTAAACAATCTGTTTTAAATCTTAAGACTAATTCCTTGCTTTCACCAACTTTTACATTAATACAAATTTTACATAATATATTTTTTTATTTTAAAATGTTTATTTAATTTTAATGATTTTTTTCATTTTGTATTCTAGACTTAGGCTTTTTTTTAATCTGTACTTTTCTAGGCTTTAAAGTCGTGCTTATGAAGGTAAACGTCTCTTTTAAGTTTAGAAATACCTCTATTTTTATTTTTTATTGCGTTTATTTCTTGTTGCCTATTTTCTCTACCAATACAAAAAAATGTAAAACAACTAACCTTGAAATTTCAAATCCCGTTCACCCATCAAGATTGAAAATTCAGGAAGATTCAAGTATCAAACTTCTATGTATTACTATTGAGAGTACATGACAGTATAGCTAATTCTTTTTTCATTTGGTGATTTGGTGACAATTTAGGAAAAAGTCACATGTTTGATCTCTACTGGTCATAAATATCTCAAAAACAATAGTATTAATTCCATAAGTAAAAATTAAATGCTATTACAATCATTGAAAATAAAATAAATGATAAAAAATTCAGCACAAAATTAATGTCCATCTGAAAAATGTATATATTTTTGTAAATCACATTTTTTTATTTCATTTCTTTTCCAGCGTTTCACATAAAAAAAAAATTTTTTTTTAGAAATTCCTTTCCTTTTTGTTTTTATTTTTAATAAGATTTATAAGCTAAATTGATTCCTATAATGAACCACTTATAAAAAGGTATCGAATTACTTTGAAAAAAAGTTTTAATCAAATACATTTTATTTATTTCATCAAATGATTTTGGGATTTTTATTTACTATATTTTTCAAAGAATTATCAAGAGAATACTTTTTCAAAGTATTCTTTCAAAATATTATTTTGTTCAAATCATTTTTTATAAAGCATTACATTTAAAGCATCTTTCTGTATACTAGAAAATTTCAAAAATACTTCTTTAAATTTTACATAAAAGCAATAAATGT
The DNA here is from genome assembly GCA_030067965.1 of Latrodectus elegans. Taxonomy (NCBI): domain Eukaryota; kingdom Metazoa; phylum Arthropoda; class Arachnida; order Araneae; family Theridiidae; genus Latrodectus; species Latrodectus elegans. Next base: position 35,344,720 of record CM057819.1, read on the forward strand.
GAGATTTTATGGAAAGAGTATCTATAATTAAATAATTTATAAAAAAAATTTCGATGCTTTTCTATTTTGAAATATTGTTTCAAAATTTTTATTTTCATATTTAAGTTATAAAGTTGTTGTTATTGTCGTATGACAAGTGCAAAATGAAAAACAAAATTTAAAAGTAAATAATTTAATGTTATTTACAGATAGAGTATTTTTTTTAATTTTGCAAAGAAAAAATAATTATAAGATTTTAAGGAAAGAGGCATCTATAATTAAATAATTTTTAAAAATTAATTTCTGTCCTATTTTGAATTTTTTTTAAATTTAATTTTCATTTTTAAATTATGAAACAAATAGGATAATGCTATGTACTGTTTACATACTTTAAATGATGCTAGTTTAAAACTAAATAACATTAAAAATTCTGAAAATATATTTTGAAAATGCCTGTAAATGTAATTAAGGTATAAAAATGCAATTAAAAGTTGTTTTTATTTTAAATTTCTAATAATTCTAAATAAATAAGCAATTATTGTGTATCTCTTGTCAACTTATAAATATATATATTTTATTTTTTATTAATATAAAGTAACAAATAAGATAAAATTTATTTTTATAATTTTTTTAAATAAATGATTATCCAAGCAAATTTCACACTCCATCTCTCCTTCGGTAAATAATGTAGCTTGGATTCACTTAAACATTGATTAATAAAAGTGCTTAGTAGTGTTTAGAAAAATATTGTATCATTCCTTAGGGAAATATTATGAATGTTCTGGAATAGTGCTGGTGGTGAATGTTGATTCCTCAATAAATGCTCCAAAATAGACCATAATTGTCCAATCACATTGAGGTCAAGACTGTAGGCGCCAAGGAGATGTTAAACTTCATCCTCAAGTTCATAAAAATATTATTGGTTAAGTCCTGCTGCATGGAACAAGTGCATTAGCTTCCTGGAAAATTGCATCTCCTGCAGGAAGCAAAACATAAGTTTGCCACATAAGATGCACTTGGTGAACAAACATTTCTCTATACTTCTTCCCAGTAATCTTTCCTTTTTAGGACTATGATTGGTCCATCGAATAACCGACACGTTGCAGCTCATTTCATGACACATCCACTTCCACGTTTGACACTTTAAAAAAATATTCACATCCGTACGTTTGTGCAGGTGTCCTAAAAATGTGCCCCCTTTCTGTTGTTGGGAAAACAGCGAAAGACGTTCGTCAAAGAATTGCCAAGCTTTTACATTTTTTTAATTATTTATGTACTAATTTCACATTTCCTGATCATTTCTAAACTTAAAATTTAAGGCCCTCTTACCTAAAGTTATAAAACAACTACTAGCATATGATGGTTAGAATTTTGCTTCTAATCAGCTTGCTTGAATTCAAGACCCAAGAGAGGGAATTCTTGTAAATCAACATTTCATATTAATGATGCAAGGGAAATGCGTAATAATTTAATATTGGTTAACAATACACTGTTGATAATCTCTTCTAGCTCACTAAAAAGCAACTAAACAGTCATTTTAGAAACCACAGTCAACTCAGTCTGAGCTGGATCCCTAACATATATGACCCATCAGCCGAAGACTAGGGAAAGAAGGCAACATTTTTATTCCACAGTGACCATTATCTTGGTTTTCAGCTGGGTTTGGTATGGAACACATTATCACTCATTTACGAAAAAGATTATCTTGCAAACAGGAACACCTCATCCCCAATTTACTGTTTAAATTATGCCGTGAGTATCGTCAACAGTGTATAGAGTAGCTCTTATATGTCCTCAAAGATTTCCAAAGGAATAAGAACAAAAATTTAATCTAAGAAATAAGAAAAAAAAAAGTAGTGTCAATTTTTAAGAATAAATAATTTGTGCACAGCCCCTGTATGAGAAACAAAATTAAGTCTCATAAAAGAGTTATCCCCATAAGGCAGGCTAGAAGCTCCCCCTAACGGCTAGCTTCCTAATCCAAGAAAGATGAAAAATCTCCTCTCGAGGCTTTTGCCGAGAATCTGGAAACGAAAGATAAAAATATAAAAAAGCAAATTTTAAGGGGGGAGGGAAAAGGGACAGAGCTAAACATCACAAACGAAGAAGAAAAATCCCAAGAAAATTTTTAAAAATCTAAATCCAACTTGCGGCTTTCTTTCGAATTTCGGATATTTTTTCCTTGCAACTTTCTCGTGTCTTCTGGAAATATTTTTAAGCTGCCAGCTATAATTCGATGATATATTTATGGCTAAGTATATGTTAAATGGATGACTGTCGGCGATCTTAAGTCTCTGACACAAGACATGCATTTTTCTTCTATTCGACCGCAACTCCCTTTTCTGCCAAGAAAGAACAAGGAATGTGTGTTTGGCGATTTTTATTTATAATCCCAGTCTTAGACGAGAAATATTGATTTTAAAAAACCAGAAGGTTTTTTCACATATATCTTATTTTTTTGTATAGCGTCTTTTAAGTAATGGTTCATAACTTTATTCGTGCCAATTTTTTAATTTTTTTTATCCTCTTTAAAATATATCTTAATGTTTGTTTTTCTAATTTCCTTAAATTTAAGATGCATCATAAGCATTTAATGGCTTCGTTTTATAATAAAAATGACCACAATGCAATCAATTCAAATGACGAGGATGACACCTGAGCTAATAATGCACTCAAAATTCCCCTAACATGTACATAGATAGACTTTTTTTCCATGCTATCAACAAAACCGCATTTTATTTTAAAAAAGAATCTGTGTCTAGTTAGTAAATAAAGAATTAGCTCACCATCCTTTACTTCGATGGTTTGCGAGTACGATTCCCACATCAACAGTGGATGATTGCAGTGATTCAAAACTCACTTTAAAACAAAGTTCCTGAACACAAACTGACCCTCGTTTGATCAATGTTAATGCAGTGCAAAGAGCCAACAGACCGAACCACATGGAAGTAAAATATTTTGCTCCCAGTAACTAAGCACTGCATAATTATGTAATATGTAAGTCATACAAAATTAATACATATAAAATTATTATTATCATACTAAGAAAGCTTCTCTATAGGCCATTGGTGATGGACTTGAAATACAGACCTGAAAAATTCCCATTTAATCCATTTATTAAAAAACCGGTCCATTTTTATGATTTCTCCAGGGATTCAAAGTTATTATACCTATTGGAAACATGAAGGAAATAACCTTTACATTTGACCTGGAGGAAACACACTTCTTCATAAAAATCATTAAGATTGTAACGACTGGGAATATTTTTCACATAAAATTGAATGTATTTTCAAAATTATATGTTTAATCAGATGAAGTCAATATCAAAATCATTGCATATCAATATCAATGAAGTCAATATCAAAATCATGAAAATCGAAGCAGTCGTCAACAACCAAGGAACGGAAATCATTTTAAGAGTCAATGGCTTGGAGTATATCTTAAGAGTCTAATTTTTTTTAAAAAAAATTACCTTTGAAAAGAGCTCTAGATGAGATTGCAGCTATAAGAGTTAAATTGCCTCTACTTCACCGACGAAGGTGTTTGCAAAGGGGCCAATGGAAATGTATAAAGAAAACAGCTCACAGTTAGAACCCTTCACTCGCGTTAATTGAGTAATCTGTAGCTGTCAGTATATACTCGCAGCCACTAATCTTTCATGCAGAATAATACGCATTTGGCCCCTAGGCAGTCCAATGTGCAGTCTCATAAATTTTCTTTAAAAGTTGTACATGAACATGCTTACGTTTTCTTACATAACCTTTCTGCCACAAACTGTTATGTCAGGAGACTACCAAAGAATTTCAAGTAATCTTTAGCACAGCACCACCCAATTTACCGGTTTGTATGTTCTCTATTCAGATTGCAACAATTTGGCATAGAAGAGTGTCAAGTCATCCTTAACAGATCACCACCCAATCCACAAATCTATAAGTTACACTTATAACAACATATTCAGATGCATGCATGTGTCAACGAAGAGAAGATTCGTCTTTCAGGAAAGTGAAGTTTGGACTGGCTTGGTTTGTTGGTTGCTCAACGGTTATTTTTTGCAGACGAGGACTAATCGATCCATAAGATTTAAAATGGAGTCTGTAATACTACAAACATTTAAATCCAAGGAGGTTTTCAAACCTACAAACTGTTGAACCGAACGAAAGAACACTAACCATTCGGCTGAAAGTTCGGGCTGCCAAGAAATGCACTGAAGTTTGCAAGAAATGCAGTGAAGTTAGCAGTTTTGGAAAATTTCCAGTCTTGGAAATTTGTCGGTGGATGTTATTTGCCTGAGTTTTATTGGGGATAAAAGTAGGATGCGCGCATTACTGGATAAAATTTAAAGAATACATTCACCTTTGGAATTACGAGAGTTTCCTCATCATATCATGTTGATTGTTTAACAAATGATAACTGTTGCGAGGCTACCTTTAGATTTTAGCCCCATTTCATCCTTTAGAATGTGGACCACTTTTAAAACATTAACCACGTTTTACCAGGTCATATCGACTTTTGTTTAATAACTTAAAATTGCTAAGAGACTACTTTTAAGACATTAGCCACATTTTGGCATATTATTATAAAGGTATCTTAATAGCTAGGAGAACTACACTACTGGCCATTAAAATTGCTACACCAAGAAGACGATATGCTACAGACGTGAAATTTATACGAAAGGAAGAAGGTGCTGTGATATGCAAATGATTAGCTTTTTAGCGCATTCAGACAAAGCAGGCGCTAGTAGCGACACCTAAATTGTGTTTAAATGAGGAAATTGTTTAGACGGTTCCTCATACAAAAATTGCATTTGAATGTTGTTGCCTGGTGAAAAATTGTTGTGATGCCTCGTGTAAGAAGGAAAAATGCGTACCAGCACGTTTCTGACTTTGATAAAGGTCGAATTGTAGCGTACCGGGATTGCGGTTTATCTTATCGCAGTATAGCTGCTCGCGTCGGTCGAGATCCAATGACTGTTAGCAGAATATGGGATCGATGGGTTCAGGACAGTAATACGGAACGCCATGCGGGATCTCAACGGCCACCTATCACTAGCAGCCGAGAAGACAGGCATATTATCCGCATGGCCGTAATGGATCGTGCAACCACGTCACGAGCCGTGAGTCAAGAAACGGGGTCGTTTGGAAGACAACAAGTGTCTGCACGAACAGTTCGACGACGTTTGCAGCAGCATGGACTCTCAGCTCGGAGACCATGGCTGCGGCTTCCCTTGACGCTGCGTCATAGACAAGAGCGCCTTCAATGGTATGATCAACGACGAACCTGGGCGCACGAATGGCGAGACGTCATCTTTTCAGATGAATCCAGGTTCTGTGTACAGCATCATGATGGTCGCATACGTGTTTGGCGGCACCGTGGTGAACGCACACTGGCAGCGTGCATTCGTCATCGTCATACTGGCCCATCACCTGGTGTGATGGTATGGGGTGCCATTGGATACACGTCTCGGTCACCTCTTGTTTGCATTGACGGTGCTTTGAACAGTGCATGTTACATTTCTGGTGTGTTACGACCCGTGGCTCTACCCTTTATTCGAGCCCTGCGAAACCCTACGTTTCAGCAGGATAATGCCCGACCGCATGTTTCCGGTATTGTACGGACCTTCCTTGATACGGAACATGTTCGGCTGTTGCCCTGGCCAGCACGTTCTCCAGATCTTTCACCAATAGAAAACGTCTGGTCAATGGTTGCCGAGCGACTGGCTCGTCACCAAACGCCAGTCACTACGGTTGATGAACTGTGGCATCGTGTTGAAGCTGCATGGGCATCTGTACCTGTACATGCAATCCAATATCTGTTTGACTCAATACCCAGGCGTATAACTGCTGTTATTACTGCCAGAGGTGGTTGTTCTGGGTACTGATTTCTCAGGATCTATTCAGCCAAATTTTTTGAAAATTGAATCACTTGTTATTTTTAGTATAATATATTTGTCCAATAAATATCATTTTGTTATCTGCATTTCTTCCTGGTGTAGCAATTTTAATGGCCAGTAGTGTATTATACCTTTGGAACATTAAGCATATTTTGACACATCATGTCGAGTTTAGTTTAATAACTGAGATCTGCTGTGTGTGTGAGATAACATTTACAATATTGACCGCAATTTGTTTTCCTATGACACGACACCTTCCCAAAAATTGGTCATCTTACTCTACCGTAGTAAACAATTAGTTTTGTGTTGTTCTAAATTTTGTAATATGTTACACATGTTCCTTAAATCTTTAGGATTATATCTTATATAGCTAAGGTTTTGAAAATTTATCCAGACAAAATGCTATTTATATTTCCTAACTAACTTTTGCGACTAGAATATAGTTATTGGGTTTTAATCAGATGAAAAGTATAGTTTTTTTCATGGGCTCAGTTGTACTACTTTATCATTATACTGAAGCAGATGTCTCAAGTTGGAGTCACTTTAATACCGTCAATGATATAACCACACAGATAAAAATCATTGTTAGACATTTGAGTATCACTATGTATTACTTTCCTGGAGAACTTTTCAGAGAAAGTGGGTCATACTCACATTTTACCAAAAAGAGCACCGGGAAAACTCCTAAGGACTTACCTCAATAGATACATCTTTATAAAGCAAAAATGCTACTTTCATTTTTTGATTGCTTCACTGTGGCTAGATTTCTTTGCTACTCTGCTGCCATGACGTTATTGCACATGACGACTACTTCGTTTGGATTCTACAATTTAAAGTAGATTCGGAACCACTAGTAATTTTCAAATGCGGTAGGGAATCGAATGCAAGAACTGTTGAAATGAAGGTCATAACTGTTTCTGCAGTTGTGTGATAAAACCCGGAAGTCTTCATTCCAAACAGGATGATCCAAACACTGGATCCAATTAAGCAAATATATAATCAATTATAAAATATAAGTAAAAAAATAAGCAACTGAAAACAATTCAATAATATAACTTAACCAAAAAAAAAAAAAACGTTAGTTAAAATTAGTAATTTTAACTTCAAATTACAAGACTGCACAATAGTATATCTGACTGTCTATTGTAAGACAATACTGACATTATAAAAAATAATCTTCAAATTGTTTTACTGCAAGTTCCAATGCTTATGTTCTTTCGTATAGATATATAGAATCGAAACTGTACCTTAACTGCAACTGCAGTAATTGATTATATGTGTCAGAAGGGATAAAAACCAACAAAATGACATCTTTCACATCATTTTACGATTTTTTTTTACTTATGAATTAATTCTTAGGAATTTTTCCGATGAGTGGGGATTTACTTTTCATTAACAAAGTAAATCTTCCCTTTAAAGGGAATTTTTTGTCACGATTTCTCCTTCCTTTCATAAGAGGATTATCTTTTTGACTGATACCAAAAACTCCTGATAAAAAGAGGAAAGAAATATATCCTCTTTATAAAAGAATTCAATAATCTCCTAATGAAGATGGTATTTTTTCTTTATTACAGAACTTATTCATAACAAAAAATTCCTTATTTCAACAAATAAGTATTTCTGGCAAATTTCATGTTGCAATGAAGGTGCACAAGTATTATAGCTATAAAACTGGCTGAAAACTGTTATGAGTCAGAAACAATATTAGGAATAATAATGATGAGTGAAGGCAAAAATTTAATAAAAATCCTAGACATTATTTAATATAAATAACGGTACAAATCTGTCGTCACATATGTCTATAAATTTAAAGAAAATCATAAGAATAAATGTAATTATGAAACACATTCACTGCTCTTGGCTAATGAGCATAATTTCACAAAGCAAAAAGAATGTGACTTTTCAAATATGTGTTGTTCATGATCCCTATCACACTGCTCTCGAAAAGTTTTTAACATTACGGACATTGTTTCGAAAACTGTACTCACCGTGTCTTCTTTAGCAATTGTTATAGAGTATACAATTGAAACACAATTTTGAAAGAGTGGGACACAATTTTGAGTAGAAAAATATATCAGAATCTGAATTCACTCAATTTTTCATACTTAGACCATTTTTCTATGTTTGATTTGTTTGCCAATACACTATCATTGTTTACACACGAGGGCTAATTAGACCGGTATCTACAGTTTAGAGTGGATTCCGTGTGACTACAAATACCCAAAACCAAGGTGGTATTCGAACCTACGAATTTTTAAACCAAATGCCAGAGTGCTAACTAATCAGTTGACAGCTCAGACTTCTTCTTTAAGGAATTACATTCAGAATCCTCCTGCAAAATACACACAGCAACTAGTTAGTAATTGTTGTTGTCACACCAGACTATTTCGTTAACCAGTTAGTAATTGTTGTTAGTAACCAGTTAGTAATTGTTGCTGTTGTCACACCAGGCTACTTCGCTGCTCCTAGCCTTGAATTGAGCTCTACCTGTTAGATAGAAGCAGCCATGTGGAGTCTTCGTAATTTTGAAACAAGGACCAAGCAAAATAGGTCCTGTATTTGGCCTGAAACCTACAAAGGTATCATTCCTCTTGGAAAACATTGCGGCCACAACATAAAGCTACCTTAACGAACACGATAGAACTTGGGTTTAGACGGGATTTGAACTCACTTCTTTCCAATGATGAGAACGATGCCTAACCAACAAGGCCACTGCGGCTCTACCGAAGAGTAATATATAACTCTTTTTCCCCAATATAATCATCCCTGCTTAAATTAAAAAGAAATGGGTTATCTATTATATGCTTACTGCGAAAGTGCGTACTTTCGCACTCAGCCAAACCAGTGAAACAATTTCAGTTGCATGACTTTTGACACAGACATCGTAATCAGTAGTGGATGCAAGATCATTTGACCTCAAACCAGCTAATTTCCGAGTGTGTGAGGCTATGTGAAAGCACTTCTAAGACATTTATCCCCTTCATGATTGGCAGTGTATAAATATTCAATCTATCATGAAGTTCTATCTAAAATTTGTTGCGTACTGCTGTAACGGGTCTTTGAATCGTTTGAGTGAAGTAATGGAATGTGGTAACTATCATATTGAAGACAATACTGCATGAATAAATGCATAGGTTGTGTTTATGTCATATTTATTGAGTTTCAATTCATCAACGGTGACTTTATTTTAACTAATTTTATTTGATTCGTTCTTTTAAAGAGCGTGTCAAAAAATCAAAGGAATTTTGATTTTTTGTAGCGCCTTTCTGGCAACATATGTATATTATAGATAGATAAATAGATAGATTCGAGGATATAGGTATCATATTCTTTTTGTGGCCAGAAATGTGAATAATTATGAATAAATGTAGTGTGAATTCATCATTCCCAGCAACTTTTAAATAACATTCTATTAATGACAATTAAAGTTGCACATCTTCTGAGTGCATTAATAGCTTAATGGTATAATTAAATTGACTTGTTGATAACTGCAAACCATTTAAAACAGTTAAAACATAACATCCTTTGTTTTATAAATTAGAGATTTCTTCAAGAGCGTGTTATATATATATATATATGTATGTTTATATAAATATATAAATATATATATATATATATATATATATATATATATATATATATATATATATATATATAGATGGTGTGTTATCTGTGTCTTTTGATTATATTTTATATAAAAGACCATAATTTTTTCTTTACATAAATATAGAATAGAATTCCAACTATCCGAATCGCATTTAGAATTTCAGAAAGAAATATTTGAGTGAAGAAGAGAAGGCAAATGTAAAGTAGGTAAAATCGTAAGAGAAGGGAGAAGAGGAGAATTATATAATATGTCGTTTCATTAATTCATAAGCATTCTTTTGAAAAATCTTAGGTGCTCAAAAGTTAGTCCTGAAGAATGGATAGATCCTAAATTTCGAATTGCAAATGATCGTAAATTTATTGAAAATGTCAATGAAGGCGCTGACCTGGATATCTAAATTGAAGCAAGCAAGAGACCTTCAGTTAGCGAAGTATTTGCGGCTTTGAAACTGCTTTGAACAGGACAGAGCATCAATCTGAGAGTGATTACATGCAAATTCTCACCGTCAAGCTGATGCACGACTTGGCTGCCCGAAAATGGGGGAATACATTGAAATGTCATGTTCTGGCTAATTTCAGTAAGCAATGACTTTCATTTATAGCGTTGTACAAACATACTGTGTTAATGTACAGCACTTATAAGTACATTAACATGTAAAAATATTGTATTTTCATTTAATTGATCAAAAGTTCTTTTTCTTTAAAAGTGTGTAGTTTTTCTCTCATTTTAACAAACAATAATTAATTAAAATAAATCCTTTTTTCGATCGTTGGTTGCATCATCGGGCGTGGTCAGTATTTGGGAGGGTGACAACCTGGGAGCACATCATGTCGTCAAAAACCATTTTAAATCGTAGTTTTACCTTCGTGGTGTTCTGGTTAAACGAGAGAAGCACCTTAGTGACTTACATTCACATAGCCAACGGCATAGCTAGCTTGGCTTGTCTAAGTAACAACAACTTTTTTCGAAAGTTATCCGAATGAGGTCCGGTTCCAATTGATTCGGATAATTAAAGTTCTACTATCTCATTGCGTTCTGACAAAAATAACCGTCTCTGAGACAAAGACTGCCTTAAGAATAATTCACAGGATTCAAAATCCTTCATTTCTGATTCCTATAATAACTTTGTAGAGTCTTTTGTCCCTGCAACACATTATGAGGTTGTACATTCTAAAAATATATTGAAGCATGGGAACTGTCATCATTAACTTACCATGGTTCATGCACACAGTCAATCTCAATTAATAAAAGCACCTCTGGAAGTCAAAAATGCTACTGAACCGTGGACTAGTACCACCTTGATCGCATGATTCAGTATCCCCTGTTTGTCATTCAGGCTAGAATTAATTGGTATTTTATCTGGTTATTGCTGTAGTGTAGAAAATTTGGAAATCAACTGATCGATCAGTTGTTGATCTCGCCTTCTATTGCTTATTTTAAAATAACAGCTGGTTGGCCTCATTTCTCAGCAGTATCTAGAAGCAAATATAATGGAACAAATAAACTGTTAATATGCTGCACTGCATGGCAGCTCTGAACCATCGCTTTATTGGCAAGCCAGAAAAAATTTGGGGCAATGACTTCGGTCATCTCTCTTTAGTTTATGTACTGTATTCCCCTGTCCTGTCTTCGTCTCATGTCTATGTTGTGATTTTCATGTGTTTTATTTGTGTTATTCCTTGTATTTGCCCTGCCATTAGGAAAAAAAACTGTTAACGTATTATCTATCTGGTTTGGCATTCTCTCTAAATTGACAGTTTATTATATATGGACCAACAATTTAAAATGGACTTTGTGCTACTACAATTATCTATGTCAAATTAAGTATCGAACACATGAAATGATAAACTGAAGAATACAGCAGATGAATTTAGAATAAAAAGGCATAAATTATTTTTACAAGCATAATCTTTAGCAGTGAACAAATAATTCAATTTTGTAAGGATGATATTTATATTTTTATTTGACATATCCACCGTATTAATGAAAAGATTTTGATGCCGTTTTACAAAAATGAAAAAATAATATTAGTAATATTTTCATCGGTTTGTTAAAGAAAAATAATTTCTATCTCTAAATAATTCCAAAATTCTAAGCGCTAACGACAGAGTATAAAATATTTTAGAAAAGCTTAATATTTAATTCCAAACTATTCCCATGAAAATAATAAACTTACTTTTTACATGAATACGTTTCAATCTAAAAAAATTTTTAGAAAAAAGTTTTCTTGAATATTACTTTTCTGCTTGATGAAGCACAGAAATGGTATACGGTGTTTTCCACAGTAATCTCTCTGGTTGTCGCTCTTTTATCGCTTCCTCGGAAACAACCTTGGTTCCCATAGCAACGTGTACGAGGTTAAAGAAATTACAAGAAAAAAATTTATTTTAAATTTTCAGCCCTTTTTTTTATTTTTAATTTGCGATAGCTTATTGTGAGATTATTCGCAGTCTCATCAGAATTTCTACGCAGATGTTTCTTACAAAACATGTTTTAGAATATGTTATTAAATTCACGATGCATGAATTTTTCTTTATTTTTTTTTCATAATTTTTTATCGTTTGGAAAAAATTTAAAAGTCGTTTTCATCAATATAATTTTATTTCAAAATGAAATCCCATTTTCAGTGAATGCTGAGAAACCGATGTCATTATTGTGTTTGGGAAAGTGTTGTTTTTGTGTCTAGATAACAGTATGTTCGAAACTCAATATATTCTAAGCTGTAGTGTTCGATCAACTCAATATGAATGCTATGTAAATGTTTTTATTTAAGCACTTCTGTGTTATTAGTTTATAGAAAACCTAAAAAAAAATGCCATTTTTCATGTATTTACTTTATTACCTAAAAATAAGCATATTAAAACATATAAAACTAATAAAAATATTTAATTTACATCATCATTTCCCTAAACCGCGTTTTCAGAATCAATAAGTAGGAAAATATCAGTGTTATCTTGTAGCAATCGGATATTTTAGGCAATAAAGCAATGAAATTATTAATCACAGTTTTATAAATATCAGTATAAAAGTACCTAAAGGTGGCTGTAATTGCTTGTTTAGGAAAAAATCTGTTTCAAATCCTGAAGAAAACAAGTTTGATTCCTGATAAAGTTTGATATCGTCCAGCTTAGAGAGCCAAGTCATATTAACAAGTTTCTTAGAATCAAATGTCCTTTAAATATTGTACTATGACATGGAAATGAAGCTAATAACTCAAATGTCAACCTTGCCATTTGATCGTTGCTAAAATTATAAAGCTCTGTCTCGTATACTTCCAGTTCATAGAAATATATAATCTCAAAAGAACTTTGGAACCAGATTTAACCAACATATAGACTAAATGGCTCTATTCATATTTATCACCATAAATTTATCAGGTAATAATTTTCCCACTAGAGAATAAATTAAACAAAGAGCTCCAAACTTTATTTTCTAAAGTATTACGAAAGAAAACTTTCTACTTTTTTTAACGGAAAGACAGTTCTTTTATCTCCAACAACGCCACAATGACCGGATTTTCAACCCTCTTCTATACCCTTTGTTAAAGATGTAAAAAAAACGAAACTCCTTTTACTCTTCCTTTTTTATACAGATACAAAGCTTTTTATTCCCGAAAAAACAATTTTTTGAGCAAAACTTTCTTAGAATATTATCGAAAGAAATCCCTTTAAATATAAATGAGGAAATTAAAAACAAAACATAATAGAAAGAGTTCAGTAACTTATAAATTTTTTATAAAAAATAAAATTTATATATAAAAGTAAAATAATGCTTTTTAAAATGACTATGATTATATATATATATATTACCAAACAAAGTCCTCATTATCTTGTTATTTTTTAACCTTTGTCGTAGATATTTTACTTTAAATTGCAAAAGAATTTGATATAACAAAATTAAAATTTTTTTAAACTTTCTTCCTAGCCCTAATTGTAATTAAAAACATTAATGTATACTTTTTTAAGTAAATATTTCACCAAATACTAAGTTAATGAATACTAAAAATTAAAAGAAATTTTGTTTGAAAATTCCTCATGATTTTAGATTTTATAAATTCAGAGAGAAAAAAATTCTCATTATATTATTAATAGGGAAAAATTTATAAATTTTGATGATTGATTGTAGTTAAAATTTTTGTTTCAATTATATTAATAAAATAATTTAAATAAATGTTCACTAAATAATGCTTATTATTCGGTAATTTTTATGATTTCTATTGCAAATGGGAATGGTGAAGGAAACATGTATATATATATATATATATATATATATATATATATATATATATATATATATATATAGAGAGAGAGAGAGAGAGAGAGAGAGAGAGAGACATACATACATACATACATATATATATATATATATATATTGTTTATTGGTAAATAGAGGAATTTAAAGTATTGAAGTTGTAAAGTAAAAAATTTCATTGAAAAAAACAATTTATGCCTAATGAGATTCCGCCCGCATTTTAAAGAAAATTAATTTCTCTACAAATATCCCTATTACAATCTCTACACTAAATCATTTAAATTGTGGTATCTGGCCTGCTGTAAATCAATATCAGAAGCCATTTGTGTATGATTTTGGTGTCCAATTAAAACATAAATTTTTTGCCACAACACAAACTGTACTTAAGAGTCGAAAGAAATGGAGGACTTTGAACCTAAGTCCTTGGCATATAACCTCTAAGTCCTTGGCATCCACCTTAAGACATCTTTGAAAAATTATTGCTGTATTGAAATTATTATTGCTCGGCTGTTTCTAGACATTGTTGCTTTTGAGACAATGGTACCTAAGCAAATCTTACATAGATGCCAAGAAGAGCATTTACATTTAGAGATCAGTGATGTGTGTCCCCCTTTTTCAGTTTCCCAGAAGAGACCGTTATTTCGAAGCTACCAACACGATTCCTGATCTCATTAAAATTAACTGGGATGTTCTATAAAGAGCCATTGCATGTAGATAAACACATCCCAATATATACCAGGTGTAAAATAGGTTATTTTGAAAGACTGGGAGTTATTGCTGTAATCATTGATCAATAGCCTTCTTAACAGTGTGAGAAGTTCCTGTTATCTCTTAATTATAAAAAAAATAAAACAATAAAAGCTACAATCAAGATAAAATAATGAAAAATGTGTCCTATGATGCATACAACTATATTTAATCGATCTCTCATTTGCATATCAGCCTATATTATAGTCCTATGTAAATGTTTTGTTATTATTTCCAGTTTAAGGAATAAGCGTACCAGATCTTCATATATTGAATCCCTTTATTGCCGAAATTCCCATTCCTTAGGCTTCTAACTAACAGAAATTCTCATTTCCTTATGCTTGTAACCCATTCCTTATGTATGCCCATTTTCTTATGCTTGTAACTGTACTATATACATTAGTGTCCGATTAATGAATCGGACACTAGTGGAAATGTATACAACGAGGATTAGTTTTAATTATCACGTTAGATTAAGAAAATTTTATTTACGCTTATAGTTTGGGTTAATTTTAAGTTCTTTACGAAACAGCAATGAGAGAGAGAGAATAGATGGCTATAGGCAGATTTCTTATGGTCATTTGTTCGAACTGCAGTAGCACAGAAGCTTCATGCCATTTGCCATATGATCCGCAAAGTAAAGCATCACTTCCCGCTGTAAGTGATTGGGAGGGTGATCACATTTTCCCTCATTGAGTTGCTGGAGCTCTGCGGGTTGAGGACGTGTGCACATTAATCTGTGGTCTCCGAGGTCTTTCCTCTGGTGTGGGGAGGATGGTTTCAGCTCAGTTGTAAACTCGCCACCTGATCGTGGCTCAAAATTTCAAGGCTCTCGGTGACAGGAAAGTTTTTCGCATCCGTAAATCTTAAAGTGAAAATACGGGGCTATTTATATATATGGTCATTTTCCAATACGAAAGAATGGACAATACAATTTGTTATAAAGTAAGGCTTCAGGAATTTTACTGAATTTTTTGTTCATCGTTTGCATGCCTTTCGACGCTCGCACAGTGTTCTGCGCAATAGAAACATTACATTTCGCAGCATTTTGAATTAAGGAAAGATCTTTTCTCAAATTTTGGCGAGTAGGTAGCAGTTGTTGTAATAATGAAAATAAACATGAAATCAGTTTTCAAAAACTGATGAAACATTCTATTAAAAAAAAGTTACCAATCTTAAAACACTGTTATTTGAGATAAATTTAGAAAAGATATGTACACAAAAAAAGTAAATGTTAAATCACAACTTAGCGCAGATCAGTATGTGGATGGTTTTAAATAGAACTTGAGTTACAAAGCGTTTGTTATTCAATTATTACTCATTGGGTTGTTTCAATTTTCTATCTCGTCCGTCAGTCTTCAATCAGATCATAAGATATAACAAATGAAAAATGGATGCTTTTCTTTACATTAATTCCTCTATTAGCAGACGATTTTTGATTTTTTTTTTCTTCTAGCATTCAAATTTTTTTCACATTATAAATTTCAATTTGTACAGATAAATCACAAGCGAAATTATCTGATGTGGATCTATTAAAGGACTTGTGTCTCTGATGACCATTAAAATCTCCATAAAGTCTAGTTTGTTCATAACTTTTTTTTTATTTGACCTTTCACACATATTTCTCTTTATGTTTAAATCCCAGTCTAATTTTCTTTCGATATTTAAACTTGAGTATTGATGGCATTTGAATCACATCATTTTACAAGTGAAACAATAACTCTAAAGATGACATGGCAAGTTTGAAACGTCTGCTTCGATATTATGAAAACACATTTTCCGAAGCAAAGTCTGTATTTTACGTTAGGGAGCTCTGTTGTTATTACTAATGACACTTGGACAAGCCAAGCTCGCTACGCCTTGGCTATGTGAATTTAAGTGAATTGGGAGCGTCTTTCTTTTAATCAGAGCACCATGAAGGTGAAAGTACAGCTTTCGCTCTTCAAATCCTCCGATAGATGGCAGCATCAGAGGATGTACTCCTTTAATTTTGCCATTAATCTGAAGGGGAAGAAAATTTCTTCAGACTATTGCACAGATGGTAACTGCTCAACGATCAACCATAGGACTTTCGATTCAACAGTTTTAACGAGCACGCATATCGCATGTACTCGGTGGATCTGTGGTGGCATTGGGAATCGAACCCCACCCTTCCAGATGGAAGGCCGATATCCTAACCTAACCACTAGGCTACCACGGCTCTAAATAATTTGATGAACAGATACTGTACCTGTTTTCTCTTTGGTAATGAAAACTAAGGTCTCATGAATCTGACCTGGCTCAAAGTAAGTATTAGGAATAAAAGGCAATAACAAAAAATATTTATCAATGTATAAAAGATAAATTTATTTTGAATTTATCTTTCCGTAAATAAATCGATGATTATTAATACTCTAATATATGATTCCCCCCAGTCGTAATTTTAAAAGTTTCTAAATTTATATTCCAAAGTGAACTTGAATTAAGGAATATGAAACATGGTATATGATTTTAATCCTGTCATAAGAAGGGTTCGAGTGTTCTAAGCGAACCAAGGAAAGATAATGATTAGAACCTTTAATCCAAATCTTTATCTTTCCTTTGTTCTTTATTTGAAAGATTTCTTTTCTTTGATCTTTATTTGAAATATTTCTGCTTTTTGTTCTTTATTTGAACGATTTGAATTGAAGAAATGACGATACAATTTTGAGAATCTAGAATCTTTACTAAGATTTTAATGCTCATCAATGGGTTATATGATAACAGTGATTTGAATGCTTTATTTCTTAATTGACGGATGAAGGAAAGTTGATAATTTAGACCATTAACAAATCATTATCTTTCTTTTGTTCTTTATTCGAAAGATTTGAAATGAAGAAGTTATGTGACGATTCAATTTTGAAATTAAACTCCATGAATGCTTATCATGATTGTCATATGAATGCTTTGAGTGATCCGTTTCTTACGCTTATCAGCGATTAGGAGGGTAGCATATGAAGTTTAGGAATGATAATTATTTGGACACTTAATCTGAATCATTATTTCTTTCGTTCTTAATTATGATTGAGAAAGTGCTGTCAGTTCACTGGCAAGAGCTTCTTCCTACGAAATGAGACGATCGATAATGGTTTCGCAAATTACGCCGGATTTAGTGGCGATCACCGGAAGTTCTGGATCACGGGGATTGGTGGAGGATTACAGGCGCGGCACGTCCTCAGCGCATCCCCAAAAGCAACAGTTGTTACCTTTTTCGCGATCATGACGTCTTTTACCTGTTGATCCACTCACCTGTTCCGTCGTCGTCCCGGCAACCGCCTTCCCGCGACACTCCCACCCCCACCTCTGTATCGGTGTTAATACATCCCCACTGCATGTTGTTTTTCCTACCAGAAAACAGTTTTCCCAGAATTCCTCATCACCAACCCACACAGCGCTCTTTTCCAGAGCCGTTCGAAAGAATTTCGAATGAATTCTCGCTCGCCCCCCCCCAAGCTCTCCTTTCCCACCTCCTCGTGATTCACAGTCGAGGAAAAAGGGGGTTCGGCGAGGGCGTTTGGGGAGGGGGAGAAACGTAGTATAAGAATGAAAATAGCATGAGAATGCATAACTGCGGGGTGGCGTCTTAACCCGCGGCGACGAAATGCGCTGTTCCAGATCGATCCACGAATGAAGAGTCCTCTAACCCCTCCAACCACCCCCAGTTGACAATCTTCCCGAAGAGAATTTTTTTTTATTTCTCTTTGTTTCTGGAAATTAGAATGGCTCTTTTTGTAGGAGGAAAAAAAATAATCTCCCTTTACTGTGGCAGATGCCTGATAATGATGGTACAACGCATGGATTTGAAGGTCATCCTCCCATCAATGAGGGTGTTGATGACGCGCTAAAATTACTTGACCCTTCTTTGGGGGCTATCACTATCTATCTAATTTTACACTTCTCTCCTCTTTGTCTTTTTCTCAATTATTGAAAACGATTTTGATGCGATGTGCATGTTCTCTTTCAGGATGCCTTTTGCTTTCTTTCTTTTTTTTTTTTTTTTTTTTTTTTTTTTGCTCCGGTTCAGTTTATTTTTTTGCCATATATATATGTGTGTTTTCTCTCCTTCATTTTATTTATTTCTTACATTTTTAAAAAATTAATTTTTGTTTTCGGAATTTTAAAATATGTTTCTTTTTTTTCTATACGTTTCTTTTTGCCTACTGAAAAGTCGCAAAAACCAGTCAACCATCTGGGAATTCAGAACTACAGTAAAATGACCAGATCGGTACCTGAGATTGAACCTTTCTTTCCCCGCTTCGTTACAACAACGAAAGGACGTTACGACTTAGACCTAATTACGTGCCCCAGTCACTATTGGTGAACATGACAGATCTTCCATTGAGTCAGGTATAGAACTCACCACCACCAGAACGAAGCCTATTCCAAATAAGCTACAGTGGCCTTAAAATTGTTTTTTTTTTATCAAATTAGAAATAACTTTTTTAACGTTAAAATATATAGTTTACCTTAAGTGATAAAAAATGTGCTATTAAAACTTTAATACAGTCACTGTGCGTATAGAGAAAACAATAATAAATAAGAACTATGGAAGATAAAAACATACTCTGCAGCTCTATTCGAAAAATCCAATATTGACAAGTGTTATTGGATCCCCAAATCCTATTTTGGGTTCCTTGTTTCCGAATGAAATAAGGAATTACGAAACTATAATGTTAATTTTTTAATATTTCAAGTTAGATTAATTTTAACTTTACAAGAAAAAATTTAGTTTAAGCTAATTTCGAATGTGATTTTAAAATTAATTTTTGATTTGATGTCAAGTTTAATTTTGTGCCACCCTTTAATTATGATGTATCGCAACAACGGTACAATAGCTCCACCCCTCTTCTCATCAGATAAGCAAAGAGAAGCGCCACGGGCAGCGATTGGGTGTGTGACCCAAAATCCTTCCACTGGTGTGGCGTGAATGTCAAGAAGAATTTGCCAGTTCAGGTGTGGTCTCGTCACCTGACAGTGATTCAAAATTACGTGGCGTTTGGTAGTAAGCTAGTAGTGATCCGTTAACCAAAAAATACAGTCTGGTTCAATGGCGCCGCTGAGAATCACGCTTATCCTTTCTGAAAAATACATAATTTTCCGTTTGCGGCGATTGAGTACAGGTGAGGCCGCAAAATTCCTTCCACTGGTGTGGCGTGAAATGTTTATACAAGAATTTGCCAAGTTCAGGTGTGGTCTCTGTCACCTGACAGATGATTCACCATTACGTGGCGTTTAGTGATAAGCTAGTAATCCAAATCCGTTAACCAGAAAATACAGTCTGTGGTTCAATGGCGCCGCTGAGAATCACGCTATCCTTTTTCTGAAAATACATAATTTTCCATTTGCAGCGATTGAGTGGGTGACCCAAAGTCCTTCCACTGGTGTGGCGTGAATGTCAAGAAGAATTTGCCAGTTCAGGTGTGGTCTCGTCACCTGACAGTGATTCAAAATTACGAGGCGTTTAGTGATAAGCTAGTAATCCAAATCCGTTAACCAGAAAATACAGTCTGTGGTTCAATGGCGCCGCTGAGAATCACGCTATCCTTTTTCTGAAAATACATAATTTTCCATTTGCAGCGATTAAGTGGGTGACCCAAAGACCTTCCACTGGTGTGGCGTGAATGTCAAGAAGAATTTGCCAGTTCAGGTTTGGTCTCGTCACCTGACAGTGACTCAAAATTACGTGGCGTTTAGTGATAAGCTAGTAATCCAAATCCGTTAACCAGAAAATACAGTCTGTGGTTCAATGGCGCCGCTGAGAATCACGCTAACCTTTTTCTGAAAATACATAATTTTGCATTGCGGATTTAAAGTCGTTTTTTTAATGTGTTAAATGCAGTGAAATATCATATTTTTTTACTTTTCATGTTAAAAATGTTAAAAATCAAAAAAGGATTGATATTTTCAAATGATATTTCAAATTTTTAAACTGCTTTCATGTATCATTTTGAAAAGGAATTAATTTTCTGGGCAGCATAATGCATTATAATCACAGTGCAATTATTCTCTCTAAACCTCATCTTCCATTTAAAAAATTAGAGAATTAAGAATAAAAAAATAAGTAGTTATATTAAGTGACCAATAAGTGACTACAGAAATTAGTCATTAAGATGACAAAAAAAAACATAATTTAAAATATTTCCATATTTAAATAGCTCATTGTTTAGGACAAGTTGCTTTAAAAATACATCCAAAAATATGAATCGTATAAGGAGAAAACAGTTTTAACTTTTATGAACTTAAAAATAGTTTTCAAGCAACGATTTATATTCTATAAAACCTGTTCGTTTCAAAAGTAGTTATAAGCTAATTAATGTGAAAAGCTCAAATTGTAATGCGTTGGTGGGAACATTGAACAAAATTTGTTGGGAGTACTCAATGGAACATGAAATTTTCATTGATTATGATAATTAATTAAATGAATAAAAATTCAAAATGTCTCCTCAAAGAGATATTTTTTGTCATAATTAACCAGATTTGTAATTTTCAATAAGCATTGTCATACAAAGACATTTAGAATTGTTTAACAAAAATGCAAATATTAGGTTCTTGCACTCATCAGGTATTATTATGATTCATCAAATACATTACTCGCTAGAGAGCACTCAATACACCTTATGTTCATGTATTATTTTACTCAGTACATCACTTCGTCTCGAAAAAAATTCCTACTACTCTATAATGGATGTGACTTTAAACATGAATAAGTCTTGGTAAAAGCTTTCGTGCCAGAAATATGATAAACGTTGTTTTCATGCTTGTGTGATAGAATTTGAGAAGAGAATTTTTCTTTTCTTTTTTTTTCTGTTTATTAGTGGTATAACGGATTATACCTTATAAGCTTTCAGCTATATTAACTTCACAACATTTTTTTTCAATAGAACCTCCTCAGTCAAAATTATTAAGGTTCTAAGTAATTTTTTAATTATTGCAACGAAAATCTTGGTTGTATAATGGATACAATATAGGAAAACAATATTAACCAATACTGAACTAGACAGAAGGGGTTAATCTCAGCTGAAGTTTGTCTTCAATTCGAAAGTGACATCCAAGACGGCATAACTAATTCTAAAGACATCCATAGGAAGGAATCTCTCAATGGCAGTTGCATAATGTACACAAGTAAGGACAAAAGTGTCTAAACGGATTTCTACCTTTCCGAGTCTTTAGAATGGCTCTCTATCTACGGAAATCCTTCCTGAAAGGCAGTAAAAAGCAGTGGCTGTTAAAAACGCGTTACAACAGTTTTCAGCTGATACTTACCCAATACAGGGTAGTTGCTACACCAGCATACTTCCCTGTACCTAGCCCAGAGGTGGGCTGTTCCAATTAGGTGGAAGCAGCAGATAGGTGTCATTTTATTTTAGTTCTTACTTTTGTTCAATAACTTTGTTCCGTAATTTAGAAACAATACCAAGAAGATTCCTAATACTTGACCTACTACCCTCAAAGGTATCACAAAGGTACAACATGTTTGTTTGTTCTCCTGCCGCCTTTAGTAAATATGACGTGTCTTTGATTAAGTTTGGATTCGATCTCACTATCTTCCTTTAATGAAAACGACACTGCAATCAACAAGCCAACAACGTCTAATCGACTACACTGTGTCAGATGAATGATATATACAGCGAAATGGTCAGATTCCGGCCTCTGAAAAACAATGGAAAATAGATCTTAGATTTCTGCTTTTTCAATGTACGTCTATCGAGTGGGAAACTTTAGAACTTCTTACCTATTCTTTCAGGACACATGACATCATCAATTAAAAGTCCTTCCGGAAATCAAGACCCTGTATATGTTGAGTTGCATTACTACTTTGAAATTCTTATATTTTAAGATGATATAAATAATTAAGAATGTTTTTCTGCTATCATTAATAAGTTTTCAAAAGAACTGCGAAGTATCCAAAGCATTATACAACTGCACAAAAATTTAACCCTACCGTCATTTGTAGTTTTGATGAACATCAAGGTTGGTAAATTCCGTGAGAAATTGCTTTCAAAAGCGTCCTTGGCTAGTTTTTCTCGTATAGTAGCACTATAAAACCTATATCAGAGTACGTAAAAAGAATGGAATCTTCATGCGCCTCATCTAAAATTTCATCGAATCAAATTTGGATTATAATCTCTTAGCTTCACCTATCAAACACTATTACTTCGATCGATTATTTTGTTTGAGGATTAATTCCATCAAAGTAATTGAATTTGGTAGATCAGTTTATGAGTAATATAAAAAATTAAGTTTCAAATTTTGTATGCGATTCATTGATTATCATATTGCAGAAGAAAAGTTTAAAATGTCTTAACAGGAGCAAAGAACTCGAACGAGATTCTAGACGCATTCAATAAAAAATTTTTAAAAATAAGTAACATTGAATAAAAACCATTCATGTTTTTTATGATACAGTTTGTTTTATTAACAATTATAGAAACTTTTAAGCATTTACTCAAAGATAAGCTCCTCATATATATTGCAAACTCATTATCATCTGGAAAGAAATTGTGTCACAGTAGTCCAGTTCTGTATTGCATCAAGTGAAAGAATATTCAATGAATGAATCAAAAAATTCTGAAAACACATGAACAATTTGCTCACAGAGAAACTCAAGAGCAATTCGATTATTATTCCAGTCCAATATTGCAACATGTGTAAGAATGTACAAAGAATGAGGCAAAATGTTCTTAAGAACTCAAGAACAATTCTCCATATAACTCATGATCTTCTGCGAAACAATTGTGTCACAACATTCGAGTTCAGTATTGCATCATTTGTAAGAAAGTGCAACGAATAAACTCTAGATATATCCATTCACAGAAGATAAAAATTGATTTGATTACATTTTTTGTATACTTTTTCATTTTCTCTTTTCAGGATGGTTTACTTATTTTTTACTTAGTTTTTTAAATTTTTCCTTTCCCCGTTCTTCTTAATTATAACTCTAAACTTTTGTCACCCTATGTGCTTCAAGAATTCGGTTTCAATAATTTTTCGGAATTTTTAACATAAAATGGGAACTTGATTTCTCTCTAGAAAAAAAAAGTCAGTTTTTTTGAAGACGACTTGCGATAAACTTGCATCGAGATTCAAACATTCATATTATGAGCAAATGTTTTATTTCCATTTAATTCTAGATTTGAAGATCTTATTGAGTAAGATTTTAAGAGCTTACAAAATTCGTCAATAGGAAATTGATAACTATGTATGTATATATATGTATATATATATATATATATATATATAGTAAAAGAGGTGAAATATTCCTAATGAATAAAGATCCTATGGATTTCAGTACAATTTCTTCCATTCTTTCTCTCTAAGTTAACATTTATGCAAGCCTTAATTTCTGATGATCACTGCATGAAACAAGTTGTTGTTGTACCAGTACCTCTGAATTGGACTCTAATAATGGAATAAAGTAACTGGTAGTCTTCCTAATTTAAAAGCAGGGATCAAACAGAAGACCCTTTATACCTAATCTGTCAACCCCAGAGGTATTCATTTCACTTGGAGAATATTGCAACCACGACCCCAGATGCCTTTAGTAAACACAATGGATCTTCGGTTAAGTCGGGATTAGAACTCACTATCCTCCTATAAGTAGAATCACTCTCTAACCAACCAGGCCACCGTGGCTTCGATGAAAAAAACAAGTACTCATCAAAAATCAACATGAGGAAAAAAACTTATTGTAGAAGCAGTAGCCATTGTATTCCATGGTTTAGTTAATAAGGTAAGCAGATTAATCCATCCTAACAAATATAAATCAACGTAAATCAATTAAATAATAAATAAACATAGATGAATTTATCCAATAATACAAATATGCATAAGTTTTATATATTTTGTATCTCATACAAGATTATCCAAAAGATGTCTTGTAAAAAATGGTAATTAGAAAATAAGTCATTGCTCGAAAATTTTGATAATATTGTTTGGTTGCCAAATTATATGTTTTAGGCTTAGAAAGTTTCATATGAAGTAAAAATACCCTAACACATTTGTGTCAAATATTAAAAACACATTTGTATTTTTAAACTCCAAATGTAATTGAAATTTTTCAAATTCTTCGTGAAAAAAATTAATTTGTAATTTGTCAGATTCTTCGAATTTTAGATTATTTATGGAGCAATGGAATCTTAGATTCTTGGTTACCACTGCTACCAAAAAACAGAAGAAATACTTATTTTAATAGACTTTTTTAATTTAAAGAAAAATTAATTCGGGAAAAATAGAATGCTTCAATTCGTGGGAGTGTCTGAATAAGGATGTAGATACCACTATTAGTTTTTTTCTAATTAAAAAAATACCATTTAATTATGGTTTTCTTGTTGTTTAATACCATTTTGAGCTCTGAGGAAATATTTTATTTTGGTAAAAATTCTCTTTAATTATACCTTATTCTGTCAAAATAATAAAGTTAAGATAAATATAGAAATTAAAATATACTGAAATTGTCAGAATAAGAACAAGTTACTTCATCGAGATTTTCATCTCTTTCTACATTTAATCAAATAAAAATCCTCCTCTATCTCCGATTTTCAAACATTTTGATCCAAATTATAATTTACTTCACTGCAATTACTGTCAGAAAACATTTCTCCGGATACGGGAAAAATCAACGGCAAACATCACCTTTCCATTAAAACATCAGCCATTAAACTCCGAAACGTTTCTTCTCAAAAAGTCGATAAAGCTTGGCGACATGTCACATAAAAACAAAGCGCCAAGAAAAGGGGAGTGACAAAAGGTTTTCCTCTACCTCTTGTCGAAATGGCTGGAGGTGCTCTCTTCCATCTACAATTAAAGGCCTCTAAAAATGCAACTTTCTGACATAATGGCCACTTAGTAAGAATTTCTTCTGAGATATCCGAGACAAGTGCCTCGTCCTCTTCTCTCTCCTTCCGTTCCAAGACTAAGTTTTTCTTTTTTTTTTTCCATTCAGCTGCTTCTCTTTTGCAGAACTTATTTCGTATGGTGTGTCTGCTTAAGAATAACATTGTTAACTCTTCTTTTCTAAGCAGACGATGTTTTTGGCCTTTTTTTCCTCAGGTTCTTCGTCGTCGGGTACTCCAGTCCCGTTAATTGGACAGTAATGAGTCAGGCCTAAAACGATTTAGAAAGAAATAAAACGTCGTTTACGGTCACTTATAACAAAAAAAGGAAAAAAGAAAAAAGTGAAGCAGACGATAAAATAAAATCAGAAAAGAAATGCTGTCAAACGGTTCAGCTATGCTGAGTTAGAGATTTAAAAGGATTTTAATTACTTCTTGCATATAAATGTGTTTCGAACCTTTTATTCTCTAGTTATATTTTTCTTTGGTTTGATTAAATTAGGAAAATTTCTTCTCTTTTCAATTTTGAATATGAGTCTTACGTTTTAATGAGTTTTGCTTTGAAATTTAATCTCAGAGGATACAATTTATTGATTATTGTTCTTACAAGTACAGAAAAAAACCAACTTTCCTTAAACTTTAAAAAATGAATTTTTTTAAGTTTATTTTGTAATACAATTACTGTTAATCCATAGAATGATTATTAATGAAAATATTTCAGCTATTACCATTTCTTTCATCTAAAGAAATTTTAATAGAAACCTTTTGAAATTTATATTCAATTATGTTCGAAAATTGAATTTCCCCTTGATTATATTTTTCTTATAATATATTAGTGATAATAATTTGGTTAAATTTTAATAATGAAATATTGTGAATATGAAAATTGTAATCAAGATAGTAATCACATACTTTCCTATTAATACTTTTCATATCAGTCTTAGTCGGTGACATTTATACTGAGAAAGACTATACATGTTAAAGATTTCATTATAGTCCAATGTCCCTTAGTTGCTGTAGTGTGAAACCTCGTCACTTGAATCAGGTTCAAAATTTCAACCAGTTGTCTGCGCTCAAAGGTTTCACTCATTTGGCAGAAATAGGCAGTTAGAATGTATCGCAGTAACAGTACATAACATTGTAACAGTTCTAAACATAATCAGACCTGATTTAGCCTTAACCCACTATAATGTAAGAAATGAGATCATTTTTTAACCATAAAGTGGTTGTTTCTTTCCAGTTGAGGTTATGGCTACATCATTTTATTGCAATTCTCTTTGGCTTAAAATATCCATGACGTCAGATAACGTTTCATCTACGTCACATCTTATTGAGACGGTGTGGTAATGTGCCGACGTGTCGACGAATTTGATGCTTGTCTTCAAACCGCATTCTTCGAGCAACAGCAAACAAGGCGAAGCTCATCATCGAATGCCTGAGAATACTGTCGAAGTTCATTTTGTTAATTAAATGATTTCTCAGATAAAGATCAAAGCATTGGTTTGCGATGACGTTTTTCATTGAGGTTAATCTGTGGTTTGGGTACCCCTTTCTCGCCAAATGGGCGATAGACGCGCAAAGCGTGGTAACCCTGACTATTTCATCCTAAATACACTCCTTGTGGCAATTCTGCCTTTTTTTGTTATACAATTATGTGTGTATTTTTTGTTATATACAATTCGTAAAAAAAAAAATAAAATAAAAAATTGTTTTTGTTTGCGTTGCCATACCAATGGTGAAATTCGTTAAGAACACGGATTTCGGTTTCGTCACCACCTCGTTTTTGCGCTGTGTTTCTCAGAGCATTCAACTCTGCGAGAAAATACGCAAAAAATGCGCCAGTTGGCGACTTTTTGAAAATGCGCCAAGAAGGGAACACAAAACACATTTTCACCTTCATTGATTCAAGCCATTAACACACTGACAATAAAAAAGAAAATAAAGCAAAATTATGTATATATATACACACACACACATTATAGTTAGTTTAAATTGGTAAGGACAATTTAAATTTTTAAAAATTTTCATTAATTAATAGAATTCTAAATTAATAATTGCAATATTTGTAAACAATCTATTTTAAATCTTAAGATTAATGCCTTGCTTACGCCAATATTAAAATTTTTCTAATTATCATTTTTATAATATCACAGTTATTTATTTTAGAATAACGATAATGTCATAATTTGTCGTTTAATCTATATCCTAACTGATGATTTATTTTTTTTATCACTTAATTTATTCTAAAACTTACAAGTTTGCAATTTCTTCTGACTCTGAATTGTTTGTAACTGAACACTGTATAGTTTCGAAAATCATTATCTAGTAAAGAATGGTGTAAAACATTGATTCATCTAAAGCTGAGACAGTTCTTACTTACTTTGCTCTATGTGAGATAGTGTTTTACACCATGAAGAGAAAGCTCATGTATAGTTCAGCAAAAATAAATCGAATATGATATTAAATGCTTGAAAATTAGCTTTACTCAACTGTTACAATTAACTGTTGAATTTGGAAATGCTTGCATTCCTGATTAGTGGTGTATTAAAAAAATCGAAAATACGTTCGCTGTCGAAAGTATAAGCGATAAGTTTTCAAACAAAAGAAAAAAAGCAGTAAACATTGTTTTGTTGCAAAAAAAATTGCATCAAACTACAAAATGAAATTTCTTTAACTTCGAACATATTCCCTTTTTACATTATAACACTTTTGAATCCAGAAAGTAAGAAAAGTCTGATGTGGTGCATACCTTTTTCTTTACCCTGAGTGAATATGCACAAATGCCAATTTAAAAAAGAATCAAAGAGACTTATTCTATTTTTTAAATCAACAGATCTCTGAAATAGAGTGTATTGTAGGATAAACAACTTTACTTTGAACACAAGCCAGTGTAAAATTCTTTTAAATCAATTATAAACACTGAACTTTAATTTTTGAAATGAAACACGCCTTTGATTTTAAGTTAGTTGGAGACAAATATTTTGATATTACCTTCATTCCATTCCAGGCTGCCTTTTTTCAATTGAAGTCCAGAGAAAAATTCGATGTATAAAACGAATAAGAATTTTATATATATATATAAAAAAAGCAATAAGTCAAGTATGAACAAAAAATAAGAAAGACATATTTAACCAAATCAAATCTCATATCAGCATTAACTATAGATATTAAGAATGTTTGGTTATTATTTGAAGAATTTGGGAGAAAGAAATCAATTAAGCACAAATTTGCAAAATACTATGCCAGAAGAAAAGATAACTTTTCTAAATTTGAAACAAAGAATCACTTTTTCTCACATCAAAAGAAAATAGAATTTTACATTTCTGTGAATATTTGTTAATCTTAAACAAATAAAATTTAATATTACATTTTCCTTTTCAGGAATGGTCCGACCACAAACTGAAGTGGGATCCGGACGAATACGGAGGAGTTCGCCAACTTTACGTGCCAGCCGAACAGATATGGTTGCCGGATATTGTACTTTATAATAAGTAAACAGAAATATATTCATTTTTGATCTGTATAGTAATCGTCTTAATGAACAATAAACTCCAAAAGCATCAAGTGGAAATATAGTTATAGTAATACTATACTTGTTTGGGGAGAAATTCTATTTTATAATATAGATCCTTAACTTATTCAAATAAGTTTCGATTTCTTTTCGTATATAACCAAAAAATGAAGATAAATAATCAATTTACTTAAATGAAAATAGTATATAATTTTTGTAAACAAAATAAATGTAAACATGCATATATAAAATATAGGTCACCAAATCTTGCAATATAGTATGATTTTTTCTTCTTATAAGGTTGATTAACTCTTGTTTTACAATCTTAACCATAAAATGGTTGTTTATTTCGTTCCAGTTGAGATCATGATTAAGCCATTTTATTACGATTCTCACTAGTTTAAAATATCCATGAAGTCAAATATCGTTTCATCTACATCATATCGCATTGAGACGACATCGTAAATTTTACTTGAAATGAATTCGCTGTCTGCCTTCAAATCGCCTTCTTCGAGAGGCAGCAAATAAGGCAAAGCTCTTCATCGAATGTCTGAGTTTCGTCGGCGATGGAAAAAATCCATTTGGTTTTGACATCTATATCCAGTACTGATTCTATGGTTTCAACTCGTAGGAATCGAAATTAAAAATATTGTCCAAGTTCATTTTGTTAATAAAACGGTTTCTGATGTAAATATAAAAGCATCGCGCGGTTTGAGATGCCGTTTTTCATTGATTGAAGCCATTGATATGTTGACAATAGAATAGAAGAAAAGCTGAATGAAAAAGACAAAACATCCACTTTAATTTAAATATTTTCATATTTAAGTAACTTTTTTAAAATCTCCTAAGCGTTTGCAAATATTTGGCAGCATTGCTTACCAGTAAGTTTTGGCAAACTTTTCGAAACAATGACTTACTTATATTATCTTGTAGATGCAAGCAAAAAAATATCTAAGAATACAGATTTTTCTTAAAATTAATTGATCAGCAATTGAGATTAAACTATCGTCATTGTGATGCTGAATTAAATTTTAAAAATGAACTTTATTGGAAAAAACCCAATTATTTTGGAGATATATTACAATAATCTTAAAATAAAGCTGTAAGAAACACAATCAAGATTATTATATATTAAAATTAAATTTTGGTTGTTTCTTACCGTAAATGAAAACTGTTAGTTATCCTAAAACGAAAAATAAAAACATCAAATACAATATATATATATACATATATATATATACACACGAGGATTACTCTGAAATATTTGAGATACGCGCAAACCAGAATTTGCAAAATAAAAATAACGGTTTAATTTTAAAATACAAAGTATTTTAATACAGTAGACGATTTTTTTACTTACTTACTTCAACTTGTTAGCATAGATTAAATTTTAAACAGAAGAGAAAATGGAGTTCACGCGAGAACATTTTCGCGCTATGATTTTCTACGATTTTAAAGCAGGATTAAATCAAGAAGAATGCGTTAAACGGTTGTGATGAATCTCCAACTCGTGCTACTGTATTCAGATAGTGAAGAGAATTCAGAAGAGGTAGCAATTTTCTTCAGGATGAAGAACACACAAGAAGTCCGCCGTCGGCAGTTATCCCGGATTATGTATCTTCCATTCGAAAAATGTTAATGGATGATAATCGCTGTGCCTATCAAATGATACAAAAGGAACTTAACATTGGATCCGAAGCCATACACAAAATCATTCATGAAGAATTACATATGAAAAAAGTAGTTTGCCGATGGTTTCCATATAATCTAATGGAGCATCGAAAATAAGAGCGTGTCAGAATCAGTAAATAAACTCTTAAATTGCTAAATGATGGTGGCCACCGCATTATTTCTAAAATTGTAACAGGTGATGAAATGTACATACAGTTTTTTGACGTTCCAACACGTCAAAAAACAAAGTATGGTTCTTTGAAGATGATCCTACGCCGACAATGGTGAAAAAACAACGCGCACTGAAAAAGTGATGTATGCCGTTTTCTTCAGAAGTACGGGATTGGTCAAAGCCATCAAGTAGGAAGGACAGAAGACAGTAACAGCAAACTGGTATACCACTAAATGTCTTTCAGAAATTCAACGAGAACTGAATGTTAGGGGACTCATGCTTCACAATGACAATGCATCTTCACATACAGACCGGTTAACAGTTGAGTTTCTTAAACAAAAACAAATTAAAGTGATCAAACATCCGCCGTATTCACCTGATCCAGCCATGTGCGATTTTTCGTTATTCTTTAAAAAAAGAACTTACGTGGACGTCGTTTTCATTCAGAAGAAGAGATTGATGTGGCTATAAACGCATTTTTTCATCTATTCCAAGAAATGAATGGCTTGAGGCATTTAATCTGTGGAAAATTCGTCTACAAAATTTCATTGATGCTGGAAGAGACTACTTTGAACACACTTAAAATTTTGTTGGTATAACTTTAAAAACCTAGTTGTATCTCAAAAATTTCAGAGTGACCCTAGTATAATTAGTTTAAATGGGCAACGTGATTTAAATTTTATGAATTTCTTTAATAAATTTCTAAATTAATAATTGCAATATTTGTAAGCAATCTCTTTTAAGTCATATGACTAACTCCTTGTTTACGTCAACATTCAAATTTTTTCCTAAAACTCCTTAATGTCCCTCGTATATATATATATATATATATATATATATATATATATATATATATATATATATATATATATATATATATATACATTACTTGTAATAGTGTCAATGTTATAACTTTCATTGTTGTGACGTAATATAATTTAGACTTTCTGTAATAACATTGATTTCCAAAGTGATTATGTTATGCTACATGTGATAATACTAAATCTACATTTCTGAATCTTTGTGGTTTTGTTAAATTTTTCCAATATATAATTGATTCAACCTTCTCTCTAATTTTTCAAGTTAACTTTGTCTCTTTATGGTAGATTAATTACGAACTCAATATTTTTGCTTATACTATAAAAAAAATTAAATTTATATAAATGGAAATAAAGAAAATATTTTAAAAATGAATATTGTTTCCGAAAATGAATTCTTTTCTATTGAAAAATATTTGTTCTAAAAAAAATAAGAATTATTTTCTTTCGAATCCAATGTTTTTATAAACATTTTATTCTTTTTTAAATTAATTATTTTTCACCTTTTCAAGGAATTTAGTTCTTTTGAAATTTCGGAGTTCTAAGATATAATTAGTATTTTTTCGAAAAATTCGAAGCTGTATTTTATTTAGTAATACAGCTCTGAGTTCTTAGTTGGTGTTGTCTTGTGCCAGCAAGGCTGGTATTATGGGGTAACACAGAAGAGTCTTTGCTTTGGTGACTTTGTTGCTGTTGTCTTGTACCAGCTACATGGAGTGTGCTGCTCCACTTTTCCAGCTGAATCATATTTTTGTGTGGAGTCCGACTTTTTCAGTACACACATGCCATAGGTACCCTTTTGTAGGGTAGGCAATCATTTACAACCCATTCAAACCAGGAAAAGACAAAGACGGGATAGATAGAGAGAGAAAGTACATCCATGTTCGAACAGGGATTTGAACCCAAGACCTCTCTATCCGCAGTCAGCCTCCCTGACTACTAGACAAGTTATGTGGCCGAGTTCTTAGTATTATGCACGTATATATATATAATTAAATGCTTGAAAAGACTGACATTTTCATTTTTTCGGGAACAGAAATAATCTGATCTTTTGATTTATAAAAATATCAAAATATTAAAAAAAATCTGAAAATATAGTACAAAAAATCAAGTGATTTTAAAATATTATTTTATTTAATATGGAGATTTGAATCGTTAAAATTCATCTGAATCTTGTTCATAGAAAATTGAACTTTTAAATTCGTGTGGAGTGAATTAAGATTTGTTAAGTTCCTTTCTTAAATATCTCTTTTGTTTTCCAAAATGCAAAATTCACTGCTAAATTTTTCCATAATTGTTCAAATTTATCAACTCAAAATTATTATTTATATTTTTGGGCAATTTATTTTAAACAGCACATACTTTATAAAAAGCCGGCCAACTTGTCTAGTGGTCAGCGTGCTTGACTACGGATAGTGAGGTCCTGGGTTCGAATCCCGATTCAGGAATGGATGTACTTTCTCTCTCTCTCTCTCTATCCTGTCTTTGTCCTTTCCTTGTGTGTGTGAATGAAGTATGAATGATGCCTACCCTATAAAGGGTCCCTATGGCATGTGTGAGGGTGGCCCACCCACTGTGGTGCACCCGGGGCAACGCCTCAGCGGTCGCTGTGTCTGGCCGGTTTCTCGGTATCAGGGAACAATAGATTCTGTTATAAGTTGTAACTGTCTACAATCTGCCATTGTAAAAAAATACTTTATAAAAAAGACGCTTCTGAACGTTTTTATAAACGGTGCCACACGCTATTTTCTATTCGTCATTCTATGTTTATATGAAGTACACCGGTAAACTTATATTATTTATACAAATCTTAATTCCTAATTTCTCTATTCAAACATAGGAAAGTTTCTTTTAAACAGCATTTAATAACTTGTTTACATATTTTCTAACAGCTAGTAAGGAAAAACTAAATAAATTTTTATAGCTGTTATAAAATATTTCAAGATTGTCTTTTATCGCCATCATATCCGTGATTCCATATTTAGAAAAAAATATGGAAGCCTTTTAATTAAATATTATAAAAAAAATGTTATCTTCATTTATGAAATTGTATTCCTACATAATTAAATTTTGATTTAATTAATGACTGAATCTTCATGGTTATAGTAAAAGTTACGTTTGTCATCATGTGACATTCTTTTTTCACCCACTCCTAGTGCCGATGGTAATTACGAAGTGACCATCATGACGAAAGCCATCATCCACAACGACGGGAAGGTGGTGTGGAATCCACCGGCCATCTACAAGAGCTCCTGTCAAATTGACGTCCAGTACTTCCCCTTCGACAAACAAGACTGCTTCATGAAATTTGGTTCTTGGACATACGATGGTTATCAAGTTAGTACTTAGCCTTTTATTAATGTTATTAAATGAGTACTTTATTTTACCTTTATCAATGTTATTAAATGAATGTCTAAAAAGATTTCAACGACCACGAGTATGGCGCTGAGAAGGCAGCGAAACGAGATTTGAGACAAAAATGCTGGTAGTTCTTCTCGATTCTAAAAAGGAAGAAGTATAGAATGCTGGAAGTGTGTATCTTCGTTTACAAAATTTTCGCGTATATTATTTTTGTGTTCATTTAATACCGCAACCAGCATGCTTTCATTTACCCAGCCTTGAGTTGGGCTCTAAGAGTCAGATAGAATAAGCCGTGTGTTGTCATCGTGATTTTGAAACAAGTACCAAATTGAAGATCCCCAATAGTTGGCCTGCCACCCCCACAAGTATCTGGAAAGATATTGTGATCACACCCAGTTTTAAAGTGCTCCAGTCACCATCAGCAAACACTACGGATCTTCGGTTAAGAATAACTTCGAACTCACTACGTATCGATAATGAGAAAGACGCCTTAACCAACCAGGCCACCACGGATTCAATATTGTAATTATCTTGTAATTTTGCAATTTGTGCAATCTTACAAGATGATAAATAATTGGTTTCTATAATAATGTGTTAAAAATTAGTGGTACAAATTTAGTTGAGCGTCAAAAAACAAAGCATTTGCTTATTTATTTACTTTAAAAGATTGGCTGTAACGCCATTAAGTGCCATTTTGACACAGGATAAACATAAACATGGCATCTTGCATAATGAAGCACTCAGTGGATGTGCTATCGTAATTCCGAAAGTGACGGAATACTCGTAATTCATGTTTACGAAAGCTACCAAATACACTGCTCGGCATTGAAAATGCAACACCAAGAATGAGTGACCAAAAAATTTTGAAAATTTATGGGTAGACGTATTTTATTGAGTTATGCAAATGATGTGAAATGATCAGCTCTCCAGAGCACGTAGGTTAAGATATAAAGGACAGAAACCGGCAGAATGGACAATATTCACGACACTATTGTTGCTTTAAAAATAATCATTGAACATTTGTTGTTTTTGCAAAGGATTCTTGTAATTGAAGAGAATGCCAGGCCATCGTCGACCGAGTCAGTTTCAGCAGATAGATCAATTTACGAGGGGAATGGTGATCGGAATTGGAAGGGTAGATTGGTCCTTATGGCAAAACACAGGTTATAGACACCTGAAAGCGTCTACAATTCTCAGACTGTGACGAAGGTGGTTGGAACTAGGAACTGTGAAAAGTTTGTGGGTTGCCGGTGCCGCCAAAGTGACGTCAGCACACGTGGTCTGCAAGGTATACAGGTGCTTCTTTGGTCACTGTGTTTGGCAAAACTCTCACCAAACAAGCATATTAGGGATAGGATTAAATACCATATGAAGACCCTGCCACTACCTCCTTCTGAAAACATTCTTTCGCAAATGGTTGATAGAGAATGGAAACTCATTCTCCTGGACGTTATCTACATTGTCATTGTCTCTGTGCCTAGAAGTGTTGCTTCGTATATTTCCGTCTACAGTAGTCCTACAACCTACTGACCCGATCCTGCTCTCCCTCTGTATTATGGATATCATTTCTACATGCAAATCACTTATTGCTCGTATCTATCACGCTCTGTTTACCGAGTTTCGTCATTTTCTAGCTACTCCTTCTTGGTGTAGTGTTTTCAATGTCAGGCAGCGTATGTCAAAAAACGTGAATTCTTTTACTATTGTGAAACAGTAAAAAAAACGTTAATACATTTTCATTAAAATATGTACACCGCATTAATAAATACGAATATTTTAAGTGTCAGTTGTACAATTCAGCTGAAACATATTGTTTATGTTGTTATCAATATTTAGTACTTGACATGTTAAGAATTTTGAGATAATTATCTCACAGTTACGGTATTCTTTGTGATATAATTTGAGAAATTTGCAAATGGATAAGATTTATGAGTAAATAAAAATGCATTGATAAATGTGTTTTCAAAATTTCTCATTGATATTTTATTTTTTGAGTTCTATATTTTCATTTCTTCATAAATTTTTCATGCCCATTTTATTGATATTCCTCTCTATATCACAACACTTGACTCAAGATATAGTGACTCATATCTTTCAAGGATGGATGCCTTGATATTTGATTGTAGACAGCCTAACGGTGAAATGCTGTTGTAAAACATACCGAAATCCATCGCCCAAATTGTCTTCCTGAAGGACTTTTCATAGATAATGTGACGGTATTCACGAGTCTCAAGGAAGGAACTTGGAAATCTCACAAGTACTTACCTTGACATATGTGCATATAGAAGAACAACTACCATATCCATAGTTTATCAATGGTTTGTGCATACATATATGGCTGACAAGGCAAGTTCTGGGCTATGCCTTAAGGTTAACGTGTAAGGGATATTCGCCTATCACTGAGTACCTCATCATTTTGAACCACAGTGAGGCATCAAAGTCACACCTGAGCTAGCACTCGCCTTTTCACATTCATGCTACATGATGGGAAGTATTTCGAATGCCACAGATTAACGTGGACACGTTTACAAACGACGGAGGTCCAGCAATTCTGTGATGGAGAATGAGATCACCCTGCGAATCAATCACGGCAGCTAATACAATGATTGGTATCAAACTCTAACCTTTAGTTTAAAGAGTGCTACTCTATCAAAGCTAAGACGGTAATGGGGCTCTGAACCGCACAGATTAGATGACCAAATAATCCAAGTCTTTTCAAATGCAATATTTACGGTGTAATTGCTTTCTGAGAGGATATGTCTAAAGAAGGTTTGGTTTGTTTATTGCTCAACGATCATTTTTTTGCTCACGAGGGCAAATTAGACCGGGACCAACGGTTTAAAGTGGATTCCGAACCACTACAAACATCTATGCCCAAGGTGGGATTCGAATTCACGAACTGTTGAACCGATGGCAAGAGCACTAACCATTCGGCTGCCAGCTCGGCGATATGTCTGAGAAAGTGTGCCATATATAACAAAAGTACTTGCTTTGACAAATGTGCCTGTAGAAGGCGAAAGACAGCATCCATCTTCCGTTGTTTAACAGTAACTAGAATCGAACGCTAAACCTTTCTCTCTGAAGAGCGCTGTTTCTTTACTAAGTCCACGGTGATTCTTACAATTTGACTCAGCTTAGTATTTAAGCTGATACAACTTTTATTCTTCATTACGGAAATCTTGCTAATTAGTTAGGTAATAATAATTTTTTTACTCATAAATTTTCGTGTGTGTGTGTTTGTTCACAATATCTATTACTGAATTTGTTGAAATACAATTTTTTTAATAGTTGCAAAACTTAAAAAATCTTGATTATTGAATGTTTGATTTGTCATTCTTCCTTTTAAATGTGTGCTTGTTTAAAGTAATCTGAACAGTGCTTTATTTCTAAAAAATGATGATGAAAAGACTTTTTCGTAAATGTTTCCTTTTAGCATATTCTGATTTGAAATTTTTATTCGTGAAATATCTTTATTTTTGAAGTTATTTACGGATAACTATTAGAATTTTCTTTCATTGAAAAATTACATTTTATCATGCAATGCTAGAAGTTATACGCAATAATAATAAGAAAAAAAAAAAACAGAAATTTAGGCTATCGCGAAAGATTTAATCAACTTAATATCCCTAGCCCAAACCAATATATTCTATCCTCCCAATCACAGTAGAAAAGAAAAAAAGAATCATCTGGTAGTCTCTGACAACGAACTGAAGTGAGTAAAATAATGGAAAGAGAATAAGAATGAGAAAGAGCATCAAAAATTGGAAGAGATCTAGATACAAGACCTTCGCAAAAGAGGGCGCTGGGGAGAGCTGGAGGGACAAAGCAAACAACTGCCGAATGATTGGATCTGAGGGAAGAATACGAATTCGATAGCGAGGAAGAAGATAAAAGGATTTATGATAGCAGTGATTGTATGATAGGGAGGTCGATCCTTATAGGGTGAGAAAGATATCTATTGCCTCGCTGTGACTGAAGTGCGCTCCACTGATTCAATAAAACCCGAGACGCATACAATATTTTCTTACACCCACTACCGTCTTAAATATGGCGATTTGCTCACCTCGTAAATGTTGGCGATGGAATTTATTCACGGCGAGCTGATAAATATCTATATCGCGCAAACATAATGGGGTTTTATCGCCAAAATGCTGTTCTTTTGTCCATTAGAGGGTCGAAAGTAGTGAAATGTGTGTTGAGAGAATTTTGTTCTGCGATAGCATCGTCTCAATGCTTTTTTTTTCTCTTTGACAGCTTAACATATGAAACTTGTTGTTAAAACATTTGAATATAAGCTGAATATAGACTTCTGGGAGTTTACACGAACAGTGAGTTGTATTGCCATATTTTTCAAATGTTAAAAATCTAAAATAACCTCCCAGTCACTCAGTCCAACAAACAGAAGGGAGAAATCATGGTCCTACAACATTTATTTCCCGTTGTTCAACAATAACTGAGATCCCACTTTTACTCTTTGAAAGACTGTTGTCTACAATGAGCCTGTATCAAAGTGAACTTTTGTTAAAGGATGGGTTATATTCAGAAGGACGTCTATTGCTTTCATTAAACAACTGGCACTTGAAACAATCCATAATATCCCTCCATGTTCTTTGAAAATTTGTACAGATGGTAGTAAAGGTGTGGGGGGGGGAGTCTCGGGCAGTGGGGTGTACATAAGCACAGTCTCCGGAGATCTAGAATTTAAAATAAGAAACCCAGATCATTGTTTCATGTTTAGATCCGAACTGAATGCCATAAGAAGAGCTTTACAGTATGCAGCAGAGATAGAGGATCAATTAGGGTATATCTGGATATTGACTGACAGTCGTGCTTCAATCCAGCATCTCTTAAATTGGAGCACTGTTGGAGATCAAATTAGCCTCGACATACTAAATCTTCCTGAGAGACTGACACCTAAACACACAGTGCATTTCCGATGGATCCCTGCAGACGTGGGAGTAGAAAGGAATGAAAGAGCGGGTTTCTTGACCAGATCGGAGTCAGAGGAGGGAGTAAACCTAGGAGGAGAGCTCACATGTAGTGAGATTTCTTCCCTGGCTAAAACTGAATTCAATAAACTTATGAAAATTCCTCCAAACTATCCATGGTGCTTCGCCAAAAGATCGGGTGAGATCTTCAATCTTAGACCAAGATCTTATCAAACTGCCTTTTCTCGCTGGCTCGTGGGCACACGAGAGGAATCACCTTACAGCAGGGGCAAAGGACATTTCCAGACTCTCCTTGGTGTTCCGTCGGTATGGCCTCCCCTGGACATATCTTAACATGCTTAAATTTGAAAAAAGACGATGCTCTTCGGGACCCATCATTTTTTAGACATTTTAGGCATTTTTGGTTTTATGGGAGTTGTTTAGCCTAGCTAAGCAACTTGAGATAAGTAACAACAACAGAACGTCTATTTGTATTCAAGAGAAAGTATTGCAAAAGGGAAAATCAGAAGAACTTCTTGGCACGTATGGGTCAAAAGGCCAACAATTCTTACTCATTCGTACCCAGAAACCAGAAATGTACATCTTTTTTCCGTTAACGTCTTCGAATAATGTAGTCCTTTCTTTAAAATGGGGTAAATCCAAAGCCAAAGTACCACAAGGAAGAAAATGGATGGGCCACAAACATCCACCTTGACAGATGTTCTCGTCATGGTGCTATGTCATGTAAAATGCAATGGTATTATTGGTCCATAACACAACATGCAACAGGATATAAGACTTGCTTTACTGAACGACTTGCAGCGTGTAATAAATAGTGTTTAGTGTTCTTAATTTAAGAATCGAATTTTGAATAAAATGTGATCAAAATTGTTGACATTAAATATTATTAAATGATGATAGTAGTACTTTACGTATAAAATAAGTAAATTTTAATTAAAAAGAGGATCACAATTGTTAACATTAAATATCATCAAGAGGATATAAAAACAGTTGTTAGTTTACGCATTAAATAAGCAAATTTTGAGTAAAAATGTAATGTAAATTTCTAGCATCAAATATGATTAAAAGATGATGGAAATAGTGTTTAGTGTTGTTAATTTATGCATTAAAAGCAAATTTTGAAAATAAAAATGATCAAAATTATCAGTATAGTCATAATTAAAATAATATGGATTGTTCTATATTTTTTTTAAATTATGCATTGCTATCCAATTCCAAACAAAGGATAATAAAAATTAACAGAATCGGAAATGATTAAAATATGATACTTATGGTGTTTTGCATACTTAAATAGTTCATCAGAATCAAATCTTGAGTAAAAGTTGATCAAAATTTTCTACAATAGTTTGGAAAAAAATCGCAAAGTGATATTGAAAGTACTATGCATAGTTAATTTATACCTTCAAACCAAATTTTGAGTGAAGAATAATGAAAATTCATAAAAACAGATATAATGAAAGTGATATGGTAGATAATTTCTGTAGAGTTAAACTGTACTTTAAAATCAAATTACAGCTATAAATAATTTAAAGAAAGATATAAATATAAACATTCAAAATATAAGAATTTAAAAATTAGTTTTTTTTTAGTAATGTATGATTATGTGTTAGTATTTAATTTATTTTATTTATAAAGCATGTGTTTTTTGCTCAATTTTTTTAGAATTTATTATTTTCCCTATGTCGTATACTATCCAGAATAATTTTTGTTTCTTTGAGTTATTCTAAAGATAAAAATTAAAATCTAATATGAATAAATTAGTTTATTCATTTGAAATAATGCTGCTATAAAATGATTAAAATTATTTATGAAGAGAATTAAAATATTTTAGGAAGAGAATAATAAAAATTCTACCCAGTCCACAATACCGATGCATTATAATTATATGAGAAATCTCCTTATAACGTAAGTAATGTATGTCTGTGAGGGGGAGTAAATAAATACAATGGCATGAATTCGACATAAAAAGAAGAGATACTGCTCATTTTTCTCATGTGAAAGCACAAAAAAGTGCCTAATATAAATAAACAAAATAAGTATTATAAATTAATAAAAAATCAATACAAATATATTACTTTAAAAAAATTAAATATTAAGGTAAGAATTGACTAATATAGTACACACACACACACATACACACACACACACACACATACACACACACACACATACACACACATACACACACACATATATATATATATATATATATATATATATATATATATATATATATATATATATATATATATATATATATATATATATATATATATATATACATATATATACAATTAATTATTTACGAAAAGGTGGTAAAACTACATTAAATCAATTCCTCTGTCATTACTTTGTATTAGTTCATGATTATTTTTTATAATTTGTTTTAAGTTTTCCTCTACATGAAAAAAATTTACAAAGATCAAAGCCTACAAATTTTTTACCCCGTATATCTATATATATAAGTGAAAAATCTGAAGATAGACATATATCTCCTTTTATGTATAAAATGAAGTACAGAAAAATTAACAGAGAAATAAGGAATAATATCTTTAAAATTAAAAATTTACGCAACTATATTTAACAACAAATGTAATCAACTATTTAACAACAAATGTATGCAAATAACATGAAATTTACAACATGCATTACCAGAGGTGAGATAAGCAAATGATTAGAATTTCAGCACTGACGTCCATCACGCGTGCCTGTGGCGCCACTTCAAAGCCCTATTTAAGGCTTGAAGATGTCGACAATTTTAAAATTGGCAATTGTGTTTTTTTATTTTTACCGACCCACCGAAATTGTGGATTATCTTACAAAGAAATCAATAGTCGAGTTGGACGAAACCAATAAACCGTAATGCGGGCATGTGATTTTTGGATATAGGAAGGTAGGACGAGCCAACGTGTTCGATCGCATCCACCTCAGTGCTCCACTTCACGTGATGACAGGCAAATTGTGCGCATGGCAGTGACGGATTTCTCAGCCACATCACGAATCATAATACAGCACATGCAGTTTGTAACACATCATGCAGTGTCTACACGTACCATTCCACGCAGTTTGCAGCAGTGTGGTCCGTCCTCAAGATGTCCATTGCTTCATCTACCCTTGAGGCACAACCACAAACGTCTCCACCACCAATGCTACGATGAAAGAAGGATGAATGGAATGAAATTGTCCTTACTGTGACGAGTCACGCTTCTCACTGCAAGATCACGATGTAGCGTTCGAGTCTGGTGAAACAGTGGAATGGAGGATGTTGAATATCTGTGTTATGCACCACTACACTGGTCCTGCACCGGGTATTATGGTATGGGGCGGTATTGGATATCAGTCTCACGCTCTAGTGCGCATTTCCGTTACTATAAACAGCCAGAGGTATTGGAACAAATTGTCCTTCTTTATATTCAGAGCTTGCCCACAGCCATATTTCAACTAAATAATTCGCGACCACACGTGGTACGCACTGTCTAAGTGTTATTCGTAAATCGCCTGATTGATATGCTTCCTCGGCCGGCTTGCTCTCCTGATCTTTCGCAGATAGAAAACATGTGGTCCATGGTTGCTTAATGATTGACCCAGATTACATACCCAGCCGACACACCAGATCAACTTTGAGAATGTATGGAAGCTGCTTGGTCTGATGTACACCAAGGACACATCCTAAGTCTCTTTGAATGAATGCCGAGGCGTGTGTCAGCGGTGATCTCTAACAATGGCGGCTACTCTGGCTACTGATTTTGGCAGGAAACACATTTTACCGAAGTCTATAAATTTAATTATTTGATACTTAGTTAACATGTTATCTACAAAATAAGTTTTGTTGTGATATCTCACGTCTTTCTTGGTGTTGAAATTTGGATTGTCAGCAGTGTATTTAATTATAGAAGTGAAATATGAACAATTTCAAAATTATTTTACACAAATTAATTAATTATAAATAATCAAAACTTCCAAAAAAGGGCATTTTATTCCTATTTCGGATGACTGATATGTAAATAATTAGTAAAAAGCGAATGAACTAAGTTATTATATTGCATCTATTGCTAACATTAGTTATTAAAAATATTAACTAATTATTTGTGTAGTATATAGATTTAATTTTAGTTGATGAGACACTTTGGTAAAAATATAGAACGGTTATGAATAATCTTGTAACATAGTTTTGTTAAGTCTTATACTATCTCTGATATAAAGAAAATTGAGATTGCACGATGTTTTAGAAATAAATTACTAGGACTTGAATTAATGTCCGTGAAATCGTTTGATTTAAATATATGAATATTTTTAATAGTTTAAATTCGCCGTCTAAATTCTACGTCTAGATAACGGGATGAAGCGTACATAAATACAGATCATTGCAAAGCAACTAGAAGCGATTCAAAACTGATCAAAAACAGCTACAGCCGTATCAAAAAACTTTCGTGCGCCATATTTCATATTTTAACGATCAAATATTTGTGATTCTATAGAAACCCTCGCCAAATCGAAGATTATTATAATTTTGTTTAACAGACGACTCGTCTAGTTATTTCATGAAATACCTAATTATTCTTTGAAATAATGGATTTCACCCTTTAGCGGTAATTTATATATATATATATATATATATATATATATATATATATATATATATATATATATATATATATATATATATATATATATATATATATATATATATATATATATATATATATATATATATATATATATATATATATAAATATATATATATATATATATATATATATATATATATATATATATAAATATATATATAAATATATATATATATATATATATATATATATATATATATATATATATATATATATATATATATATATATATATATATATATATATATATATATATATATATATATTAGGTTACAGAATAAATTCGTAGCGTTTATAACAAAGACTTTTATTGGAAAAAAAAAGCAATAATTATATCAATAAATTAATCAATTATATATTCGCCGATGCTGTTTACAACGTCTTCCCAACTCGCGACCCATTTGTTGATGCCGTTCTGCCAAAAATCGCCTGTTCAGGTGTCAAAGAAGTTGTTGAGCCACTTTTTAAGGACCTCTTTGTTATCGAAGATAATTCCTTTCATATGGTTTGACAAGGAGCGAAAAAGATGGTAATAGGTCGGTGCAAGGTCCGGAGAATACAGCGGATTCTGAAGGACCTCCCATTCGAGCTCTTGGAGTGTGGCTTTGACGACTTGAGCAACATGATGCCTAGCATTGTCGTGAAGGAGTATGGTTTGACTATGTCGATCAGGTCTTTTCAGTCGAATAGCCTCATTCATGCGGTGTAGCTGAGCAATGTAGAGCTCTTTATTGACTGTGGTATTCTTTTTTAGCATTTCCCAGTGCACCAAGAGGTCCTTCGAAACTGACTCAACAACTCCTTTCACACCAGACCAGGCGATTTTGGGCGGAACGGCATCAACAAAGTGATCGAGAGGGGGGAAGAGGTGTTAACAGCAATGGCGTATATATAATTGATGTATTTATTGATCATCAACAAATTGGTCGAGAGGTGGGAAGATATTTTAAACAACAACGGCGAATAAGTAATTGATTAATTTATTGATATAATTATTGTTTTTTGCTTAAATAAAAGTCTTTGGTAAAAACTAAAACTTATTCCCTAACCTAATTTATATATGTATATGGCAGGTGAATCACAGAATATAGTAAAAATAGTAATGGTTCTTTGCAAAATTCTTTAATATTTACTTTAATGTATCTGAAACTCTT
Organism: Latrodectus elegans; assembly: GCA_030067965.1. Classification (NCBI taxonomy): domain Eukaryota; kingdom Metazoa; phylum Arthropoda; class Arachnida; order Araneae; family Theridiidae; genus Latrodectus; species Latrodectus elegans. The sequence continues at coordinate 35,389,308 of CM057819.1, forward strand.
TATTTCAAACAGTCTGTGTTATTGGAAGTTTTGAAGAAAAATGTAAATGAGAACTACATTTTGTTTCTTTTGAAGAATTTTTATTGTAAAAACAAACTTTTTTTTTTTGCATCCAAAGACAGGAAAGATACATGACGAGAAAGGATACTTACAAAATTTAGCATTCTGAAAAAAAGAAAACATTATCAAATAGTATTTTTTTTATTTCTAATGGTAAGGCGATGCAATAGAGAAAAATAGTAAAAATGCAACAAATATAAATACAAAAATGGATTATGAATAATGTAAGCACAAAATCTGACCTAAGTCATTGCCTCTAGAGTTCTCTAGTTATCCAATGTAACACCGTCTCAGAGTCTCCATGAAGTGATAAGTAACGGTGGGGATGGGCGCCATTCGTGGGTTGAAAAACATTACAAAGAGAGCAACTAAGTTGGTCAGATGGAGATGCTCTCCCATGCAATGTCGTGAAAAGAGGGAACTGTGCAACCACTTCATGAAGGGAGTGTCGGGAAGGGCTTGAAGATCCAAGAGAACTTTCCAAAGCTGTAAGCCCTTTAGCCATGCATCGTGTGGAAATAGGTCTACTTTGCCCCCTCCCCCCAAAATCAATTATCAAATATCAAAATAAAGAAATTCTTTAAAATTGGACGATACACTGTAATCTTTTTGCCATCTGCTAAAGACTGGTTTATATCTCTTTGAAATAATTGATTAATAATAAAAAATGCAAGACTATCAATAAATTTTTCAAGAAGTCCCTCTGGTTTTGCTTCAATGTGTTAAACATTATTTTTTACTTTATTTTAGGATTTCTTAAAATAAGTTGAGATTTTATTTAGAAGAAAATCCAATTTTTACTTTGACTTTTTGCCTCCAGGTGGACCTCAAGCACTTGGAAGAGATCCCAGATAATGACACCGTGCCGATCGGTATGGACCTCAGCGAATTTTATCTGAGTGTGGAATGGGACATCATGGCCGTTCCAGCGCACCGACGAGTCCGGCACTACTCCTGCTGCGTAGAACCCTACCCGGACATCACCTTCAACATCACTCTTAGGAGGAAGACCCTCTTCTACACTGTCAACCTCATCATACCCTGCGTCGGGATATCCGGTCTGTCCGTCCTGGTCTTTTATCTGCCCTCGGACTCCGGGGAAAAGGTTTGCCCTATTATTTGACATCTGCCATTAGATCTGCTAATCATCCGTTGCAAAGTTTATCAATTATTCACTAGAATGTCAATCAACTGTGTACTTGTAATGTATGTTAATTATATACATAGAATGTATGCTAATAATCTTATATAATACGGGTGAGGTAAGATAACTTCCTTATTTCGAATTGTAATGACACAAAATGTGGTAAAGATAACAAGGTTGTCATGGTTGCGTTTCAGAAAGGAGATCATAAAGTTGTGCGACATTGTGTTTCAGTCGCTATCATGCGTTGGAGTAATGAACACTGTGCATTTGTTGTAGAGGCCTATTTTTTCGAATGCCTTGTTTCAATGCGAAATGATTTGGAGTGACCAGCACGCTCTTCCGATTGGATCCTATGTAATTTCTCATGTAGGGGATTTAAAACTACGTGTCTGTACTGACCACCTACTAACTTTGGAAGATCTCAGAAAAAAAATCCAAGGAGAAACGATGAACATTTCTGCCAACATACTAGAGAGAATGATAAGAACAGAATTCAGCTCACCCAACGTATTCCCAATGACTTGTGTCACTTGTCCAATATGATATTTAAAGTTATGTAAACTGAAACTTTAAGTAGGTAACTTTTGTATGCAAAAATATATTTGATACTTTTTGTGTTATTGCAATACAAAATAAGGAAGTAATCTTGCAGCATCCTGTCTTTATCAATGGTTTGACGGAATGTTAAAAACTTTTCTACCAAGAATGTCTGCTAAATATTAAATAGAATGCCTTTTAATTGTCAATCTAAGATACTAGCTATTAGCTGTCTATGTATAATGCACATTAGTTTTCTGTCTACTAAAACATTTGTTACTAGTTACTTAAAATGAATACAAATTATTTACATATATTCATGTTCATGTCGATTAGAATATATATGCTCATTTTTAATAGAATGTTTATTAATTATATATTACGATTTGTGTTAATTGCTTACAAAAGTGCTTGTTAATGCACATAAAGAAATGCTAATGATCTACTAATACGATATCCATTGATTATTTATTATAAATACTAATTATACAAGAATTTCTATTAATTATCTACTTAAACATCTGTTCATCGTGAAAAAACGTTAAAAAAATTGTTTTGTCTTATTAATGAGTAGTTAAGAAGCCATATTTAGTATTGCACCAATTCAATCTAACATGCAGTTAAAAGGCGAATTGTACTATAATAATTGATTTTTTTTTCTGCAGGTGTCTTTATCTGTGTCCATCCTGCTGTCTTTAACTTTCTTCTTCTTGGTCTTATCAGAAATTATACCGTCTACCTCCCTCGCGATGCCCCTCTTGGGTAAGTACTCTGCATTTATACCATATTGTTATTACTAGAATACTAGTAATAACAATATGGTATACCATATTGTTATCATTGGGAGAGAAAGCCATATTGTTATTATTGGGAGAGAAAGGCTCACGAAAATTTTTCACAAAGAGCAGTATTCTACACTTCGCACATATTTTATGAAAACACTATATTTTATGAACAAAGTCACTCAACGAACGCTCACTTACAACTACCTTAACATGACAAAATGCACATTTATGTCTCGAAAAGCACAAATCAGAAATTTTCTGACTTCAATTATTTAAATTGTTTCAGTGAAATGTTTCGTTGGATAGTAAGGAATCTTTGAAAGATATGAAATCAGATAATGTCTTTATAGATAAAAGTCACTATTTCTTGTTTTTATTTTCTATTTAGAATTTATCTATATTTTAATTAATAATTTAATCATGAATGAACTAAATGAAAAATAAAATTAAATAAATAATTAATCACATAGTATAATATAGATATATTATCAAATTTAGAGTGTTAACAAGTAGTCCACGAATGGCAACAATAACGAAAAACAGGTGAAGGAAATTAATCCATCGTGAAATGATATGCTGAAATACTGTTTTTAATTTATTGTAAAGTGTTGTATATTTATTCCTTTTTTTGTGAACTTGGTAATTGTTTTTGTCTTGTGTGCTCTCGTGTAATTGTTTTCATAAAGAATTTTCAATTGTTGTTTTATTCCGACAATGGTAATAAAATCATTTAGTATTTATGAATCTGATCACTTGATATGTGATATCTCCATTAATCCATTGTTGATGGTAAACAAGTGACAGCGCACGTTTTAGACTTTTAAACAGTGATTTTAACAAATATGGATAACTGTCGATTTCATCTAGAATGTTCTTGGAACTTTATTATTTTTATTTAAAATGAGTATAAATATAACATTGCATTTGATACTGTGCAAAAACACCTTTTATCTTTTGCAAAAAGGATATTATCAATTATTCATTGAGAAAATAAGAGATCTATGGATAACAGTTTCATTCCAATATTCGAGAATTTCTGGAGTCATCTCTTGAGCTGATAAATCCAGAAAATTGATCTATATCCGTAAACGTAAAAACTCATTTTATCTCATTACGATAATTTTTTTTTCTTATTACAACCTTTCAAATACTTAAAAAATGATACTTTCTATTGAGAACAAAAATACGCTTAAAAGAATTACAGCACAAATTTTAATTCCATCATGTTTTACGAAAACAAAAACTATATTTTGTTAGAAATCGTAATAATTTGGAATTTTAAAAATGTACAACTTTTTAGAAATTATAGTAATTTCCAAATAGTAAGGAACAATATTATTCGATAATAATGTTGTTTCTTTTTACTTATATTTACTTTTATACAAAGGCAAACCTCTAAGTTCCCAATTAAATTTTATAAAATATGAAAATAATTTCTTTTCATAAAACTATAGGATGCATTTTTCACAATATACTTTTATTTTATACTTTACTTAAAATAATTAAACTGTGTCATGATTCCAAAGAAATTTCAATCTTGTAATCAAAAAAGACCAGTTTAACAATGATTAAACTAATAACGGTTTTGATTAGCATAATTCTTAACGAACAAATAATTAAGAAATTTATTTTGAAAACATTTTAATTGATAATATAATAGGTCTTATATTCTAACATAATTAAGATACATATGAAATTTAAGGATAAAATAACTTAAAGGTTTAACAAATTTCACGAAATTCTCAATTTTCTAACAAATTATTAATAATGTGTGACTAAAGGTTCACCCCTACCTTAAAATTATTTTTTGATATTATTTTAATACTTTAAAACAGAGCACTCTTATGCTTGTGACTTATCTTGTTTACTTTCTAATTTCTTGTTCAATTTGATTGATGATGGTAAATCATTTTTTTATTTACAAGTATATTAAGTTATATATTCATATTTAGTATATATATATATATATATATATATTGAATATGATGAGATATCTATAGGGTTCGTGAGTATTTATAAAATAAGTTCTAACTTCAATAGAAATTAGAACAAAGGCGACGAGCAATTGATGATTTTTAATCCTTCTTCTAAAAGTAACTGGTAGTGACCCATGGTTTGTTAAGAATATAGTTCATAAATGGATTTTCATAGATAATACCTTGTTTAATCATTTATTTCTTGTGTCACATCAATAGATAAAAGAATGAAGTTTTGATGCATTATTAATGCTAAAGTGGTTGCTTATTCCATTCCAGTAGAGATCATGGCTGAATTACTTTATTACAATTCTCGTTCATTTAAAATATCCATGACGTCAAATAACGTTTCATCTAAGTCACACGCATAATTAAATGCGACATTATATTGAGACGGCTTCGTAAATTTAATTTGTTGATGAATTTGTTGTGCCTGCCTTCAAATCGTATTCTTCAATCGGCAGCAAACATAGCGAAGTTCATAATCGAATGTCTGATTGTCGTCGGCATTGAGAAAAGTTCATTCATGATTTTTACCAGTAATAAAAAAGTATTTTTAATTATAAATTTTTCATTTCTAAATTTTTTTTAAAACCCTGAAAATTACCTATTCTAAATAATTAGTTTTCAAATTTTCAAATCTTTAGTAATATTGCTTCCAACATATCTTGAAAATTTTCTACTTTATACTTTGTGCTTTTTCTTTAACCGATTCAGGTTTTCTTTCCTGCATATCCGGCTCATCAATTTCCCTTGTGTCTCTCTCAGTTATGTTCTCTTGAAATCAGTTATAGTTTTCCTACTCTCAATTTTTTTTTTGTTTTGATGAACATTTTGTGAGTAAAACAGATTTTTATGAATATCCAAAACCATGATTCTACAAGACGTTTTGCATTGTTTTAAGCCAAATGCTTTTGATAGCAATCGAATTGATTTGGACTTGACTCCCATATCGTGTAATGACTTCAACTCGTTGGAATCAAAATTAAAAATATTGTCCGTGTTCATTTTGTTAATAAATTCATTTCTTTTATAAAGACCAAACCATCGGATTGAAAAGCCATTTTTCATTTATTCATACGTTGACTATAGAACAGAAGAAAAAGCAAAATGAAATGACATCATAGTAGTGTGAAAAAAAAAATCATTATTGCTTTTCCAATCTGTGTCATTTACAAAATTATAGAGTTATCAAAATATATTTTCTTATTAAAGTAAAATTCTCGAACTAATGCTTCGAAGTGGTTAAATCTTGAAATTATTCGAGTTTGAAAAGAAAATATATATTTTGCGAACTTCTTCCCACGGAAAATTACTCTAAGACAGGTAATTTGAGTATATTATATGTGTTTGCTTACAAATAATTAGTCTATGTTATTTATATTTAAAAATCAGTTAACTGCTCTTCTCATAATTTTTTACTTGTAATAAAATTTATTTTAAAAATAACTCGCAAAAGTAAATATAAAATTTCATAATTTTTTAATAAAAATAGGTTTTATTTAATATCTGCTTCATTTCTTAGCTCCAATAATGAAACTAATAGCATTAGACTTATAAAAAAAATATACCATATGAACTAGTTTGTTATAATATGATGGAATATGTAAAATATATTTCTGTTATAAAAGTAATCAATATTGTAAAAAATAGTTAATGTTAAAATTCCTTTTCAAAATTCACAAAATGGCTTGTGCCAGCAAGAATAGATACATATTGAGTAGATATAAATCAGACCGCGTTTTGTTGCCAGAAAAAGTTGGATAAATTTTATAACCTCAATCCTAAGAAAACGACTATTCTCATATGAACTAAAAATAGCAATGATCAACTTTTCCACATGTTTCATAAAAAAAATAATAAATAAAAATAAATTTACATCACATACTAGTGTTTGTATAATTAAAACAACTGAATCAATCTTATGCATAATTGACCATTTTCACCAGTTCAGTGTGTATTTTTATTGTTAACTACTCTGAAGCCTTAAATGGGCCTTAGCCAATACAAATACATTAAAATGTATTTAAAATTTTAGCAAGAATCCGAATATGATTTATTAAATGGTAGATATAACATTATAATATATACGTAATTTTTAGGAAAAAACGGGGGAAATTCACCGCAAAAACTCTCTTGGATTAATCCTAGTATCCTTAACGTGATGAATTTGGCAACATTAAGATTCGGATTATAAGGTTATATATTGCCATTTTGAGATTCCCACAATTTTTTGATTATGAAATGTTCATATATGCTGATTGTTATGAATCGCATAAATTTCGGAGTTGGCGACATTTTTGAAATCCGCTCCAAACGTGTCACGTATACTAGGATTTTACCAAAGAATATCCTTTCTAAAAATATGACAAGTCTAAATTACAATGAAAGTGATTTGATCCTTTTATTTCATGTTCTTGCAGGCAAGTACCTCGTCTTCACGATGATCCTTGTGACTGTATCCGTGATCGTAACAATCGCCGTTCTGAATGTACACTTCCGGTCTCCGTCGACCCACCGAATGGCGCCCTGGGTGAGGAGGATCTTCATCCGCCTGCTGCCCCGTATTCTCCTCATGAGGCCGCCCCAGTACAAGATTGAGACTGACGACAATAAGGGGACAGCTACGGCTCCCTCCCTTGCAGAAGGTACCTCATCCCCTGAGTACTTGCTCATAATCTTAAGATTTTTTTTATGTAGAAATGTTCTAAAAATAGTATGCTGATCTAAGATCTAGGGAGTTTTGTTTACTAAATATGAATATATACTTATGCATTTACACAATTTCATTCACATGCAAAGAAACAATGCATAAGAGTAAATAAAAGTGTGCGTTCGTAAATTATATATACATATAATTCGCAAGATAATGACAGTAGCCTAGATTTAAAAAGAATCTTTAAGTATTATGACATAAGGCTGTCCCACACACACAAGTTCATACATCTAGGTAAATGTATACACGACGGAACGCTTTTAATGCACAAAATTCTAAGCGACACTTTAACATAAGTCAGAATAATTAGAAAAAATATAAGAATATTAAAACATTAAAAACAAAATTATAAAAACTATCATTGTAAAATCAAGTTTTATTAATATTTAAGTAAGATAAAGATATCCTCAGAATTTGGAATATTTCTAAATAAATAAACATTTTGAAATGTTTATTATGTAACAGAAACAATAATTATGACTTTATTTCTTCAGTGTTATCATTAAAGGAATATAAACACTTCAAGATCTTCAAGATAATATATATATATGTATATATATATATATATATATATATATATATATATATGTATATATATATATATATAAGTTATTACATCTTACGCACACATTTTGAACGATTGATCGAAACAAGCTCTAAAAATCATTCGTCTTTAATAATAAGTTTTCATTTATAGTATCATCTTTCGGGCATTGATACATTTTATATAACAAATCATTAGCTTAAGCACAATCTTAATGGTTTGCAACTGTTCAGATACGGTGGAAAACTGTTTTACAGTGTTTTGCGAGTTGTGAACAATGCTTGCAGAGTTGGAAAAAAGTACATCAAAAATAAAAACAAAATGTCTGAATTTTTTTTATTTTACTATCGCTTTAGTGGCCTAGGGCAGAATAGAGGCATTTTCGTGACTTGAAGATTGCGGTTCTATGCTTAAATGGGCCTGAAAGAATCATAAAGAGAGAGACTAGGAATGTTAAAAGTTCAATTGGATCTAATCTCCACTCACTGATCTAATGTATGCAACCACTTTCATGTCACCTATGGTTCTTCACACTATTGCATGGTATTCTTCTGTATACCTGTCAGACTACAACATCAAGGAAGTTTTAGATTATCAAATACCAAACGGTATTATTTGCATTTTATTTAAGGAAATCTGTTTCCTTTTGAAACCATTGATTGGGTACGAGAAAGTATTTAGCTTAGAACAATTATTTCTATATGCTTATTCTAAAAATAACTTGCACATCATTTAGCCCCAAATTATCAGTATTATTATTGAATTTCAATGCAAATGCAACTACGTAAGGTAAGCAATTGTTCAAATATCTATTTTGAATAAAATTGGCAGACAGTAACAAATTTTTTAAAACTAATTTGAAGAATCTGTGAAGGTGATATTATATAATCAGTTACCTACGTAAAACTATAATATTTTTTCTGTAAATTTTATACATCTATGAAGTAAATTTATGTGAAGATTCTTTTAATTATCGTTTGTAATAGATTATTGTGCCAATTTTTGAGTGTTTGGAAGCAAATTTTGATTTATTATCGTTTGAAATAGATTATTGTGCCAATCTATGATCGTTTGTAACTCAAAAAAGAATAGTTATTTCTTCTATGTATGTTTCAGGTTACATGAAGGAACAGGTGGCGAACAGCACTGCAGTCGGGCGCAGGATGTCAGAGGAGCTGGTGATCCACGACCTGGAGTCGAGCCCGGGAATCGTGGAGAAGCGGCTGCCCCGGCAGATCGAGCGCGCCATCCACAATGCCATGTTCATTGCGCAGCACATCGACAACAAGGACGACTTCGAGAGCGTCAGTGCCCTTTTTTTCTTATCTTTACAACACACTTTAGCCGTATCCTAGTGGTAGGACAATGCTCTTCGGATCAAAAAGTCCTGGATTCGATTCAAGCTACTGTTAAACAAAGGGAGAGGGAAATTGCTCTTTTGCGTGCGCATTTGTTGGCATAGGACGTGATAGTCTGCTTAGTTAGGGAGTCTTATCAAAAGCTACAGAGTTCGAATTTCGGTTTAAGTGAATATCCGTCGTGTTCATTAAAGGCGGCATACCTCTAATACCTCTAAGCAGTTTCGGTGCTTCTAAGTCTGTTCGTTCACTACATTTATCAAACCATTTTTTAGAGGAAACTTTTGAGAAAATTATATTATATTATAATAAATACAATTGCACTACATATGTAGGGCACGTTAGCATCTTCCGTGAATTTTTTCACATGTCACAAAAGAAAACCCGGAAAAGCATTCAGCAAATATCTCAACAAATGGGCATGCAGAAAACAGATAAGTAATATCCCAATTGCTCTATCCTGGTGGAGATCGAACTCGAGACTTTCCACTCCAATCTTGCCACTAGGTTATGGTGTATCCTGAGTAAATATATATTTGATAAAATTAACTCATGAAGCATGGCGTAGCGGTTGCTAAAGACCTTAATAGTCCTGTAAAACTAGGAAATATTCTCCAAATATTGCACTCTGGGGAAAATTTTCATCGACATACCTTTAGCTAAAACCATGCTCACGTACCACAGAAAAAAATAATGAAAAATTACTTCAAGTTTCATTTGCAGAAGATGCATGCAGAAACCAACAGGAGTATCAATGACACTTTATTGAACAGTAGTTGGCATCAAACCAGGGACCTCTTTTCTGCTAAAAAGAAAGACCATAGCACAACTTTGAGATTAATACATATAAACGTTTTGATGTTAATTTTACCTCATGAGTTCAGGTAGCAGATTTACGAGTTCATAACGAGGCTGATATTTTGAATGTAGAATTTTGTCCCTCAACAGTCATTTTCTGCAGACGAGAGCTGATTACACCGGGATTACGGATTAAAATGGATTTATAACCATTACAAAACAACAACCACAAGTTGCGATTGGAACCCACAAACTACTGAACTGAAGTCAAGAGCACTAACCACTCGACTTTAAAAGTAGTTCAGAAGCTGCATTTTAAATTGTGGTGCGTTACATGGTAACCCTTATACCATTTCATAATTAATTGCTTTATGCATATCTAAGTGAAGGGCATATAAAAGAACTAACTTATAAATACGGGTAAAATAAGATAAAAATATCGAATTTAATATAAAATTATGAAAATAAATATGAATTTAGGGTTTATATTGCTTCTATTTTGTTTTAACCAGGTGAATGAAAAAAAATTTATCCAAAATAACGAATAAAATATTACGTGAGATCGAGCATATTTACTGAGAAATAAGCACAAATACTTAATTATATAAACATTTCACTTATCGCTATTGATTTTTGAATTCTTATAGAACTCTTTTAATACTGATGAAACATATATTTTCTTTAAATAAATTACATTCTTTATTCATTCTTAAAAAATTAAAAAATTCATGTTATAATTCAAGCTACTTAAAATTCTTTCTCGTATATCTTTGCAAATTTCTCCTGGTCATTTTACATGATTAATAGAGCTACTGTTAATGGGTTTTGAATAATGTAAAATGTATATTTTTTCAATTAATGCTCCATTTATTAATATGATTATTAAATTTTCAACATGCCTATCCTTCTGTGCTCATTTTGAGGAATGATCTATAAGCAACCATTCTGACTATTTGGAAATTTTTATTTAAAATCAACAGATATTCGTATAAAATCAACAGAAAAAAAAGCAAATTATCATAACCAACAAAATTAAAATACGAATTTACAATAAATGTTCGAAATATGTGAGTTTTTCTTTTTTCGAAGGAACAGAATGAATTTCTTTAACTTGATTTTGAGAAACGATGTTTAATATTCGGGAAATTATTGGATCTGCTTGATAATTAAATTTTTCATACTTATTATCATACATATATATCATAAATATACATACATGGCTCAGTAGGAAAAAGTGGAGCAGCACACCCCATATTGTTAGCCTATCTGACACAAGATAATATATATATATAATATATAAATATAATATATATATATATATATATATATATATATATATATATATATATATAAACAAATATATATATAAATATATATATATATATATATATATATATATATATATATATATATATAAACTAGACGTATATATAGGAATAATGTGTGTGTCTGTTTTTATTCATACACACACACATATTATCATGCATATATGTACACATATTTATCTTTACATATTATCTTTTAAAAAAATTTTGAAATACTCAAATTTAAATGATGATTAATGTTTTTTGGGAATAAGCCAGTTTGTCGAGGAATGAATGGGTTTTTGATCACCTAATCACATGATTTCTAATTGCTTTATTTTTAATGATTCTCGATCATTCCCCAATTTCATTTCAGGAAAAATTAAGATGATAAAAATCAATTAACCAATAAATTTTGTTAGCAAACAGGATAACTTCCAAAAAGCAAAACACACCTAAAATATTTAGTTAAAGCTTCAGACAGAGCATTTTAGACCTTCATGTATATTGTGACCTCAAAAGATGTCACCATTTCGAATAAACTTTAATAGTTAACTTTTTCATTATTTTCATTAACTATTTTTCTTTAATATATACATATATATATTTATAATTTCTCTAAAATAATAATTGCTAAAAGTAAAAGCACCATTACATTTCGTTGTAACAAAATCCTACAGAGGCGAATTAATTGTTGACAAACAAGACAATATTCTTTTTACATCTGATATACTTAAGCAGAGTATATAAAGAAAATATTATACGCCCCTACATTCTTTTTGTTTGCTGCTGGGAAAAAATCTATTCACTCTGGACTACATGTTACTGTTTACCTGTTATTATCCTACTGTTACTGTTTAACTGTTACTTGTTATTTTTTTAAATATTTCTGTTTCAACCTGTAACTGAAAAGCAACAAGCCTATCAAATTACATTTAACTATGAATGTGTCATGCTATTTTTTCGACAAGAATATATTTTCACTGTAATTACGACATGTTTTGCTTTTATCACGTTTAAAGAGAAGCAATAACCCCTATAACGGAATATCAAACTAAATAAACTATGGCACTAAACATTGCCCTTCAAACGACAAACTTAAAGATTATTTTCATTATACAGAATTAAACAATATATATATATATATTTATATATATATATATATATATATATATATATATATATATATATATATATATATATATATATTTATATACAGTGTATTTACCTCACACAAATCAGCCTCTATACATCCATCAATCCATATATCCATCCATACATTTATCAATCAATCCATCCTTCAATCCATCTATCCATATTTCATTTTAGTATACTAAATTGTGGATTCACACTGATTGATTTGAACGGCCTTATCTTTAATTCAAATCAATATCAAACATTAGTTTACCCAGTTTTGAAGTCACACTGACTGGTTTTAGTGGATTTATCTTTAATTCCATCCAATATTTAACTTTAGTTTACTAAGTGGTGGAGTTACAATTATTGGTCTTATGGTCTTTGGGAGAAAAATGAGTTTTTGTATATTGCGCCCATATGGTACGAGTGACTTCTGATTTCCGTATAAATTGATTTCAAAATTCCCTAATATCTTAAGAACTACCCAATGTATCACAGACTGCCATGGCAGTACAATAGTGAGCAGCTTATATTTAATGTCCACTATCTTCTGGGAGAATTTTTCAAGGACGATGGACTAAACTCAAAGTATTCAAAGCATTTTCAATATGAACAAAAGCCATAATCATATAGAAATAAAAAAGGAAGTGTTTTTATTTCTATTTATTGAAAGTAATTTTTATTTTAAATTTAATATTCCTGATGGCTTGGACTAAGTATCTGTATTTAAATTTGTATCTCCATTGTAATTAGATTCTTCTGTCTTAAACAAATTTGTATCATGTTTTATTTCTAAACGTGTATGAAGTCCGCTTGTACTTTCTCCATTTTCTTTAAGAACATTTGAATAATTTTTACATTCTGCCACCATTTTATTTTCATCATAATGAGACCAAACCGAAGTATTATCAGCACATTTTTTTAGTTCTTTTGCTTTGTGATACAAGTGAATATGGCTCCCCATAAGTCTCATCCAATAATTTTAGAAATTCAATTCTTCCGGACTGGTTTTTCGTAATTTCTTCAATGAAATAAATTTGCGTTTTTTGTTTTTCGTAATTAAAATTATTTTCGTATTTTAAAATAACATTGGGAAAATTCTGCGAAGCAGTGATAATTTTTTTCTCTCTGCCAACTTTATCACCGACATTAAGAAATTGAACTTTTCACATGTTACGGCCAGCCATAAGAGACCTGCAGAAAAGAAAAATATAATTTCTTCTTCAGAAAATTTGTCATTAAAATGAATTTGCTGCGCTTTCACTGCACAGTCAAGACAAATGTTTTATAATACCATTTGGGGTACCAGATACTTTCACGTAAAAATGAATCTCTCTATGGAATATCATTCTCTGAAAGACTTAGTTCATATATATATATATATATATATATATATATATATATATATATATATATATATATATATATATATATATATATATATATATATATATATATATATATATATATACACAATGAGGTCTGATAAAAAAAATTTCTTCTTCTTTTTCGTTAAGAAGAGTTTTTTTTTTTAATTTTATAATAAGCCTCAATAGTAATTTTGGAGTTTTATTGAAAAGAAAACATTTTTAGTTCTTTTTTACACTATTTTACAATTAAATCATATTTTTTCATAATCTTTTAGAACTTAGTGACAGCTACTTCAATTTCTTTCAACCTTCAATTGCAAAATATAAAAGAAATATCAAAATCAGACCTCACCATAAAAAAACAATTTTGATTAAAAAATGTCTTACGAAAAAATTAGTCTTCAGAATTCACAAATCTTGCTGGTAATCCGTCTAGTGACACTGCTGAAAAATGTTTTCCAAATTTTTTCATTTCAGTTATTTTTAAGATTTATCTCAATTCTGAATATCTTACATTTTTTTTAAATAATTTTTATGATGACAGCAAAATCACAAGAATTCCCGTTTAGAACTTCCATAAAAATCATCACATACAAGCAACAGTTCTCAACTTGAATGTTATTCCTGATTTCCAATCATGGATTGAAGATAGAAAATGTCATATGTGTGTCTCAGATTTATATTTTTAGCGACTTTTTTCGTTTCCTTTCCCATAAAAAAAAATGAAGGATTTAGCAAATCAAAAGCGATGAAAACTTCTTAATGAAACGAGATGAGAAAAGGCGCGGATGTGTGAGGAAGGAAGGAGTGTGTCGCGACTCCTGGAAACAAGACGCTTCATGAATGATTCAGTAAGGACACGACAGCAGATGGATTCCCTATTGATTATTTCACATCACTTCCTATCCCTCAAACATGCACTCGTCTCTGCTGTCTCTGGGGCCCGCATTTGTCCTCCTCTGGCCATCCAGGAGAAGTTGGAGCAAAGCGGATCTCATACCTTTTTTTCTCTTCTTTTCTTTTAGCAGAGTGGCATCCAGCACTGTCAGCTCTAAACTTGGAACTGCAATTCATGAGTTGCATCTGATTACAAGCTACTTCTATAGAGTCAAGGTTTTTGTCTCAAGGGTGATTTAAATTTAATGATAATGCACCCGTTCCTTTATATCTCGTAGCACAAAAGAACGAGTATCAAAATATCATGCTTTCATCAAAATAGAATTTTTTGATATTCATGTCAAAATAACGTCATTATTTTGATACTTGTTCCTTTATGGAAAGATATCAAAATATATTGTTATTTATTAATGGAATTTTTCCACAAAAATTATATTTTTATTTGGTTTATTAACTTTGTAAAAATAAATTCTTTGGTGATTTGCGAGATAGCATTTAAATCCTTTTTCACTATCAGAAATTTTCTGATAATGAAGAAGGATTTAAATGTCATTTCGCAAGTCGCCAAAGAATTTATTATCAAAATGAATTCTATCACCAAAAAAGAATTATCAGGATTATCAGAAATTTTCTGATAATTACTTTATTTAGACACGCATTACAAAATTGTTTTTTTATGGTGAGGTCTGATTTTGATATTTAGACACGCATTCTAGTAGATTTGTTAGACTTCTTTGAGCATTCACAGCGTATTTGAATTACGGTAGAACCCGGAGAACTCCCTAATACTCACCTTCCTACCATAACAGATGGATATGCAAAAATTGTTTGTTCAACAATGAATAAAATAGAACATGGAATTTTTCACTTTGTAGACAGTTGCCCCATGATTAAGTTACGTTAAGCCCTAAAAGGTGCATCAGTTTATTTAAATCGGTCTTTTCTTGACCTATAAGCAGTAAAACTGTTCTTTTCAGAATAATAAAATCAAGTACTTCAGCTGTGAATAACTAGAAACAGATTATTTCGAATGACATTCTCTGGCCTCCAGGTAACGTTCTCAAAGACTAAAATGCTGAGAAGGTCAGAGCAAGTTAAATATTCTTATCACTGTCAAATATCATCATCGGTACACCATCGACATCTTCTTTCATCTCAATAATGGTGTGGTAATATTAAAAGATGGTATTAATTCAGACGTAGAAATCGATGCACGTAGAAATCGTCATGCACTTAGAAATCGACATCAGGAAGTGCCCTACATTGGATGTATTTCATTCAAAGTTTATCAAAATCTTGAATTTTCTCATATTGGTATGTATAATTGTTCTTTAAATGCATAAAAAATTTTCCAGTTAATTCAAGCACTTGCAAACGCTGCAGCTCTTAAAACTGATTCCCTGATAAGAGCATTCTAATCGCTTGTATTGGAATATTAAAATTTTTAGCTGCCTAAACTATTTGATAAGGACAAATATTTCTGTGAGTTATTCAAAACACTTCACATTTGGAGCTGATTTTTGAGGACAACAGTAGCTTAGAGGAGAGAGAAGCAATTTTATTTTATGTACCTGAAGAGCGTCATGCTGTAAGTTGATGGATTATGCACGTTAGTCTATCGTTGGGGCTAATGTCCTTGACATAGTGTGAAAGTTTCCAGTTGAAGCTCTTAAATTTTTTGCCAACTTCTTCACTTGATTGTTCAAATTTAAAAGAGTTTATTGTGTTTAGTGATTTCTATCGGCGAAAAAGTGCCGAAAACGTACTTCAATGAATTGCCTAATTTCGATGGAGTAAATATCTTCTGGATATACTTCTGCAGTACGTTTCGGTATTAAAAATATTAGACATAATATTTCTTATTATGGTTTACCATTTATATATGTAATTACTATTACATGCTGATAGCATATAAATAAGATTTTAGCAGAGAAAATAGAAAAATTTGCCGTGCCATTTTATTATTTTAGATTAGCTCGTCATTTTCTACTGCAAACTATACAAAAATTTCAAAGTTTGTAACACTGCCAATTTGCTTAACAAAAGAAATTTTATCCATTTGGTTAACGTTAAATATTTTCAGAGATTGCATAGTAAAATTTCAAAATTGTAAAATTTTCATTTTATTGAACAAAAATTTTTTTTATCTATTTGACTATATGGAATATTTTCAGAGATAAGCTGGTTTAGTTTAAATTTTAAGGGAAATATTTAACTAATTTTAACACACAAGATTCGAAAATAGGGTATAAGAACTTGAAAACAAGTTTTAGAAAAATAATCTCCTTTTTTTCTCCAAAACTCGTAGTTTTTCAAAGATTAAATTAAAAAAAAAAATCATTTTAAAAAATTTAAGACTTTTTTTCGAGTGTTTAGTGCTTTATTGTTTAGTTGAACGAGCACGAAACACACAAAGAAAAAATGGGACAGACATGCTATCATAGCCAGAGTGGGAATTCTCATACGATCACGGAAATCGCCGCTTAGTGCAGAAGATAACAAGAAACCGTATTTAATGCTTTTGTCCAGAAACTGCCACAGTTCCAAAATTTTTAAGGACAATTTTTAACAGGAAAAAATTTTTACAAAAAATGCTTTTAATTGCTTTTGCAGAAGCTAGAGAGAATTTGGTAAATTTATGCAATAATTGTCTAAAAATTTAAAAACCCACATTAATTCTTCTGTCTAGAAACTGCCGCATCTCTATAATTCTTAATGGACAATTTCTAACAGTAAAACATTTTCCCAAAACTACTTTTAATTTATTTTTCAGAAGCTAGAATTGGTAAATTTATACAATAACTGTCTAAAAATTAAAAAAACTTCATATTAATTCTTCTGTCCACAAATTCCGAATCTCTACAATTCTTAAAAAATAGTTTTAACAGTAAAACATTTGTACTAAAAATACGTTTAATTGCTTTTTCAGAAGCTAGAATTTGGTAAATTTATACAATAACTGTCTAGAAATTTAAAAAAAAAACCCACATTAATTCGTTTATCCAGAAACTGCCGCATCTCTAAAATTCTTAATCAACAATTTTTTTAAATGTAAAATACTTGTACAAAAAATACTTTAATTGCCTTTGCAGAAGCTAGAGAATATGATAAATTTATGCAATAACTGTCTAGAAATTAAGAAAACCATATTAATTTTTCTGTCCAAAAACTGTAAAAGTTCTAAAATTCTTAACAGAGGAAAATAACTTATAGAAAAAATACTTTTGATTTCTTTTGCAAAAGTTAGAGTTTGGTAAATTTACTCGCTCACTTGCAATGTGGTGCAATTAATAATAGAAAACTGAAGGCACACATCTAGAAAGTTTTTCACCTTAAAAGTAAGGTATGAGAAATTTTCTGATATTACTTGTCCTTATTGTGTTATTTTACAAAATTTGTTGAAATTTTTAATGATCAAATAATTAGTACCAATTAATAAATATTATTTCATCAAAACATAATAAATAATAATAATAAATCCAAAAAAACAGATAGCACAGATTTCTTTAAAGTGGACACAATTATTGAATCTTTAAATATTAAGTAGTAAACGGAAAACTATTACTAATTCAAATGTGCAAAAATTTCGACAAAATTTCACGTCAATTTTCTCATTACCTCATTTATAAATAAAGATTTCGATATTTTTCATAATCAATAAAAAATCAAAAACTTATAGATTTCTTTACAAAAGTATAATTTCTACTAAAAGCAATACCAGAAATGATAACAAAACTTCTCAACCATAAAACTATATTGGTACTTACGTATTATCGCCACCGTAGCCAGATTTGGCGGTTTTTAACTACCGTCAATCTACGCAATGCACCAAAAAATATCATTCTTGTTTGCACGCAATTATCTTTGGGATGACTTGTTGTTTGCTGATTATTGACGCCATTTTTAGTGCTAAGGAAATGTATATTTAGGATTTGCCACAAACAGAACAAGATGCAATTTCCTTTTTTCAGGAGAGGCATATTTTACGGAAAAAACGAAAATGTACCAATTCCCATGACAGAAAACTTTATTTTGGTAATCGTAAGTTTTGGAAATGTTATTTAAGACAGTGTGATCAGCAAGTGGTATTTAGAAAAGACAACTGGTTTAAGGGAATCAGAATTCCATTTCTTCCAACTCTAAGATTCATATACTGCTGGTGCGAGGAGTTGCGTCGATTAAATTTTGTGAAAAGCAACTTCATATATCGGATAAAGCTGTAATAGATTGAAACAATTACATGCATGAATTATGTGTCTTGGATATGGAGAATAAACCAAGGTTGGAGGACCAGATTGCATTGTGGAAATTGCTGAAAGTTTGTTTACTAAACGTAAAAATAATTGTGGTCGAGTATTACCCGAACAATGAGTGTTTGGTAGTATATGTAGAGAAGCAAAAGATTCGTTTGTTGTCACTGTTCCTAATATAACTGGCTCTTCCCTTCTTGAAAAAATTATTGAAAACATTGCCGATGGTAACACAGTTTATTCTGACAGTTGTAAAGGTTACCAAACAAACAGAATAGAAACAGAAGAATTCCTACATTCTAAAGTTAACCATAAATACAATTTTATTGATCCTGATACAGAAGTTCATACACAAACAGTTGAGAGAATGTGGGACAGTGCTAAATGGAGGAACAAGAGACATAGAGAGACAGCGAGACATCATTTGGAATCTTATTTATCAGAGTTCATATGGCGACAGCACCAGATGAAAGAAAATAAAGAATGTTTTGAATCTATTTTAAACTCTATATCAGCCCATTTTCCACCAAAATCCGATTGTGACTACTTTGTTTTAAATAAAGTGTTTTGATTTTAAATAAAGTGTTTTATTTTATGATTTGTCGCAAATATTTTAGGTGTAAATTGACGGCAGTTAAAAACCGCCAAATTTGGCTGTGGTGTCATTAATATGTAAATACCACTGTATTTATAGAGTTGATAATCAGTCAGCCGTAGTTAGAAATGCACACCAATAATGTGAAGCAGTTCTAAATCCATGCAGGGATAGAAGAGAAAAGACGCCTTTCAAGAATGTTCCTTACATGTTGAATGGGATTAATCACTTAAGAACATGTTCCTCACATGCTGGTCATTACCTTTCCATTGTACTTTATCCAATGCAAAATGCTTCTCACTACCTAATTAGTCTGCTTTCATTCTGTCTTCGAGAGCATCTCTGCATAATATGAAATAAATCAGCACAATCATAAATCACTAAGTTTTCTTTCTAGTTGCCACAGCTACCATGTTCAACTCAAACTCTAGTTATCATGATGGCAATTAATTAGGCATTTTGCTATGAAGTTTCCTGTACAATTTTGGGATTAGTATTATCTATCCTGCTGTTGAACATACGTAAAATCTTAAGTGGGTGGCTTTTGCAACGTGTAAAAAGATGTCCATACCACCAGCACTCTGAACAGATATCAACACTTGGATTATTTTCCTCATGTTTCTAGAAAGATTAAACGACTTGATTGGAAGAAGTTCTACTCTTAATTCTTCAAAATAATGTTGACATTTATAGATGTTTGATGTTTACTCTCAGCTAATTCAACTACCATCTACTCATACATAGTTTTTCCATATTTGCTGAAAATTAGACGACAAATAGAAAAAAGCTTCAGTGTCAGTTCATCAGCCTAAATGCGAACGATTGTAGACTTTTTAGAAGTTTACCCACTCTGCTGAGTTATACACCTTAATTCTTCGGTTGTGTTTCGCATGTTTTTGCGAAATTAAATGATTGGATACGAAGTACCAAAATCAGTTCCTTGCGAAAATATTCACGTTTATAAATTTGTCGAAGTTTACCTATTGCTAAGAAATGTTATCACTCACGTGTCAGAGGACAATCTCTTGCAGGAATTTCTAAAATTTAGGCATTAATATACACTCTCTACTGAAACATTAATTCTATTTTGTAGGGCTAAAATTTTCTATTATTACATTTTCAAAAAGAGAATGTAGTGCAATTCTTTCGACAACATTATTCAATTCATTTTTCCATACGCACATGACACTTTCATAAATTGTTTCAGCTGTATTTAACAAATTTATACATTTATATACTAGTACATCTAAAAACAAATTCAACATATGCTCTGAGTAAAAAATATAAGTCAACTATGCATATATATATATATATATATATATATATATATATATATATATATATATATATATATATATATATATATATATATATATATATATATATATATATATATATATATATAGTGGCGCCGGTTACAAAATATAAATGACTAATCTCATAAAAAGTTTATATACCCATAGTTTTTAAAACAATTAAGTGAATCCCTAGACATTTCTCTCACAAACAAAAATTAAAATTAATGCAATAAATTTAAATTGATATACGCTTCACGCAGACAACTTCTAATTAGGCAAAAAGCATGTCTTATTTATTCATTATGAAGTAGTTAAAAATATGCATTTAATATTCATATTCTTATATTGTATCAATTGAAAACATTTATTTACAATTAAATAGTTAAAATATGCAAAAAAGTTTACTGCGTACTTAAAATTAAGGATGATAATAATAAAATTTGTTATAAGTGAAGAATAACTAATGGCAAAATATTTTTTGATGGAAAAAGCTTTTTAAAATTTAATCAAAATTTCCCTCTTCATTATGTGGAAGTTGTTTTTATCTTGCATTTCATTAAAATTTATTAACGTTACATTAAATAATTATTTTAAAAAGCATTATTTATTTATGATAATTTTGAAATAAAATATGAGTAATTTAAAAATTTAAATTTAATTTTTTGGAATATTTTATCATCATTAATAACACATTAAAAGTATGAAATTTTGATTCATTCCTTAAAAGACAACAAAAATGTAATCTTTAACTATTTTTATAGCATTGAACATCCAATCAAAGTTCAATATGCTTAAAAATGAATAAGGAATATAATTTCTTGTTTCGGAAAGCATTTGCATATAAGTGATTTTTTATAATTTTTAGTCGTTCGTTCTAATAGTATAATGATAATAATGGCTTTAAAATTAAGTGCATAGTCTCTTAAATAATGTAAACATTAAAAAACATGCCTATTAATAAAACAATATTCTTAATCACTTAGCATAAAGAAACGTTAATGTCTTTAGCTATAATAATTAATGTGAGCGAATTTTAAATTATAAAACAAAATATATCAAAACTAATCAGATTTTTTGCATTTACTTTTTACTCCGTTATTATTGAAAACTGTAAAATTTTTACGCTTGTAAACTAACTCTATAACATTTCAATTTAGCTCAATTCCAGAATTCTATTTTTGTACTACAGTTTATCACCATTCCTTTAAATGTTTTGCTATACACACACACACATATGTATGTATATATATATATATATATATGAATTCTCAAATTTGTTTATACATTATAAAACTGATTTTTAGTACTTAAAAATTAATAAAAAAGTAAATTTAAAACACGGTCTTTGTAATTATTGTTTATATTCCTAACATATTTTTATTCAAACTATACTGTGGTTAACATTTTACTCATTTATAAGTATAAACTTCAATTTTAAACAATAAATTACATTAATAAACATCTCATTTCAAGGTACATATGAGCATTTGAGGAAAAAGACGAAAAAAAAATAAATAAAAAGTACAAGAGCATAACACAAATACTAAAATACACCCATTTTCAAATATTAACTCTTTCTAAAACGAGAAAAAAGTTAATCTTTTCAATTCTTTCTATCGTTATGAAATTTTAATCCGAAAAACTAATCTTTGGAGGTCGGTCAGAGGTGACTGAGTATTTGGGATTATGTTGACCGAGCTCTTCTGGGGAACATCATATTTCTGTTTGAGTTTTAAGTTTGTGCAGTTGGCAACCGCGTAACTTTGAACAATCGACAAAACTGGTTGGCGCCGTTCACACAGGGGAATTTCTTTCCAATATTTGGTAAATCGTAGCACGAAAATGCGCAATTTATATATGTCACTTATCGAAGGGATTCAACTGCTAGGAATATTTCTATGCAATGGAATTTACTCGCTTTCGTACATAATCTTTGAAATTGTATATTACATAAAATATCCTATTATTGTCAAAGAACTGTAGGATTTACGAAAAAAATGTATACTAAAATAATTTATGCTCACCGTAGTACATGTTTTCCACATTTTCTTAAGAAAAATGTAAGCTTTGTGTGTACATATAAATAGAGTTAGATTCATAAATATACGTGGCTATCGGGGATGGAGTGTTTTCCGTTCTTATCTTCGTAGCATTAGGTCCCGGGTTCGAGTCCTGATTCGAGCATAGATGTCCCTTTCGCTTTGTGTGTGTTTTTCTATTCTTTAAGTATTGAGGTAAAGATGGCACTGCCAGTGAGTGCCCCACTGCAAAAAATGCCATTACACCCGCCCCTTGTAGCTCTGAATGAACTAAATCCTAAACTCAGCCGCTTTATAAAAAAAAAAAAAAAAAAAAAAAAAACACGTATGGCAAACCACAATTTTTTTTATTAATTAACATAAATTGGTTGTTTCTTTCGTTTCACTTGAGGATGACGCTACTTTATTATAATTTTCATTGGTTTGAAATATCCATGACGTCCAATGATGATTCCTTTAAGTCACATTATATTCAGAAGACATCGTAAATCCAACTTGTCGACAAAAATCCGACTTGCTGCCTGACTTCAATCACATTTTTTGAGAGGCAGCAAACAAGGTGAAGTCCACCATCGAATGCCTGAGAATATTGTCCGGGTTCCTTTCGTTAATAAAATGATTTCTTATATAAAGAACAAAGCATATCAGCTCGAGAAGTCGTTTTCCATTGATTTAACACATTAACAATAGAGCAGAAAAAAAAGAAAAAAAAAAGACAAAACATCAACTTTACGAGGGTTACTCTGACATTTTTGAGATACGCGCAGACGAGAATTTACAAAATAAAAATAACGATTTAATTTTAAAATACAAAGTATTTTAACACAGAGGACGATTTTTTTCTGACTTACTTCAACTTGTTTGGCGTAGAACAAATTTTAAACAGAAAAGAAAATGGAGTTAAGGTGAGAACATTTTCGCGATATGATTTTCTACGATTTTAAAGCAGGATTAAATCAAGAAGAATGCGTTCAACGGTTGCAACTAGCATTTGTTGATAAATCTCCAACTCGTGCTACTGTATTCAGATGGTTTAGATAATTTAGAAGAGGTCACAATTTTCTTCGGGATGAAGAACACACAGGAAGGCCGCCGTCGGAAGAAATCCCGGATAATGTGTCTGCCATACGAAAAATGTTAATGGATTACAATCGCTTTACCTATCAAATGATACATGAATGTATACATGAATGCTTTACCTATCAAATGATACATCAAATGATGATGAAAGAACTTAACATTGGATCCGCAGGCATACACAAATTCATTCATGACGAATTACATATGAAAAAAGTAGTTCACCGTTGGGTTCCCCATAATCTAACTGAGCACCAAAAAGAGGAGCGTGTCAGAATCAGTAAAGAAACTCTCAAATTACTAAATGATGGTAGCCACCGCATCATTTCTAAAATTGTAACAGGTGATGAAACGTACATACCGTTTTTTGACGTTCAAATACGTCAAGAAAGCAAAGTATGGGTCTTTGAAGATGATCCCACGTCGACAATGGTGAAAAAACAACGCGCACTAAAAAAAGTGATGTATGCCGTTTTCTACAGAAGTACGGGATTGGTCAAAGCCATCAAGTTTGAAGAACAGAGGACTGTAACAGCAAACTGGTGCACCACTAAATGTCTTCCAGAAATTCTACAAGAACTGAATGTTAAGGGACTAATGCTTCACAATGACAATGCATCTTCACATACAGGATTAACAGTTGAGTTTCTTAAACAAAAACAAATTAAAGAGATCGAACATCCGATGTATTCACCTGATCTAGCTATGTGCGACTTATGGTTATTCTTTAATCTAAAAAAGACATTACGTGGATGTCGTTTTCATTCAGAAGAAGAGATTGATGTGGCTATAAATGCATTTTTTTCATCTATTCCAAGAAATGAATGTTTTGAGGCATTTAGTCTGTGGAAAATTCGTCTACAAAAGTGCATTGATGCTGGAGGAGACTACTTTGAACACACCTAAAATTTTGTAAGTATAACTTTAAAAACCTAGTTGTATCCCAAAAATTTCAGAGTGATCCTCGTATAATTAGTTTAAATATATATATATAGGCAACACGTGATTTTTAAATTTTATAAATTTCATTAATAAAATTCTAAATTAATAATTGTAATATTTGTAAGCAATCTCTTTTAAATTATATGACTAATGCCTTGTTTACGTCAACATTCAAATTTTTGCCTAAAACTCCTTAATGTCCAAATAAATGTGTGATTAAATATTATTTTTATATTTCTGGAAGGCTAATGAATAAGATCAAATTTAACCAGTGTAATTTTAATTCAGCATCATCAGAAAACAAAACCATTTAAGGAATCCATTTTGAATACTCTGTAAAAATACTGTGGGATCATTCAAGTCAGTTACTTAACAAGAAAGTTTTTTTTTTCCAGAAATGTATAACCATGTTATAACAAACCTTCTAAATATTTTTCAGCATTTGATGGCAGGTTGTATTGAAACTCTCTGAAATAAGCAATTTCAAAGACAAGGAAAAATCTTGATTTTAGTAGGTTTTTTTAAGTTTAAACACGGGTATAGGTATACATAAATATACATAGAGGAAGAGGTGAAATTTGTGAGGTTTCATGGACATCTTTTCCAACATTTTAAGCAGCTTTTATCCTTTTTCTTAGCTTTTTTTTTTTTCCTTACTTCTTTTTAAATCGCCTCTTCAGATAGTAGAAAAAAAGTATGACATTTTGAAACAACTAATATCCGTACGAAACCTAAGATTCTTAAGTCGATAATATTTTTAATTCATTTACTTCATTTGCATTTTGTTATTTTATATTTTCATAACTAAATTAAAATCCAAACCTTAACCATTATTGTTCTTGTTCACATCACTATTTTGATTACAAACCATTATTTTAAAATGATGTTTAAAGCTCATTTGCATTTTTATAGGTAAAAACTTGTTAAAATTGAAAAAATAAGCTTATAATGTATTCTACTATCCATAAAAAGCCCCATAAATGCTCTTAAGGCAGATAAACATAAATCAAATTTCATTTCTTGCACACTATAACTTGTTAGATGGCAAAATATTCAGAAATCTCGAAAATTCCATAAAAACATCATAGACGATTTGTTGCCAAAATAAACAAAACATAGAAGCGATCAAAGTACAAAAACTGTCCTTATAACATTTCTTTAACATATGTTAACTTAACTTGACGCTTATTAGAACTACATAGCATAGAAGCAAATGGACCATATACTCCCAAAAACTCTTTCGAGTTCGAAAATTTCACGCTTCTAAAGACAATTGAATTTTCTTCTCTGTGGGGAAATAACGGTGCTTTTTCCCTTTCCCTCCGCAAGATGGCAGTCACGTCTGTTGACGTGTGCATTCTATTGTAAATATATTTTCTTGTTTCGGAACATGTGAAAAACAAATGCTTTAAAATAAAGTTTCCATCGAATTTTCTCTTTGTCACTAGATGTTTTCACATAAAAACCAAAAATATGTCTAAAATTTTTTTTCGTTTCCATAAGATATATGTTTGGTGTTTAGAATTTAAAACACATTTTTATATTGAGAAAACCATACGAAAATAATATTAAATCATACATGAAATTATCATTCTATTCTTCTAACCAATGTATTTTCTTTATAGTTTCTAAGAAACTTTTTTACACAAAGTTAATACTATTCATCAAAATTTTAACATTTTAAATATAAATATTTTAAATTCTTAATGCTAATTTTATTTTATGTTTTGAGATTTAAAGTTGCTTTTTTATTGAGAAATAGGTGACAAATTTTTACTATATAATTTAATTTATCGTTCCATATGCTTCATTTTTATGTACGTTAAATTTAGCTTACATATTCTTAATGATGTGTATTTTTTTTCACATGTATACTAATTTTAACTTTGTTGATGTACATTAACAAATTTTAATTCCTATTTGAATTATAGTGAAAGATATTTCAAGGAAGAAACTTATTTTTACTGACTTTATGTATGGTAATTTATACAACAAGTAAACCATATACATAAAAAAAAACTTTTTTACCTTAAGAAATAAACCAATCTTACAGCTTCTATTTTGAAAAATGAGCCTACACCATTTTAGTAAATTATTTTTGTAATTTTATAGCAGCTTATATCTTTAAAATGAATGTTATTCACGAAAAAGTTTAGAATACACTGCTATTCAAGTAATAATTATCATATTTTTGAATGTGTACGATTTTCTTTTGGTTTCACTTATACTTTATATATTTACTATATAATAATATACGCGTCAATAAATGAGTATCTATTGAATAATATATGTTTCACACACACACATATTTACTCATTCTATTGAATTGAATTGGTATTTTCTGAACTGATATGAACTACATAAAGAGGAAAGCCCCACTAAAAATATATAAATTATTTTCTTAATAGACAATTTCCATAAAAACGCTTCCAATTTTACTTTTTACCACTGAATAATTTTCATCCGAATTCCTGATGTTTATTTTGAACATTGAAATTTTAAGCTATTTTATAGAATAACATAAAATCCACGCGATTTTTTCAGATGTATGAAACAATTCCAATAAAACTAACCCCACAAAACAATATTCTGACAAATGAAATTGGTAACTTCCTTTGAATCACTTGATGATCTTTTTAATGAAATATTTAGCTAAGAGTTTGGTCGTTTTAGTAGAAAAATACCGAAATTTTTATTAATACTACTCCAATCATTCAATCGATTCGTAAGAATTTGCTACAGAAGATGAATTTATCACGCGAACAATGTGGAGGACTGCACAGTTTGGTCATTTGAAAAGTAAGTTTGCCATGGCACCAAAAGATGTCACTGCAAAATGACCGAAATGAGAATGTAGTTGAATGGTAGAGTGTAGGTGTGGTTATCATATTTTGCAATCCCAATTTTTTATAGCTTTTATTAAAGTCGTTATAGTAGGCAAAGATGTTGGTGCTTATTTCTTCTCCTTATAACTGCAAATGAGGTCAGTGATAAAGTTTTTGAAATCACAGAAAGTAGCGCCAATGGATATCCATCTAGTGTATGGACTAGATGTGATTTTCGGCAACACAATACCATGATGAAAGCTTCAAAAAAATTCGTTATAACCGTTAGGAGACGTGGTTTAATCGCTTTATCCCAGAGACCAAGCAACAGTCGATGCATTGGCATCCCTGTGGGTCAGACAAAAGTCAAACAGATTGTTTTCACGCAGAAATTGGTGTGCACGGTCTTCTGGGGCAGAAAAAGCACTCTGCTTATTGACTTTTTGCAGAACAATAAATGCTGAAGATTAAGTGCGAATCTAAAGAACTTGCGAAGACCCATTAAGAACAAGAGGCGTGGGATGCTCAGCCTCATACTGTGAATTCCACAAAAAAAGACATTTGGAGAAGCTTCGTCGGAAAGTGCTAAACCCTCCATCTTATAGTTTCGACCTTGCACCCAATGACATCTATCTGTTTTTGCATCTAAAGAAATTCCTGTTTAGTATCCTGTCATCACAGATGAAGATGTACAGACAGAAATGATGTATTAGCTCCATTCCCTGGAGGCATACTTCTATGATACTGGATTACAAAAACTTATCCCAGAGTACAACAAATGCTACACTTTCGATTGTTCTTACATTGAGATGTAGCTGAAGTATTATTGCATCTTTTGCAATAAATTTTCCTAGGTGATTATGCTTTGGTTTTTTTATGAGTAATCGGAAGCTTACTTTACGGAGGACCCTTGTATAATTCAATTTTAAAATTAGGTTTTCATTGTTTAAAATGCATATAGTACTTCCTAGCCATTTTTATCACCTGTAACTCTAGAATCAGTTATCTTTATTCATAAACAAATAGCTATTAATGTAAAATACATGTATAAGTTCTGTCTTTTTTAATTCAAAACTCGCACCTAAGGACTGCTGGGTTTGTTAACTGTAACTTAATTGAAAATCGGTTAAATAGTTTTAAGGGGATTATGATTTGGGAAAATAAATATTTTTATTTACTTAATTTTATTAATTCACTATTGCGAGGTGATTTGAGGCATAGATCAATCAAAATGAAATCGAATGAAGTAAGAAATGCTTAAAAATTTTCTTTATTGCAAAGTTACTAAATATTGAAATTGGGATTCCTGTCACCCCTGTGAAATGCGTTTCCTATCAGTGGCTTATTGGAAAAAGCGTAAACAGGAATGCTTCAAAAAGTTAAAGCAATATTTTTCTTGTAAAATCCAACTCACAGTATATATCGTTTTATTATTATTATAATTTTGAATTAAACAACATTGTTAGAATATGAAAAAGGTGGGTTCTGTTGCTATACATATTTTATCTATCATTTTCAAGAAATACGCATTTGTGAAAATTTTAAAAGGATGTGAGCGAGCAAGTGCTTACTCTTTTTGAAGCGCGAAAAGTTCCGGTTCGCGGAACGCTACATCACTTAAAATGATTACATAGTGTCATTAACAAATTTACAGGAAATTCAAATCAGTGTTAATTATGATTTAAATTAATTACAAACGCTGTAATGAAAATTTGTTGAAATGAAACATAGCTTTTATTTTAAGTTAGCCAGAGGCTGAAAACATGATATAAGCTTATTTTAATTCTGTTTTCAATTCATGCCCGGACAAAATGGAAATATTATTTCAATTATAAAGAACATTTTATGTTATGTATTGTAATTTATGTTACTGAAAGCACACACGCAATTAGTTACGTTTTAACAAATAAAAATTATGTATCTCCTTGTAAGTTATTGTGATACATTAATCTGTGTTTGGTAACCGGCCAATAATGTTAAATGCTGTTAGAAAATATTTAAGTTATATTTCACTGTGGAAGATAAAGCATTGCATTGACACCGATACAATGACAACGAATTCTAAAAAGTTAGTAAGCTTAATGCTTTTATAAAGAGAGTGGCACGTAAAACCACCCTTCATGATATAAAAGAATATTAAGTTTCTTTACAATTATTTTTTAATATTCGTACAATACATTTCTGGCAACAAACTCCCTGTGTGAGGGGTTCATATTCTTTGAGATGATAGGAAACATTTGGAAACACTAGAGGAGTTTTATTCGAATATGCTAGAAAAAAAACTTCAGTTATGTTTCCTTCAGCAGGATGGTGCAACATACAACAAACCAGATCATGATTGTCCAGTGCGCTTGAGGTGTTTGCACCTTAAAAGACGATCAGAAAGGATTGTGGTCTCTTTAACCACTTAGAGTGTCCACTTGTGACTTTTGTTTGCTGGAATTTTATAGGGAAACAAATCCGTACACAACTGAAGAACTCTAGATCAGGATCCAGGATGTAATCAATAGCATCACAGCATACCCAACGGTAGCTTGTTCTACTTTTGAACATTTCACCATAAAACTCAACCAACCAACACCCAACAGTATCTTTAGCTTGACGTGCTTGTGCGGCTTGAATACTCCGACAACCCTGGGAGCTATGTCTTGCGGTAGTTTAACTACCAGTAAGGCCACCGATGCCGGACATGTCTCTTTATTGTAGGAGTCAGAATAAATGAGATACCAATAAGAGCTAAATCAGTCCTCTATCTCTAAATGCTCTGATCTCAAGACTAACAGAGGCTGCAACTTTATCTATCCATTAATAGGAAACCCTCTTCTAGGACAGCACAAGAACTGACTAGAGTTTGTGTTTGTATACAAACTGTTGTGTGTGTGTGTGTATATATATATATATATATATATATATATATATATATATATATATATATATATATATATATATATATATATATATATATATATATATATATATATATATATATATATCCTTAAACGTGCTCACATATGTGGCACAGTATGTGGAGGGGACTTTCAGCACCTATAGTGAAGGGAAGTAATCATATTTAATAAATTATATTATATTTTATGCGCTAACTTTAGGAGCCGGGGTTTTACGTACCGCACTATGTACTGGAATAATACCTTAATAGAGTAATTCTTAGGCTCCTAAAGTGAATAAAAAAATTTTTCTAGGGAGAAAGAGGATAAGTGTATATAGAAATCTTGGTAAGTACGCTTTTTGAGATTTAATAAGACCTTAAATCGAACTGTTTCAAAAAAAACTAATATTATTGACGTTAATCAAAATATGAAGCACGTTGTATGTTATCTTTCAAAATGAACGTTGGTTACATAGAGTGTTCTAAATCATTCACAAATATCGATGATAATTATCGGAGAATAGCAATTATAAAAAAACACTGACGCAAAAGTAATGAATAGTTTTTATTAAGAAGCGATATCATTATTACCAGGTACAGTTAATAGCATAAGCGATGATCAAATTAAAAGGTACGAAACGACATTTGTAGGTACAAATGTCGACTTTATTCAAAATATACACCATAGGCTTGAGCACAACAACGATCCCACTGATGAACAAGACGCAAGGTTCCTTGTTCCCAGAATTCCTATGGCCGTGACGAGTCCTTCACAGCTTCCTTGAGTAGTGCGCTTCCCATTCTAGCGTTTCTTCAGTGGACTAAACACATGGAAATCGCAGGGCGATATATTCGGACTGTAAATCGAATGGTCCAACGTCTCCCACTTGAACACGGCCTGTTCCATGTGTGTAATTCTGGAGACATGTGGATGCGCGTAAACATAGAGCAGAACCACACCCTTCGTGAGCAACCCTAGTCTTTTGTTCTTGCTTGACCTGCGTAGGCGTCGGAGTGTCTTACAGTACACACCGGAGTTTATGTTTCTTCTGTGCTCTTGGAATTCCACAAGTATCGGACCTTGAACGTCGAAAAAAGCGGAGAGCAACACCTTCCCTGCTGATGGTACAACATTTTGGGGGAGGTGACGACTCATGCTTCCACTGGTTTCTCACCTTCCGCTGTCAGAAATAGGATAACACCTCCCTGCTCCCCAATCGTCGAATATTGCAACGCGAACGACATCCTGTCCTCATACGGACTGCCGCGTCATTTGGACGCCGCTTTTAATAAGAGCCCCTGCTCTCTCCTGCGCACACGGCTCCCGCGCATTCTCCGATCCCTGTCAGAGAATCGAATCACATCCCGAGATGTCTCACTACTTTCTCCTATGGCGGAATATGCAAATATTTAACTATTACGTTTTTATACATCGTTTTGTACGTTTTCATTTGATCCCCCATTATATTTTGAACAAAACTGAATTACACTTATGGAGTTTTTCACTCTTTTTCCACCAAAAAAAGAATCCGAAACAGAATCCACAAATCAAAAGTAATTGACGTAATTCATTTAGTCAATATTTATATGAGTTGTGGACTCTAGTTCATACTAAAAAGTAATTCATTAATTTCTCGTAAACTACTACCTGAAAATTTAAGAAATAGCAAAATTAGTGTTCGAAATACTTTTTGCCTGACACTAACTTAATTTTGTTTTTAGCGAACATGTAGCTTCGAATATTTATTTCAAAATTACTTTTTACATCATTTTCTCTGTAAGTATGTTCCATGGAAGTCATTTTCGTGCTTAAAAATGAACAAAATTGATGGATTAGAGATGAAAGCACGGTCACCAACTTTAATTTTGTTCTTGGTTTTCATTCAAGAAATATTTATGAGGATTTCTGCGAACATAAGAAAAGGGAATGATAATATAAAATTTAAATCATCCTTGGTGATTTACTCTTACGATAAAGTAAATGTTTTGTCTTAACTCTTCGATTTTGCTGTTTCTTCTGTTCTATATTTGACGTGTTTAATTTTGGAAGCAGTATCGCTTAAGATTTGAAAATTATGTATATAGAACAAGTAATTTTCATAATTTTAAAAACTTTTACAAGCGGAAAGAATTATAATTTAAAAATACTTCGTTGTATTAATGTTCTAACAGATTAGTATAGATATATTTACCTATTTCTTTATCTGCTTAAGTCAGTTTATGCGCTGTCAAGTGATTGAATTTGTACGCCAAGTTCATGCGATACCAGATAGCAGTGTCTAACTCTTTAACTGATTCTCGAGTGGTTTAATACTGATTTTTGAACATGAGTTGTCAAGGTTATGCCTCATCAATATCAGTAAGACGGCTAGAGTGATCGGCTTCTCAGGTGTAGTACTCTATGGATAAAAGAACCATTATCGCCATTGGGAAAAGAAGTATTATGTCAAGTTCAAAAAGAAAAAGCGGTCATCTACGTCACTTTTTATTTTTATTAAACCTTCCTTCCAGAAGATTTACGCATTAAGCTCAAATAATAATCCTCTAGAACTAAATCTGATGTTGCAACTTAACTCATAATACTTCGTATTTTTATTTCGTTTCAGACATTTATATGAATTAGTATGAGTGAGAAAAATGATCCACCTGTTTAACTGTATTTCATTAAATTATTAAAACATGGTACGCATTTTAACTGACACAAAAAAATGAGAAAAAATAAATTTTTTTCATCAATTTTTGTCCTTTTTAAGAATTTTTTTCTTTTGAGGGAATCACCATAAAAAAATTAGCTGAAAACCTTGTGTCAAACCTTAACAGTGAATAAAATCAGCTGGGAAAAACAAAATTAAATAACATCGAATTTTTATCCATTTTTCACAGTAAAATTCTTTTTTTCCGTAATTTAGTTCCGTTTTATTTGATTTAATGAATTGATTTAATTTTCGAAATACAAATGCGATAGGTTTTGCATTTTGAAACACATTTCTATTCGATTACTCACCTTGGTAGCAGTTAAAATATTTCTACATCAAATAATTATTCAAATTTTTCAAAAATTTCGTCTCTGACGTTATTTATTTTCCTTTGCCTGTCAACTGATTAGAAATTTTTCTTTCAATGTACTTTAAAATATAAATATCGTCTGTATCGAATTTTTTAATAAAAGTTAAAATGTTTCTATTATTTCAAGTAGACTTGGAGAATATTTTTAATTGGTAATGAATTTTAACTTGATACATTATAAATTGATTTATCAATATCCAATTTATTTCATTTTTAAAAAAAAATATATTACAACTTAATTTTTATTTAAAAACTGAAATAAATTTTTATAAATGTTAATATATTATAGAATGTTAACGAATTAGTTTATGTAAATGATTTTTTTTGAAAATATGCTTTTTAACGTTTATAAAAATCTGTGTGTTATATATATATATATATATTATTCTTAAAACCTGGTAATTAATCCGACTTAAAACAGTACAAATGTTACTGTAATTCTGTCAGTATTAATTCTTAGTGATGTCTTAGCCTGGGTTTTTAAGTGTTTCTACTTAGACAACTTTTGTTTGAATTTTTATATTCTACAAAAGAAAAAGGATTTTTTATTCTACAAGAGAAAAACATTTATTAACATTTTCCATTTATCAAACATAATAAAAAATTATAAACTTAAGCCTTGAGCTACTTATATTTAAAAAACAGTTCAAATTTTATATTTGAAATAATTATATATATTAGATTAAAATCACCACACTATTTTTCAAATTCAGGGAATTTTGCTATTTCTAGTGTAAAAACAATTAATGTAAAAAAATTAAATGGTGATACATATCTCTAAGCAGAACATCTGCTTTTAAATTCGAACATTTTTT
Organism: Latrodectus elegans; assembly: GCA_030067965.1. Lineage (NCBI taxonomy): Eukaryota > Metazoa > Arthropoda > Arachnida > Araneae > Theridiidae > Latrodectus > Latrodectus elegans. The sequence goes on from CM057819.1 coordinate 35,423,731, forward strand.
CATCCACTCTCTAACTTTGTTTATTAAAATTTTGATTGATTTTTTTCTGAAAAGGATATTTTGGTCCTTTATTTAATGATGCCCCTAAATCAATCTATATAACGTTGTAAGAATTTGTTTGTTAATGTTATTAAAAATCATCATTAAAAATTCTGTTGTTGTTAAAATCCTTTATTATAATATTTAGCTACTGTAAATATTATTTTAGCTACTATTAGAAAAAGGTAAATAATATTTACATATATAGTAGCTGCACTCATGCCCATAAATTAAGGATGATTCAGAATCACACAGAAATTGAACTCTAAGATAAAAAATTTCACGTGTAGAATTATCACAGACATCTTGAATAATAATATGCGAGTTACAAGAAACCACCAGATGGCGCCGATAGTACGTCACCATAACGAGAGCGTAAAAGAGGGGTAAATAAGAAAAGATTACAAAGAAGTAAAATTGTTCACAAGAGCTTTAAAACCTTTCAGTGCAATAACCGCCTAGTTATGGCATAAAGGAAGCATTTGGATGATGTTTCAGGAGGTAGAATTATCGGCCGTGTAGAATGTGACGTACCCAGCTGGAAGTATCCGAGGAACTTGGAATCGCCCAGAGTGTCATCTCAAACTTCAGCAACGGTTTCAAAATGATGGTAATGTGAGTAGACGTTACAGCACAGATCGCCGCCGAGTTACTACGCCGAATGAGGTCCGGTATTTGACAGTCACTGCCAAAAGAAACAGGCGGATCACAGCATCAGACCTATCTCGTCAGCTCTCTTCAGATAACGACACGACAGTTTCAAGCAGACCGTGTATAGACGCTTAAGGCACATTGGTCTATATGTTCTTAGGCCTGTCAGATGTGTCCCACTTACCGCAAATCACTGACGCCTGCGGTTAGCCTGGAGTAGCAAGCATGCATTGGGGACACTGCAACAGTGGTCTTGTGTGATGTTTTCCGACGATTCCAAGTTTAGCTTTCAATCTTATTCTCTTCGGACTTTCATACGGAGAGAGCCAGGTACGCGGTTCCACCAAGAGAACACCATTGAAAGACACCGTTCCGGTGGTACAGGATTGCTTGTTTGGGAAGGAATTATTTTAGATTCCAGAAATAACCTGCGTGCTCAGAATGTAACCATGACAGGCCACATCTATTGGGATGTTATTCTGGAACAACATGTATGTTTGTTTCTGGACACAATGGGTGCAGAATTTCTGTTTATGGATGAATATGACCGTCCTCACCATGCAAACATCGTAGACAAGTATCTTTAATCGGAGGATGTCACCCTTATGAACTGGCCAGCATATTCACCTGACTTGAATTCAATGGAACATGTGTGGGACATACTTAGCCGATGATTTGCAGCCCGTCAACCCCATCCCACATGTCTACCGGAACTTCGGAGTGCATTGCTTGATTAGTGGTGTAATATTCTCCAAGATCAGATCGATAATTCGATACTCAGCATGCCTAGGTGTTGTACGGCCTGTATTGCATCGTCTGGGGGCATACAATGAATTAACCATCATACCAACCGTGTTATATTGATTTTTGTAACTAGGTTTTTTTTTTTCGTTAAATTTTCTCTATGGAGTAAAAATTGCAATTTTTATTAAAAATATCAAACATTTTGCTCTTTACCTTTTTTTTAATAAATAGACTTTACAGATAAGTCACATTTGTTTTGCTTCTGTCTCTTTCTTTGTCTGAACTTGCATTATCCTTAGTTTATGGAGACGAATGTATTTAGCTGCGGTATATGTAAATATTATTTACCTTTCTATGAATAGAATATTTTTGATATTTTATATGACATTTCTAAACTCGAATGGCAACCATCAAACGCATTCACGCCATGCTTTATAGTTATAAGTTTATAACGAAATATACCGCATAACATATCATTTGTTTTTCAGATGATTTAATATTTGATATCCTAATTAGTATTCCCTTTGAAACATGGTCTCACCTTTGCAGATCAAGGAGGACTGGAAGTACGTAGCAATGGTCATCGACCGTTTTTTCCTCTACGTCTTCACTGTCGCCTGCGTCGCTGGCACGTGTGGCATCTTTCTGCAAGCTCCCTCCCTCTACGACCCCGAAAAACCAATCGATGTTACACTGTCCAAAGTGGCGCTGGGACAAGATATTCCAGATGTACTATTCGATTGAATCTTGCATCGCTTCTGTTCTTGATTTCCATGGTAAAAACACGTGAACGAGATATACTGGTTAACTTTACCAAACATCGTCTGTGTGTGTGCATAAAATACATCGACATTAAATTTAAATGAATCTCTTTTTTTCAGGAAAATAAATTCAAATCAGAACCCTTGGTTGTGTGAAAAGAATTCAATTGAGATTTATAAAAATAACAATATAGAATCTGGGTTATTAAAAAAAAACAATTTAAGTGTTTAATAAGTTAATTGTATTTAAATTATCTTGATTGTTTTTAGGCTCCAAAAACTTATTGGAATTTATCTAAATTTGAGGCTACTGCCTAAAAGTACAAAGAAAAACTCAATATAAAGAATATTTGATATAAAGAATTTTAAAAAAAATCCCTATTATAGTTATAAAACGTATTATTTTACATTAAAATTTGTATTGGAAATGCTTTGAAGCAAAGATTTAAATTTAAACACATTGCCAGTATATCTCAAACATTTATAAATTTTCTTTTGTTTTAGTAAATTGCATTAAAATTTACTTTCATTTTATAATGTGTGATAAAGAACTAACGGTATTATCAATTTTTGTAATCTTTCATTGTTAAGATTACTTCTATTTCAATAATTCCAGTTTGTGGATATTTAAAATACTATTATATATTTTTATGAAGAGAATTAGGCGTTATCTTATTAATAAGTAGATGTAAAAGAATAATGACATACTTTAATACCGCAGTTTTAATTTCTGTTCTCATAACACTATCATAAATTATTTCCAAATAAGAGATATGCTTGAAAATATTTATATATATTTTTTCAAAAACTTAATTTAAACTTAGCGATGAAAAAAAGTTTCTGCTGTTACAATTAAATATATCAATAATGCTATGATACAATTAAATATTTTAAAAGAAGTTTAATTTCTCTTCAGAGATATAATAATATGAAAATATCAAAACTGGTGTCATTATAGATTTTGAAATTATTTGTTTATTTATATGATTCAAAATAGCTTTAAATCTCAGATTATTTAAAATTAATTATTTCTCAACTTTTTGATAATTTTCGAAAATGTTATGTTTACTAAACACCTATTAAAATCTCCATCAGCCTTGCAGATATCTTCCTACCTCAAAATGCTCCCAAGTGGCCCTAATCCTTCCACCCCTCTGGATGAATTATAGATCTGTCTGCTTTGAATAGTCTAGTACTGTGAATAGCAGTTTACCTACATTCGATAAGGGGTAGATGTGTGTAATGCATTTGGACTAAGCGTGTGCGAAGCTTTTAACACTTATTCCTTCTGCGCATCGCCTCTGCTCATGTTGTGTGTATTCCGAAGCAGAGCTAATTTAATTCGTGTTACAGACGACAAATGTTGTTATTTCTTATTCTAGAATATCACGAAGAGAATTTTAAGCGAATTGAGCGAGCTTTCAATTAAAACAGGTACAATGGAACGGCATATTAAAATGTGAGAAAACTTTATTCCTTTATTGTATCACTGGCTTACCAAATATTTGCAGCCATTTATCACGTTGCAAGTAAAATTTTAGTTTTGGATTTTTGTAATCACCTCAATTTCAAGGATTCTTGGATAAAATGGTTCAACAATTCAAAGGAAATGAATGTGAGCAGGTATGTCTGAAATTTTAAAATGATAAGTAATATAAAGAAGATACATGCATACAACCAAATATTTATCTGAAAGAGTAATTTGCATATTCCGAATAACTTAGACGATCTAATAGTAATTTCTTTTTCCACCACTTGAAGTCGTGCTCTTGACAGAATCATTTTATTGAAACATATGCTTTCATATCAAAAGATGTTTTAATCGCTCTGTATGGCACGAGATATCGTTATCTGCACTAATTAAATTCTTTAATATCAAAAATTAATTCAAGAATTACGACTCCTAGTGGTAAAAATGAGAACTTTTCGAAGTCATTGATGAAGTTTGTATAAAATTACCAGCATATTTATTTTCTCACATAGTATATGCTTAATCATATACTATGTGAGAAAATAAATATGTTGGTGATCCTCACATTTATTAGTTAGTTGATGATTCAGAATGTTTGCTGACTTTATAAAGTGTATTCAGTAAGATTCCAATGCAAAACATTGAAACTGCAGCAGAATATGAAAAGAAACTGCTGGATGGCAACAGGAGATATGTCGTTCCATGCTTCTAGCGTAAAACAAAAAACAACACAAAACAAGGTAGCATAGCAGAAATAGGTTAGAAGAGAAGTCCATCGTCAATTCACTCGTTACGGCGCACTGGTTGAAGTGATCAAAGTCAACATCATTGTTCTCCATCTGTCAGTTTACTATTCTAATATAATGTTATATCTATGCATATACAAGTACTAAATAATTGATAATCAATGTTCTTGCTGAATAGAATTTCACACTGCAGATAGAGTTTTTTGAAATGAACAATCAATACTTATTAAATTTATAATTTTCTTTTCTAGTTACTTATTTATTTTTCATTTATTCCAAAACATAATTCCAATATATTAATATATTTTTCTATAATTTAAATCAGTTTTTATCTTTAGCTTTATGTATTCATTCTAACTTTATATTATAATCAAGAATATCAGATCAATCCATCTAGGTAAAGAGTGATTAATCAATAAGAAATGTCATTCCATGCATTCTTGATTAATTCAAACTCATTTAAATATCATTTTCTTAAATAATAGAGTACTTTATATTTAAATTAATACTTTTCGTAATAAAAGCACATGTGATATATTTTTTACTCAAAATTTGAAAATCCAATTCAAAGTTCCTAATTGCAAATTATTTGGATTATTGCTTCTTAAACTTGGATTATTGCTTCTTTAATATAAATGTAAGTTAAAAGGATTATTGCTTCGAAAAGCAATGTTCGAAATGTAAATTATTAGGATTATTGCTTTTTGATTAAGAAAAACTAATTTGTGATTGATAATCTATCTGCTTTGGAATATCATCCAGTTCAAGATTTATATCGACTGATGAAAATCAGTGAAAATGGCAGCTTTCTGACACGTTTGTAAATGTTATATTGTATATTATATCTGTGTACGTCTGTGTGTGTGTGTTTTTCTTAATCCCGGTGTTCGTCTTGATCTTCGGATTCGTGGTACACCCCTTTCTGCGCTCAGCGTAGTGTGCTATGTATTGTAGACTTAACTATCTTCTTTCGGTGGAGTGAATTCAGTTAACTGTGATTGTAGTGGAAATAAAAATGATTTCTCATTCGTGGTTTGAAATTGAATGGTTCCCACTGTACAGTAGCTTTTGTGGGAGCGAATGTCAAGCACCATGCAGCAAAAAATGTGAATAAATATTGTGTATTCAATTCAATTATAGGAGCCAAATTTAAGTTGTAGTCTTTCTGATATAGTCAGCTTTACATCTCAGCTTCGTCTTCCATCGATATCAGTGTATCGATATCAATCAATAACAATCGTAATGATTCGTTAATGAAGATTAGTTGTGTGCTTACACGTTAGGTATAAAAGGTGCATCAATCTCTGATTAATATTATCGGAATAGGTAGGAATATAATTATCAATTATCCACATTTCTATATCCAATAGGTATTAGATTCAGTTTCTATAATATTAACAAAAGTGACTCAAATTTCTGTAGAATAGAAAAAGTTAATACTGAAAAATGTATTAAAGGATAATGAGGTCGTTCTTTCAGAAAAATTGAGTATTATATAATGATTGTTCTTAATATCACTTTTATAATAATGTAAAAAAAGTTTTTCATTCCTTACGTAATAGTATAAATGCAATTCATTTCTCTGCAGTTATATGGTGTGTTATATTTTTATTAGTAAAATTTAAAAATAAAATGTAAATAAAATTAAATCGAGTTTTTAATTCTTATACCATTAATACGACACAGAAAGTTATATTTTCTGTAATATATAATATTTTAAATTATTATTTAGTTTCGTGTGTTATATAAAACTAATACTTTTAATATATGACGCTTTGTATCTTTTATTTATTTTTGATAAGTTTTATATATCGATTAGTTAAGGCACTTTTCCTATGGTAAATTTATCATTTTGCGATATTTATTGACTGAAATTACTTATATTAGTTTAATTAATTTAGTAATACTTTTAACGACAATAATTAAAAGAATAAACATTAAAAAATCAACATAAATTGTTTGCTTTTTATAATTATATAAATAATAATACTTATAAATTGTTTGCTTTTTATACTATAATCTTTCGATAAAAAAATGTATTTTATACTTATTTTTGTTCTTATCAAGGATTGATGCATCTAAGCTGACGAATCAATCATACGTGAAAATTTTATTCTAATGGCTTTAAGATTATCGTTGCCAATTCTCTAGACGAAAATTATTATTTAGAACAACTTTTCTTAAATCGCGGATGGTCGCGGATTGAAAACCGCGAATCTTAAAAATTATCGCGTGATCGAAAGACTACTATTAGATTAGGAAATGTAAAAATATTACTATATAAACATTTAATGTATCTTTTACAATCTAATTCTAAGAGCTACTGCTTAGCTTACTTAATGGGATACTCACATTTTTTTAAAAACTGTCTGTTGACATATAATGCGCAATTTAGTAAGTTCGTTCCATTTTATTGAAATTTTCGAACGATAGGAGCATTTGTTTAATAAATGTATTCGTTAAATATACATTTGTAAGATTTTCTCACCGTGATAAAATTAATATTCTCCTAAATTGTATTATTTTTTATTTCAAGTATATTACAATGAATTTTACTGCAATTGTTCACAAGAATTTTCTAAACTAACTCAAATTATCTTTCTATAAAAAAAATGTATTTTAAGAAAACATTGGCTTTTAAAAAGTCACTAAATTATTATTTTTAAATAAGATTATGACAATTGAAAACAAATTTTTAAAAATCCCAAAATTTAAATTTATATTCAGTTCTATTAATTAAATTCTCTTTTGTTTAAATTATTTTTGAGAATAAAAAAGATATTTATATAAAATGTGTAATTATCTTTAAAAATTCAAATTTAAAATTTTTCGTATTTTAGGAATTAATATTTGAGAAAAAGTTCGTAAGTATTTTTAAAAGCATAATGTACAATCATATGGAAACAAATCTAAATTATATGTTCTTTTTAGTGAACTTTTACATTTTTACATTTGAATTTTAAATCATTTTTGATTAAATATAAATGTTGATAACCAATATATTCTGCTATATTTGATCTGCTGCTATTGTTAAAAAGTAGGCGTGTATCTAGCAATCAATTTAGACTTTATTATTAAGAAAAAAGATATTTCTAAATTAGTGTACTGCAACATTTAATGAAAATGTTTGTATAGTTATTCATTGTGTATTGACGTAATGTGTTTTCTTTTGTTTGTTAACTTTAATTGGTTATTTTGCTTATAACATGTTATAACAAATTAAACTATATCATTGTTATTTGATTATTTGCTATTGAATGTAGATCTGTGTACATTTTTTGGTGTTCAATTAAATGTAGAATATTTGTCAGTCTCTCTTATTTTACCACATATAGGTTTAATTTGTGTTTAAACTCTATTAGAGCAAGATATTTTGAGTTTTCTTAAAGCGAGTTATTATAAATCTAAAATGATTAAATTGTTTAAATAAGTACATAAACACATTTGGAATTTCATTGATTTTACCTAAAAGACTAATTAAAATGTACTTCATTTATCAATTCTATAGAATATTAATTTACTAAGAATAGTTTTACTGACACCTCTTATATAACACATCAATTTGACAGAAGTACAAGTACATGCATTCAAAGAAAACACAACCATTTAGATAGCAATATTATTAAACACTACATGAAAACAATGTAAATATGTGACATATATTTATAAAAACGTTTTTCTGATTCAGTGATATTTTAAAACAAGGGTTACTCTGAAATATTTGAGATACGCGCAGACGAGAATTTACAAAATAAAAATAACGGTTTAATTTTAAAATACAAAGCATTTTAACACAAAGGACGATATTTTACTGACTTACTTCAAATTGCTTCACGTAGAATAAATTTTAAACAGAAGAGAAAATGAAGTTGAGGCGAGAGCATTTTCGCGCTATGATTTTCTACGATTTTAAAGTAGGATTAAATCAAGAAGATTAGGTTCAACGGTTGCAATTAGCATTTGGTGATGAATATCCAGCTCGTGCTACTGTATTCAGATGGCTTAAAGAATTTAGAAGAGGTCGCAATTTTCTTCAGGGTGAAGAACACACAGGAATGCCACCGTAGGCAGTAATCCCGGATAATGTGTCTGCCACACGAAAATTGTCGGTGGATGATAATCGCTGTACCTATCAAATGATACAGAAGGAACTTAACATTGGATCCGAAGCCATACACAAAATCATTCATGAAGAATTACATATGAAAAAAGTAGTTTGCCGATGGGTTCTCCATTATCTAATGGAGCACCAAAAAGAGGAGCGTGCCAGAATCAGTAAAGAAGATCTTAAATTTCTAAATGATGGTAGCCACCGCATCATTTCTAAAATTTTAACAGGTGATGAAACGTACATACCGTTTCTTTACGTTCAAACACGTTAAGAAAGCAAAGTATGGGTCTTTGAAGATGATCCCACGTCGACAATGGTGAAAAAACAACGCGCACTGAAAAAGTGATGTATGCCGTTTTCTACAGAAGTACGGGATTGGTCAAAGCCATCAAGTTTGAAGGACAGAGGACTGTAACAGCAAACTGGTACACCACTAAATGTCTTCCAGAAATTCTACAAGAACTGAATGTTAAGGGACTAATGCTTCACAATGACAATGCATCATCACATACAGCCGGATTAACAGTTGAGTTTCTTAAACACAAACAAATTAAAGTGATCGAACATCCGCTGTATTCACCTGATCTAGCTGTGTGCGACTTTTGAGTATTCTTTAATCTAAAAAAGAACTTGCGTGGACGTCGTTTTCATTCAGAAGAAGAGATTGATGTGGCTATAAATGCATTTTTTTCATCTATTCCAAGAAATGAATTTCTTGAGGCATTTAATCTGTGGAAAATTCGTCTGCAAAAGTGCATTGATGCTGGAGGAGACTACTTTGAACACACCTAAAATTTTGTAAGTATAACTTTAAAAACCTAGTTGTAACTCAAAAATTTCAGAGTGACCCTCGTACATTGCTTCAATAATCTACTTTCATGCCATGCATCTTGTACAGAAATGCTCAATTTCTGACTGAAATCCATTTTTTGCATTTCGATCCCTCTACTCTTGCTTATCGGGTTTATTAACCATAAACTGTTTGTTTTTTTCGTTCAAGTTAAGATCAGGATTATGCCACTTTAAGGTAGAATTTTGGATGTGGTACATTTACTATCTTGATGACCATGCTATTGTCGTTTTAGCAAGTGTATCGGCTAATTCATTACCTGTTTTACATCTGTGGGCATTTAGCAGAATGAAAAGTTTTGAGTTTTATTGAATCAATCTTGGATATCGTTGGAATTTTTACTAATATGGTTTGTATTATCTGTTGCTAGGAGTACTCATTGCAGATGGGACCAGATATTAGATGCTTTATGAAGGTAATGTTCTTAATGATATTATCAAGGATAGCTGGACAACTTATTAATGATGTCCAAAGATAAATTCAAGAAGGCTCAGAACTTTTCATTCTGAATTGGCTAGGAGCCACAGGTAATAAATTATCTGATACACTTGCTAAAACTGAATTACTTTCATAAAGTTTGTAATAACTTTCTAGTATTCTGCAAGAGAACAAAAGCTTTTTCAAAGCGATTATGATAATTTGATCCTTCTGTGTAATAATTTAAATCCATATTTTATTCATTTCCTTTACGCTATTACCTAAAATATTCGGTACATTATAAATTTAAAATTTCCTATATGTTTATTGGTAAGATGAATTTGATCTTCTTGAACAGATCGTTTGTTATCTGTGCAAGTAACGTAAAAAGTCATCATTCCTTTATTCAATTTGATGTCTTTTTCCAGTAATTTTATAGTAATCACACAGTGTTTCATTTGATGTTGCTTCCAGGACCGTTAGCAATGGTGATATCCCAACTAGTACTGATACAGAGTTATTCGATGTGGTTTTGTAATATCTTGTGATTAATAATAGGAATGTGGTCAAAGTAGATTGTGTGAATTGCTTTAATTTTTCCTTATTTCATTGTTTTGGCCCAAAATGAACATCCATATGTGATTATTTTCTCAATGATTGTCAGATATATTATCTTTAAATTTTGACTTCGGGTTCCTTCTAGTATACACAACATGTCTCAGATATTTTTGCAATTGGATACATTTTTGTTTCCAAATATCTGATATGTGTAAGGAAGGATTGATCAAAAACTATCCGTTTACCAAGGTATATTAGGTATGCCTTAAGCTTTGATATGATATGAATTCTTGGATATTTTTAGATGATATAAGCACACAGCTGACTTTGCAGGTCCTAAAATAAACTTTAGGGAACTTCATAGCTGATAATATAGCTACAGTAATTTGTGTGTTACTGCTGTTTTTTAACTCTAGTTTTTTTACCCTCTATTACTCACGGAGAATCATTCGAAAAAGATATAAAGTTATGTTGGATTCCCATGTTTTAATTTGTTTACCATAATACAAGTTCCATAAAGTAGGTCTGTCTATTGATAAGTGTGGAAAACCTCATGTCTGAGTTAATTATATACATCCGGTGCTATAAAATGAGATAAATTTTATATTTTTCAAAAAGCTGTAATATATTATGTTTAGAAAAAATTTGATGAAGATCCAGTATGATACAGTACTCTTCTAAACTCAGACCACCAAATTTAATCGAATGCCTATGCTATATCTAGGCATATTATAGTGGTATGGAGATTATTTTCTTGGTTTTTGAAAAATTTGAGGAGACAATTTTCTATTCATATTTATTATTTTTGTAAAATTTTAGCATAGCCGTTGTTGTTACTTATCTAAGGTTGTCTAATTAGACTAGACAACCCCCATAAAACCAAAAATATCTAAAAGGTCTAAAAATGTGATGGGTCTCGAGGGACATTGTCTTTTTTAAAATTTAGGCAGGTTACGATATGTCCAGGAGAGGCTATATTGGCGGAATACCAAGGACAGTCTGGAAATGTCCTTTGCCCCTGTTGAAAGGTGACTCCTCTAGTGTGCCCACTCAGGTAGCGGGAAAAGGCAGTTTGATAAGATCTTGGTCTAAGATTAAAGGTCTCACCCGGTCTTTTGGCGAAGTAACATGGATGGCTGGGAGGAATTTTCATAAGCTTATTGAATTCAGTTTTTGCCAGGGAAGAAATATCGCTAGAAGTGAGCTCTCCTCTGACACCGATCTTAAGATATGTCCATATTGACGAAACACCAAAGACAGCCGATATAAAATTAATTTATTAAAAATTTTATGACAACCACATCAAACTGATACATATCTGTAGAGATAGGTTTACTCCATATTTAAATGTCAAAACTTTTGGAGACTTCAATATGCAGTGCTCGTTCGACAAGTAAAAGCCAAAATACACAAAACTCAGTGGTATGATATCCCCATCGCCTACAATGCCCATATAGATTTACTTGACCGACAGCACTGGGGTATGAAGTATATGTCTCGATAGTCAGTCTAACGCGAAACCGCCAGAGTTTAATTCCCAATGTTTGCTTGGTTTGATCGACCTAATGAAAGCCTGAGTCTACCTTGTCCAGTTCGAAGACCAAACATTGAAAGGGTGCCTAAAGAGCACGAAGCTCTACCACAACACCACCGGGCCTCAAGCCTTTCTGACTTTGCAAACGATAACATAAAAAAAATCCAATTTCGTTATTTTCCAAAAAGTTTAAAATGAGTCAAAATGACACGTGAATTAAAATCTTCGTCTGCTGCAGGCAGGTTATGGCTTACGAAGATTGTTGTTGTGTAAAACTATATACCAGGAGTGGCCAAACTATGGCTCTTTGAAGAATTATTTGTGGCTCTCGATAAATGTACCCAAGTTTCCTCTTCATTTTTGTGTTGTTATATTATATTTCGGTCCAAGTTAAGAATGATATGACTCATTGAAAACTGCGCAAACAGTGGCGTAAGTGACCGACTCCAGATCTATTTTGAATTTGTAAAATTTCATTACGATGGGCAATTAACATTGTGCTCTGGAGAAAACAATTTGTAATACTCTTGCTACGGATGTAATTTGTAATCTGGAATTTTTGGTAAATTAAATATAATTTGTTTCGTAATAAGTAACACGTATTGTGTTATTGTTATAATAACACAAAATTTATATTTTATAATTTTTCTTAATTTATTTTTAGTTTGTTTAAAACTATGACGACAGAGAATAAACATAAGAAACGAAAATACGATCAAGAAAACAGAAGTTTTAATATTGAGTGGGAGGACAATAATGGAAAAGCATTATGTGTTATTTGTAATTTTACGTTCAAAAATTATAAAGCTATTAATTTATGTCAACTTTATGAAACCAAACACCCTCAGTTTTTCAATCAGTATCTACCAAATTCCAAATTAAGATCAGATAAATTAACTTTTTTGAAATCAAAATTAAATAAATAACAGATAATTTGGATGATCCTTTGCAATCAAGCTAATAACGTAGCTGAAGCCAGTTTTGTTTCTGCTTGGAATATTACAAAACGGCCGAATGAATAAGGAGAGTTTATTTAAAAAAAAAAAAGCATGGAAGATCAACTTAAATTTTTAAATCCAAATAATGCAGCATTGCACAAAGTTGTTTCACAAAATCCCCTCTCGAGACACAACCGAATGACGCGCAAGAGTAGTTAATACATCTCTCGAATATAATTTAAGAAATGAGTTGAAGAACTGCATTGCATCCAGCTTATCCCTTGACGAATTGTTAGGTATCACAGATCTTCCGCAATTGGCAGTTTTCATGCGTTTTGTCTCACCTGACTTCGTTGTTGAAGAAGAATTATTAGATTCAGTAGCACTTCAAGAGTCAACCCGTGGTGTCGATATTAAAAATGCATTAGATTCTATGATGAAAACTTTTGATGTGCCACTTGGAAAGCATTGCAACTGACGGAGCTCCACCAATGCTGGGTAAAAAAAGTCGGTCATATTGGAATTTTAAAAGGTGAATCTCAAATTCCACAATTCATACAGATTCACTGCATAATTCACCGAGAACAACTCGTTACAAAATATTTAAAATACCCTATATTATGAAAACTGTTACACATTGTAAACTACATTTTTGCTAATGAAAAAAAAAAATCATCGACAACTCAAAAATTTCCGTGAAGAATTAAAGGACAAAAAACTTTCAAATGACAATTTCTTTTGCATTGTTAGATGGTTATCTAGCTATAACGTATTAAATTGATTTGTAGATATGATTGAATTGATCACTGCGCATTTCTGAAAAAAAGAAGAAAATAACCTATTTAGAATTAGATTATGATGAGTGGCTGCAAGACTAAATGTTTTTGACTGTTGTCACAGAACACATTTTCAAATACTGAATTTACAATCAAGTGAAAGATCAAATATCTGACCTCTCACAGGTATATTTGGTTTTCAAACTAAATTACAACTTTTTCAAAAATATTTCGACATTTTCTTCGAATGAAAAAACATTTGTTCCATTATTAAACAAGAAAAACTGAACGAGTATTTATGAAAATTAGAAGGGGAAAATATAGATCTCAAAATAGATTTCAAGTCTCGAAATATTTTAAATCGTCTCTTGAGTTTTTTTTTTTTTTTTTTTTTTGAATCCATTTGAAGTTTACATAATTCAAGGTGAATTTTCCACTTCCAATAAAAATTGCAACCCAAAAAGGATCTGGAGAATTAGAATTAACAGAAATGGAAGAAAATAAAGCTCTAAAATTAGAATATAAATCGACGCTAATTACTGAATTTTGAAAATTTGTACCAGAATCGCGAAGTATCTTGAATTAAAAAAGGCTACTCGTCGAATTATTTCAATATTCGGAACAACGTACTTATGGGAATAATTTTATTCCACTTTAAAATTCGTGAAATCCAAACACCGATCAGTACTTACTAATCAGCATTTAAAAGAAGTACTGAGAAGTGCTGTCACCAATTATTCTCCAAATTTTAGAGAATTATCATGAGAAGTAAATCAAATGGTTTTAATTTTTAATGTTTAAATTTAACCCCTTGACTGACTTTGACGAGTCTGACTCGTCATTGATTTCCTGGGCCATCACAGACTTTGACGAGTCAGACTCGTCAAGCGCTTCTTTCGGCGGACGCCGTGCAAGTTACAATTAGATTACATAGTTGCTTCACTCGTTCGACGATTCTCATTTAAAAAAGCACACTGAAAGTAAGAGTTCAGTTTAGTAGAAGTCTCGCACGGTGAATGTTATACTAGCCAATATTTGAGTTTAGTAAAGATTATAAATAATCCCCGTAACATGTATAAGCCGGATGCATTATATGAAAGTGGGGATGATGGTGTAAATTGATGGTGTAGTTCAATTAAGCGAAATTAAATAGTTTTTTTTTGTCGCATCAAATTCCATTTAATTCGTCAGTCAAGGGGTTAATAGTCATGTACTGTACTTTTATCTGTATGTTTTGATTACATTTATTACATTTAATTACGTATTTAATTGTGGCTCGTGAAAAATTTAAAATTTTGAAAAATGATTCGGATTATTAAAGAGCTTGGCCAAACCTGCTATATACATAACTCTTATCTTCAGTTGTATATTTCGTGGTTTCGAATCTTACATTAGACGTGAATATTTGTAGTGGTTTGGATAGATTTTATATTGTATGTTCCAACTCAAAAAGCTTTTATTTGGAAAGTGATTTAGCAGAGCCCTAGATATATGTCTCATTTGTAAGCAATAAAATTTATCAAAGAAATTAACAAGATATACTCTTTAATGAACGCCCAATATACTGACAATTTGTAATCAACAATTGGATATCCGCAAATGTATAAGTGTGGTATGAAATCAATAGCAATTATAATAATGATAGCCATCAAAATGCATTTTTAATACTCTATATATGAATTCTCAAAATATGCGTGATTTTTAGTCGATTTGCATATTTCACAGAGCACTGGAATGAAAACGAAATTTACAAAAAATAGATTTACTATTTAAACGATGCAGATGTTTCTTTATTTTTATAAGGAGCTTTGTTTACCAATTCATTTTTATTTTGTGTGTTTTAGTTTTCATAAATAATTTAACCACCTTTGAGGGAGATTTTCTATCTTTTTTTGTCCCTAAAAGGCTTTGTCTTAACATAGTAATACATTGGCCACCAAAAGTTAAGATACAGTATGTTTTCGAAGCTTACCATAAAGAAAATTATACTAACGTACTTATGTAAATTTATGCAAAAAAAAACCAGCACACTCACTTTTTTGATAGAAGAGAATCGGTACATATGATTGAGAAAAAAAGGTGCAAACATCAGGTATTCGTAATTATGTTTGTAACTTTTGTTAATTTTCAATTTTTGTTTGCAAATTCGTTGATAATAAGGAGTGGGATCTAGCAATGTCTGAGAGAAGCCGTTTTCCCGATTTATTAAGGTGGCTTCTTAATAAAGAGCCAAAAATGGTGCTAACTCTAAGAGTTGAGAAGTCAGTGAAAAAGTGAATTTCTTTTTCTGGAACAATGTCTTCACAAATGTCAACATGTGGGAGGCAGTAGTGCGTAATACAGTTGCTATTTACACCAAAATTGTCAAACCTTACTCGTAAGTGGCTGCATTCTTTACAGAACCGTCACTCATATGGCACTACGTGCGCAACTCTACGGCTTAAGGCTGCTCTGAAGCGTATCGAGCTCCAGTGGCTCAGTAGCTTCACGCCGTTTCCTGTTAAGATCAGCAAAGCGAAGTATCATTTGCCGCGGGCAGTAACTGGGAGGCTAACCAAGCCGTAGTGTCCCTCATTGGGTTGTTGGAACTCCGTGGGTAGGGGAAGTGTCCACATTAATATGTGACTTAGACGTGTTGTGGAAAGGAGGGTGCTAGCTCAGGTGTGACCTTGTCATCTGACCATGATTCAAAATTACAAGGCACTTGGTTATGGGCGAGTATTCCGAATCCATTAACCCAAAGGGTACAATCCAGGACTCGCCTGCACCGCTATGTAGGTATGCATGTGAAGCGTATCCATTTTCAAAATAAAAATTCTTTCGGGAGGACGCTTTATAGATAAGTGCCAGATTCATCTGTAGTAAAGGATGATACCCAAAATACCCAATTAATCACCATTACAGATGTGAATATCCAAAAGCGTCTCTCTTCTGTTGTACAACAATATCTTCATATTGTACAACAATAGTTTCGGAGCCTTCCAGTGTGGAAAATATTGTTCTGTCTCTAGGTCACGGTAAATCACGCAGTAAACTTATAATTGTAACTAAATTTCCATAATCTGTACATGTACCTATGGTCACTTTTTTTTTCTTTTTTTTTTTGGAATTACAACTAATCACCATAAATGAACTTATTGTGAAAATCTTCAATCGATAGAGAAAGCAATAATGGAAAATCATTATTTGTGTTGATAAGAAGTTATTACGAAATTTTGAGATGTTTTTTGACTAACTAACCATGGTTGAACACTTTCTAATTTTAACCCGTAGTTGAACTCTAAACTTAATCTCTGATATTCTGATCATCATATCGCAACCACATTCGATAATAATCTCGTAACACATTTCTGACAAAACTGAACTTCACACCGTAGCATTTTTCATATTAAATGTAGTTCAGATATGATCAGGAAAATCTAACATACTTTAAAGTACAAAACAATCTTCGTGTTGCCAGTTTGATGATACCTAGTGATGAACTATTGATTCATTTTCTCAGCTGGTAAATGAAAATTTATAAAATTATCTTAGTTATCTAAGTTATCATGTACATTTAAAAAGAATTTGTCTGAATTCTTCTAAATTACTCAACGAATAATAAATTATCTGATTTTGAAATGATATGCATAATATAGAGAGAGAACAGGGTCGGATCAGTAGGTTATAGGACCACCGTGGACTGCGCCACATCTAAGCACAGGATCAATTAGAGTACGAATGGCGTCCTGAGAAACAGCTCTCCATTCCATGTATACAATTTGCCAAAGTACGTCTTCTAAAGAAGACAGTGGCAGGGTCTACAAATGGTACCTAATCATATCCTAAACATGTTCGATTGGTGAATGATCTGACGAGCATGGTGGTCAAAGAAGCAGTTGTGTACCGTTTGCAGGGCATATTGGCTGATGCGAGCAATCTATGGTCGAACGTTATCCTGCTGATCCATTGAAATTCAATTTTGTTTTCAAATTTCGTAACAATTCTGTTACAACCTAATGTATTACGTGGTAAATCTTTACCTGATAACCTAAGGTACAGACCAGGTGCTCCAACGTGTATGTCTATGTCTATAATAAAAGGCATTGGGCACACTTGGGGAGCGTCACAGACCGCAGCATATCATTCACGTAATGTTGGGCTGTCATAGTACCATGAATATGTACTAGAGATGACCTGGAGTCATGCGCAATGGCTCGTCTAATCATAATGTCGCCTTGTCACACGGTGGGGTGGTCCACAGTTGCTGCATGATTGAACCTGTCTTCACATCGACGCCACACTCGTAGGTAGTGACTATCACTGAAGAAACAAAAATATAACACATCTCAAAAGACGATCCACTGTCACTCCATCATCCACATCGCTCTAATCCGGCACCATTCCAAACGTAAGCCTCTATGCTGGGGGTCAATGGCAGACTTTTTAACGAATGTCATCAGCGCAGACCACTAACAACCAATCGACGGTAAATGTTTCTGCTCAATATTGGAAAATCCACAAACTTTTGAACAGATGAAATCTGCACTGTATTTGATACCTACATCTTCTACCGATCGAAATCATGGTTCTTCTAATAAAACAATGGCTTTTCAGTTGTCCAGCATATAACAGACGTGTTCCCACTCTGTCAACTAAAGACCTTACATTCGATGCTGTTGCAGTTAAAAATGCTTAAATCTACCTGCTCCATATCCTACTAACATTAAATTTCTGTTCTCTGTTCTTACAGACAAGTGTATCCAAGATTATAATGATTATTGTTATTATTTACAACATATATTATATTTTAATATCGATTTCTCAAGACAAATGTCACAAGTTTTATTATTGATTATTGTGTTATACATGGGAGTGGGAGAGGCAATTTTTGAAATTTTATATTCTCAGTATTTTCTCAACATTGTAGATCGAAAAATGTTGCATTCTCTAACAGTTTTCAAAATGGCGTAAGCTATGTATTTAACTTTAATTAACATTACTCGTTTAAAAGTGATTAAGTCATGTAAGGTGTTCATAGGTTGGTTGTGGTTGGGTTTTATGGCGCAAGGTCCAAAAGCGGACAAGCTGCGCCGTAAGGTGTTCATAACATTGCTAAGTTTTACACATATTTAGTTGAATGCAAATATAAAATGTGCTTTTAGTTAATCATGTATAAATCTTCCGACTACGAATTATTGCATGCTTGCGTGCACGATGCTGTTGCCATTAGATATCTGCATATTATTTTTTAATGATTTTTACAACAATTAGTGTATTATAATAAACCACGGTTTCTTAAGAACTATACAAAATGAACCAAAATTTTGTGTATTCTAAGCATTCTACACATCAGCAGCCAGATGGCATGACATAGCGTTTGTCCTACCACCGAGTTATGTCGTTTTATCAAAGACAAATTAATCGTCTCGTTGCACATCCTGCAATTTCTAAAGGCAAAGTGCAAGTAGCATAATTTGCGAAACTCTCGATTTCCAGGGGACATGCATTTTTGTCGTCTATATTTGCCCGCTCATTTAAACAGACAGCAATTTTAAATAGACGGTCTTCTTATCTTGGTTTGATTGCGGCTTTCCTGTGATATTTATTTAGATGTGGGCTAATAGATGGCGTAAGTTGTCCATATTTCTGCAAAACATAAGAATTTTTTGAGCATTTTACTGAGCTTTCTTTAGCTAGAAGATGTCTGGATGGAAGCGTTTCGCCAGTGATATAACCTATTTTCCTGACGATATTTCCGATACTGGTTGTAATTCTGATTTTAAATATATTGAATATAGTTATATAGCGAAACTGATACAAATTTTTTGGATTCCTCTGCTGATAGTGCTGAATCTGAAAATTCATTTTCTTATCAAAACGTTCGACTGGAGCAAAAGTAATATGAAAAATATTCCAACAGCTTCTGATTCCTTTCATTCTCTTGGCAATCTCGTACCACATTTCACTGTATCAAATGATGCAACTGCTTAGGATTATTTTGAATTTTTTTTGATATTGTTATGTTGCAAATGATAGTAAAAGAGACCAACAAATACTCTCAGTAGTATATGAATAAGGCAGTTCTGACAGAAAGATAAAAAAAAAATTAAAAAAAATGGAGAGTTACGAATGAAAAAGAAATTAGATTATATTCTTTTCTCTTTTGTTTCTCCAAGGAATTATAAAAATCCAAAACAAGAATATTGTAAGTCGAAACGCCGCATACTTCAAATACCAATTTTTCCACTTGTAATTCAGAAAGATAGATTTATTTTGTTGATGAAGTTTCTTCCTTTTATCTTACAAAATTTTTATTTCTAAAAGTATTTTGCAAGCATTTTGCATATTTTCCTTAATATAGGAATTTTTCCTTTGAACCTTATAAAATAGTTCTTTTAATTTAAACAAGACTAATTTTCAAAATTCGTTCGGCTCATTATCAGGAATAATAACACATTATGTTTAAATGATTTAATTATGGTTTTGGACAAAATGAGAAAAAGCTATTTACATATTTACAAGTAAATATCAAAGCACATTGTCCATTCTAACATCTTTTAGTTATAATTCGAATGTTCAATATCACCTAACGACTTCTCTTCATTACGGCTTTTCTCGCCCATCATCTCGCCGTTCTCTTACTCCCTCTCTTCTGCGTATGTCCAACGGCAAACATGAGAATGGCCCTCTAGTGACGCTTTCAATCCCATATATATATATATATATATATATATATATATATATATATATATACCAAATTAATTTCTTTTTACCTATTTTGATAAATAAAATACGCAGAGAGAGAAAGAGTAAACATTTATGTAAATGTTTTTTTTACATATTCGATATTATTTAAAACAATTACAATAGTAATTTTTTAATTATAGCTTGCTATCCATAACAGATAACGTAATACTCTTATAAATCGAAATTTTCCAAAAGATGAACTAGATAAGTTTAGTGATCAGATGAGATAAGTTTAGTTTCTCTTCCTGCTAGCTGCCTCATCGTGTCGGCAGGGTGTTCCTGGACGGAATGGGCGAAGAACGTCGGGAGTATATTCTCCTAGTAGGGTTACCCTAAGCGTGAAGATTATGTCCAACTAAAACTAGCAGGCGCTCGGGGATAAGAAAGACTTCTCCCTTTGGTGCCCCAGGTCCTTGGATCAACTGAAGATGTTCCTTTTCCATAACTAAGACATTTTAATGATTTTTGGTTTTATGGAAACCGTCTGGGATATGAAACAACAAAACAGTTATCGGAAATCTGTATTCTAAAATTTACATATTTCAGTACTAGTTGATTTTCAAGGCTGTTGTTATCCAAATAACGCTAAGATTGCAATTTTACTCTTATACTTTACGGCTTCCAATGTTTTCACCAAAGGTTTATTTTAATTATTAGTAAGTTATTAATAGATATTTCGTCACATGAATTCCACGAGATACGATTCTGAAAGATGAGAAACATACCTCCAATACTCTTGATTTCTGTACGACTACTCATGTTGCACATCCACATACTTTATAGTTTCGTATTTATTGTTTCATTTAATATCCATTTACGCATGTTTGATCACATGGTTAAGGCATTCTTTTGCGTGGTAAATGAAACAACTTCTTGGTAAATTAAAAATTGTCAGCATACTTTTATATTGAAAGACAAATATTAATTTTTTCATGTTAGAATCAAGGCCTCATTGTCACTTTGTAAAAGAATAATTCTCTTCAGAGCTAAAAGACCACGATTCGATCCCAGACACTGTTGAACAACTGACAATAATAATTGCGCTTTTGGCTTTCGCTTTCACGTGAGTCGATGTGAGAGCTTTGGAGTTTTCTAAGTTCTTTCTCTTGCGAAACGTGAATGTGTCCTGTTATTTATGACAATCTTCAATAGTCTTCAGCCATTTGGCTATCTATTTTACAGTATCAAAAACAGAAATCGGAAATAAAAATATTTATAGTGCCTCTCGTTTTTTTAATTTTTGGCTGTTTTATTATATATATATATATATATATATATATATATATATATATATATATATATATATATATATCTATATATATATATATATATATATATATATATATATATATATATATATATATATATATATATATATATATATATATATATATATATATATATATATATATATATATATATATATATATATATAAACTGAAAAGTAGTTATTTCTTTCATTCCAGTAGAGATCATGCCTAAATTACTTTATTACAATTCTCATTGATTTGAAATATCCATGACGTCAGATAATATTTCATCTACGTCACACATACTTACGACATCATATTAAGATGGTGGCGTAAATCCAACTTGTCGACGAATTTCCAACCTTCCTTCAAATCGCATTCTTCGAGCGGCAGCAAACAAGACGAAGTTCACCAACGAATATCTGAGTGTCGTAAGCGATGAGAAAAATTTCATTCATAAATTTTACCATTAATAAAAAATATTTTTTAATAACATTTTCCGTTTGTAAAAGTTTTCAAAATCTTGAAAATCATCCCTGTTGTTTTAAATAATTAATTTTCAAATCTTTAACGTTATAGCTTCTAAAATTGAACATATCAACAATAGAACAGAAGAAAAAGCAAAATGAAAAAGACACGGCAAAACATCCATTTTAAGGTTTTTTGATATTAGTTTAAACTGGCAAGGACAATTTAAATTTTTTTTTATTTTTTTATTTATTTATTTTTTTTAACTTTTTTTCAGTGCTTAAGTTAAAAATATAGTTAAGATTTTAAGCGATTTGTCATATTTGGCAAATACAAGTCGGAAGTCATATAGTTTCTGCTCATTTAGCGGTGTTATTACATGATTTTGCGGTTTATCACAAAATCCGTAAAAATTTAGTAGTACTCATCTTATTCTCATCAATCCTTATGGTTAGTTTAAATCGGCAAGGGATATTTAAATTTTTAATTCTTATTTATTAATTTTATTACATAATCTGGCATTTTATCTAAAGATCCATGAAAATTAAAAAGTGCCTATCTTTCATTCAAAAAGGTGCAAATAAAAATAACGTAAATCTCGTTTTATCAATTTATTTAAAAAAATAAATAGCAATAAGCGTCTTAAAATCGAATAATTTTTATTCAACTATATAAATATGACTTGCATTTCTATACAAACTTTCGGGGAGAAAGGAAAATAGCAATCCTAACAGGGCGAAAGGGGAAAAAAATACTTTTATGCAGTAAACGTCATCTCCATCAGCTTTGAATACCTTGTAAATAGAAATCGAATGCATAAAATACGAGCAATAACCCGAAAGAGTACGTCACGTACACCGTAGGAAAAGCACGTCCCAGCGAAAACTGCGTTAGAAATAATAAAGTCATAAAAAACGCAGCGGCCCTGTGAAGTTTCTGAGTTCGCTTAAAATGAGACTATGACCAATTGAATTTATCTGGTGGTAAAAGCCAATTTCCCAGAATTCCTGCTTTTTTTCTCCTCCTCCTTTAATTTATTATATTTTTTTTTTTTTTTTTTTTTTTACTTTTTTGTTTCCATTTCCGAAATATTTTTCCTCTTTTTTTTCCTTGGAAATGTAAGCAAACCCTGTAAAAGCACTCGAACTTTCTGCCTGCCATTATGCATTGTATAAATTTGCTAAGGGATTCATAAAAACATCTGGTATGTTTTTCTCCTCCTGCATAAGGATTATAAATCTGCATAGGTTGAGTATGGAAAATGCTTTTTCTGACGTGTTCGGTTGTGTACGGTTTCCATGGTAACTGACAAGCATTTTTATGGAATCATCGAATGAATATTTTTGCTTCTTTATTAGAATGAAAATATGAACATTGTATACTGTTCAATATTTCATATAATTCATTTTAATTGGCAGATTTAGAACTATATTCTAAATCATGGTATATAAATAATACTCATATGTTTTCATATTGATATTAGAATAAAAAATATTTTATAAATGTATACGTCTGCAATAAAAACAGCTCATTTAAAACACTATAAACTTTACATGAATGAATATCCTCGCATTTAAGATGTAATTAGAATGATTTTACGTAATCATCTGACTTATACTTAAATTTAAATTCTGCTATAGTTTTTATATAAAATTATACTATTTTAGAACAAGACGAGCTGTAATATTTATACACACACAATTCACTGAAAATCTAATTATTCGTTGTAGACTTTGTGTAATATTTTGAATATCATATAGCTATTTTTAATCATGAAAATAATTTCAGACGCAATATTGTATCCAAAGTAATTTCTGTCCAGATAAAATGATTTTAAAACTTGATATTAGTACAGTAGACCTCCAAATATCTGAACCCCGTCTATTTGAATCACCTTCAGGATTTTGGAAAAATAAATTAGAGTGAAGAGAAGGAAAATGAGAAAAATTGAAAAAGCTCAAGAAAAGGAAAGGTAAGAAAAGAGAGAAGATAAAAATAAAGAAAATAAGAATGAGATAGAAAGAGATGTGTCACTTGAAAAATTCAGAAACATTCTTTTGAAAATTCCTGGATGTTCAAAAGTTAATGCTGAAAATGTAAGAGAATGGATTAGGAGTCAGACCGTGAATTTTAGATTCCAAACAATGGTAAACGAATTCAAAGTATCGCGGAAGATGGTATTAAGATCCAAGTTGAGACAGATATGGGACCATCAGCTAGTGACACATTTGATGGTTTTGAAACTGTTTCGAAGTGGATGGAGCGTCAGCCCGAGTGGAACTACAGACAAATTCCAACTGTCAAGCGAATGCGCGATTCGGTTGCCAGAAAACAGATGGAGGAAGTTAATAACCTCACTTTGACCAAGATGTACAGCAAGCAATGACTTTCATTTACAGCACAGTACATACATGCTGTATTAATGAACAGCACTTGTAAGTACCTTAACACGTAAAAGTATTTTTTTGATTTAATTGATTAAAAGTTAATAGTTACAATAGTTAATTATAAAAGACCCTTTCGTTCGAATAAATCCAAGTAACCAAATTTTTCATTATCCATATGGATTCCAGTCCCAATGGATTCAAATATTTGGATTTCTACTGTATCTCACCTACAACACTGACTGTTACAAACAAATGATCAAAGCAAATCAACAGGTTCCCAGAACATAGGAAAGCCCTTCGTCAATCGTCAAAACACGAAATGAATAAAGCTCAAATTATAAAAAGAAGTGCAAAACAATGTTTGAGAGAGACTTTATAAGCATTCGATGCTATAACATTTCTACAATAGAGAAAAAAGCATCAGAGTTGATTTCGCCATTCACTGTGATTTAGAGAGGACAAAGATGTTTTCCTTAGATTGAAAATATTTAAGTCTAGTAAGAAGAACGAATCTGCTTAAACCTGTATTTTTATCCATCAGAATCTAGATTTATAAAAATATGATGAATATACAAAATAAACGTATTGATATTATTTGACTATATATTATATCGGATGTGTCTAGATAAATGTTGGGGTTTTAACGCTTTATAGTATTAATTTCGTAAAGCCTAAAATTTTAAGTAATATATAAAATGAAAAAGCAACTTATACAGTTTTATTTATTGATACGCGCATGGGCTAGAAAGCACTTGTAGCAAAAAAGGCGATTAATTAACAGAAAGCTTTTTGGGTTTTGTAGTTGATGGTTTTTTGTGCCGTATCTCGCGGAAAGTTTATGGTTCTTTTTGTTTTGGAGAAGCAACTGTAATTGGTACTATTGGTAACTGATGGCTATTTCTCCAGTTGAAAAGACGAACCAAATAATTTCATTTAGCAGCAAGATGTGGTGCACTGCCTCGCTGGTATAATGACGTTCACGATTGGTTGAATATCACTAAGAGGCCACTTGATTGGGTTCCAAAGAAACCTATGGTTGAGCTTGTTTCACATGGCCTCTACATTCATCCGATCACATGCCATGTGAATTCTACCTGTAGAAGTCATAAACGATCGTGTGAATGGACCTCCGTTACCAACTGACCTACCTGACCTAAGAAACAAGGATTGCAGCAGTTGTTGCAGCAATTACACCACAAACATTAAACAATGTTTTGGAAGAAATGGACAGTCGATTATTGAATGCCGTATGACGAAAGTTGCTTCTTCTGTGCAATAATCCCTCATGCAGTATATAAAATTAGGATCTATTTTTGTGATCAGAATTTGTGATATCCCCTTATTCAAGCATTGGCAAAAGTTCGTCAGTGGTAGGTATTTCAATATACTACTTTTGTGTTAGTATGGACTCTCTCTATGGAGTTATAGTGGTGGATTCACTAAACAATGTTTTGTGTGACTCCAATCAAACAATTAATTTTCTAACATTTAAATAATTATACCATATTTTCTCAATATAAGGATATTGTCAAGATGTATTGGAGAGCCCTTGAATTAATGGATTAAATGCTAGTGTTTAGCATTTCTAAAATAGCATACCATAACAGTTATAGAAAATAAACCTGACTAACATAGTTCGTGAATAATGCAAAAAGCTTACTAGTTTTATAATAGATTAAAGAAGATCAAGCGTTATCAATTACATAATCAATTATAATCTTCAAATGCAAGGCACGAGTTACTAAATAATTCCTTGTTGTTGTTGTATAATTCCTTATTAATCATGGTAACTACAATGATCGAAGTCAATTTGGTAATTACAGCTTGCCAAATAGAATGACACTATTTGGCAAGCTGTAATTGGCTCCCAGTAGAAGTGATAATAGGTTTAACCCAGTTTCTTAAACGAAATCATATTCTCAGTTAAATATTTTTTAACTAATATACGGAGCAAGTTGAAAGAGGAATTACAATCAATATGAATTATCAAGTAATTCTAAGAAGACATTTGAAGAAACCAAGCAAAGTGTATGTATTTATCTAGTGAATACTTGGTCAAGTTTATTGAGTAAAATAATTAACGAATAACATTAGAAATAATTGGCTCCCAGTAGAAGTGGTGTTGTAAAGGAGAGAAAAAAACTGGGTTTTTTTCTTATTTCCGGGAATAAAACCGGCTTATTACTTTAGGAGTTTAGAAAATTCCCTGGAATTTTTTAGGACCTCGAGAGTTTGGAAAATTTTCAGCTAATTTAGGAATTTTTATTACATATTTCTTAAAATAAATAATAGTCTACTTATAATTTATTGTAAATGACCGAATTAAAATAGTTTTAAAAATTAATGTTGAGAAAATATGTTTTCGTTTTTTTCTCTGCTTGAATTTAGGAATTTATTATGACACAAACATGGAAATGTTAGTATTTATTCTAACAATCCTGATAAATGTATCTTGATAGCTTTTATTAATTATTAATTCATTATTTTTATTATTTTAGTAAGTATTTTTTTCTCAGTACGAAACTAAGTAACTTCTTTACTAGAAGACAATAAACATTTTTTTCCATATTTTCATAGTTTATTTTACTTCTTTTCATTTATGTAATACAAAACATTATATTAAATGAAAGATGATTGGTTGAGTTTATTCCTCCAAAAGTCCCAATACTCCCAAAAATTCTTGGTTTATTCCCAAAATTCTCGAGTAAATTTCCGGGGTTCAAAATTCCCAGGAATTTTACATCTCTAAGAAGAAGTATTTGTATCTGACAATAGTCCAGAATATGCATTCTATTACTCATTAATATTGTGCATGTGATTGTTAATAAAAGTTTAACCTTATTAAAGGGATGATAATATTAGCGCAGAAAATCTCTTGAATATTTAAATTAATTTTGATCATGCTTGGACTTCGATTGCAATCTTGAAGTTCTATAATCAATGAGAATATAAGACGCATCTGGAGACTAGGACTTTTAATCTGGAATCATAGTTAAGACAGTCTAGTAACGAAGATAAATTCTGTGTTCAAATCTGCTTTTCCAACCCATAGTTATATCACAAAATCATGAAAAATATATATGAATTCTTAGTACACATAGTTTCAAGGAAATGCGATATTTGGCCAAGGGATAATTGATTTTGTAATCGTCTAGTTCAGGGATGGGCAAACTTTTTCGGTCGCGGGCCATAAATTGACAAAAAAAAGTTGGAGGGCCAAGATCAATTTTTCCAAATTTTAAAAACAATATACAAGTTTTACAATTTAAATATGTTAATGAGATGAGTGAAATTGGGATTTCTCAAGTAAAAATTCCTTACATTGAGCTTTGAACTGAGATGCACTGATTCCACGGAACGAAGCTAAATGCTTATCTGTCAGTCTACTTCTGAAATTATTCTTTCTAAGGTTCATAGTTAAAAACACTTGTTCACAAATATAAGATGAAGCAAACATAGCATTGATTTTCTGGAAGTCAGATATTAAATTTGGGAAACTTATTTCTAATAATAATTTGTAAAACTCTATCTATAGCATATTTAGAAACAGCTGATTGAGATGATTGTTAGATTGAAATTCATTTAATTCTAGCTGCAAATTTGACCTCACTACTTCACAATTTATGTTGAAAGACCCGGTAAAAATATTCAATTTTGTTTGAATGTCAGTGAAATCTTAAAATCTGCCTTCAAATTCAAAATGCAGCTTTTTCAAGCCATTTTCATAATTCTTAAGATTTTTTTTATTTACTGATTGTATTGAATTTAACCTAGAGAAATGAGACAAGTCGTTCTTAGCTAGCTGCCCAACAAATATTAAGTTTCAGTTTAAAAGCTTTAAGATGGGCCCAGATATCATCGATAAATTGATTTCCCCATGGATCTAGGCATTCAAGTTGCTCATATGACGAAGAAGCTCTGTGAAAAATGCTAAGTCCGAAAGCCATTCTGTACTTTCTAACATTTCGCACTCCACAGAACACTGTTTTTCATGGAACGATAACACAATGTCTTCCTTCAGCTGCCAAACTCACTGGAAAACACATCCTGCACGAAGCTACCTTATTTTCTTGTAATACAATACATCAAAGTATTCAGATTACACACACTGATGAAAATTTCTAAATTGCCAGTGAGTAAGTTCACGAGATCGAATATTATTTACAAGCTTCATGACTGAATCAAGCCTGGGTTTTATATTTATGATGCAGATTTACACAAAGCATCTTGAACACAATGTAAGAAAACAACATTGTTTCAGGAATAGTTTTGATTAACGAGTCCAAGAATTTTTTCCATGTCACATTTGGTGTTCCATCGGTCGTAATATTTCATATATTTTTTGCATACTCTCCCAGATTTAAAAGCCCTTCCTGAAATTCACGAAAAATATCACATCCCATTGTAGTTTCCTTTATAGAAGTCATAAACGCCTGTTCCTCGGTGATTTCAAAGTTTTCATCAGTTCAATAATACTAATTGAGTAGTATCATTTATATCAGCGCTTTCATCCATAGCTATAAAGCAAATTTTAAATTGGCCAGTTTTTTACTCTAATTGTGATGTCAAATTTTTATCGATGGCTTCGTTTCTAAATCATCAATTTTTGAGATAAGCTTACAGTCTCAAAATTATTTTGATTGTCTCGACATAAACATCACAAACTTGGGTTATGCATTATTTAACAAACTCCCCATCACTGAGAGCTTTATTATTTTTATCAATATTGTATGCAACAATATAATTTGTATGTGTAATTGCTTTTCGGATATTTACCTTCTTAAAAATTTTTTTTCGGCCTGATAATTTTTACAAAGACGTTTTAAATTTTGTTTTCTTTCATATTAGGTCATTGCTTCGCAATTTTAATTTTTATGCCTAGCTGTAAAATGACGGGAAATTTTATATATTTTAAAGACTGCTGTAGACTGCTGCTTATTGCAAATTAGACAAACTGGTTTATTTTTAACAAATGTAAAAAATATTTCCAGGTCCAATCATCATTAAAAACACGGTACACTCTGAATCAACTTTACGTTTTTCCGAAGCAATTTTAGAGTTGAAATATTTTAGGAACAACCAAACAAGTACTTAACTACGCTATACATTTTATAGTTTTGTCACCATTTACAATGATGCTATATGTCAGCAATATATTCACATTCAATCTATAATATTAAAACTCGCGCCAAAAGAAAAGGCCGCTGGCTGGAGCTTAAAATGCGCAATCTGCTACATGTGAGATCTAATTCCCCTCTATTTGATTCCCATATGTCAACCCACTGAGAAAAAAATAACGCTTGTGACTGCCAGTTTACAGCTATAACTATGTATAACAAATAATTTCCATTTTAATAATTTGAGGATTACAGCTGTCTATGCTTGCCATTTCCGTGGATTTATGTTGTGTAGAATAAAAATAGAGAAAGTAAAAAAATCATGAGTCCTTTGAAACAAAGAAAGAAAAACATATTTAAAGAAATGTATTTAAAGAAAGTTGAAAAGAAGATGGATGTATAATATATAAATCATACTTCTCTTTTAATTTCCGTCGGATTGGCAAATCAAATTTTCATCCGCCGGCCTCATAAAGCCTTCCGGCGGGCCTGAGTTGCCCCGCGGACTGTAGTTTGTCCATCCCTGGTCTAGTTACAGGAAAACTCAGTTTTGACAGGAAGATGAAATCATTTATCCATTTTAATTTTTAAAACAATTTTTCTTAAGGTCTCTGCTGAAAAGACGATATACATATTGTCGCTTCAGAAAAAAAAAAAAAAGAGTTTTGATAAAATCCATTTCCTTAACTGTAACTGTAAACGACTTTCGCGGTTTTTATTAAAATGTCAACAATAAATCAGGTGTAAACTAAAACTGAAAAGTAAATTGAATATATGTACTAAAGCATTTTTCTGCATAACATGGCTCTTAATGAAAAGTTAGTTGTTTTGACAAAATCTCTTGCATATTTCTACTATTTTTTTAATTTATATCCTTTCTCAAAATGTATTCATGTATTATAAATTAAGGATTTTTTTCGTTGAAATGCCTTACTACAATTTCTGTATTATTAAACTATTGAATTATATTTAAATACAGTTTCGTGATTTAAATAATATGATGATGATTTAAATTAATTATAAAATGTTTTTGTTTTTTAATATTCTTTTGTGTTTCTTGCTTGCAATATTATTTTCAATTTAGAATTTTATTATTAAAAAAGGAAAATTTGTATGTTCTCCCAAGAGTCCATTAAATTTTATAATATGTATGCTTCTTCGTTTAAAATTCTATATTATTTAATAAAGAGATGATTTAATTCAATGTTTTTAATTTGATTATTAATTCTTTTTTTTTCTAGTGATACATCGACTTGTTTTGAAGATCCAAATCTCTCAAGCTGTGACTATACACCTCGCAATAAGCCATCTTCTGCACCTTATATGGAAAAGGTATTCAGTAGATTTTATTGTTTTATTTTATATATATATATATATATGACTTCACTGTTAATTATTATGCTAAGTTACACTGCATTTTATTTTGCACTGCATTTAATATTAGATTTTAACAGTATTAATCTTTGATTTCATAATCTGAGTTTTTTCTCTTTTTCTTGTGATAAACTTATTTATTTCATAGCCTATGTATTTTTTCTATTTCTAACATTGTCACATTTGGATTCCTTATGTTAAGATGAAGATTCATTATTTTATATTTAAGTTCATGATAATATTATGTTTTCATTATTTGGATATAGGAAATAATTACTCCATACTAAATACTATATACGAATTAAATTGTAGTATTTGCTGACAATTTAGTTTTCTTTTATCAAAGATAATTTTGTATTTGCTATTTCTAACTAAAATTGAATTTGTCACCTTAGATTTGAAGACACTTTGTTAAATATTTCACTGTTTATAAAAATATAATAACTATTTGCTTTTTTACCTTCTTCAAAATTTTAATTTATGCATTAAGTTCATTAAGCCTAACTTTTATTATTGAAAAGTTGTTAAATATAATTACATAAAAATTTGTTGAAGACAACTGTACAAATTACTAATATATGTTTTCAAAAATAATTTTTAACCTAGAATAAAAGGTGTCAACAAGTGAAAAATTCATCATATTTTTAGGTTGCAATCATAAATCACCCAAACTTGATAAAATGAAAGATTAAAAAAAATTAAAGACAAAATTGATTTTGGTTACCTGTTAGCAGAAATTATGAAACTTGTGTGATAAATAAAATAATTCCGTTCTGGAACATTTTTTATTGATAAAAGTATATTTTCATTTAATGTTGTGACCTGCTAAGGAAAACAATTTATTTATTCCTCTCTAGGGATTTTTTGTGGTTGTAAAACTAAGCAATAAGATTAAACACATTTTTCTTTTAGTATTCTTATGGTGAATAAATATGATAGTTATCATAACATAAGAAAATTTCTTAATATATAAAAGCCAACTCTTCTAATTCAGTAGGCATTTAGAGAGAATAGATCTGTAATGCAGCAATTATATAAATGACTCTTAGTATCATGATTTTAAACTTTTATTTTAAGATTACTTAGTATGTTTATTGTATAATGCATATAATAAGAGATTTGGAAAAGCTTAAAACTGAGTAATTGTTTTTAATATTAATTTTAAAATCTACTTCTTACTATGGGACAATTTGGATGAAAAATATTTCTTATTCTGTGTAAATTGGACAAAAACACTGACAGGACAGAAAGTTATGTAATGCCATAAATAGATGTTAAATTCTAATCAATAGCACATTAGTCTCATAAATTATAATGTGCAATTGATTTTAATTTGAAATCTGTTTATGGCATTATATACATTATTTTAGGTCAATGATTTTGTCAAATGTATTTTACAACCCCTTCATGATAGTATAATTAAAAAAAAAAAAAAAAAAATACCTATATTTTTTTCCAAAAAATTTGAATAGAGTGATATCTAGTATAAAATACATTCTTTTCAATTATCATTAAAATGGTGTAGTACTGCCATCTGGTGTGTAAAATGCAGATCATATTTTCATGCATAGGAAATAGATTGTTTTAAGCTTTTTTGTGCATTACTCTTGAACACTATCTCTGAAATATCTCAGGCACCAGAAATACAGTGCAGAAGCTCACCCTGTGATTTTGATGAGAATGAAAAGGAACAGATTAAAGAATATAGAAAATATGGTTAGTGATAAAAATAGATATTTTTAAAAAATCTAATAACAAACCTGCTCTCTGAAAATTCAGTATTTATATATCATCCTGTTGATCCTTTTCATCAAAAGAATATGCTGCCAAATATTGGGGCTTAATGCCAAATTTTCTTTATTGGGCAAAAATTTTGAATATTTAAATGAGTTACAAACAAACCAAACACCTTGGTTGTTATTTTTTGATTATAGCGTACTGGGCAGTCTAGCGAATGTTGTTGTAAGGTACTATGTGAATTATCTTCTAAGAAGAAGTTTAAAGATAGTGAACCATACTTGCATGCCACAAGGAAGAATAGCCAAAGAATTCCTAAACACACACACCACCAGCATCCAGACAATAGAAACACAACATTTATCTCCCATTGTTAAATACTGGCTGGAATCAAATGTATGACCTTATACACTGTCCTATGGTTTATGCTTCAAAATATCTTTAAAATGCAAGTCCCTATCTAATTAGCTCAAGCGATTCCAATTCATGTACAAAGAATTGACATTGAATGATAAATAAGCACCTGTTTAAGCCTCCCATATAAAAAAAATGAATGGACTTTGATCTAATAATCTATCGTTTGATTTATACTTTCAGCTATGAAGATTGTAGTATTCCAGAATCTACATTAAACTGTAGTAGATGTGTGATTTGTCCTCAAAATCAAACATTAAAATTATATAACAAACAAACTGAACTTCCAATATAAGTTTTTATTTTATTATCTCTTATTTTCACTAAAAATCTCAACTAAGAATAAAAATTACTAAATTCTATGAAGATAACCTATGAAACATTTGTTGCAGTATAGTTAAGTAACTGAATGTAATCATTGTAAATTCATTTTATCATTTGTATATAATCTAAAGGTTCAGAACATAATAATAACAATTTATAACTATCATACTATGATAAATTTAGAAATAAATAGAGTAAATTAGTACTGATTGACTACAAATATTTCAAAAGTGCATCATTTAAAAATTTATACCTTTGTCTACTGACTGTTCCGTTTATGGAAGTTGACATAGTGGTATATTTGAAATTTAACAATCAGCTGTTGTATTCTGTTTTTTGCTCATGTAATGTTCAAAATGTTTAATAAATTAAATTTTTTTTCGAATTTTTATAGCAACTTTCTAATGAGAATATCCGAGTTTCTATTTGCTTCTGTTCAGAAGGAACAAAACATTTTTTCAAATCTTTTCTAAATTTTAAATATCTATATTTCAAATATATAGGAAATGTGTTTTATTTAATTATTTACTTTTGTTTATAATAATCCATGTGTTCTGTAGAACTGTAATCATTATGAAACAGCTTTTCCTCATTTGGTGTTCCATTGAAGCTGACTGAGAAATACCCCAACAAAAAGTGTTTTTTAAGAATTTATTCAACTTTCTTGTATTCTTAGTCAGGTGGTTGATAGTCATTGCAGTCTTTATAAAGTTTGTCTTTAAGCATTTGTGAATTATTATTTTTGAAACTAATATGATTTTGTATAGATACACCTTTGTAAAATTTTTTTTATAAAACAACATACTTTTTTTTTTCTACCCTAATATTTCTTTTGAGTTATTTTCTGAGTTTAGAAAGGATCTCTATAAAAACGTACAGTTTTCTAAATTTTGTTTATGATAATAATAGGCATACATATATCAGGAAATAAAACTTCAACTTTATTGATGTAAAAAAGAGTAGATTACTGCCCTGCAATCTAAACATTTAAATTATTAAGTTTCTACTTCCTGGAACAAGTATTCATCTCTCGTACATATATTTACTTGTAGCATTTATTATCATTTGCTAAAAGATCAGATAAATACTCCATTTACCCTTAGACTGAAAAGGAATTTTCATATTCTTCATATTTTTATGCAACACTTGATATGCACAACTTTATTTTTTTATAAATATTATCTTGGAAAAGAATATTTCAATATGCTGTCATTTATCTATTTAAAACCATTTATCTATTTTCCCAATGAAAGTAATATCAAGCAAATACAATTTGTCTTAACATTTTCTGTAAAAATTTTAATAAATTTTTCTGTAAAAATGTATTATATTAATCCCATAAATTTATTTTCAGAACTGGAGAAAAAATTAATTTGAAAGTCAGAAATGTAAACCAAAAATAATGTTTTATTCATTTCTGAGAAAAATTTAAAGCAAATAGTTTAAGGTGCAAATATCCTTATAAAGTATTATAAATAATATATTGTTTGTGAGGAGTTTGAAGAATATTCCCTTGCAATCACCCTATCTGATATCATGCATTACACATAAATCAGGCCTGTTTTTCATTTATTAATAATGAGTGGGATTAAACTATAGACTATACTTAAAGTGTAGTCTATGACTAAGCAAGATCCTCTAGAGAAATTTTGTAAAACACAAAACTAAAAAGTCTACAATGTACTTTTAGGTCTCTAGAGTGTGTTATAGATTGTTTAAGAAGTCAACAATGTGCAATAAAGTTATAATTAACTGCCACAATCATAAATACTTTTTACCTGATAAGCAATCTGTTTTATAATATAAAATTTAAGTAATCTTAATATAGTGTTTTATCGATTTTGTTAATTCTAGTCATTTATTGGTAATTATTTCTTACAGACTTATACATTTGAAATACCAGATGTGTCTGATGTAACTGATACTGCTAGTGAAGGTGGAAGTCTTTTATTCTCTAGAAATTTTAAAACAAAAATCACTTCTTTAGAATCTTCTAAATCAAACAAATATTGCCAGACAATTCCATTGCAAGCTTCTTACTTATGTAAAACTTCAACAATTCATGAACATCCAATTGATGTGATTTGTGCCAAGGATAACTCTCAACCAAAATCAAATCAACATCAGTGTAGAAAAGTTAATGGAAAACCCAATTTACACAGTGATTGTTCTCAAAAATTTGCAACATTCTCTAACCAAAAACTACCGACTTCCATTTCATCAAAGGAGTGCCATATTAAGACCTCTACAATGCCTAAATATTGCTGCTCTCTTTTAAAAGATAAGACTTTATCAGAATGTTTATTTTTACCAGATTCACATAATTGTTGTTGCAGCGATGAATATGACTTTGAAAGTTGTGAAAATGTATCAAGATCTTCAGATTTAAACTGCAACATTGATTTAAACAATCAACAGTCTGTTGAAAACTCAAGTCCTGTTGCTTTTCAATCTAGTATTTCATCGCCTTTGCTCAATGGTCATCAGTCAAATGATTCTTCAAACTTAGATTACATTGTTGAAAAAGAAGATAACATGAATGGTTGTCATATTCAAGGATGCTCTTCAAAGAGTCTTCCTGATCATGTCTTCCCTTCAAAGAGGTGCCAAAAACCAAAGGATAAAGATTGTACTCTTCATAAGAATAAGTTATCCTCCAATACATCATGTAGAAAATTTATTAATCAAATATGTAAATACAGTGCAAAAGTAGCTTTATGTTCAGGTAAAAATTCTAATGGTTTAAGTTCCTCTAATTCCATTCCTTCTCAAAATACTGTTAAAAGCTTAGATTCAAATAGCACTCCATCAGATGATATTTGGTTATACCTTAAAGAACAGGATGAGAAACTTAATAAACTACAGAACCAAATTTCTGTAATTTTACTTGAGAAACAATCAACTAGTCAAATTGATAAAGATGATTGTAGTGTTCCCGAAAAAGAAGCAGAAAGCTCTGATAAAATCAAAACACCTAAAAGTACTAATGTTCCAGGAACAGATCTTGATCATAATTTTATTCTTAGATACTTATCTGAACATAATACTCAGATTCAAAAACTTCAAGACCAAATTAATTTATTAATGAAGCGCACTGAAGAGTTAGAAAGTATTAATTCAACCAGGGACAAAACTACTGGTCCAGAGCCTGTTTTAACTTCTAAGCAGTGTCAAACAAATGACTTAGAGAATTCAAGCCTTCTGCTTGATTCTGACAGAGAAAACCAACTGGCTAAAGAAGTTAGTAAAAAATTCTTAATTAATTCACTTTGAAACAAATGATAATTTTGTTTATATTCAATTTTGTATTGTAGACACCAGTTTTCAAATCTTGTAGGACAAGTGACTTGGAAAGTTCCAGCCCATTGTTTAATTCAAACCGTGAAAATAGATTGCCTAATGAAGTAAACAAATCTTGCTATTTATATATATTATAATTAATATATTATTTGATTATATATATATATTATATGTATATATATATTATATTAGTATTTATATATTATAATTAATATGTTATTTTTTATTTGATTACTATTTGATTTGCTTGAATGATTTAAAATATAGTAAACTTTTTTTTATTTAGATAAAGTCGCCAAAAGAGAATATTATTCCTCTATACGAAACCGCAGTGGTAATCTACTTTAACTGTTTTTGTTAAAAATGCTTCATAACTTTGCTTATTATTTATTCTTCATATTTTATGCATTATTTTAAAGTTTTAATTAATATGTTATTTATTTCATAGAAAGTATTTTGTATTTTAAATAATGTCTTGTAGATAAAAATATGAGGTGTTTTTTAGTGTAAAGTTTGAAAAAAAAAATTTTTTTCAATTTATTATTTTCCTAAACAAAAGTGAAATTTTCTACTATTTGGTAAACAATTTCTAAATTATTATGTTGTCACAGCAAAAACTATGGTAAATTTGAATTCAATAGTTCTGTATAATAATCAAGCTGTGCTGCCAATTTATATATATATATATTTATATACATAGATAGATATCATTGCATACTGTAGACTACCAGTTTACTCATTGAAAATATCTAAATTTGTGGGCATTTAAACAAGATTTCTCTATTAATAATTCTTTCGGTACCCTATAGAAATACATCAATTTCGTTTTGCTTTAACAATGATTAAAAAATGCTATTCCTAATAATTGAAAGCTTTAATTATAATACATACACCTATTTAAAGTGCTTTTAAAATGAAGTCTTTTACTAATAATTCCAGCTAAAGCTGTTGAAGAAATTAATTATTGTGCTTGTAATCAAGAGTTAATGATAGATATGGCTATTAGTGTTCTTAAAAATTACATTGAATTTTAACATTTATTTACAAATTTATTTACAATTTCATTTTTGTATACAATTAAAATGTTATTTTAATAATTGTTGCATAGATAGGACAGCACACTATATGTAACTAGTAATTATGCAATATATAAAGAAATTATTTTTTATTACATATACTATTAAATTAGGAGTAATGCTTTCTTTTTGTTTGAGAATAATAAAAATGAAATTAGTCAATTAAAGATTAAAAAATGAATATGAAATCATTAATTATATGATTTACCTAACATTTTAAATTTTGATATTTTTCTATTATAATTATTTATATTAACATTTTCTTTACTGATAATTTAAAATTTTTTAACAAATTTTAGATAGCCAGCTTTATAGATGTATTTGCAAAATATTAAACTTATCAAAAGTAATGAAATGTTAATTAAAATATTTTATTATTACAATGTAAATAATTATCACACAGAAAATATAAAAATTAGCAAGCACTGTTTGTTTATTTTTAAAGAAAATTTTAAATAATATTTAATGGAAATATTAAATTAATAAAAAGAATATAAAAGGAACAATTCTTTAAATACATATAAATATACTTGAAAATAAATCATTTCTCGCAATTTATTAAACTTCTAAAATATTAATCATATAAAACTCGCATACCTATTTTAAATATGAAAAAATTTTATAATTCATATTCAATGAAATTTTGTTGATTCTTTATTCCGAACTTTTATACATATATTTATTAAAAATTTTAAATATATTCCTCTAAAAAATTATGTTTTGTCTGTATTCTTATTTCTTTCCCATCTTGTTCTGAAACCCAGAACTTATTTATATTAAAATAAATTCACATACTGATGTTTGATTTTCTATATTTGTGTATTATCTAAATATTATAAGTTTTATCAATACTTAAGCAAATACCAAAAATTGGTACTTACAGACCAATTTTCTTTCTATGCTGTTAATTAAGACACTTATTTGGTAGTTAATGTTTGGTACTTTTCGATTAACCTCTGTATGATAATCGTTGTAACGGGAAAGAAAATATTGTAAATTACCACCATAAATGTTCCATTTGCATCATATACAGCTTCAAAAAATTAAGCAAGCAAATTAACAAAGCAATTATGTTCCATATACTAATCCTTTATTTAATAAATTTATGGCATTCACATAATTTATAAAATATTTGAATAAAAAGTGTTAGCTTCTTTTTAAACATAATTAAATATGAAAACAAAATCATGTACAATATACAGATAAAAATGTAAATAAACAGATCAAAATTCTAAAGTTCTTTTATCAATTTTTATCTTGATTTCTGATTCTAAGAGACTGAGGATTTTCTTTTTAAAATTATGTAGTCTATAAATGATTTTAGTTTTGTTTCAGTTTCATTTTGTTTCTTTGACTAAGCATATATCTATGCATAATGCACAGGTATACATTTGTATACATGAATATTATTTATCTATTTATGTAAAATCTTATCTTATTTACCTTTAGAATTTCTGATATTTAATCAATACTTATTATTAATTTCTTTTTCAGAGAAACATTGATAAATTACTTTTGGATGATGGTGACAAAATCAAATCTCCACCATCTAAGAGAAACACTCAGCCAAAATCTGGCTCAACTAGCACTAAAGGTAAACATGCACCTAACACAGTCTACTCTCCTAGTAAAAGAAAACACAAGTAAGTTCATTTATTATTTTTATTATAAAAAATACTAATTTAAAAAAATGTATTTAATCATTCATTCATAATTTATGATTTTAAGTTGTCATTTTAAATATCTATTATGAATAAAAATTCTGTATTTGAATCTGAATTCTGTATTTTCTAATATTATTCTATTACCATAATTCTTGTTGATGCGATTCAAATATTTAGTTTTTGATGATTTTTTTTATTCTTTAATCTTAAATGGTGTTGTGTGGTTTTGTTTATATTTGTGCTCAATTTTTTCAATTTTTTTTTAAATAGTATTTAATACATTTCTTATTTTCCTGATTGCTTTAAATTTTACAATTATCAAAACAAAGAAATTTTAAAATATTTAAAAAGTAATTTATATCATCGTCTTAAATATACAATATTACCAAACAAATTTAGCCAAAATCCATGAAATATAAAAGTAAAAGTCTGAAATGTATTCCATTTATTTAAAAGATTCTTTTAGAAAATTTGCCAAGTATTTATTATGTTGTCAAACAGAAATTAATATTATTCATTATTTTTCTTATGGATTGTGGAAATATATGTATTATATATTTTCATGTCCTACTACAGGACAAAAAGGTAATGTATGAAAAAAAAAATTTACTTTGCAAAAAATTTTGAAGTATTGTGGAATTTCGTAAATGTATTATCGAATCAAAATACAGTCAAATAATGACTATTGTTTTTCATATTTTTATTAAAATGTATGATTTTATAAAAGTAGTGAATCTTGTTTTTCATATTTTTAGTAAAGGTTTTATCTTTTTTAGTTTCTTTTTGTATTTAAGTACTTTAGTTGATAGTTTTTATAAGATTAAACAATTCTTTTAATTAATTTACAAGTGTGTGTACTATACTTATTTTAATTATTAATAAAACACACTTATTTTAAATATATATTGAAATAATATATAATAAAATAAACAATAAGTCCATTTTAGTATGAGAGTAATTGAACGATGATGAAATTTTCTATTAACAGCTGAAATTATAAAGTATCCAAAAAGGTTAAATATCCTACATGTAAAATCAGAAATTGCATAATTATGAATTTTGCTTTTATAAAAGATCTAATTATTGAAATTTAAATAGTAAATTTTAGATTTTCAGTGCTTTAATGTCAAATGGAGATTTAAATTTTAGACCAATAGTCAGTAAAATCTTATCATGTCTCTTAAGAAATTGATAAGAATTCATATCAATAGGATTTTTAGAAGTATACTGTTAATCAATAATTGCATTGAGCAACTTTTAGAAAAATATGGTTTCAGATTTAGATCCTGGTGTGAAAACCAGTAGCATTTGGTTTCATTTTATTTATTTAATATGTATTTAAAAATATTATAAATTATTAAATCATTTCTAATAGATCATTTATTAATGAATAATGTTACAATCATTGTTATTGTTAATTAATGTTCTTTCCTCCCACCAAAAAATTATACCTTCAAAAATTGGTTGGAACATCACTGTCCCTTATTTATTTATACATAAA
The DNA here is from genome assembly GCA_030067965.1 of Latrodectus elegans. Taxonomy (NCBI): domain Eukaryota; kingdom Metazoa; phylum Arthropoda; class Arachnida; order Araneae; family Theridiidae; genus Latrodectus; species Latrodectus elegans. Next base: position 35,464,668 of record CM057819.1, read on the forward strand.
TGCTTTTGTACCAGTTCCTAAAAACAACCCAAGTAAATTTCCATAAAATTAGTAATGATTACTTTTTGCTTTGGATTGAATCTTGCTTCATATATATTTAGAAAGATATTGAAATTATTTTTAAAAAGTATTTTATAAAACTATTTCTTACCTTGTTATTGATTTTATATGGATATTTTTGTTATAGTTATTTATTATTTAACAAATATGTATTAAATTTTCTTTCTTATTGATAATACAAGTCAAAAGATAATTGCTCTTATAATAAAAGTTAATTTTCAAACAAAAAAAAATATTTTTTTCCCTGTGAATAAAAATTTCTTGATAAATCTACAGTTATTTATTACTAATTAAAATTTCTTCTATTTATTAATTAAATGCTATTGTCATTACATATGCATTAAAAATATTTGAAAAAAATAAAGGATTTATAAAAAAATATATGTTGCTCTCAGAAATTGTGAAGGAGAAAAATCAAAGTTGCTGTAAATTTATCAGCTCATATGATATCTTTTTCAGCAATGAAGTTTCTTGAAATAATATTATGCATCTTCCTACACCATCTGCACAAATATTTCTATTTGTGTATCACATAAACAGATAAAATTTCCATTTACCATTACATAGCTACCAATAGATTTAATTAAAAATGTTCACTTTCTAAGAAATATACAGATGTATTAACATACAGATGTAGCACAAAATAATGGGAACATTGGAAAATAAGGCAAAATTTTTAGTAGTATTCCATGTCTTGATACATTCCACATTTCAAAGTAGGAACGAAATAGTCTGCACAAAATGCACCTACAGTTATTTGTTTAAAAAATATACATGCTCAGTGTTCAGAAATAATGTAAATGATGATTAATCAAACTAGATTACTTGCTCTTTTAACTTCTTTGTCCAGTTTTAGTGGTTGTTGTACCACTTCATAGTGTTCTACAGGAACAGTGATAGCTTTGGGATGGCAACTTTGTCGTGAATGTTTACACTATCTTGCAGTTCTCATTAAATAGTTTTGGTGACTAGAGGTTCTGGAAATTGATGTTCTTCTCAGATTATTTGTTGCAGATTTGTTTTACATATTTGGACAACCTTTTTCACATTTTGGACAGTCAACTTTCATATTTTAGACAGACTTTCTTTCTTTATTCTGCTTCAAAAGGGACACTTTTCCTGGTTTCATATAGGCTATCATAACTCTTGAAACAGCAAAACATTCGTAAGGTTGTTTGTTCTGGGCAGACATTCCAGCAATGAGATCTTCAATAATTCTACCATTTTGCATCTAAAGATTGAAGATTGCCATTTTGCACCTAAAATAACACTTTACTCTTACAAAAATTTTCATGTTTAATTTCCATTAATTGTGGTTTTATTATTTATTCTTGAAATGTTAAAACCTAAAAGGAAAAATAAGTGATTCTTTCAACTGAATGCATTCATGTTGCAAAGCAAAAATTTATTAAAAAGCAGAATATTTCATCTAGTTCCAATTATGTTAGCAAGATTTTATATATTTATTTATAAGTTTTAAAATGTATAATTATTGATGTAAAATATTTTAGGTAGTGTTTATATACTGCATTTTATATTAAAACGATCAATTTGCTTAATGCAAATTGAATTTGAAAAAAAATGTTTATTTTTATTAGTGTACACCACTAAACTGTATACCAAAATATCATTTTCAGGAAAAAATGAAGTTAAGATAAATTGTGAAGAAAACGATACAAAGATTTTGAATTTAAAAATGAGTGTTTGATAATATAACAGCATTTAAGTGCCATTTTTTACTGACAACATTTGTTTTAAAAATTAATTTATATAATAATAATAATTAATAATATAATATCTAATTTAAATAGTAATTAATAAAAAATGCTTTTGTAATTCAAAACTGCATTGGAGAGTTAAGTTTTCTGATCATTTATTGTTTTAGAAATAGAAATAATGTATTTTATAAAAATCTAAAGTAGGAAATACGAAGCATAAAAATGAAATTTTATTCAATTCAATAAAAAATTTTATTTAGAAAAAGATTTGAAAATTAAAAGTTTTTAACTATTTTCATGTGTCAATATAAATTGCTATAAAAATGTTAATTTATTTTTCTAAGGATCAGCTTATATTTAGTATTTCCAACCAATTAAAAAATATATAAAAAAGAATCAGTAAAATTTGATTTTAATATCATGTCACCATAAAGTAATTCTATTTTACTATACCATGTAAATAATAAAATTTTATTATATAGAATATTTTCTATTTATAGAGTAATGATATGTTGTATGCTTCTATTTTTTTAAATTATTTTGTTGACAGTTGTAGTTATAGCATTAGAATTAAACTGTAAACTGTCAGAGAGTATCTAGAATATACTTTGATACATATTTTTAAACAACAGTTTATATAATGATTTCATTGTCAAATGAAAAACGTAGTTTCCTATTCTCTAAGCTTTCTACAATTTAATATTATTTGATTATTAAATAATAACATGCACTATCATTGACAATTTCAGTTTGATCAAGAAATACGTTGATTTTAAAGCTTTAATCAATTAAGCTGTTGTTAAGACTCAGGCTTTCATCCCTTTGATGAGTCTATAAAACTGAGTACTAAGCATGCTTGGGAACTAAACATTGGAGGATGCATGTTAAGCTGACCACCTAACCAGGACATATAATTCACATCCCGGGCCCTCGGTCATGAAAACTGATTGATGGTATAAAAGTGTATGACATGAATCCACAATTTTGCCATTTTTGATTTCTAGTTAAAACTAAACATTTTACATAATAAATATATATTTATTTTGTATATTTTTTATATTTTGAGTTAAAAGCAAGTTATTTTATTTAATTAAAAAGTAACAATCTCTTCACTGGGCTCATTAGATGAGTATAACTGCCTCAGTCCTGAAAAAAACCTAAGGATTTTTATTTTCTCTTATTCTGTCAGTCAGTCCCTTGATAGCAAGTGAGGAAGCTTTCCATGAGCAGTTGTAGCTGATTTATTTACTTCTTGCTTCTTGAGAATAATCCCAATCCCCTCATGTTAGAGATATGTGGTTATCCTTTGGGTATATCATGCTTTGTGCGTTCCCCTCAGTATATCAATCGGCTGGTACATTCATGGCTAGATTGATAAGGATCAAGCAAAGGGGCTACATATTCAGTCTTGGCATTAAGGGTGGTTATTGTACCCAGGATTGATTTTCATCATATAGGTGTTGACTGGCAACATGGTGAGCACCGAGTCTGGAAGATCCTAGAGCGGGTGGCTGCCATCCTTTGAAGGGCTCTGTGGTGTCAAGCCTGAATTTTTATAAATATCTTATGGTTTCTCTATTTTTTGTTTTTGAAGTCAATTTATCTACTAGATAGATATATGTTGATAGGTACTTTTAACACATTTCATGTAATGTTGCCTTTCCTAGAACAAAAACATCTCACATCACCTATTGATAACATACAAAATATCAATAAATTATGATCTAAATATCTTCTAGTACAAATTAGTTCATTTACTTTAAACGATTTTTATAAAGCTTTAAATGTCTCATGGTGTTTTTTCCAATGCCAACTTCGTAAATGTTACAGAAGCAGAATTCTTGAAAGAGTTTCAGGATCATGGAGCTTGTACTGTGCATTATATAAACATTCAACTTGATTAAAGACTTATTCCCACCCAACATATTTAAGTTTTTTAGATGCTAGTGTTACCAAAATCTATTGAAGCAGGTTATAAATGTTGACAAAACTGACTGCTGAGTGAAACCAAACCAATGTACAATTTCATTATCAACAGAAAAAATATTTAATCTTAATAGTCATACAGTTTTAATAGCAAATTTATTTAAATACATCAACAAAGTTTCTTAAAAACTTAAAAATAAAATATTAGTACAAAACATTTTTTTAGTGTAGTCATTTTGATAACAGCAGGTTGTTACATTTTGCAATTTCTTCAAAAAAAATTCATTATGCAATAAGTCTACTGGAAAGTTCGCTCCGTTGGTCATGAAGATGTTGTAAAAATCTTGTTTAGAACAAGATCTTTTCCTGACATAATCAGTGTGTGTGATCGCAGAAAGTATAATTCAGCTTAGCAAACTATTTCGCACCATATTCAGAAAATAGATGTGGAAATATTCAAAATAGGTGCCACATAAATTAAGTCAGAAAAATTTTGATGATTGAGTCATCCTATGCCTATCTCTGTTTGTTCGGAACCAAATCAAGCCTTTCTAGAGCCAGATGATAACTGGGGATGAAAAGTGCATATGAAAACATTGTAAGAAAAAGGGAATGTTGTGCGGAAAACCTATCTCTTCTAACTCTAAAACAAATTTGGCTCTGAATAAGAAAATGTTGTGTATATGGTGAGACATTTGAGAACCAATACTTTATGAGCATGAAAAATTTAATGAACAAACAAAGATGAAGAATGACTATACTTAGGTATTGACAACAACTGGATAATTTAAAGGGAGCTGTCCAAGAAAAGAGCCCGGCAATATTCCAAGAAAGGAGTGTGTTGAAAAATTGCAAAACTAGGCTGGGAAATATTGCCCTATGCACCATATTCTCCAGACTTATCACCCTCCAACTATCACTTGTTTTTGTCCTTGCAGAATTTTTTGAAGTTAAAAAAATTCAAGAACGAAGAAGATATTAGACAAGCAGTGGTTAAATTTTTGTGGCCTCTAGAGATAAGACAATTTTAAAAGTTGGATATATAAATATCCATCTCACTCTGCATAGAAATTATAAATAAATATAACAATTATGGTATATTCAATAAAATTTATATAAGGTATGAAAAATTTATTCTTTTACTTTATTTTAAAAATGAGCAGAACTTTCCGGTAGACCTAATATATTGAAACTGGAATGTATTTTTTTAATTTCCAAGTATCAATGTTTTTAAATTTTTCAAGGTCTCACAGAAGCTTTTCCAGAAGATCATCTTCTGCATCTTCAAACACAAGTGTGGACTCTCCATATGCAAGTCCTCAGTTTAAGAATCCACTTGACTCTGACAGTGAAAGACACGAAATGCTCCATGAGTCATCTACCATATCACAATATGGACTTTCATCTCCGTATTTGTCTCTTGCTACTAAACAGTATCTCGAAAGTTATGGTTTAGTACGTCAAAAAGGTTCCTCTCGAAATGATAAGTACGAAGATAAGAGGTGTTCTTCCAAGAAGAAATCTAAGTTGCCATCATCTCGGCGGCAGCTTCGGTGATATTTTATGTAATGTTGAAACATGTTAGTAAATGTACAATAGTTTATTGTGTTATAAACTAACTCTGTGGTCATTCCTGTATTATATTTTGAAAATATTATCAATAAAGTTTTATGGGTTTTTATATAAATTTCCTGTAAATTTTTTTTCATTAAATTTGTCGTGATTATTAAGATTTATTGCAATATTTTTTATCTATACATTTGATAATTAATCAATATTAAAATTTTGCTTACCTTTAAATAGATATCACATCCTATTTTCTCTATTTAATATTTTAAAACAAATTACAGAAATAAATTTAAAAAAATTAAAAAGTAAAAATTTAAATCACGTTCTTGCCGATTTAAACTAACCATAAAGTGAACGGTTTTTTTTTTTTTTTTTTTCTTCTTTTGTTATATTTTTAACATATTCAATTTTGGAAATAATATCATTAAAAATTGGAGAATAAAATTATAAACCCAATAGGTAATTTTTATGATTTTGAAAACTTATACAAGCGGAAGAAATTATAATTAAAAAATACTTCTTTATTACTATAAAAATCATGAATAGATTTTTACAGTAATAAAGAAGTATTTTTCTCATTGTCAACGACACCCAGACATTCGATGAAGAACTTCGCCTAGTTTGCTGTCTCTCGAAGGCAAGCAGCTATTTTGTCGACAGTTCGGATTTACGACGCCGTCTCAATATGATGTGAAGTAAATGAAACGTTATCTGATCTCATGGATATTTCATTACAATTCTTATTGGCTTAAAGTGACGTAATGATGATCACAATTGGAACGAAAGAAACAACCACTTTATGGTTAAAAATAATTATTTCTGAAGTTAAGTATATTAGCAGACATTTTTTTTTAAATCCTAATAGATTTGTATATTCATAATCATTTTTTATTGGACAAATAAGTTAATAATGCCTTAATGTAATTAAAACTGTTAAAATATATTTTAAGTACTAGCAAGAAAGAACTTTCACATTATCTCCTGTTTTTTTTTTTAATGAGTGGGAAATCTAGGTTATGAAGGAAACATACATTGATTGAATCGAATAATGGTCAATGTAAAAAAATCCTTTGATAGCCACATGACAGATTTTCAAGTAATACGCAAGCTACTATCACACTTTTATGCATAGAATCGAAAAAAATAAATCTTGTGGATGAGTTCTAGAAAGATAGTTACTGAGTTCATAGGAATGATTCTCTTGGGAGTGTTGTCTCAACTGGAATCAAGAAAGGTGATACGTGCTACTCGGAAGTAAGAGCCTCTATTTCTTGTCTTGGAAAAAGCGTTGTTTATTATATAGCATGTCAGGCCAAACTTTATTGAAAAAATCTGAGCAATCAGCTGCTTCTCAGATCAATATTTCTTTCTTTAAGGTGTTATGCACGAAACGCAGAATTATTTCCTGTTTGTCAACGACAATTTTACGGAAGTAAACTTCCGGGAGATGCTTGCTTTCACTACTCAATTGTCCAGTGTTACAGGCGTTTTCACACCAGCTATCGACCTTTGGGAGCGGTTGGCGGGAACGCCAACAGGTAACTGACTAGAACTCTGCCCCTTTTGGGTAACATGAACCAGTGGTATGCTAAGGATTAGAAATCGCGTCAAATGAAAAGTCATCGTTCGGGCTTAGTGATGTGATAAGAAACTTTAAATAAACGTAGGAAGTGGTGTACACACGTTAGGCTGATCGAGAGATTCGTCTGGTTTGTTCCAGTCTCGAACGTACCGTCTTTTGGAGGAGAGGCCAAAACATTGGCCATGCAGAGCAAATGATAGATCTGAAAACCGACGGCTGCTGGAGCGGTTGTGTTTTATCTGCCCGGCAGGGGGGTCCAGCGATCCTCCTGTGATGGGTCACTTCACGCAGAGGACACTCAACGCGAGTAGTCTGAGGCGTCAAAATGGAAAGGCCGTTTTTCTATGCTATGTAATCCAAGCTTCATGTCATTAAGATTTATTATTCTGATGGTATTGCTGGACCTCAGACGAATCATGTTTCCAATTGGCCTTTAACGTGCTTAAAAGAATATTTGACAAGTCACCCATAAATTTGCTGCATACGGATACATTTCCAGGGTACGTGCGTTGTAGTAGGGATGTCTTTTGTAGTTGTGCTCCCTACACACTTATTATTTTATAACATGCTCTTTTCCACTGCTATGCCTTGGGAGAAGTTGGCAGGAACCCCAACAAGTGACTGGACTACAGCTCTCACTTTTATGGATAACATAAGCCTATGACGAATCGCTACAAAAGGGAAAGAGAACCGTCTTTCTGTGCGGTGTAGTCAGCGCTTCGTGGTATTAGGTATTATTCTGATGGAATCACTGGACTTGAGATGAATGTTATCGGTTTTAGTTGGGGTTTGACTCGCGAAGGATAATGTTTGACACGTGACTTTCATGTATGTTGCAAATCTACTCTACATGAATACGCATATGCCAAGGTAGGTGCATTGTAGAAACGATGTCTTTTGTGATTGTGCTTAATAGTCCCATAGTAATAGGTTCTTTCCCGCAGGAGACCGCATCCTTGTGAGAGGTCAGAAGCGCCAATAGGTGACTACTTAGAGTTCTGCCTGTTTTGGATATCATGAACTAAATGGTATGCTTATGAATAGCAATCACGTCAAAATGGAAAGAGCTATGTTGGAAATCTACTTTATCTGCATACATATTTGTCAGAGTAAGTGCATGGTAGTGAGAATATCTTTTGTGGTTGTAGTCCCATAGTAACAGGCTCTTTCCCGCAGGAGACCGCCTCCTGCAGCAATCAGTGTATAATTCCTCTTTATTAATCTAACTACGCATGTATTTGAGTGCATTTAATAGCTTCAAATGAAAATGTAGAATATTTTTGGAAGGAACGATATTGTTTTGGAATATGACTGTATGAAACTAACATGCAAGGCGCAATACCCTTGTGAATGTATGCTTGGAATATAGAAGAAAAAGCAATATTCAATTCATTTTGACCTGCGTGCGTTGCTGTTGTCTTGCGTCAGCTAAGCTGGCATGGGGTGCGTTGCTCCAATTTTCCAACTGAACCATATTTTGAAGTGGAGTCCGACTTCCTCAGCACACACATGCCATAGGTACCCATTTATTTATAGGGTCGGCAACCATTCACACAAGGAAAGGAAAAAGACAGGAGAGAGAAAGTACATCCATGTCTGAACTGGGATTCGAACCAAGAACCTCCCTATCCGCAGTCAGATACTCTGACCACTAAACAGGATGGGCAGCGACCTGCGTGCGTTATTAACTAAAGAATTACGCTAAAGACAAAAAATGTGAGCTTCAACAAAGAAACCTGATGCTCCTGAAATTTAACTTAAGGATTTAATGAATCTAGATTCAGATGGAATTTGTGGTAAGAATTATTAGATGATTAATAAAAATGATAATGTTAAAGAACTTTCAAACATGAATAAAACGTCTTAGTGCAATAATCATCTGCAATACAAATACATGATTGATTAATAAAATTATACTTTTTGAGAAAAATGACAGTGAAATGCTTTTCTTGATAAAAAGAAAAGTGTTTTAAAATTGCAGTTTAGAAGTAGAAAAAGTGACTATTTATAACTGATTTTTCCTTCATATAAATAAAACAAGAATTGTTTTTTTTTTTTATTACGAAATTTATTTTTTACATTATTTTATGTAATGCCCATTAAATGCTTTTTTCATAGTACTGTAAAGAGAGATTATATGGTAAAATGGTTTTAAGATTTGACTGTTATTTATTTTTTTCTTATTTTACGAATTTCCTATTTTAATAACTATTTTACTGATCCCTATGTGTTCGTAATCTCGAGTGCCCAATGTATCATTTTATTTAATTAAATAAAAAAATTTACAAGGTTAATTATATGGGAATAATAATATTAAAAATTATAATTTTGAAGAAAATTATTTACTTCATATCATTTAACTTTTTAATAAAAATTAATCTTATTTCAAAAATACTGAACAGAATATATTATTTTCGAAGAAACTAATTTTATTTAGATCTTTTATTGCAAAGTTTACAAACAAATGTACTTTAATGGTAAGAATCAAAATCTATAATAAATATTTACCTTTTTGAATGACATTTTTCCAACTTTTTTTTTATGTCAAATTAAAAATAATAAAATAATCTATATATGCATGTATAGAATTTATTTATTAAATCTTTTAGAAATTTTTGTTACCTCAAACTGCTTTGGACTCCATAAGCTGAAAAATTCACTCCAGTATTCCTGTTTCAAATCGAACTTGCTAATATATATAACTGTTAACTGCATCATCTGATAGACTTTTGAATTCAGAGTAAATTTTGGTGCAACTAAACTTATTTTTGTGATTTGACCTATATCAGATTTTATACAGCTCAATTATATAAACATTTCATTTTATGTATATTTTTATTTGCTCAATATTAAAAAAGCGATAATGAACAAATGGTTTCTTGAGATTTCTAATTTTTATGTTTTCAATATATAGTGAAATTAATAGGAATTTTTAATTCCTTTTATTGCTGTAATTTAAGATTTCTTATTTATTAAATTTTATAATTATTGAATATCAAAAAGATACAAAAAATGTTTCTCTTAATTTAAAATTATTTATGTATTTATTTTTTTAGTACAGTTTACTAATTTTAGAAAGACAAAGATGTTGATTATGAGAATTTTCAACAGTTCTGGTTTCATTTTCAAAAGGCATTTGAAATTTTATCAACCATAAATTTTAAAAAAGCAAAAAAATAAATAAATAAATAAAAATAAAAATTAAATAAATAAATAAAATAAAAATAATTTTTTACAATTAAAATAGTTTTTATAAGCATGAATAATCCTACTTTTATACATTAAGTAAATGTGGTATCAGAAGGACCTGATTTAGCCTAATTGAGGCCTAAGGCAAAAGCTTTTGGGGCCCTATTCCGCTTCACAACAACAAACCTTACTTCCGACCAACAGGTTTTTGAAAAATGTGTTGTACTGATTTGCATACCTATTTCCACTTCAAATAAGGGTAAGAACTATTTTGGTTAATGTGTATTTTTTACACTTTTAAAATTTAAAAGGATTGAAAATATCACAATGGAGCTTAAAGTAACTTCAAAAATACTAAATATAAATAAATCTCAATGTCTCCTTATATTTATGCAATTGTTTCCTTTATGCAAAGATCTTATTTTTAATGTTATATTGAACAATACTTCCTATCTTACTTTAAAAGTTAAATATGTTAAATAAGTTAATGTTTATTTTAAACAATTACTTCAGTAGTTTAATTTAATTTAAAAGAAAAAATTCAAAATATATAAAGCTTGTTTTACATTTTTACACAAGTTTCCCAGAGAAACAAACATTCGATTCCTGTAGGATGAAATAAACTGTTTCAATAAATGTTTTATGGAAAAAGTTTTTTTTAATGTTTGGGGGATATCAATATACCATTTATTAATTTTATGAAACATGCATGAATTTATTAACTATTTAAAACTTAATATAGTTGTATTAAACATTTCTTAACATTTTTATATCCCTTATTCATCGGCTGTTTATTTAATATTTCCTTTTTCACATTTTCCATCACTGTTTATAATAAAAAATTTTAAACAAATAAAAAAATATAAAATTTTTTGAAACACAGCAAACAGTTTGTCATTTAAAGTAACAGAATGCTGGATGTCTTTCTAAAATTCTGCATGGTTACAAATTTGAAATGAGTCTCAAAAAAATCATTTGGCATATTGACTAAAACAGGAAGATTTAGCTTACAACATTATGTTAGTTACTTAACATTATTATTATGTTACAACATTTTTCTATATATAGTTACTATGTATTAATAAATAAGATTTTGGTATGTGAAACATCCATCTCTTAATGGGAAAATTGAATAACAATATAATATCACCTACACTCAAATACATAAAAGCATAATGAAATTTTGGAGTTCTAAAACTTTAGCAACTCAATATTTCCGTTAATTTAGAAACTGTTATCAATCTATTAATGACAACTTTATTTTTAAATTATCCTTCATCAAAAAGCCTCAAACGCATATAATTATTCATTTAAATCTAGGAAATGTCATCAACTTTTGATATGGAAAATAAATTTAAAAATGCCTATTAAATGTAGAATATATAGTTAATATCTGGCTACAAGCTCAGTTTAGTGAAAGAAAATTGTGTGAATACTTTCAATATAACAAAAATTTTATGTGTATTCTAGAAAAAGTTGACACAGTCATTCTTTAATCTATTAATTTTTATAATGTGAACAATCTTTAATAATTTTTTTCAAATTATTATAAAGCCTATCTTCTAATTACTTAATAATATTTCTATGAATACAATACTTATGCTTTTCAAACAGTATCCAAATTTGATTCAACTAAAATCTAGAGAAAAGAAATAGACTATATATAACTGCTACAGTAACACAATAATAATAATTATGAATGTCATAGTCAAAAAAAATTTAACAACATTTCATGATGATTGATTCTAAATAGGTATATTTTCTCATAAAAAAAACTTTTCTAGTAAAATATTTTTATTAAAAATCTTAATTCAAAAACAAATTATAAAATCTAATAGATAACTTACAATTGAAAAAATGTATTCACAATATATTTTGATAAAAATATATTAAAAGATCCTCCAATTAAAATTAAATAACAATTTAGTCATGTTAAAAAAGCGATTGTGTTGAATCATCAGTGCTATCTTGTTGAAATGGAGAATAAATTTCTTCATTAAGTAGTCTTTTTTCTTTTATGCACTCAATTGCCCAATTTTCTGTAACAACATGAACTTTGTTATGCTTCCATGAAGAATTATTGAAAGTACTTTTGCCACTGTAAGATAATAAAATTCAGTGAGATGAATATTTATTATACACAGTCAAACTTATTAAGAATAAAACGATAAATTACAAGTGTTATCATTTCAATATCATTGGAATTCCCATATTTCATCATTGAAAACACATCAAAATACAGATAACTACAGAAATAATAAAACATATTTAATATTCATGAAAACCCAAAGAGAAATGTCTACATTATTCCAAAATATGTATTCAATTTTAATAAAAAAAAATCAAACCATTCATGACAACCAAAACTTCTTTAATTTGTAAACTTGTAGTTTTTATGCACTGTTAAAATGTATTGTGCGAAAATTCGCACGCAATTTATCGTCAGATTGTCATTTCAATAGTTTCATTGTATTTCTTAATTTCCTACATAATTTAGTACATATACTTTCAATATGGTAACTTAATTTATTGAGGTCAATGACATGAACATAAGAAATATATTCATAAGGTAACATTAAAATATTCTTCAATATGACAGTAATGAAAACACATGTTTTTTCACTATATATGCTTTCCATATGTTAATAGACTGATTTATAAATAAGCATAACTTTCAAAAACATCAAGCACTTTCACCAAAAAATGTGAAAAAACATGGGGGCTACATCTATTTTTATTTGCCTGGAAGGTAGGGTTGATCCTTTAACACTCCACTTTAAAGACAACATTTATAATCATTAAATAATGATTCCAATATTAACGTTTTTAACTTTTATTTTAAAAAATAGGTAATTTTTGCAATTTGGAGAAAGACATTCTGAAATTGTCTAGCTCCAAATTTGTACTAAAAATTGTTTGAATGAAGTAAACTTCATTCTCTATTTACTATATTAAATTATGCTTATAGGCCAAAGTTAACACAGAGTTTTATTCAGAATAAAAGAAAAATATAAAAGTAAAACAAAAACAGTAATTTCCTAGTGTGAAAATTGATTTATTACCATGTTATAAATAATAAAAATTTAACACTTATGCTTCCTCACAACAATATCCTATCATGGTGTTTCATAATTATCTTCACACATTCATTTATAAAAATTAACTTAAGCTCAAAACTTTTGAACAAATATTGATGGTAAATGGCAATTATTAAATTAATGTTCAACTTCAATGAGGAATTCATCTTTAACATCATTAAGACAGTTCTAAATGCACAAACACAATCAGTGCTACTTATAAATTAAAAACACTCACCCACAAGGAACAATAATATGGGTCGTTTTGTCACTTAAATCTGAACATATATTTCCACCATACAATTTGAGTCGCAGTTCAAGTAGCTTTGAATCATCCATTAAAATTTCCTTACAAGTTTCATTGGAATTAATTAAAATCCTGAAATAAAACAATTTAAAAGCTTATAAAATTTTTAAAAAAATAAAAATTTAATTAACTATTATTATTAATTAATTGTAACTAATTATAAATTATTTTAATTTTTAAAATATTTACACTTAGAAATTATACAAATGAAATATCAACTCACCAACATTCTCTAAACAAACCATATGGAGATAAATTTGAAAAGCAAGTTTTTTCTATTTCTGCAATTTCACTGTTGGTGATCTCTTCCAATTTCCAATCCTTTAATTTAAGTTGATAATTTTAGTTGAAATTAAATTAATTAATGAAAGTTAAGATCTATTTTTAATTCAATAATATATAATTAAATATAAGATTCTGAAGAGATCTTCTTTAAGATGAAATATTTTTTTAATAGTATAATATGAATATAAATATTTTTTGTGTACCATATTACATGCATAAACATGATATATTAATAATAAGTAAAAGAACTAATTTAAGATCCGCATTACGGAAAAAAAAAAACTTTATCAACATTGCTTAAGAGATTGGTTTATAATTTTATCATATTTTATATATCCGATTCGATTTTTAGTCAAAAAGTTATTCCATTTAAAATGTTAATGCATTACATAAAATAATGTGACTAAATTTATGTATTTAATTTCTAATTTTTATTAACTAGATATTATTAACACATTACATAAATGTAGTTAACCTCTTAATAAACCAATAAATTTATAAAAACACAGAGGAAGGAAATTTTTTAATGAAAATAAATATAATGGCAATAAAAAGTAAATATTTTTCAATTTTATTTGTTTTTTTAAAGGATTTTTTTAAAAATTACTATCCTTAAAAATTTGATTATAATTAAATCAAAACTATCTAAATTCTATGTAATACTACTTTAATTGGTTTCAAATTAATGATTTTTTTATATTACTGTTGATGATCTAAAATTTCCTGAAAATCAAATTTTAATTTATTAATGATGCAAGTATAATATTAAGTACATATAAACTTCATAATTAAATTTCATTAATTGTAGGGTGTCTGATAAGAATAAAAACTTCAATGAAATGAAAATCAGTAGATGCTGAAGATTAACACAGCTGTTTATGTTTATTGAACAAAACGGGTAAATCAAAAGTTCTAATGATTAAAAAACCAAAAATATTTTTATTATAAATTTATTTTACATCTAGTAATAAACATATTTTACATTTTTTATTGTTAGTACCATAATAAATGAATGATCACACTTGTTGGTTGGTTGGGTTTTGTGACACAAGGTCCAGAATAGGACAAACTCCAACCAAACTTAAATTTTAAAAGGAACAAATTTTCATTATTAATTTTTTGACTATAGGAACATTAAAATCTTAATAAAATAAAAAATATATTTAATTCAAATTAATATATTAACCACATGAAAAATAGAAATTTACACATTAAAAAATATAAATTATGAAATTTATTGGGTAAAAATAATTCTGTGAAGTGGCTACTCCAATAAATCAGATAAAGTTAAAATACCACTGTTAAAAAAATAAACGTTGATAGTTAACATCTTGAAATTAAAACATGATGAACTGTGTAAGGTTCACCACATTTTTCACAGCATGGATTTAATTCATTTAGAAACAAATTTCAATAAGTGAAATGTCCCTGGAAAAAGGTGAGTTAAACAAACACTGTACTTCATGGCAGTAAAAATAACAATGGTATGACGTTTGGAAAATTTGCATACAATTTGTGTGTGCTCCATAGTTCTTAGTACAGAAAACAAATTTTAACCCCTTTTCTTACACCTATAAGTGACACAGATGACTATGTGACCTGGAATCCAACAGAAAAGTATATCGTATCTCTTGCAGGCAGGATAATTTAATGCTTGGAAAATCTTGGACACAACAGAATGACAGTAAGTATTTGAATTTCTCAATGCTCCTAAAACCCTCAAATTGTCAATATACAAGTAAAATTTGTTTGAATTTATAGCATTCAAAAGCTAAAGCACCTGGTGTAACATTGTGATTTCAGCAATAAAGATGTAGCAAAAAGAATTGAAGCTGTGAATATAAGTATTTTTCTGAATAAAAATAACACATCCAGCATGCCTTGCAGTTTTCAATCCATTAATGACTACTGGCATGCAAAAGAACAATACTGACAACAATGTGATAAGAAAAGCTGTTGATAAATACTTAGAGTTGTGACTGATCTTATAATTCAGCAAATTGTTATCTGTGAATCACACGAAGGCAAATATGAAAGTATTTCCATTACACAAGTCAGATAAAAACATGAATTTTGTTTCAAGTGAGAAACTGTAAAACTGAGAATCACGTAAGTTCCTCAGTGCAGGAGTAAGAGCCAAGGAATGAAATGGATGGTGAAAATTTGACATGATCTTGTTTTAGTGATAGACAGTTGCATATGTCTGAGGTCTAAAGGCAATTGTCGACAAATCATACATAGAATTTCAACATGTAATGTGCGAAATGCGCCAGAACATATCCTCAAAGCACAATGGCGCAGAGTAATTTGCATGAAGCGAAAACCTAGCAGATCCCTTACAATACACCTGCAGTTGATTCAAGATAAAATAATTGAATGATAGAATCAAAGGCGTGACATGCAAACAGCATCCGAAGATGTGCTTGAAAGCACCTTGAAGATATTAAGTGATAGCTCATATTCCTTTCACAGATATAAAATGTGTGGTTGAAAGGTTAATTTTTAGACAAATACAACTCTGAGGAATTCGACCTCATTGACCACAGATATCGATGCATTGTTCAGACAGACAACAGAAACATTATGAAGGCTAGTCTTCAAGCAGAAATGAATACAGTTACTCTTGTAAGAAGATGATAAATAATTATATTTATTCCCCCTTACCTGGTTTTATACCAGATGTTTGAAATTGTTTCTCAATTAAATGTATGTTTAACTTTTGACAATTTATTTTCAGATCATCCACATACATAGTACCATGAACAGAACATGAAAGTTGATGAAGTTAAAAACTGTTACACTAAAAATAACTGCCTTGAAGTACAAACTCAGACTGGATAAAAGTATTGGCTGTATAATTTCCAATACATAATTTAAAATTTTAAGAGCATAAAATGCTTTAGAGGAATAGCGGAAGATTAACACAAAAGCCCAAATCTGTATTGAATAAAAAAATTTCATAACGCCATGTAAACTCACATGCTTTCTCAATGCCAAAGCAAATGGAAATCAGATGGTTTCTCAGCACAAAAGAATTGTAGATTTGGTTTAAAAATATGTTATATTATCAAAAGTGAATCTTCCTTTACAGAAACCACTCTGATTAATGTGAATATATATATTTTCTAAGATATTTAAGACGAGCAATGACAACACATTCAAGAGTCTTATAAAAACTTGTCACAGTTATTAGTCCCTAATTGAGATAATTTATAGTACTTTTACCATGTTTCAGTATTGGAATCACTATAGCGTTGTCTTAAAGTGTTTTGTTTTAAAGTGTTTTTAATCCAAATCCTGTTAAACAAGCAGAGTATGTTCAATAAAACTATAGACTTAAATGTCGAAACATGAAATAGCTGATTCTGTCAAGACCTGAACTGGTACTATTGGCCTGCTGCAAAGCTTTCTTCAGTTCCAAAATCAGAATTTCACAGTTAAAAGGCATAGTTTGTCTATGGTTGAAACAAATTGGTGTTTGCTCAGCACAACTCTCATCTTAAGAGCAAAGGACAATAAGAGTGAAAACTTAAGACACTAGCAAGTTTCACAAAGTTAAGTTAATGATGTTTTGAAGAGAAGAGTATACAACAGGTCTGATTTTCAAAATAGGAATGGAAAATTCCTAATAATTTCAGTTGGTTGCTTTTGCTTTTCAAGATTCCAAGATTTACCAAGATTCATTCTGAATCAATGACACATTCTTCAAGCTACTACTCTTACCATATCAAAGACAAAAAAAAAAAAAAAAAAAAAAAAAATCATAGTGAGGTATACTCCACAAATTTCCCGTTTCCTGTAAATATTTTGACATTCATCATTCCACCACAGTTTGCAATGTCTGAAAGAACCCTTAGGAATTGCAGCATCAATTGGACACGATTGTTTCAGTGAATTTATAAACCACCACAATGATATTTTGAAACATGACCATTGCATCATCGATTGCTAATTGAGTAAATAACGCCCAGTCTGTCCAACTGTACATAGATTGGGAAACTGATCTATTATTTTAATATTCCATCAAATTCCTCTTAGAGAATAACGTCATGTGATGACAGATAAATTAGACTATAATCAAGCATGAAGTGTGAATTCACACAGCTACAGCATGTAGAGAAGTATTAGGTGGATGAATAATGCTGTGAAAATTATTGCCTATAAATATACAAACATCTCCAGACAATCCACCACATTCTTTTCTAAAGCAATAAAAGACAAGCATAGAAATGTTATTAATAGACCTCTGTTTCCTGAAGAGCAAACATAAGTTAATATTGCAGACTCGATATCATTAAGCATGCAAACCATGGTAATTCCAAGAAACAAAGAAAGTTATTAAATTGAAAAGTTCCTTTCCCAGAATAGGAAGGCATCTTTAATTGATAAACCATCTTTGAGGGATGCAAAACATTATCAACCTCCAGGGATAAGGCATTATGGGTAAATAAATAGTACCTATTGAAGCCTCCCTTTGCATATTTCAAAAAATCCCTTTATTTTGCCCAATCCAAAGGAGCTTTTCTCTAACTATAAGATATTTTTGCCTTTTGCTTAGAAATTTGAGGTAATCTTATAAGGATAAGAGAAAATACATATCTTCGAGTAAAAGACAGTCTAGAGACTTTTTTTGCAACATTGGCATGGTTTACTCAAAATTGTGGCGTATGAAAGATAACTTGTTCCTCTGGATCTGAGTAAGAAAATTTAGATACGACTTTTTCATGATTTATTTCTAAAACACCAATTGAATGCAATTTTAAGAATAGGATGTATGGTTACCATGACAATTGAAGCATACTTCCTTCACTAGCCAATTCAAACTACTGTGGTCAACTATTGTGTAATGTGCGCAATTAAAATTGTGACATCTGTGTTTACTAAATAAAGGTAAAACCCTGTTAGGACATTTTAAATTTTCAAATATGAGTTATATAAATAATGTTTTATGTCTTTTTTGAAACAATAAAATTAAATTATGAACATCAACAGAATTTTTATATACATAATGTAAAATATCACAAATCATCTTCACTATATTTAACTTGATGTATACGACTCAAATAAATTTGAAATTTGTTTCTGAAATCATAAAAGTTTACTTAAGTTTCAGAGAATTTGGATAAAACAAGTATCTGAATAAGCGCACATGCTTCCCCAAGGAGAAATTGCTTTTGTTTAGAGGAGATCAAAATATTAAAAAATTCTTTTAGGTTAACTGATGACTATTATCTAAACAACATTTGAACCAAATAAAATCATAAAAATAGTTTTACTCTTTCCAACATTCAATCCAAAGCATTGATAAAAAATTAATATAAGAAGGAATATAGAGCAGCATTTGGAAACTTACTTTTTCAGGTATAGTGGCAAACAGTTTACGTAATGATTCTGGAGTAACATCTTCTGTGTAGCTATCACCATATTTATCATAGTGCTCACTGAGCAGTTCTCTAGTTTCTTCTTTAGCATGGAATAGATCTTCAGGTGTCCTTGAGATAAGAAAAGACCACTAATTTCACCATTAATAGTTAATTAATTAATTATATATCAAAATTTAAATTTTTGATACTTATGAAAAATTAACCAAGACATAAAACTGCAAAACTTTATAGTGGAATATATTTTATTTGCTTTTTAACAAATGTACATAGTATAAAGCATGTAGGTGGTAAAAATACTGAAAACATCTCTGGGGTACATGTAAAATAAAGTTTTATTTAAATCATATATTTAATACTTAAGTAAAAATACAAATAAACAAAAAGGGAAACAAAATGATTTCCCCTTCAGTTATTAAATATGTTTATTTGTAAATATAAAAATTACATACCATGGTAAAATGTTCTTTTTCTCAAAACAATTATCAATCCAATTTTCTTTAACAATATCATACATATTTGTGTTGATAAGATTTTTTACCTTGATAGTTATTTTATCACACACAACACAGAATGTGTTGCTTCCTAGGAAAAGAAGATTCATTGAATGCATTTTTCAGAGGAAAAATGGATTATGAATGGGAAAAAAATGCAGTAATAAAGAAAGTAAAAATAAATAAGCAAAGATAAAATAAAATTTAATCATTTAAATAAGATAATTGGAGTTGTTATATTAGTTTTATCTATTATTAGGTAATAAAAAATGTTCATAATGAAATAGATCCTAAATAACACTAAATATTTTCAAATCTTTTATGAAATAAGTAAATAAGATAAACTGATTTAATATGAAGATCATAATGAGTAAAATAATTTAAAAAGTTAAAAATTTTTTTCAAAAGAAAATCAAACAAAATTTGGAATTAAATTGAAAAATATTGACAAAATAATTACTTAAAGTTTAAAATTTTAAATTAAAAAATTATTGAAAATATTTATTTTTACTTACAAACACAATAATTTAAGAACTTCCAGAAATTACTTCTAAATTTAGATTACTAATATATTTGGTAAACTTCATTTGTAAGAAATTAATATTACAATCACAGATAAACTGTTTATTTACATAAAATTAAATAACAGCCATCCCTAAGCAAATGAGTAATTAATTTTTTTTAATCTCCAATAATTCAAAGCTGAATGTTCAAAGCACTACATATATATAAGCATAACTTAAATATTAAATACTACAAAAAATATTAAACATACGACAAAAAACTTAAAGATTAAATACATTTGCAAAAAATCTCTAATACAATGATTGATATTATTTCGTCAATACTACATATTTTAAATGATTAATACTATTTAAGTTCATAACATATATATACTCATTTAATAAGTAAGACAAAGCAATAGGTAACAAATATATGTATATATGTATGAATATAATATATAACTGATATCTGCATTTTAGCAATGGCATATATGTACATAAATGCATATGAAGATATATTTATATGTCTCCACTTAATGTGGAAATCAGTTATTCTTCAGATTAATTGGATAATGTGTAGATTAATGTGGATGGACAAAGAGAGTTGAATCTTCAAATTACTCAGATTATTTGCACATTATTAATTAGGTACTCATTAAAGTGAAAGTGAGATTTTTGTTGGAGAAATCGAAATCTTTCTGTGTGCTAAACTGGCATTTGCTTATTTGTTTTTTGATGTCTAAAAAATTAAGCTAAGATAATCAAGTGATAAATTAATGGATAGAACCATTCACCAAACAATTAAAAAATAAAGTAAATAAATAAAATAAAAAGAATAAAATATTTTCAGATATTATTACATTTAAGCTAATTAATGCTATTTTTCAATGTGTAAAAAATCGAGTTAGTATAATGAAATAATCAACAAAGTAACAGAATCAACTTTTCTACAATTAACATTTGAATTTCAATAGTATAAAAGTTTTTATTTTGTGCATTACCTAGCTTTACTCTAGTTTTATGCAACAGACTAGGTCAATTAATACTTAGATTAATATACTAGTGTGCAAATTAAGGATATGTATATATAACAAAGAAACTAGTCTAAAAATAATTAAAAATTTTTGCTAAGAGAGCTTATCATGATTCTGCTTTAAAAATATTAAGGAACTATAATAAACAATAATTAGCTAGATGGTTGGTCAGATACTAATTATAAACAATATGAATAACATGTCAGCAAACATAAATACCAAAGCTCTTCAAACGATAGTGAAATATCACATCAAAATATTCATTCTCTTCAGCAAAACATTAACTGATATTTGAAACTTGAATAAAATTCAATTTGTGTAAAACATAAAATATTTCCAATATTTATAGAATATAATTAAAAAAGATCTTTTTCATTTCTAATGTTAGTTATAATTGCTTGATTAGTTGGTTGGTTTGGTTGGTTTGTCTGTCGCTCAACGGTCATTTTTTGCACACGAGGGCTAATTAGACCGGGACCTACGGTTTAAAGTGGATTCCGAACCACTACAAACATCCATGCCCAAGGTGGGATTCGAACCCACGAACTGTTGAACCGAAGGCAAGAGCGCTAACCATTCCTTGATTAGTTGGTAATTACATAGTGTGATCCAAGGTTTTCCTGGTGAAGTTTATTTCACAATTTTGCTTTAATTTAGATTTTAATAATTTTAAATTAAATTAGAAGTTTTTATTAATTTACATACTAAATTCACAATCAATAAAAACATTTCTCTGTGTATATAAATTAATTACAGCATACCAGGATTTTGCACTAATTTTCCACCACCTTGTGCAATTTTCTTTTCCATAGCTTGCTTTTTATCAATTGAAGAAAATATAACACACATTTCTTTGTCTTTGAATATATCTGAAAGCTAAACAATTTATAAAAATATGGAATTCAATCAGTAAAACAATATTTAAATATTATTAGAAAAACGAATTATCTTATAGGTTAAAAAATATTTGCTTTCACAGCTCATATTTAGATAATAAAAACTATACTAGCATTTAAAATGTTTTTATGTTACATTTGAAAAAATTCTACAAACATTAAAGTAAACTTAAAAATTAATAATATTTATTTAAAATCTAGTATTGAAAAATATTGGACAACAAAAACATATATATTCAAAGTTCAGTTTTAAAGTCCCTATATTATATTTTTATAAGCTACACATGTTTAATCCCTATCAGATAAGAGGACATCATTTAGCAAGACTTATTAAAAAAAAAAAAAAAAAAAAAAACTTATTTAAAAGAAACAAAAAATTAAAATTTCATTTAGGTTAAATTAAAAAGTAGCATACTGCACAATATACATTTTTAATAAGGACCATTGTTTCTATAAACTGACAAATATAATGATTTTATTGTTGAACTGCAAAATTTTTCAGAAATTCTGTTTCATGTGAACTAAAAATTTCCAATATTTCGAATATTATGTGATCAAATATTTCCAATATTTATAGAATATAACTAAAGAAGATCTTTTTCATTTCTAATGTTAGTTATAATTGCTTGATTAGTTGGTAATTACATAGTGTGATCCAAGGTTTTCCTGGTGAAGTTTATTTCACAATTTTGCTTTAATTTAGATTTTAATAATTTTAAATTAAATTAGAAGTTTTTATTAATTTACATACTAAGTTCACAATCAATAAAAACATTTCTCTCTGTATATAAATTAATTACAGCATACCAGGGTTTTGCACTAATTTTCCACCACCTTGTGCAATTTTCTTTTCAATTCTTTGAAATTTTTTAATTGGCCAAGTTTGGAAAAAATAGCATTATAAATAGATGTAATCTAAATACAGCATGATTTAAAATGGATATATTTTATTCTCAAGTGTCTTTAAATTTAACTAAATTCTGAAAACAGATTTACACAAAAAGTTATAAAAAATATTATATATTCTTAAACCAAAACAATTACTATTGAATGATTCAAGTTTATACATAAAATAAGAATTTACAAACTTTAATATATTTAAAAAATAAACTATGTAATACCTCATTAAAAATTCTTCACAAAAATATTTTCTACAAATTTAAAATACATAATATGCATAATTTTTCCTTTCTAATATTAAATACTAACTAATTTAAAGATTATAATTACCTAGCATGATATGAGATTTTCACTGGGAAATTTATTTTATTTTTGATTAAAGCTTGTTATTAGTATATTCAATTTTTATGATAAGTGACTACAATACATTTTTTATATAAAAAAAGGTTTTTATATAAATATAAATAGTAAGGGCCAACCTTTACAATAATCCAATTTTTGAATAACAATAGATGCCAAATAAATTAAACTATTTAATAAAAAATAATTATTTATAGATGATATCAAATACATAATTTTTCTTTCTTAAATATCAGAGTTAAAAATTGTAAATAGTACAAAATATCTGTTTTCAGTAACACCAATGTTGCAATAATAAGTACAATGTATGAAGAAAATTCCACAATCCAGAATAAAATATGAAACTTTACAAAGCATAAATAAATATACTTTATTACATTATTTTACAATTTTAATAATGTAATATGATATCTTTATTATATATTATTTAAAAATAATTAATAATATTTTTACTATATATAATTAATAATTATAATAAATTAGAGCTTCTTAGGCTTTCTGTTTGCAAAAGATACTAGGAAATGAATAAATTTAAGCTGTATCACAAGATTATTCTCTAAAAATACCTTTGTTTAAAAGTCTATGAAAATTGGGATACTCAATATACAAAAATTGTAAAACATTGAATTGGAAAACTTGTGTTTTATCATATGATTTATAATATTTATAAGATTATCTTGATGTTAATTTTATGGTACTTGTTCTGAAAAAAACACCAAATTAAAAAAATTTATGCAATTATTCTAGTAATATTCTAATTTTAATAACCTTATATACAAAGATATAATCAATTAAACAGTATAATTATAAAAGCATTATAGAAATAGGTGATTTGAAAAATAATACTTTTTGCAATGTTTAATGTTTTCTAAGTCACATTAAAATCCTCTTCACAAGAAAACAAACAAATAACTATTAAAATATACACAGAATATAAGTAAAAATAGTTATTAAAGTAATGCAACACTTAATACAGTCTTATAAAATACTTACTTAATACTGACTTATAAAATAAGTAAAAATAACATTTCATAACATTATTACACATTATTTACAAATATTAATAATATTAGAGATCCTAACAATTCATATTATGATTCATTTAAAAAAAACAGAAATAATATGTGTTATAATTATATACGATATGAAATGCTATTAGTTATTGACATCTTTTTAGAAAATCACATAATATACACTCATAAGAAATTTGGGCACAGAAAGCAGAATTCATGTGAATATTTTATTAAAATGTGTAATCAGGTTATTTAAATTAAAAAACATCCAACCAAAAAATAAGCTTAAAAAAAAAATTATAAATATGAATCAGAAAATACTTGATATATTTGATATTGTCAAGTACTGTTAATTGGTAACCTAGCATGCTTTTTTAATGCAGAGTATCCTCAAAAATTTTTTAGAAAATGGAAAAAAATTAGATAAATGTTTATAAAATTTACCTTTTCAACATTACTAATATCAGTAGGTCGAAAATGTGGTGCAACACTAACAATGTGTTCTTTCGGTAATCTCTGTTTCTTTGGGGATGGCTCTTCTTCTTCATCTGTAACAGTACTTCGTTTTGTTGCTAATCGTCCTTGAGCCAACTTTAATTATAATTGTTCAAGGTTATAAAATGTTTAATTCAATTTCATTAAAATAGATATTATGTAGTGCTCAATGACTAAAACATATAAGTTTAACATTACATTTCGAAGATCTTCTAATTCCGTCATTGTCATGCAGTCGCGCCAAGATTTATCATATCGAATTTTTTCTACTCTTGGGAATCGGAGAGTGCAGTTGGTAGCAAAACTTTTGCTTCGCACTATTTCTGTAGCTTTCACCTACAAATATGTAGAAAAATCAGTCAGTGGTAATAATAACAAACAGCTTCTTTGCTAGTAAAGTAAGTTTGTTTGTAATACAAATTGACAAGTGTTTTATGTCATCTTACCAAATTATAAAGATAATAATTTTAATTGAATTTTGATTTAATTCAAATTTATTCATTATTATTCATTTATTGAAATTAATTTTATTTCTATTCTGACATGAGCTTTAATTCGTGAACAAATATAACTTGAATAAAATTGCAATTATTTTAATGATTTTCTGTTTACATAGTGAAATCAGTTTAATAAGAAAATGCTCATATTTAAATGATTAAAAATTATATAGAACATCTGCAAAATAAAATGAATAGAAAATCCAAAAAGTATTTCCTAAATTAATTAAAGAAAAAAATTTAATGGAATATAAATATTATAATCAATACATAAAATGGCAAAAATATAAAATATACTAATTTATTTAATTAGTAATCAAGGTATAAATCATTAACTGCTGATATATTTTATCTGCTAAAAATAGAAGATGGCATTTCAGATTTTTCAGTGATTAGCAATTAAATATTAAAACTTATTTTAAGTGAATTTAAAGTAATTTTAAAAAAAATTTAAAAATAACAATTTTAGGAAATAAATTTTAAAAAATTTCCTTATTTTTAAAGGGTTTGTAACATGATTTTATAATGAATGTTTTGAATAAATTACTATTCTTTTTATATTCAGATATTTGCTGTTTTATGGAGAAGACAACTAATAATAAATATTATAATTAAGGAAATTGAGTAATCTTAAAGCAAGTTTTTCGGCTGGAAAGTTAACAGAGAAATATTAATGGATGAAAACATAAAACTGAAGTCAACAGATATTTTTATACAATGTATCTATGGGTTGTAAAGCGACTAAGAGATTGCAAAGTACAATTCTTAAAATAAAAATACTTGAACTATTTGTGATTTAGATGGTTCAATCCAAAGATCAGGTTGTTCTTTTCTGCCTCCACCAATAATCAAGTTATTGGGAGTCTTTCTAGGATTGTATTCTTGCCAATATTGTTCTAATTTTGCAGTTAGCTCATATAGTTCTTTATGGGAATAACCAGATCCAACTTTTGAAAATGAGTAATAACATTTTGGTTCTCCACCTGAAAATATAAAGTATACCATTAAATATAAATTATATTTGCTTATATAAAAGTATTGAAAAACACTACATGTTAAACCACATAATGAATTTAGGAAATATTGTTTAATGGATTGCTGAAATAACATTTAAAAAAACATGTTGTCCCTACAACGATCCTAAATAAATGCTATCTGTATAACTGCTTGTAAACAATTAGTATAGGATCATCAACACATAGTAATTTAATTCAAATGTTTAAGCATTTAAAAAGTTCTTTTAAGTTTAGAATAATGGATTTTCCAAAAACATGAAAATTAGTACAAAAGAAACAAAAAAATATTACATGATTGATGGTTTTCTTTCAAGGAAAACAATTTACAACTGTATTTGCAAGACCAAATTAAATTAATTTAAACATTTATTAAGGTCTAGCACTTTAAATTTGTTTACTAATGGAAAAGCACAAACATTTCAAATAATTAGTTTGGTGTACTTTTTATCACAAATATACAATTTAGTTCTTGCCCGGATTTCCCAAATAAGCAGTTGCATTTTAGTTATTAATGAATTAATAATTGTAAAATCATAAAATAAGAAATAATCCAAAGACTTAAAAGTGCGCTGTAGTCTGTAATGAATTATTTTAAACAAAGTACTACACAAAGTATGTTAACGCATTATTTTAAAGTAAATATAAACAAAAATGAAAACAAAACAATTTTCAGAAATCTGTTAATCTTATAATTTAAAAATTAAAATAGAAAAGCTGTATTAAATTAATCAAAGGAATTAAATCATAGGTAAAAAGTAATAATCCTAATCTGAAATCTAACATTTAAAGAAAAATTTTATTTATGCTCATCATAAATTGTAATATGTAATAAAAATACAAAAATTTTTAATTTTTCTTTTCATATCTGTTTTAAAGATTATGAGTGTCTAACAATATTTATCTAGATTTCTAATCAAACCTATTTTTATAGCAGATTGATTTCAATGAAATTCTAATCAAACTAGAATCTGAAAGTTGAATAATATGAAGGTTTGAATAAGATGCCAGTTGTGGTTTAAAACTTATGGATTAAGTCTTGATGAGAAATATAATATCAAATGGACAATAGTGAAGAATAAAACAATAGATAAAATATTTCAAAGGAAACAATATTTTTCAGAAAAAAAAATTGTAAAAATTTTTCCAAACTAATTTTGATTAAAGACCTTATATCATTTGATTCTAAAAGTTTTCTCCAAAACAAACAATTAAGTTACATGGTATAATATAAATGTAAGCCTTCACAATTTAATAAGTTTAATCATATTTACATGTTAGAAAATATCTCTGCAACTTGAGACAAAAAATAAAAAATGGATAACATTGAGTATGAAATAGAAGCAAACTTAAAGATTATACCAATGATATATTATAATATATAAATAAGTAAAATAAAAACGATATATATAGGTAAAATAAAAACAACTAATTTATTCAGTTAATTTTTTAAACTGATGTATTAATCTTGAAGAATATATAAATTTAATTTTTATTTGCCAAAATTTCTGAAGATCAAACCAGTAAACAGATGACTAAAAATCCATAATTACGAGAATACATTTTAAAAAGAAGTTATATGTAGCACTCTTTCAAAAGTAATTACTGAAGTAATATTGAATAACAAGAGAGACAGTATCTTGCAATGGTTGAGGAAGTAAGTAGCATAAATTTATAGATCACTAAACTGATAAATAAGTAATTTAGGAAAGTACTCTTGTTCATAAATGGAAGGCGTAACTTAATTTGGTTGTCAGTAACTCTTAGCACAGAATAGCTAATTCTGTTAGGACTTAGTTTTAAACAGATACCAAACTAAAACATTCACTCCTGAGATGGACATTGAAACCTTAAATTAATGAACTGAAGTCAGATATTAAGTTGTTTCCCTGCTCTCAAATTTTTAAGGAAAAAAATTGTCACTCTTATATGCATAAATATCTTTCCAATCCATCTATATAACCGAGAACACTGTAATCTTATGTATTATATCATCGTATAATCAATTATATTGCATAGTAATTCCTTATGAAAAAATATTTCAAACTTCAATTTTTTGCACAATGACAAAAATTATAAAATGACATTGATTGCTAAAATTTTAAAACAATATATTTAATAAAACAGAGATGATCTATTACTATTTCCAAAACTTTCATTTTAATATATTAATCAGAAATATGTTTAAATATTATATCACTATCTTTCAATAAGTTCCTATTACTTTTATGTCTTCTTAAATGTGTCTAAACAATAATTTTACAACTGAAAATAATTTTTATATCTATTTTAATTACCATAAATGTATTAAAAACTAGTTTTAATTGAAATCCAATGTGAAGAATTTGTTGTTTAAAAAATAACACCTTAAAGAATGTTAGCACGAAAATACAAGAAAATTTAAATTTTAAACTAAAACTACTTTGCCTTACCAACTTGTTCATCAGAAGCAACAGCCAACAAAAATTGAGCCACGATATTTGATCTTTTTCCTTCACCATAATATCCTCCAATGATGAGAAGATCCAACTCATTCATTAGATTCTCTATGTACTCAGGTTTCACTTTTAACCATCCTCCTCCTTTCCGAATATTTGGTTTATATACTGAGTCTGGATTTTTCACCACAATTCCCTCTAGTCTGTTATCAATGGCTTTGTTTAGTTCTTCATTCACTTCAGAGCTGAAATAAAAATCCATCACTTTTTTAATGAAAATTCATAAATTGTATCTTAAAACTATTTATTGTAAAAAAAATAATATCACATTTCTAGAATTGTGAAAATTAATATTGAGACAGTTTTCATAACTATCTGAATATTAGATATTCAGAAATTTAAACATATTTTTCTAACTGTGAAAAATTATGAAATAAAATCATGTGATTTTGTAAGTGATAAAATTAATAAAATAAATTTCTTAAAATATTATGCGACAATAATCCCATCTATCATTTTTCAATGTTGTTTCACCATTCAGTTTAAAGTATACATCATCTGAAAATTACATAAAAATGTTCTTTAAAGGAAACTTTACTTTCATTTTTTTTTGGTTTTATAAAATTTCCTTTAACTAAAAATATGTATACCCTGTACAAATGATTCATTCTTATCCTATGGTAACACAAAATAGTAATTGAATAATTAGTAAATATAATATTAATTTTAAAAAAAAACATGTTATAATAATAAAAAAATTCTTTAAAATATTGTTTTTTTTCTTGTTTTTCCTTAATTGGTTATTTTAATTTACATTCATGTATTTTTTATGAACCCAATATTTAGTTTACTAATCATATTTTGCAATTTTTATTTCAAAACATGAATAATAATAATAATAAAGCATTAAGAATATATAATTTCTCATTTCATTTTTATAAATTATGATTTTAATTTGATTTTACATTTAGAAAAATAAATATAAATTTAAACTTATTTTAAATTTTATTTATTTTCTCAGACAGGTCAGGTATTTCTTCATAAAGATGAGAAACTTTATATGTATATAAAAATAAGGTGTATATATAAAAATGAATAAGTCAAAATTCTATTAAAAGTGAAATTAAATATAATCTTGAAATATATTTATTGTTTAATATTTCTATTATATTTATATTAAATTTATTATTTACTAATATGATAAATAAAATATCTGGCTAGATAAATATAGGTATATACAAATTCAGTATTTAATGTACAAAATATAAAAATTAAAGTTAAATATAGAGTAATACTTGTAATATTTTATCCACTACCATTAATTAGAGAGTTATAATAGAAAATTGTTTAGATAAATATTTTCTTATTATTCAGAATAATAAGTTTAAGTAATGTTTTAATTTTTTTAACAAGGTTCAAATTGAAATATTCATGAAAATTATATGTTAAGAATTGAAAGTAGAACATGTAGTAGTAAAAGTAGAACAATCTTTCCATAATTTTAAATAAATCTTTTGAAATTTTCACATTAAATTAACAAGACTATGTAAAAAGACGTGAACTTGAAACAAGATATAAAACTTCATAAATCATCAAAAAACTTTAAAAGCACATTTAAAAAATAAATATAAAGTATGTATTAAAAAATATGACATTAATAAATAAATATTTGATTAAATAAAACTTTAAAAATTTTATTCTAGAAAAAATATTATTCATATAATTTCTTTTAAATTTTCATTTAATGTAATTTATTTAACAAATGAGCCAACTGAGCTAATTTCTAGAAAGAACATAAATACCAATCAATAAAGTTTTGATACATAAAACTAAATACTGAATATAAAAATTGTGTGAAATAAGAAGAGAAAGGTGTTGAGAATTTTACTGAAATACCATATTTTATGAAATGCCATATTTATATAATTTTTTTAAATGGTTTTTGTTATAATTTTAGCAATCTGTAATATTTAAATGATTCACGCAAAATGAAAAAAATCTAAATTGAGCATCCATTTAAGATTTATAATGCATATGAATAATGGGTTATATTGCATTACATATATGGTTATTCACTTTGGCTAACCTAAAGTCACAAAGTACATTGCAACATGATGCACTTCAGGATCAAAGTCACATAATGAATTTGAACCATTACTTCTTCTGCTAAAATCCTACATTATGTAAATTAATGGGCAGTAAACTAAGAGTAGTTCAATGCACATAGATTTGATGGGCATGGGGAATTAGAATTTCATGAATACTGCCGATGAACTTGAACCTTACTTTAAAAAAATATATATTGGTGCATTAATAATTTAGAAAAAAAGAATAACCAATATAACCAAATTAATTAACTTCCCCATAATTCAACAATGGTACATTTACATAAAAGCTAGAAACAAAAAATTTCGTCAGAAATTTATTTTGAATAAAATATTGACACAGTGTTCTTTTTATATAAATCATTATTTTTAATTTAAATCTGATTGTTTTAATATGTAAACATTTCTCTTCTATTTTTTGCGCAAAATTTAAATACTTACTTTGTAGTTGCAGTTAACTGTTCAGTGTAACGAATTTTATTTTCAATCTGAGAAAATGTTTCCTTTATGTAAGATACTCTTTCTGTCAGTGGTAAATTGCTCAGTATTTTACCATTTAACATAAGAATGTCATAAACACAAAAACATGGTGCATAGTCTCCATCAGGTTCTAAAGCTTGCACATCTGCATTTTCACCCTTCGAAACTATAATAAAAAATCATATATATGATCGCATAACATTTAAAAACACATTTCGTACCAGAACTAAAATTGTAAATGAATGAATTTGACATAAATTTAACTATGTACAAAAATTGTCCACAATTAAATAGTTCAGAGGGCATGAGAATCAGAAATAATTACATTATTATTAAATATTACAATCAAATCTCACTAGATTAAACTTTAATAGGACAGTTAAAATATGTTATTTTTTTAAATTATGCTGTAAAAAAATTTCAGATTAATTTCAAGAAAAAATTTACTATGATAGAATACCATGACAAATAGATTATCAAAAAACTTAGGATAAGATTGTACTTGAAAATTATGAACCATTTTGCTAATATAATAATTTCTAATATTATAAAGATTTTCTAAAATTTTAAAAATATAATATTAACTTTATAATTTATACACTTACTAATGCAGTTCAATTTGTTGCTATATATAACGATTTCTCCATCTAAAATGCAACTCTTAGTACTGGGGAAAAAACTAGAGTGTATATAAGGAGTTAAGTTTCCTTGTAAAGGAGAGCTTCCATGTATGCTAGTGCAATCAAATCCTCTATAATTAAAATAAAAGATTGGATAGATAATACAATGCATACTTAAATAAATTTGTAATGCAAAATGATAAAAAAAATACATTTTAATTAGAACAAGAAAATAGTCATTAAAATTATAAAAAATATATATATTTATGAACTTATTGATAAATTTACTTATTGAAAATTATTACTTATTGAAAATTACGAATAATGATTAATGTTGAAAAAAAAAATGCTTCCAATAACGCATCCTATATTTGTAAGACAATTTTAAATAACATTGCAAATATTTAAAATTGTCTTACAAATACAAGAGCCAGTGTCTTCAGAATAAACAACAAAGGTTCCATATTACTATAATTTTTTAGCAGGCATCAAAAGAGAATTTCGAAATTAAAGACGAAAAAAAATTTTTCAAACTGAAAATAATCAAGCATAAAATTATGAATAATGATGATCAGATAATTATTGAAGACTTTAATGGCAAAATGAAATGTGAGGAAGGAAAGAGCAAAAATATTTGACAGAAACATGGCAATACTCAAGATTTAGAGGAAGTTCTACAGTTAGCTGGAAAGTACAACAAAAAGTATATAAATATTTGAAATTATCATTACACAAAAGCCAGGCAAGAGAAAGGATAGGTCAAAAATTTTACAGGAAGTCAAGTCTATAACAGCTGTATTGGAAATGAATGAATTGAAATTATAATTAACAGCTGAATCGCATTTAATAACAAGATAATATTTTATTACCAGAGGAACAACATTCAAATATGTATAAAACAAATTAAATGTAAAAATATGTTATATTTTATCACATAAAAATTTTAAATTTTATCATAGATTTGTTAAATAATTTACACTTATAAAAGATAATTTTATGCATGGTAAATAACAAACTTAAAGATTTAATAATAAAAAAGGAATAGAATGTAAGTAAAAATTTAAATTTAGAAAGGAAGTATATGATTTTAAAGAAAATATTTAATAATATGAATGTAACTATTTAACTTCGAGTTCCAACTGTATAAGCATTCTAAGCAAAATATGTATCGCAAAAAGAATTTAATGTCATAAGAAATATTTATTTAACATTGCATAAACTGCAATTTGCTTAAAGAAACAAACTAAATCCTTTCTTTGAAGAACTGAGACCACTTTTGTTAACTTGACAAAATTGATGATTAAGATTATAAGATTTTGGAATTTCTAACAGGAGGCTTTATTTAAAAAAGTTATTTTTTGAACCAAGAAATAAAATTATGAAAATAAATCAATAAAAATAAATACAGTAATATTTATATTTCAAAGAAAGAGATTACTGAAGAAAGTAACAATTACTTATCATCCTATAAACTTAACTTATATTCAATGATTTACCTAATATATCTAAAAGTTAAAACTAATTTTAAAACATTTTTCATTTTTTTCAGTTAGAATAATGAGAAATATTAATCTGTATTCACTTTCTTTCAAAGATGCAAATTTTTTTAGCAATAGCAACATACACTAATATTTTTGGAAACAAGTTCTTTCTATTGTTTTTTAATTAAAAAAAATTGCAAATGCTTTCACATTTGTATATTAGTTTTTAAGAACACTAGCCAATTCAAATATAACATGTATTTATCTAAATTCAATATAATTTTATAGTGAGTTTATGAATAAAATAAATGAAAATAATTAATTTTATTTACAATAAAATATCAGTAAATATGAAAATAATACATTTTATTATTGTAGCTTTAAAATCTGCTTAAATAATAAATTTTTTATAATAAGTTTCAGGTAATATAAAAAATGGAAAAAAATCACATCCCTGACAAAAAATAATTTTCATCATATTCATGAAATGTATATAAATCATTGGATTCTAAAATTACAAAGTATTGCAAATAGTCATATTTAAATCTTTTTCTTTTACCAGTTACTTAAATGATTGACACAGATCTAATTATGTAAAAAAAAACTTATATTCAGTGCAAAATCCCAATCTGTTAGTCTTTGAAATATTCGTAAACATATTATACAATCTTTTCTAGAGACATTTTGTTGACATTAATATGATTTACAATGTTTTAAAATAAAGAATTATCAATATGTGGTTAAAAGTTCAAGATATGATAACAGCATTTAATTCAGTTTGTCCATTTATAAGCAAATAATTTATTTACACCAAATGAAATAATACAGGAATAATGATAATTACTTAAGTTATTTTTTAATAACAGAAAATAACCTGGTGAAAAAACAGTTAAAAATTATATAGAACAATAAAAGCATATGAAAAATGTGTTTAAATTATAAAATATGAGTAAAGGTGTGTGTAATTGTCTGTATATATAGACCTTTAGACATAAATATAAAAGCCAAACTTTTAGTTGGAATAAGCAATTCCAATTTTAACTATGGAATTTCTCCGCTTAAAATGATGCTTATAAATATTAATATTTTGAATTTTTTAGAAAAATAAACGTTTGAAATGGAAGAGCATCAAATCATCATTTTTTCAACATTACCACACTACAGTTGCTTTTGCAAAATATTAAAATTTATTATTTTTTATTTTTTAAAATCAGAAATGCACTGGAATGCTAATGAAATGAATCACAATTTCAATACTTAAAATATTGGTTACTGATGAGTTTTAAATATTATATAACTAGTTTGATTTTAGTTGACCTACAGATAAAATTTCATTTTTGTGATGCAAAGTATTTTGAGATGCTATTATTTAAACTATTTTGTAATCCATACACTATTGCAAATCAAACTGTAGAACTTAATGTTTTAAATGCAAATTGAAATTTGTCAAAAATGATTCTGTTAATTAGTTTCACGCAGATTTTTTTATATTTTGGTATATAGCATGCAAAATCTGTTTAATATAAGTTCTGCTCTTGTTTTATTGCATTAACTTAATGTCTTTTCAGCTCATAACAAGATTTGAACTTAAAATGTATAGTAAAGCCTAAATTTTTTGGGATTAAATTGCAGAGTTTTAATTTTTTTCACATGTAAAGAGAAATTTTAGTTAGAACTGATTCTATTTTTAATTCTTTGGAGTTTAGTTTATTTTGGCATGACAGTTAAAACAATATAATATAATTTTTACTCCTGTTTCTATTACAATAATTTAATGTTTCTGTTTCCACAGTTTAACTAAATTAGAGCTTAAAATATGTTTATAATCATTATAGTTATTTCTTCTTCTATCAATTTTTCTGTACAAATATTTACTTTTAACAATGTAATAAATAGCAAATTTTTCAATATACAGGTTATTATATCTTAGTTCTCATGAATTAAAAAAAAATCTTATTTTTAAACTAATTAGCAACATATTAGTTGACAAATTATTAGGTCTTTAATTTACCATGTAAAAAATAAAAATTTGAACGATACTATAAATATTAAAATACTTTTGTTCAGTTTACAAAAATGCTGTAACATATTATTTAATTCCTATTAATCAGTTTTCATTACTGATCCATAATTTTTCAGAATGTTAGTGTTTTCTTTAATAGTTTGTGTCAGACCAATATTATTTACTATTTATGAATCCAAAATTACCAATGTTGTTAAGAAATAATTTAAGTTCCTTTTTATCAAGGTTTTAATCATTAATAGTTCTCTAATTACTTCATTCTTAATTACAAAAACATATATAAATATTTATTACTTATTGTAAAGTTTTAAAATTTAAATACTGATCAACTTAAATATCTGGTATGTTTCTCACATAAAAATATTAATAAAAAATAAATAAGAAAACTTATATAATAAAAATAATATTTAAAATTGATATAAAACAAGTAAAACATATACAAAATATTAAAAAATAACTTATTTTTGAAATGTATTAAGGATTAAAAAATTAGTGTCATCATATATACATAAATCTAAACATTGAAATACTTGAATAATTTAAATTTTATTTTGTACTTCTCATTTTTCTGTACAATTAAAATAAAATGACTTTATTTTTGTCAAATTTTTGTTTAATTAGAAAACAATTCTACAGCTTGTTTCTTAAAATTTTCAAAATTTGAAAATAGCATAAAATTGGGAAGTAAAAAAAATTTGATAAATAAATTAAATTTACCAGTTTGTTTTGTGACTTTTTTGTCCATAAATATTAGTTTCACTGATACCGAAAATTTAAAGTGAGTTCTGAATAATAATAATCATCATTAATAGCATGAGGTAGTAGCTAGAAAATTTTGGCAAATATGGTATATATAGAAAAACATACACATTAAAACACTTAGGTTTTAATATTACCAACAGTTCTCATGAATTCCATATTTTATTGTAATTGCAGTTTTAAAATTTCATAGAATTGCATTTAATGAAGTAGATAAATGCTAAACAAACTATAATTATTTTTTAATTATAAATTAAATAAAAAAAAATCAAGAATTCAATTAAACCTCTGACAAATTACAACAAATTGCAATTAATATAATTTATAAATTTAAAATTCAATAAAAATGCATTAATATTAAATGTTTAAATTTAGTTTAATAAAAAATTTGTAACTAGAAGGAAAAGTATTCTTAAATGAATATGATTACTACACATGTATTTCTTACCCTCTAGAAAAATACATGTATGTTGTTCCATCTTTATGAAGTTGCAATCTTTCACCATCATATTTAGTCTCAATAATAAAGGGTTTATTTTTCATTAATTGCTCCACCTGTACAGAGAAAATTTTTAGATACAAAGGATGCTCATAAATAATAAAACACTGATGAAATTTAAAAAAATAATTATAATCAATAAAAACATAACAGCAAAGTTTATATTGAAAGCTATTTAGAGTACTCTTAATTGAATATGAATGGATAACTTTCACTAAATAATATTAATCATTGCAAATAAACATTGTTCCAAATTAATTGAAATTTTAAAAACAAACTGTTGAATGAAGTAATTAATTCTTATATAATAAATAATAAAAACTATTTTGAAATGACCTAGTTTATAGAATATATTTGATTTTATTACAATAGAACTATGTAATTTTAATATAAATATATTTATGAGCAAAACAGGTATAATTAAGATAAAACATTTCATTTTCTTCAAAATTTGATTATTTATATATTTAATAAGTTTTTCAAGAACTATAAATATGTTGTTACATGAAAATTACTAAAAATTACATTTCAATAAATAACGATAATTTTTTTTTTAAATGTTAGTTCAATAAACCTGCATACATACATGAAAAAAAGGTTAAAATTTTCTGTTTTTCAGAGAAATGAATAAATTTTAT
The DNA here is from genome assembly GCA_030067965.1 of Latrodectus elegans. Classification (NCBI taxonomy): domain Eukaryota; kingdom Metazoa; phylum Arthropoda; class Arachnida; order Araneae; family Theridiidae; genus Latrodectus; species Latrodectus elegans. The sequence goes on from CM057819.1 coordinate 35,502,010, forward strand.
TGAAATTGAATCTGACTCCAAATTTGAACTTTTCTCTTAACATTAAATTTGAAATTTTTCTTTCACAAACGAAATTTTTGTTTTAAATTATTTCTTTATTTGAATAGTAAGGAATATTAAATATATCTGAGTACATTTTTCTCCATTTAATAGTCAAAAATATTGCAAAAATTAAAAAATTCACTTTATTAACATGTAGCAACACACACACAGTTAACATAAAAACTTTAAGATAATCTTTTTTTTAATCTAACTATCAGGGAAAACACATGTCAGTAATGATGCATTATTATCTTTTAAAGAAAAAAAAAAAAAAAGTATATTGAGTATATTAAAGCAAAAAGAGCAATCTGTTTGCTTTAAAATATAGAAAAAAAGCAATAAGTCTCAATAATTCTTTATCACAAAATGTTAGTAGGAATTAATGTTATGACATTAAAGTATTACATCATAGAGTTATATAAGCTAAAAATAACTTTGAATAAGTGTTAATCTCATATTAACAGAATGTAAAATCAACATATGTCTATTAAGCCATGTTTATATTTAAAGATCTGTTATAAAAATAAATAATAAAAATCTACTTTTATAACTAATGTATCTTTTCTTCTGTATTGAATTCAACATTCAAAGCACATCTGCCAAAAACATTCTTCACCAAACTATAAATCCAAAATAATCTAGCTTAATCAAATATGATCAGGCCATCTAATGAAATAAAAAAAAGGTCCTTTATAGAGCTAAGGTGTAAAACTTTAGTAACAAGAGTATATAAAGTAAATAATCTGAAATAAGGAAAAGGAACCATATTCATATACAAATATGATGTGCCATTTCCTCATTCTTATGGGATTTCCTACATATCCTACATACATTGTAGTAAAAATTCCATTGTATAATTGTACAGTTTAGGTAGGACAATTATATGATGGGTTTTATTTATTCTGTCTATCTAAGCAGTCGTGTCATTAATAACAGTCAGCTCAACTCCAGAGATAGATGAACTAGAGTCATTTCTAGCCCTTGATTTATTCTTGATTTTCTTATTTTGTAAAGACAGGCCTACTTCAGAGTTTTAATCATATGAGAAATGGTTTTTATATCAAAAAATAAAAACGTTCATTAAGCATTGTGCAAATTATTGGGTAAGGCAAGATACATTAGGAGTTTGCCAGCCAATAAAAAAACACTGTTAGGACATAATAACATAGTGTCATTAACTTTAGGCACCAGTTGAGAAACATAATAGTTACAAAAGGGGATTTTGTACCTTTATATGAAGCTGTCCATTCAAAAAAATATTATCCAATGCTTACTGATATGACTGGTAGCTGCTCCAGTCCCATGATCAATGTATCACATTTTAAATTAATTTAGTTAATATATTTTAAAACAGAAAAAAATTTGATATGCAAGGAGAAAATAAAAAATCAGATTGTTTAAAAAAATTCTAAAAGAAAATATAAATAAACAAAAAACATAACATGTTTGTATATATTAGTATATATACAATTGTAACTTCCTTTAACTTTTTTAGTCATACACAATTTGAATTTGAGATCACCAGTATTAACTCCTTAAAGTAAGAGTTTTTTTTTCTTTTTTTTTGGGGGGGGGGACAGAAAATGAATATATAGATATAGTATAAGTTATTTTTTTGCCATTTCAGAAGTTGAAATTGATTGAGTAGTGGGGGTGTGGTAAGAGATATTAAAAAACTATATATTATACAATCAATGAGTAAATGATTTGATTACATGTTTATTTTTGATTTTCAAATTATTAAACTCAAATTAAATAAAATTGTCATACTTGCAAAGCATAAGAATGAATAACAATTCCATTTGGTATGATATACCATGAAGCATGGTATATTATGCTTTATAACACTGAATTTCTAATAGCTAATCATCAAAATGCACTGCCTCATTTACATAAGGAATACACTGCATACTGGTACCTTCTATGTTAAATAAGTTGAATTATAAGCTAATCTATCTATTTTACTGGAACGGATCTCAGACTAGCATTAAAAATAAAATAAAATGAGATACAAGAGGCCTGTGTGAGGCACAGGTATATGCAAATTTGCCACCATCTTTCATCCCTGTTAGACACGGGTAAATATATTAAAATCTTAACATGCACAACATATACATATATTTCTAACCAATAAGCATTGTAAATAAGCATAAAGCTGGGTTTACTTTTGTTTCCACAACTAATAATAAGCAGATTCTAAAATTTTGCAGTTACAGATATAATTCCATTTCAACATTTCTAGTTCCATTTTCTTTAAAAAATTTTATTTGAAGGAGTTTTTGTAAATATATATTTTCAAATAATACTCCCACTCATTATAAATGCATTAAAATTCTAGCAACTAAGAGAATGAGAAAATTGACCAAGAGTGAAAAAAATTATAATGAAGAACATACAAATCAAAATTACACTTTTCTAAATGAAAAATATAAAAAACATTGTATTATTTTAATTTTACACACAAATTTTACATAGATAAATTTGAAAAAAAAAAAAGAATATTTTTAAAAATTGTATTCATACTAACAAATAACTCACTTGATTCGGTAAAGCCATCTCAGACAGCATAGGGCGAAAAGGTGAAAATAAGCTAATTTCAATTTCATGAAGGTGTGTATTTGGATCTCTAAGGTTTATGCAAACCTATAAAATTATGCAAAATAATAAAAATCATAGTATTATTTTTACAGTAAATCAATATTAAACAAAAGTTAAACAATTGAATTTAAAAAATACAGAAAACATTTTATCATGCATGCATATAAAAGGGGCACATGCTTTCTAACCTTTACAATTATATGCAAATATTTAAGGATTCAGAGAAGATTTGATAAACATTAACAACAGAATGAATTAACAACATTAACAACAGAATAATAAGAATGAATTAAAAGTTACAAAATAACTTTGATACACAATAGTTCCAATAATGACAAATACAATTCCCAACTCTCAAAAACAATGAGGAAATTAATTAAATTCCTCATATGAGATATGTTACATATTATCTATATTGTTGATAAAATTTTGAAGAAGCAAGTTTCTATTGGAGAGGGACATTATTTAATTATCTTAATGAAAAATTTGAAAGGATAAAAAAATTAAGTAATAATAAGGACCAAGCTATAGATAAAACTACACATTCTCTCAACCAGTAAAAAAGTGATTTATCACCAAATATGAAATTATCAAAAATAATGACAGTGAGAAAAAATACAGGAATTTTTATAAACCAATATGAAAATGAGATGGTGAGCAGACAATTAAAAGTGCAATATGAATAATTAACAATATATTATATATAAATTTTTCACACATTTTTAAAAAATTTGTGAAGGCAACATAAAATAATTATTCACAAGTTTTTCAGATCAGTAAAAAATTTGAAAAATCCTGAATTCTAGTCTAAAATTTAAGCTAAATAACATTAGAAATTTAGGTGACAAAACTGTTAATTACTTTTTGTTTTGTGAGGAAATAAATGCATAACTCAGATAAATAAGTAGGAAAAATGTATCTAATGCAGTTTTCTTTTCCTTTTTTTTTCAAGTGAGTGATTAAATGTCCAAGTTTATTCCCCTAAGTCAATATTTTTATACCAGCAGCCTAATTTTGTATCTTTATAAGAAAAATTTTCTAAAAGCCCAGTAATTAGATTTAGTACAATATTAAAATAAAATATTTCAAACTACTACTTATTTATTACATCTTCAGGTTTAGAAAACAAGGATCTTTATTTTAAACTTTTATTATATACAATGACAGTTTCAGCTTAGAATTAAACCTCTCATAATCTATCACCTCCAATAAAAATTTGATGGTTAGGATTTTTTGACTTATTGGTCGATCAATGATCCCTTTTGCACACACAATTGAGCAGGATTAATAGTTTTATGTGTATTTTGATTTATTACAAGAATTCATGAATGAAGTTGAATCCATTAGCTCTATTAAAGCATGTGTGTGTGTGTGTGTGCAAACACCACACTTGTCGATAATAGGATCGAGTTAGACTACCAATGGTCTAGCTCAAAATGTTACACCAAAGAGAAGGTTACATTCATTATTGCAAAATAAGATCTTAAAATTTTATTTAAAACAGTAATATTGATAGTCCTGTACCCTCCCTATAATCTTGTGATATTGTACAAACCTATACAACTAAAAAAAATTTCAATTTGCAATAAGAAATTCATAAATTTGAAAGATCATGTGCATTTTATCTTAGAAATGGTTTCAGATTCCTTGAATTCCTTCTCTATACTTCAAGGAAATTAAAAGTACACTAGGATTAATTTTATTTTATTTGATATTTTATTTTTGCCAAGTGAGAGTATGTCCAATATTCATGGTATTATGTTAATCCTATTCTTCTCTTTAAATATATAAATGTTATACAAATTTCGATAATCAAACACAATTACCAAGGCATGAAATTTTCACATTAATATATCAACGATTACTATACTAATTAGTATACTGTTTCTTGCAATTGTGATTGGATAAAATTTATTAGTCAGAGAAATGCATTATCAGTTAATTTTCTAAAAATCTAAAACTATGGTGCACTTTTTAGGGGATATTTTAATTCAAAAGAAATGAGATTAGCTACTGAATTACTACACCAATGTCAAATAATAAAATTTCACTAAGTTACAAAAAATTATTCACATAAAAGTAATTTGTCAGCAGCTGTAAGTAAAGTATCGCCTTATTTAGGCAATTCTGCCCCACATTTTTTTAGTATATTAGAACTGAAAATCATTCAGTTTTTAGACACTGGGGAAAAAAATTAACTTAAGACCAAAAACAGTTAATAAATTCACATTACATTATGAACTGAAATTTAGAAATTTCTGGCAAGGAAAATCAAAAAACTTAATTTAATATTTTATATCTAATTACAGAATATAAAGGAGAAAATTAAATAATACAATTGATAAAAAATGAAAAGGGCATACCTTTTCTAAACTATTAGTAACATTGAATAAGTCCCTAGCATCACTATGATACACATTCAGTATGGAATTTTCACTTATTCCCAATTTCATATCTTTTAGAATCATTCTGATCAACCATTTTTGCTCCAAAGCAGTTGTGTTACGTAAAAGATATAATAAGTCATGTTTCAAATCATCTTACAAAATAAAGAAAAAATTATTATTTTGACATTATTAGAAATAAGTCATACTATGTTCACAATGAACTTTAGTAGTTTAGTTCAAACAAACATAAGTTAACATGAGTTATTTATTAATCCAATATACCAATAATTTTTAAATATTGTTATCTTCAATTTATTTTTACTTCTACTATATAAAATTAATTTTCCAGAATTCAAAGGAATACAATTTATAGATGACTTAATTAAATACTTTTTAACAGAAAATTACATGCACAGATCAGAGTTTATACTTATAAAAAGTAAAAAGCAACAAATATTTTATTAGTCATTTTATATTTGAAATTTAAATATATTAATATTAACTGTATCAACTAATAAATACATTAATAATATTGAAATTTGAAACTTAAATAAATTAAATTTCATTCAAACATGAAAATTTTAGCATCATACTTTTAATTTTCATGAAACAGCTATGACAAATTTCAGCATTATTTAGAAAATTTCAGAGATATTTATAATTATGAATTCTGAAGTGAAAAGGCTGTTTTTTTTATTCTATTTATTAAATGAAATTTTAATACTCTCTTCTCTTACATTAAATTCACAAACTTTTATGTCCTTTATTAAATGTTTTGTGATGAAAAATAATCATAATCTAATTACATTAAAATGTGCTAAACAATTAGAACTATAAAACTTTAATCACAAAACAAACAAATTTCCCTTATTAATATTAAATAAAAAAAATTACACTGTATTTTAGTTTGAAGTAAGAAAAATAGTTTCATTTAACAATCATTGCACATATTTTGAAAAGAAAATGGTAAAATGGCATTTTTTTCCCTTTATTTTTGCTTTGCTGTAAAGCAAGATATAATAGTTAAATTTTTCACAATCAGGTCTTATTAAATTCTTAAAATTGATATATTTTTTTATAAAACACAATGAAGAAATTCATATAACATTTGAGTTCAGAAATTAAATAAATCAGTTGATTTCAAAGGAATGTAAAAATTAATTTATCTCAACATTTTTATTCAATTTTGTAATTACCTCTATGTTTTGAGGCATTATTGCTAGCAATATTATCCAAACATTTATTAATATCATAAATTTTCAGAGATCCTTTTTCGGGACTTCTGTTTTTCAAAACAAAATATGCAACACTAGCAAAGTCACCAGCTTCCTAGAATAAATCTGTATATTAGATTGTAAATATGATTCTATAAATTTAAGTTCAAGTTCTATTTTCAAAGTCATTAAAATTATAAAGTTGGATTTATCATTTTTAACAACATTTTATTCAAGGTGAATATTTTATGCAAGGTAACAACAATGAATATTGATAGTAATATTTAATGTGAAATAGGATAGAAATAAAATTTTAAGCTGCAAAATTATTCTTTCAAATTGTAAAACCATTGCATTTAATTATCAGTGTAGTTTTAAAAACTTCAATATTTTTTAGATATTAATAGCAAAAATGTAAGTGAAAATTAATTTTAAAAGAAAACCAAAATGTTATAATTAAATGTAATATGAAATATAAATAAATATCAAAATATAAATATCAAATTTGGAAAAATGCTATAGATTTTACAAAACCTTAAAATTTGAAAAAACATATACTTACAGCATTTGCAGTTTTAGGTGAACGATAATTGATTAACTTTTGAGCATCTATCCCATTTTTGTCTAAGCAAAATATTTCAATCAATAACTTAGCAAACGTGAACTGAAATTAAAATGAAAAATAAAAGCTTTATAAATTTTTCAAAATAAGTCATTTAGTAATAACAGTAAATCTTTATAGTTTCAAACAGAAGATTAAACAATGAATTTCCTTTTAGTTATAACTACGAGTAACAAATTAAATTAATTTCATTGATAAATCAATTCTGAAACCAAATTTTTGACTATATTTGACAAAATACATTTTGGTACTTTCTCATAACTAATTTATGCTAAAATATACTAAATTATAGAGATAATTCAATTTAATAACCATAAAAGAATTTTTTAGAGTCAGTTTGACATTAATAAAAAATATAAAAGTAAAGAATTTGTAAAAATCAATATTAAAATGTTGAGAAAATAATTTCATTAATTTTTTGTATATATGACAGTACCTTTTCATTATTTCATCGCTAATTTTTTATTTGTTTTAAATAATCGACTAGGATATCTGTATATTAATAAGAATATAATAAAATAATCCTTCATAAAACTTTTTATATTTTTATTGTTTCAATTAGCAACAATATTTATGATTGTTGACAAATGGTGCCTTGGAAACTGTGTACATTCAACATTTAACAAGGTAAGGTTAGAGACTAGATAACGAGTATCTATATTTATATATCTATTAAGTTTGAAAAAAATTAAAGCAAAATATGTTTAATATAACTTATATTAACATAGTATAATTAATCATTTACCTAGATTTATTTATGACTAAAAACTAATGAAATATCCTTAGATTTAATATATTTTTAACATATTATCTTTAATACAACTTATATTAGGCAGATCATAACTAGTCATTATCTGAACTTATTTGTGACTATTAACTACTGAAATATTTCTCAATTTAATACATTTTTAACACACTCTTGGTTTCATTTAGAGAAATTACTTTTTTTTTTTTTTTTTTTTCCTTTGAAAGAAATTAAGTTATACAGACCAGAATAAATCAGAATAGTAAGATCCTTTTAAATAAAATAAAACAGAAAATAATATCAAATAATACTTACAATTTTAAGTTTTTCTAATTAATATATTTTATTATGAAAAGCAAAACTCCTAATAAAATCCTGTTACTTTTTTTTCGATTTACATAATTTATAATTATTTTGTGAAAATAAGTGCATTATTTGGGCTATAACTATCATTATTTAAGGAAAAATGAAAATATTTAAGTTACAGCTGAAATTTTAAATAATAGATTGTGTAGCTTACTATTGATAAACAAAAATTTAATACATTTTTCAAAATTCAATTCATCGGTACTAATTTTACTTTTAATAATCCTAGTTTTAAAAATTCTTAATTTTTTACAATAATCTTAATTTTAAAACTATACACAATTCAACTAAACCTTTCCTTTAAGATAATTAAAATTATAAATTATTTGAGAGAAACTTGTAACTTTAAATACATAATTTTGCATAATGGGTCAGATGCCAGTTCCTTATAAGAACACAAGAGGTTGAAAATTAATAATCATATGTAATATTTCAAGGAGTACCCAACTCATGACATAAGTAACTCATGATGGGTAATTCAGTAGTAATTCTCATCACTGAATCATAGTTCAATAATATGAAGCACTTGGGGATATTAATATGTTAATCAATTAACAGTTTAATTCCCACCAAATTAAGGAATAAGGTGAATAGAGACATTTGATTATAATTGAGGGTCTTGATGAGGCCAGGCAAATTTTGATTATGTGATACATATATATTTAAATATATATCATTTTAACAGAGCCATCTTTACCTTTGTAGTTCTCCTTTACTATAAAGGAAAGCTCTGTCAATTTTGGAGCCTTAAGAAGCATTTATGATGGTTGATGTTGTTTTTCAGCAAGAAGTGTGGTGGACGAGATATAACTTTGAACTATATAGACTCTTTCATAACAAAGTTATAATATTCGTTAAACTAAATAGAATGAGAAGAGTAGGTTATCTTTTAAGAATGAATTTGACAAGAGTCACATTGAAGATTCTTAACTGACACCATTTATCAAAGTTAAAGAGATAGATTAAAAAAGATAGAAAAATGATTTGGATACAAACTTGGATATCATTGATGTTAAGTACTGAAGAAAAATAGTCAGATAAAGAGGGTGACCTAAGAAAAGAAAAGGAGGCAAGGACCTATAAAGGTTTACGATGCCAGATATGATGCAATAATATATTATTTTGAAATAGTGTATTAATTTTAATTCCTGTTTAGAAAATATTAAACTATAGTTTAGAAAATATTAATACAGCATACTTTTCTATAAAAATATACGTACAATAATGAACAAAATTATTGGCCCTTCATGCTTCAAGAAATTTTATTAATTCCAAGCTAAGCAAATATATGTTTTTAAATATATTTTACCTTGTTGAAAATGTAACTAACTTATAATTTCAATGAATTTATGAAATTAGTCACTTCTTTAACAAATTTAGTTTTATTAAATTATAATAATTTCATTAAATAATTATATCAATTCATAATAAAATCTATCTAATCTAATTTTTAATTTCACAAAAAAATCGTAAAATTTGAAACACCTCTTTTATTCCATATGCAGTTCTTTGCCTTTCACACTGAGGAAGCAAGAGACGCATAGCGGGATAAAATGAGTCAGTCTAGGAAATAAAGAAAACTGTAAATAATATATATATAATAAATATTATATAATTAAATATAATAAAATTGCTAAAAATAAATAAAGCATGTAGATTTTTAATTAAAAAGGTAATAATTTAGTAATCTTAATATTCTAAAGAACAGATTAAATTTGATTCAAAATATAAATGTACTACAGAATTTTTACTTTCATAAAAAATAACAAATGGAAGAAATATTTTTTACTTTCTGAAGGAATTTCATTTATTTTAAAACTAGAAATTAATATTAAAATAGATTTTATTTATCCATTATTTCACTATCAGTAAAATGTACAAAATAAATTATGAAGATGTTGTTCAAAAAAAATTCATTGACTGTAACCAACTTTAAATTTGCTATGAAGTTTGAATAATATTTATAAAAGAAAAGCAATATGAGAATAAAAAATTCATATCAGAAATTTATATTATTGAATTGTTTAACATTTAATGAAAAAGCCTGCCATAAAGAGTTTTCTTCTCTTTTGTAACTTTTTTAGGTTCTGATACACATTTAAAGAAGTTTCTATGTGAACAAAACTAACAAAAACTATATACTAATATAGAAGAAGAATCATTTAAAATGGTTCAGGAATAAAAATAAGTAGCAAATAATGGTGATAAAAAAGAGTAAGAATAAGCAAATAAGGATTTTTTTGTGAAAATGCAAACACTTGAAACAAACTTTCTAGATTCATAATAATTGTACTATCAAAATAATTTTAAAACATGCAATACTAATGGTAAAATATGAGGCCATTTTATTTTCTACTCAAGTATAATAATTAAAATAACACAGATGATAAAACTAACAATTCAATATAATATTCTTTAAAAATACAGGGAAATTCCTATTGGTTGGCACTATACAATCACTTTTTGGATGAAGGGCTAAAATACTGTTGGACCTACAATTTCATAGTACCTACTGTTTAAAGTAGATTTAGAGATACAAGGAACTTTCCTACTCAAAATATGATATAAACCTTTGAACTGTTAAGTCAAAGGCTAAAGCAATAATCATTCAGGTGCTAACTTGGCAGTAAAATCCCATTTAGGTTTAACATTTGATGACAGTAGAAAATTACATTAAAATAACGAACATGACATACTGAAATAAATCAAAATTGTGCATTAATGTGAAAGAAAAATATATCCAGAATGTAATAAAATAAGCTTATTTAATTTAAACAAAAAACTACATTGAACCAAGCAAAATTTAATATATTTTTCATGTATGTGGCAAATTAAACATAATATGTAATAAGCATTATTGTAAATTAAACATATAAGATAGCATTGGTTTTATTTAAATTGAGTTTAAGCAATGAAGGACAAATACATATTTAAAGTACCATTAATTAATTCTGCCATTGAATGCTTCACCATGTATATTCAGCCAAATATGAATAAAATTTACCTATTACATGATTTTTGTCATACCTTAAGCAAATAAATTATGATATAAATTTTCTTGATCATAAAATAATTTTGATTTTAAAACATTTGATTATTTGGTACAGATTAATAAAATAGCACAGATAGTTCGAAGTACAACTAACACAATTTGTGTCTCTATATATCTGACAATTATGTTCCTCAAAGTATCATCAGTCAGTCATTTAACTCTACATAGCAATCTAATAAAGACACAATGAATGTGACTAAAAGCTTCACAGAAAACCATATAACTCCATACTTGGATTTACACCTGTCACATTACATTACACAAAAGCTGCATTAAATCAGTTAGAGATGTGAATTGCAAATGGCAAATTTTAAAAAGAAATAATATGCAATGCTTACAGGAGGATGAGCAATAGTACTATATCAGTCAATGAAATGAATCAATGAATGAGCAATAGTACTATATCAGTAACATGTTGAATGTGAGAAATTATTTAAAATGACTTTATTAAAACAGATGTTATTCAACATCAGTTTTAATAAGGTCATTTTAAATAATCTGAATAAATTAGCGTTTAATTGTTGAGACAATTTATCAGCAGTAGCATAAACCATGAAAAACATAGTATATATTGTTTCAGAACAGAGGTTATCTACAGAAGAATACCTTTAAATCAATGAAAAGAATGGCATCATTTTTTTAACAAAAAGACTTTTCATGAAGATTTATCCAAAGCATTCCATATAATCACACATCAATATGCTTAAAGAATGAATAATAATATATTTAATAATAATTAAATATTATGGTAATTAATTGATCAAAATATTGTAAATTTATTAAAATAATTGTAAGGAATTAATAAAAATTCTTCATTAGAATATTAAATTCTTTAAAAAAAAAAACACAATATAATGCTTGTAAATAATATTTTTCAAATTTAAATTTTCAGAAGCAAAAAAATATTAGAAATTGAGAAGAAAATTAAATTTTAAGCAATTACCATGACCACAAAGTAAAAGATTGTAATGCACACATATAAGAATTTTATTGTAATGTGCACATATAAAAAGTTTCATGTCAGGATTAGTGACCTTAATTTCATTTCGTTTGTTGCTTAGTGATCACATTTTGCACATGAGGCTAATTCTTCCAGGACATACAGTTTAAAGTAAATTCTGCACTACTACTATGGCATAGAAATCGAATCCATGAATAGAACTTGTAATTTTATTTACGTAATTTTCTTCTCTATACATCAAATACATTAATTAAACATTTAAAAATAATCATTATCTTATTTATAAAGATGCATATTTATTAGACATTACTGTATCAGGATTGTTTTCATGTAATTGATTATGAAAATTTCGCCAGTATTCAATGAACTCCTTCAAAGGTTGTATTTTTTTCTCTTTTCCTTTTCTCTCAGATATCTTTTGACACAGCTTGCACAAATGTGTGAAAGGAACATGCTCAGCAACAGTTGCCATTTTCAGTGATGATCTGAAAAATGATTGTAATATTAAATAAATCAGATTTATAATTAAAAAGTCAATAACAAATTAAGAACATATTAAATAAAGAAAAATTTGAGAAAAATTGTCTAAAAACAAATCAAATTTTCCAAATAAAAATGGAATCCAACGATTTCATTTTTATAAATCACATGATTTTAAATTAATTATTTTTTCTTATTCACGATAGGTTACATAATTACATAAATGTAAGCTAAGATTAATCTCAGATTTTTTTAAAGGAGTTCTAAAAAGATTTATAGCAGTAAATTTTCATTCAAAGAAACTTTTCAATTATAAAATGGAATATTTTTTTAAAATATTAAAAAATAAATAAATAAAAACTGTCTTCTTAAATTATTTAAATACAAATAATATTTAAATTCAATTAAAATTTAAAAAGAAAATTTATATAAACTATTTCTTTAAAATATAAAAAAAGGAAACTATAATCAGCTTAAATGATTCAAATAAAAATAAGATTCATGTCAAATTAAAGCTTTAAAAATTATTTAATTTCATGAAATCGATATTTTACAAAAAATTTACTATCATCAATAGTGAAATTTGCAGAAGACTTAGTATATGATTCGCTTTTCCTGCAAAAAGTAATGTGTGTTTATATATAAGATTATGAACAATTTGAACGTTGGCTTTCAGAAAGAATAATAAAAGCTTTCAGAAAGAAAAATAAGAATATTTAATAATTTTAGTAATAAAAGTATTAAAAATTATAATGAAGAAATGTTAAAAGATTTATAATAATTCAGTATAAAATAAAACAAATAAGTTTGGGCAATTATTTATAGTTTTCTTTCATCAATATTAAAACCTTTGTAGTTACTTTTAGTTATGAAATAAAAATATACAACAGATATGCAACAGACATAAAAAATTGACTTTTAAATCTAAAATGTTTTCAAATAATAAGATTTGTTCCTTGCCATATGGTCTATTTTTGTTTATGAAGACTAATTTGACTGGAATCTACATGTCAAAGTGGATTCTGATATTTACAAACAAACCAAATACCATGTGATAGGATAAAATAATTTAGTTTATTTACTTGTCCTTTAACTGTTACTTTCTGTCTTTTTACTTATATAAAGATTAGTTTAACTGGACTCTGTTGCTTGAAGTCAATTCCAAAGCACTAAATTTCTCAGTAAATGAAAGAAAATCACAGTTCTAAATTGTTGAATTGTAGACAAAATGCTGACTGTTCAGACACCAAATTGATTTATATAAAAGGGGTATTTACAAATACAGTATTTTATTCCTAGCATACAAATGGTTTCTAGAAATAAGATGTTTATATAAATTATATTAAAAAATAAAGAGATCATATCATAAATTTTCCTAAATAAAATAATTTATTTACAAAAAAATTATTAGTTTTAAAAATTATGTATCAAAACAAAGACATTAGGGATGCCTTTATTAAAAATCTTTAAAAGTTTTAAATTAAATGCTAAAATATAGTTAGCAGCATGTTTTATAAATTCATTAAAAACAAATATCACTAAGATTTAGAATTCAATTTAAATTCACAAAAGTTGAGCTTTAAGCAAGACCCTAAGCAGAGGTATTTTCTGAGTACAGTTTAGTTATAAAGTCAATTTTTAAAATCTTCAATTAAATTTAAAATCAAAGAATGATTATGTATAATTGCAATAATATTTGACATTCCTCTCCAGGCCCTTTTGCTTTGTAGAAGATAAAATTCTACTATATTCCAATTTTTAGCAGATCATTTTCAGATATTACAGAAAAATATGTATAATTACATAGCAGTCATTTTCAGCCAAAAACTTTATGCAGAGCTAAGTTTAATTTTTATTCAGTGAGAAGAAATGTGATTGAATGTAGTAGATCAGAAAAAATAAATCATTCTAAATCAATGAGGAATCTTTTTTATAGCAAATTGTTTTTATTTAATCACAATGGTAAATACAATGAAAAATTTCCATAAACAGAGAATACTAACAAATGAATAACTTAAGTTATATAGTTTTTATAATTGCTTTATTCATCTAAGCAGCAACAGCATATATATATATATATATATATATATAAATATATATATATATATATATATATATATATATATATATATATATATATATATATATATATATATATATATATATATATATATATATATATATATATATATAAGCTCTAGGTTTTATAATTGGGTAAAAATCAACTATAACAGTGTGAACATTATTAATTGACTAACTTATTTTAGTAAATCAAATACATAAATACATTGTTTATCATTTTTATAATAATTTGTTTTTAACACTCAAACAAATTTATACATAAAAACATTATATTATTATATCTTAATTTAAATAGTGGGTTACAATGAATGATTTTAGTCCCTACTAATATTGTCTGCATAAACTGTTTATGTTGGGGTGAACAGTTATATTTTTGTTAGATATTTTTTAGTATTTGAAAGAAAACTTGTTTTAATTGTAAGATTTATAAAAATATATAATTGTAATTAAGAACAAGATATCTGAAATAGAGTTATCATGCAACCAGATAGAACCATCACAAACTTCCAGTTCTGTTCAAAAAGTCAGCTATAGAATGTCTCCAAATCCTACGTACAGATTTAGATACTACTCTTGTATCATGACATTAGGAAGGTTTGGTTCTGAAATTTCAAAAACATGAACTATAGCAATCAAGATGCAGAACATCTGGTCAATCTAATCATGTTGATGAGGCCCACCTGTGATAAATTATGGAATCAAATCAGTATTCAACCATTTGAGAGAAAGCTAAAAAGTTAAGCATTCTGCTATTTTCATTAGTTGGGTTATGCATTGTATAAACATGATGCAAAAGAGATTGTATTAGAATGCATGTTTTTAAGGTGAGTGTCACCGTCCGGTTAATTAAAATCCAAGTTTTCTAAGAATGAATGTTATTTAAGTTATTCATTTAGATTTATCAAGCAGTTAATATATGTTAGATATTGTGTTATTTACAGAGTATTTTTAAAATGTTTGTATTATCTAGAGTATTTTCCTTTGATTAATTATAAAAAAATAATTAAAAAAATTAACTATGTATATTTTATTAATCTTGTACAAATATTAGTATTGATTTTTAGGGTTATTTTATATTTACTTTGTAATATTTAATTTTTATAAAATATCTGAAATTAAGCTTCTATTTTTCCTTTTTGTAGTCTTTCTGCAATAATTAAATATAATGAAATATTCGAAATTCCGATATTTGAAATTGAAAATAGCGCTAGATAGTGATATTCATAGTTCAACATTAAAAATAATTGGAATTTTGAAAACACTATATTTGGCTAAATGAAGTAATTTGGATTGGCAAGGTAACTGCAGCTAATGGCGCAAGATTTGGAAATCGCTCTGAACTACCATTACTGGCTCGAAAGATTTAACAAACAATTAATTTCTTAAAAAAACTCTTAAAGCATTTAATTTTCATTATTTAATGCTGGTTTACAGATTTTATGAAAATGTGCATAATACATATAAAAGATTTCCTTTTCCATTACACTTAAGTTCGAATACGGATCCAGCAGTATAAATGGCTTACATTTACATGCTTAATTGCTGAGAATCTTTGGAAGTTTTAGTAGTCATTAATACTTATCGCTTATATTCAATTATAAATCAAACACTGCTAAAAATAATGAAAGAAATTACGCTTTGAGAATCTTAATATTAGAAGGTTTATACAAACAGTTAAATATAATCATATATTTACCTGTTTACTAACTTCAGCGGCTCATTTTAAGTACATGTACCTTAATTTGAAGATAGGTTATGGCTCGAATCAAATAAAACTGAGGCTAAAACAATTTACGTTGTTCATTCTGCCTTCGCGCTCAGTTTCATTTTCACGAGTCACAACAGCTGATTGTAGAGCATTTCGCTTTCTGTCATACTTATGCCTACATTTTAAAAACGAATTATTCAAAATATCTAATTACATAAAATAATTATAGAAGGGAATTTTCGGTACTTTTTCACATTTACTTCCGTTTTTAATAAACTTCGTAACGGGAAAGAAAACATCGTAGATTATTGTCATACATGTTCTATTTGCATCATGTATAATTTAAAAATGCTTACGTTTACAGAAACTGCTAAAAATAGTACAAACATTTTATTTACATATTATAAACTAAATAATTATCACTTATTGATAAAACTAATTCAAACGCCAGTATTTATTTATGGCAGAAATTGTTTAGCAGTTGTATTGGTGACTGATTGCGTAATTATAATGTAATAGTACCTTTTTTCAATGAGATAAAAATAAATTTTACTTAGCTTTATTCAGCATTTATATTATTTACCATTATCACTTTTTAATCAATTAATTGCAAAAAAAATTTTCCACAAAAAAATTGATTTTATATATTAAATTTAAAACAAAATTTCCAGCGAATAAAAACGTTGTATCTACGTTACGTTATTTTCACTTCTCTGTAAAAAAAAAAAAAAAAAATAGGATAATGGGAAAGCACAGAATTTTCTCTTCTTACTCTTCTAATGTTTTAAACAAGTATGGCATTTTATACGTGGCTTTTAGTTACTGAATAATCTACAAACCAGGTAATATTCTTAATTTTTCAAACATTTTTATGTAAATACTCTATGGTATCAGAAAGGCTCTTACTCTATTAAAACATTCAGACTGATATCCATTAAAACTCTTATAACGAAAGAATGATACATTTTTAACTAATTCTAATGAAGTCTTTCAATAATAAAAAAAATGTATTTTCTTATATTAAAGGTCATATTTGTAACGAATCACTTCGGATTTGTCACAAATATGCCTGAATTTCAATTACTCTTTTTTTTTAGAAAATTATATAATTTTGTTGCTTATATTTATTTCCCTTCAAATAAATTTTCTAAATTAAATATCAATTACGTATTCCTCTTTCTCACGACTATACTCTATAGGTTCTCTTAATATGTTTTTAATATCGTTGAATATAATTTTCATAGTATTTGTAGATTTCATGAATGCCTTTAAAAGCGTGATTCGTATAATTCATATCAAATTCCAGTGTATGACTACGGAGTAATTAATGATTTATGATAATATATATATGTTTTACTACCGAAAAATATTCATGGTATGCCTTATAAATATTCATTAATGAATAGAAGTGGAGTATAATTAGGGTTATATATACAAGATATTAGTTTTAGTACTAGAACGTAGTCACATATGTAAATCAGCTTCCGATTTTCAGTTCTGCAATTCCCCAATGAGAGGAAACTTGACAGAGTAAATTTTTTACAAACACAAATTATTAAATTTATTTTCTTGGAAATTTCAAAAATGCATTTTTTATCATCTTAATACAGACTTTTCTTTATAATTTACATGAATAAAAGTTCCATTTATTCTAAAAAATTGTTAACTAAAAGATATTTATCATTTTTAATATCATCATCAACTAAGTTATTTAAACTAAAAAAATTGATCAGCAATCGACAATTGGCTTATATTGTTCAATAATCAAATAACTTAAATTTTTAGTTTAAGATTCTTTGTAATTAAATAAAAAATGTTTATATATATTTATGTTAAACTCTGTTTAAAATTTAAAAATTCTTAACTTAAAATGTTTCCAGACTTTATCATGAATATGAAAAAATTTTTCAGCTTCCAGATTTTTTTTTTTTATGATTTAAATATTATTTAAAAATATCAGTTTTCAAAATTATTATAACTAGCATTTATCATAAAGAAAAAACTGGCAATTTATGCTACATAACGAGTGTCCTCTTCCAAATAAGCTATCGCGAAAATATAAATTTTTCTGCTCTCAAATATTTAAAAAGCATAGTATTTATAAATACAGTTACATTGAGTTTAACAAGCATAAAATTATATAACATAAAGTCAATGAAATTACTTTTTTATTCAATTGCTTATTATAAATGCTTATTAAAACCGGAAATGTTATTTATTACTGTCTCATTGCTATTACATTAGTGAAAATTTAGTAGGTCCTTTATAAATTTGTTGCTTTGAGATATTAAAATCCTAATAGCATCAAAATTGTTGTCCATCTTCTTGTCATTTAATAGTTAGTAATTATTTTACTTGTCTTCATAAAATTGCTTAGCGAAATATTAAGTATGTAAAAAAATTAAATCAATTTTTATTCTTGTTGTATAAATGAACAGTTTCTGTAAAGAAAACTAACAGTTTATATAAAGGGGTTTCTCGTTTCAGTTATGGTTAAAATAGGGTACAGTAAAAACTGTTGGATTGATATTTTGAGTATATTTTACAGCATTATTGTCGAAAATTATATTTGACCCACTGAACATATCTGAATTAACATATTCACAAGCTTTATTACAACAACCTTAAAAATATGTTTAATTATTTTCTAATTACCTAACTGTGGATACTGATGTAAAATTCCCTGGAATTTCGATATAAGAGAAAGCAATACAATAAATAAAGTAAATTTTTGGAAATATTGGGAATTTTGAGAGAATAAAATAAACCAATCATCTTTTGTTTAATGTATTGCTTTATCTTATATAAATGGATAAAAATAAATTAAACTATAAAAATATGCAAAAAAAAAAAAAAAAAAGTCTGTTCTTTTTTTTAGTTAGAAATGTAGCACTTATCTGGTTTAATATCTGGTTAACAAAGAAATAAGTTCCTTAAATAGCTCAAAATAATTTATTACAATTTAGGGTACAGTTTCAGCACAACACAGATACATATACTACAAATAAAACAAAATTACATCTTAACATATAAAGATAAAGGGGATAGGGTAAATATGAGAGTCATATCGATATACGTCTCATTCCTACGGTTGCTAGAGAGGGACTAACTTCCTTGTTGATGACGCCATGGTGCTGTAGATAGGTGGCGCTATAGAAGTTAATTAATTTCTTACTAAGAAATACAAAAATTCTCGTTAAAATAATAAAA
This sequence comes from Latrodectus elegans, assembly GCA_030067965.1. Classification (NCBI taxonomy): domain Eukaryota; kingdom Metazoa; phylum Arthropoda; class Arachnida; order Araneae; family Theridiidae; genus Latrodectus; species Latrodectus elegans. The sequence continues at coordinate 35,521,477 of CM057819.1, forward strand.
ATAACGAATTAATAAAAAAATTATGAAGATATATTTTCAGGACTGTCAGATTAAATATTGACATTTCCATGTTTCTGTCGTTATAAATTGCTAAATTGATACAGAGAAAGAAAAAAAAACAAATATTTTCTCAACATTAGTTTTTGAAGATTCTAAGTTGGTCATTAACGCAAAATTATTTTCTTTTCCTGGAAAATTTTCTGTTACCGCAATTAGTAGAAGAAATAATAAAATAAGAGAATTTATTTAAAAAAATATCTGATAAAATAAAATTTCAAAAATTTCTAAAATTTAGAGGTCTTTCAAAATTCAAGAGAATAAACCGGGTTTCTTCACGAAAATAAACCCTGTGGTTTTCCCTCCCTTACAACACTAACTGTAGATTGAAAAACCACCATTGTCTCTTATTGAGTAGTATGATCTAAAACATTTTCCTCTTTATAAGACATATGAAGTAGTCAAAGATTATGCACCTGTTAGAAATTTTCATTAGTTTAGTTTTTTCTTAATATCAAGAATTCCTTCAAATTATTAACTGTCTGGTGTTCCATTAAATTCCTTAAGATAATTATTTTCAAATGTAAATTACTTAGATGAGCTTAAAATTAAATATTTTTACATTATTGAGTCATGATTATCATTATTTGGCTAGTATTTAAATCAGATAAAAATTAATATTAATTAAATCAATGTAATTTCTCTGATATTCTTCTAAATACTTAGTTACATTAAATTAATAATTAAATTTTAAACAATTCAAGAAACTATTGTTTTATCATAAATGATATTGAAACTCGTTCGAATTCAATTTGCTCATTGAGTATAATAATTTAAGAATTTACATGCATTACTTGTACCACAATTGGAATTTAAATAAAACCATACATTCGTATATAAGTTACTTCAGTTTCGTTTTCGTTATATATATATATATATATATATATATATATATATATATATATATATATATATATATATATATATATATATATATATATATATATATATATATATATATATATATATATAAGCCGGTTTTTATGCGGTGGATATGGATAAAGACCGCATAAAAGAAAACGAATTGGTGCAACATTTCCCGAGTAAAACTGTAAAAAAAAGTTTTCGCAACAAAATTTTTAAAAAAGTATATTTTTGCGGTAAATAGTGACTGCCTTAAAAATATCTCACGTAAAAAATAACTTAAAACCTGACGAAATAACTAGAAAATGCCTTTTTAAACGAAATCAAGAAACAAAGCTAATACACTCAAGAGAACCTTCGTAAGCAAAGCAGAAGAGCGAACTTTACAAAAACAAGGCAAGATTTTAAATGAACGATTTTAAATACACGATAAAAAAAAAAAAAAAAAAAAAAAAAAAAAAATGTATACTCGTGCTAAACTAGGAGCGTAAATGCACAGGATTACCTTATTCAAATCTCGTTTGTAATAAGGTAACAATATATCTGTAATGTATTTGACTAACCAATACTTAGATAATATTATAAAATACATAAAAAAAGTCGAAAAACTGAATTTCCAATCACACAAGTCAATTCATATTTTTAACTGACAATCTCGTCAATTATCTTATAATTTGATTGAAATTTTTATAAACCTCACAAAAAAATTGTACAAAAACATACTGGAATGTATCTACATATAACATTTGAAACAAATTTTCAAGTTGTATTGTTATTCGTAGCTGTTAATTTACATATTTATTTATTTTTAACTGTAGCATAATATATATGCTTATAAATATCCTTCCTAATTTCCACTTAACTCATATTTCTTGTTAGATATTTAAATTGGCAAACAATTATTATTTTCTGTAAAATTACTGTCGTAGTGTAAAACGACATAACCAAACCCTGAGAAAAGAGATGTGTATATTTTTATTGCACTTTAAATTTAAGAGTTTCCTCTTTTCCTTTCAAACGAAGTTATAATATAAAGGAAAGGATGTAATAAAAATTGGCACAATGAGACAAGTGCAATAAAAGAATAATTTTTTCCTTTTGGAATCGATGGGTGTTCTTGAGAAAATTGCAAGGAAAGTTTATGTTTATGATATGTTTTATATGTAAATCTGACCAGTCGGGATTGAGGAGGAGGGATTTCTGACCTATTCCATAGAAGTATAGGAGGTACTATTGAACTTTGAAAAACCAGTGTTGTAAAGAGGAGGAGCTAAGACGAGAATTATAAAGAGTTAAAAACTGCATCTAAAAATGGAGAAGACACAGAACCCCAGAGAATCCTGACATAGAAAAGGAGTCCACGATAGATCACTGGGTCCTCTCTGAGAAAAATGGGTAGTTAAAAAGATGTTAGTTGTAAACAGAGTATAACTGCTCTGTCCAGTAGGAGCCCTGTCTCGACTTTCATGATGTGAAAATCAGAGTTCCGTGAAGTGAAAATTAGAGTTCATGCCTACACAGATGAAGGTGAGTTGTCTTGCCTTGTAGCCTCTGTGGCGCATGAAGCTTGAATTTTTTTATAGATGAAAATACCATGTGACATTTCCCACCCTTTTGATTCGTTGTTGATGTTAAAGAAATGGAAAAGCGTATTGTAACGCTATAGAGAATGATAATGATGTCTATCGAAATATATGCTTGAGAGTTTTCCAGGTTTCTACTTTGCTGTAAGTAAATATGGATCATTACTCATGAAAAGTCTTTTTTAAAGGAGGAGTTTTTATAAGTAATCAGCCATATGAAAGTATGGAATGAATGTTTTCATTGGTAATGAGCCAACGGATATTAAATACAAATTTTACGTTATTTTCCAGCTATTCGGTTATGCTCTGTCTTATATGCTTAAAAAGTTTGGTGAGGAATGGCAAAACTGTACTCCTTTTAGAATAAATCATCACATGTTCGGTGCCAAATTCTATGAAGGGGAAAGGTTATCGTACTTCAAATTCTACATCCGTTGGATTTGATGTTGGCGAGTTCAGTCAGCACACTAAACAAGCAGCGTCCCTTGATTATATTTCACAATATAAAAAAAAGTTTCGTTGGAATTGTTTACACTTAGCCTTAAACTGTTTAATTCTTTTACATGCTACCAATGCACACTTGAAAATAAAACACTTCAAAACTTTTATAGAACTATATTTATCTTCCAAAAAGTTGGAGGATGCTATTTTTTAACAACGACTATAAAAATTTTTTAGTTAAATAATTTCAGAAATAAAATACTGATACCTTTTCTGGAAAAGCTAAGCATTTTTAAATGCATTTAAAAAAAAAAAAAAAAAAAAAAAAAAAAACTGAATATGTTTATATAATATTTCAAATATATTTAAATGATTTTTCCACCTAAGTAACATAAAAGGATGATATTTGACATGATGATTAATTTTTATTTTCTTAACACAGTTAATAATTTTTTATAAAGAAGAAATTTCTTCTCTAAACTTATTTTGTTAGATTTTTCTTATTGTTTGAAATTAATAAATGGACAGCATTAGGTGGAGAATCTATCTGTTATTTTTTAATTACTTTTTCGCTAATAGAGGGCAGCACTAAAATAAGTATTAAAAAAATAAAATTAGAAATATATTCTATTGATTTGTATATTTAAATGATAATTGAAATTCGTAGAAAAATATCTCCATTTCTAATTTTATGAATAATATGACAAAAAAAAAGAATAAATTTTTAATCTATGTTGATTCTAGAAATAAAGAATTATAAATTTCAAACTAAAGATAAAATTTACAAAATTGAGCGATTCGCCTAAATTTAAACTAAATTAATATTATTAAAAAAAAAATAAAGAAAGCATCACCAGGCCTTAGAAAAGCAAAACTTAATAAATGCAAATTTTATTTTTATATATATATTTTTAAGCACTACAATAAAAAATTAAAAATGATATGTTTATGAGATAAAAGTTAATATAAGTATTATTTTTTTTTTAATAAATATTTCTACGTTTTATATAAGAAAAAAAGGATAACTATAAAATATTCCCTTTTTCATAATGCAAATATATATATAAAGAAAGGACCATTTTTGTGTATAGTTTACTTTTTAGAATATGACTATTTCAAATTAAATTTAAAATATTTGAAGGAATTAATAATGATAACAAGTTGTTAGTTATTGTGGAAAAGATTATACCTCCATCTAACAGTATCACTCTAATCCAGAGCATACTAGTATTATTTAGTTTATCGCACATCTCATACGTAATCACAATAGAAATTTTACATTACGTAGCAGGCAACTTAACGCCACATGATGTGACGTAGCTTAGTGTTCTTCAAAGAAAAAGCTCCCGAGTTCAATACAACTCTCTGTCGAACAACAGGAATTAAATTTTGCCTTCTACATAAATGTCTTTCGGCATGGGGTTTGGAAGTTTTCAGGACTTCCTCCCTTGTGACAAGTGAATAAGACTTACATTTTATTAAAAATCCTCCCTGAAAGCAATTACTCGTTGGACAATGAATTGCCTTATATTCTTATATACTTAGGCCATTAAGCAACCTGCAACGCTGTTTCAAATTACTCATATATCACAAAGAATAAAACCTTGAAAACTCCTTGGAATTTTTTATAATAGATGTGTATACTGAAGGCAAACATGTGACTTGCATTCCCCGTTGTTCAATGGCGAGTAGAATCCAATCCAGGAACTTCTTTTTGGATAAATGCAGTCCTGTCATTAACCAATAAAGAACATTACTACTAATATTGAAAGTACAATATAAAAAATAAAATTTAAATAAGAAAATTATAATTTAAAATTAAAACCTATTTTTTATTTAAATAATAATTAATAGGTAAACAAGAAAGTTCTTGTGCGATTTTAGTGTTCTCATTGAACGAAATGAGAATCAGTATGTAAATTAGTGAATGGTTAAGCCACTGAGCAATTTAAAATTGAATATCAGTCGCAATAAAAGCATGTCTTCCACGCACTTTCATCAATCGTAAAAGTATAGTAGCGAAGAAAAATGGACGTATCGAAAGAGCTTGTTCGATGTTATTTGCTGTACGATTTCAAAGTGGGCTTATCAGCTGTATATCAAGTCACCAAATATATGTCAAGCGTTTGAGTACAGTGCTATGAATGAACGTAAGACAAAGCATTGGTTTCACAAAGATGCCGCTCTAAGATTTGCATCGATTTGCCGCTCTAAGATGAAGCTGGTGTCTGGTGGACTAGTGAACAAGTGGTTCACATGAACAGATACCAATGGGCCAAGCAGTCACTGTGAACCTGTACTCGCAGCAATTAGAACATGTGCAACAGGTATTGCAACAGAAGAAGTCAGTGCTAGTTAATTGCAAGGGTATACTGTTCTTGGTTGATAACACGAGGCCACCAGTCAAGCGGGTGGCCAGGATTACTGCACGACGATTTGGTTGGGAGATTTTGTATCATCCCCCTTGCTCAACTAATCTTGCATCATCAGATTACCACCTTTTCCATTTCCTGGACAATCATCTTCGTGGAAAATTCTTCACCAATGAAGTAGACTTGCATCAAGGATTCACGGACTTTTTTACGCCCAAAACTTCCGAGTTTCACCGCCAGGGGAATGCACAACTGGGGACACATTGGCAGAAGGTGCTGGATGCCGATGATGATTACTTCGAGGACTAATAACTGGCTAAACTTTCTGTAGGTCATGTTCTTTTGGGTCATTAGAAACGGAAAGAACTTTCTTGCTTACCTTGGTGATTTTCAGCTTTGATATAAATTTATGAACTCAATAAAATAAATGCTGTCAAAAATAACTGCCTTGCATTGTTTTTCATAATATGTTCTTTAAAAAACCCCTTTTTCTGAAAATTAAATAAAAAAAACGTAAACAAAATATAAAATTTTAATTTAAGAATAGTTAACACAATTTTAGTTTAAGCAAGTAAAAGTATATATATTTTTTGTGATGAAGAAACATAACTGTATCAGTTTATTAGTGGTTATAAGGAATATTTTTTATCTTTATACTAAAAGAAACACACTCATTATCTTCAGTAGTTTCTTTATTAACTTCAAAAAAGTTTCCTTTTATTATAGACTCACACTCCTATTAAAGACCGTATGAAATATTCAATTTTATTTACAGGTAATGAATGTAATTTAGAGATTAATTTTTTAAAAGCACTCATAATTGAAACTCATTTGAGAAGAACAGGTCCCATTTCATATTAATTGGGCTAAGAAATTAATTTAACGATTTCATTGTTCGGTTTTCCAGTTAAACTAATTTTTGTGAATTAAACTCTCATTTTTGTTGTGGGTGTTTGTAGAAATGTAAGCCGAAATAAATGAATTCTCATATGTAAATTAATGTAAATCGGCAAGAAAAACCAAATGATTAACTTTAATATACTCAATATGATACAAATAATTTAATGTTCAACTTTTTGATTAAGTTGTTATCAAAAATGATACTTAAATTATGACTTAAGCTTTCATATAATTGATTTTCAATTACTGAATCTTGTCAGTCTTATAAAAAACTTCAGAAATCACATGTTTATCTTATTGGGTACATTTATACTTCACCCAAAACATTGTTGAATTTAAAATGTGGTCTTTTATATGTTTCATGACGAAAAACAAAATACATGGTATATATTGTAATTACAGCACACTAAGACAGTATTTTGATATTAACACGAATCAACATAAAATGTTTTTTAAAATTTTGCTCCAAGAAACAGTCGCGGCCTGGTTAGTTAGGGCTTTCATTCTCCTTATTGGAAGGTAGTGAGTTCGAAGGACGACCCAATCAAAAATCCATCGTATATAATAGCTGCTGGAATACATTAAAGCGATTGTGGCCGCTATATCCTCCATTTAAAACGATGTCTCTGGGGGTTTGGGGAGATCTTCAGCTTAGTCCCTGCTCTTAAATTACGAGGACCCACTTTTGGAGCTATGACGCCACTGAATGGCCAATATATAAGGTGTCATATCCATCATTTCTTCCCCTTGTAGAGTCGTAAGGTGGAAATCTTAATACTAGGGCTCTATATATCAGCGCTATTTTGCTACAAATAAATACTTATTGATTTTGGTTATTCACAACAGTTTTTCCATTATTTATAAATATTAAAATAAAAGAGAAATTCAAAAAATTAAGAAAAATAACTTACTCTTACGTTGTTATGGACACTCCGAGTTGATTCACAACTCAGAAGTCATAACATTTGCACTTTCTCTTGCATGGAATAATTGATTTCCTTTAAGGAGAGTGGAATGTTCCAATTAAATCCTTAATGAGTTCTTTCGCAGCAAAGAATGACATTTTTATTGCCATTAAGCTCTTCAGAATTGGCGTTTATCCAAAGTTAGTTCCAACTGATATTTGGTTTTTAACTTGCTTGTAAGAGACATTCTTTTTAAGTGAATTACTGTGGTTGAATTGAAAATGTTAGTGTTGTGTTCATTGGATTTATCCATTGCGTCTTCTGCTCAAAAAACTTGAAGGCAGTGGCATTGCTTCTGAGTCATTATATTTGCATGCCTTTTTAATAACTTAAGAAAACGAATTGAATTTTTTTAACTACCTCTTCCGGTAAGAGAACGTTTCATACATCTGATGATATCATTTATTTAAATATATAGCTGTATTGGCAAAAAAGTGAATTTGATCGAAATCTACTTGTTTATCACATTGCACATAAAAATTTCGATGTATTCAAACAGGAGAAAAACGATTTTATAACCACGTGAATACTTCTAAATTACATAGAGTATATGCATGAAATGTTGAGATTTTGTTCAGAAAAAACGAGCCATTGACAACCTAATGAGTAGGAAATATTGTTTCGTTTAATCCCCATTAGAAATTGAAGAACAATTCAAATTTCGACATTCGAGCTATCGATAATTTATTGCAGATTCCCCTGTCCACCTTAGTATACAGCCTTAGTATTAGTATAGCCTATAAGCCGAATTTTAATTTCTTTTCAGGAAATGGACATTGGTATACTTACAGGAAAAACCAGTATGTATTAGACAGCGATAAAATATCCGATTCGTTTATTCAAGTTGATAATATTATATAGTGGGTGATATGTTAACGAACATAATCCGTTTCAAGACAGTGTTCGTTTCGTTACTAGATGTTCGCTATCTAAACTGTTCGTAAACGCATCATCGATTTACCATAGATTATTTTTGTGAAATTGATTAATTCGTTCTAAAGACACTAAAAATTATATTAAAAAAAATTATGGATAATTTCTTAGTAAGTTTATTAAAAAATAATGTGTGTGTACGTATGTAGTCTTGCATGTTAATCAGTTCTCTTCATTTTTTGCTTATGGAACATCAAAGAACATGCCTAGTGTTGACTGCTTTTCTCTGTTTCTCAAGACTTTCCGGAAGTAATTGATAGTATTGTTGTTGTAAAGACTCCTAATCTTTCTGGTATCAGCTTGTTTTGGGTGCCATTCTAAGACCATTGCCCTGGCATCCTCCAATTTCTTCAGCGAATGAACGATGGTGGTGTGCTCAAAATGAAATCAATTTAGTTTTGAATTCATTTAAAAAACAAAACTGATGATCTACTCTGGCTAAAAATATTAAATTGGAAAAAAACAAATTACATGGAATTTTGAAGTTTAATTGTTAAGCGACATAATTCAAGAGACATGAAAAAAGGATTTTTCTTGTTGGGTTTTCCAACCATGCACATTATGTTCCGAGAACTGAGAAGTGCTCGTTAGGATTCGTTATTTAAATATGTATTCGTTGTTCGAACACAAAAATCTTTCAAGAAAGTGTTCGTTGTCTGAATTGTTCGCAGTCCGAACTGTTTCTTTGACATATCACAAACTGAGTAGAAAAACTGGCAATAAATTTACTTACTGATAAAAAGACCACATTAAAAAATTTTTTTTTGTGATATGTTTCCTTTCTTAAAGAGTTCTATTCAAAACATTCTTTATATTAATATCAAAACTAATTTGTCTTTATCGTTTGTAAGAAGGGGTTACACATCATTGCAGCAGTAACTCTGAGCTAGAGCACATATCCGAAAATAGCTCTGAGGATTGATTATCGCCAGATTTGATTTTGGTACTTTCGGATACTAGGACCATTATTTTGTTGCGTAGTTAATTACCATTATTATATAATACTTACAAATAATATTTTGGAATTAATTAATGTATAATTTTTTTAATATTGCGTTGTGTATTGATTATTTTTTCTTCCTTGATTCAAACCTGAAAGTATATGCAGAAACTGATTTAGTTTTTGCAATTAAAAATTTAATTTGATCATAAAATTTTCAATCCATTTACATAGACATAAAATTATTTTACATTTATTATTTCAACCATTTAACCATTACTAACAGACAGACTAATTATCCACTAGGTATTCATAATTTACACTAGTTAATTAAACAAATAAAGTAAGTGGTACCACAATAAAAAGTTTTACTGGCGGGAAAAATAATTAATATAAAAAAACATAGATTTACGGAAGAAAGTTCTCTTACTAGACTGGTCTGTCTTGTGGACTTCGAAAACTTATTTAGCTCATTCCATCGGCATTATTTTTAAGACCCAGGTCTGCATTGGAGGAAAATTCATCATGTTTCCAATCTGAGAGTTCCTAGGATTTTATTACTCCAATATTAAGATTATTTTAATCTCTAAGATTCAGTAGAACATCAAATTTGAGTAATAGAACAATTTTCTTTGCAGCATGGGATCTTCGGCATTTTCTGTAACTGCTTCTACCACGTCCAAACTTCGTATGTCTTCAATATCGTCTCCTCGAACTCTTTGGAACTGGTTTTCCACGAGTCCTGATCTAGGACAGTCTACTTCGTAGAAAGGAGAAATGAGGGATAATACGGGACACAATCTTATGGGAGAGAAAAAAATGGGTAACTTAATTATTTTGTGAAAAATATCCAGTCAGTGAGTGCAACAGTAACACAGTGTGTCTTCATTCAGATTCAAAATATTTCACAATAAAGTCGAATGTAACCAGCTTCTGCAATATTTCGAAGAGAACACTACTTATTCTCATAAGGTGAAAAATATAGGTAAGAGCTGTACAAAACCGAATAGTGAAAGAATTTATATCGTTTTATCTTCTCTAATCCAGTTAGCAACTGCATTCTTGAACGAATCTACTCTTATTAGTCATTCTTAAGGATAATATGCGCCAGTTCGTGCGGTGTAATGACGGAAAAGGTTGCTTCATGTTATGCTCCGCCAAATGACAATGGTTCAAAATTACAAAACTTTGGTATTTGTGGGATTTAAGCTGTTAATTGTACGTTTCAAGGTTTGAGAGTTGCGATTACTTGGCCGGTTAGGGAATCATTTTCATTAATGGAAGGAATTTTTAATGAATTTGTGTCCCATTAAATAGAGCTGAAGCACGTTAAATAGAGTGTGGTCGTAAATGTAACTTCAAGTAAATTGATACCTTCGGGGGTATGGGCAGCTCAAGATTTCTGCTTGGCTTCTTTTTCTGAATTATGAAGACTTTCACACAACAGCTTTATTTAATGGATAAAGCCCGATTCTAAGATCCATACAAGGGAAGTGTACCGGTCATGTTTCGAGGTTGTCACTCGCTTTTCAGGAGAGCAAGTGTTTTTATTATTACTAAGGTTATTGTAGCATTTAAAAATTATTTTAACAAAGCTTACTGAAAAGTAAACTTGTAATTTAACAGCACTTCAAGCTTATTATTTCTTACAAATTGACAAATTTCATTTGACAAATTGTAATTGTTCACACAAAATTACATTGACAACATTGACAACGCTCTACATTTCCTGTTTCAATTTTACAATTGAACTTTTTAATAAGCTATTTTTAATAATAACTATTTAATATACACAGTTTTTAATATTCACAGTTTAATATGGGCTGTTTAATATACACAGCCTAACTTTCGAAGTTTAATGTGTTCAGTGTAATATACACTGTTTAATAAGCACAGTTTGCAGGGCCAACTTATCTGGTGGTCAGCATGCCTGACTACGGATAGGGAAGTCCTGGGTAAGAATCCCGGTTCAGGCATGGATGTACTTTTTCTCTCTCTATCCTGTCTTTGTCCTTTCCTTGTGTGTGAATGAGGTGTGAATGTTTGCCTACCCTATAAACGTATCCCTATGGCATGTGTGTGTACTGAAGAAGTCACACCAAATACGGTTCAGTTGTAAAAGTGGAGCAGCGCACCCCTATTTGCCAGCCTAGCTGGCAAACGAGAACAACAACAACAATAAGCACAGTTTACTATAGACTATTTAATATGCACAGTTTACTATAGACTATTTAATATGCACAGTTTACTATACACTATTTAATATGCACAGTTTACTACAGACTATTTAATATGCACAGTTTACTACAGACTATTTAATATGCACAGTTTACTATACACTATTTAATATGCACAGTTTACTACAGACTATTTAATATGCACAGTTTACTATACACTATTTAATATGCACAGTTTACTATACACTATTTAATATGCACAGTTTACTATACACTATTTAATATGCACAGTTTACTATACACTATTTAATATGCACAGTTTACTATACACTATTTAATATGCACAGTTTACTGTACACTATTTAATATGCACAGTTTACTACAGACTATTTAATATGCACGGTTTACTATAGACTATTTAATATGCACAGTTTACTATACACTATTTAATATGCACAATTTACTATAGACTATTTAATATGCACAGTTTACTATACACTATTTAATATGCACAGTTTATTATACACTATTTAATATGTACAGTTTACTATGCACTATTTAATATGCACAGTTTACTACAGACTATTTAATATGCACAGTTTACTACAGACTATTTAATATGCACAGTTTACTATACACTATTTAATATGCACAGTTTACTACAGACTATTTAATATGCACAGTTTACTATAGACTATTTAATATGCACAGTTTACTATACACTATTTAATATGCACAATTTACAATACACTATTTAATATGCACAGTTTACTATAGACTATTTAATATGCACAGTTTACTATAGACTATTTAATATGCACAGTTTACTATAGACTATTTAATATGCACAGTTTACTATAGACTATTTAATATGCACAATTTACCATACACTATTTAATATGCACAGTTTACTATACACTATTTAATATGCACAGTTTACTATACACTATTTAATATGCACAGTTTACTACAGACTATTTAATATGCACAGTTTACTACAGACTATTTAATATGCACAGTTTACTACAGACTATTTAATATGCACAGTTTACTATACACTATTTAATATGCACAGTTTACTATACACTATTTAATATGCACAGTTTACTATACACTATTTAATATGCACAGTTTACTATACACTATTTAATATGCACAGTTTACTATACACTATTTAATATGCACAGTTTACTGTACACTATTTAATATGCACAGTTTACTATACACTATTTAATATGCACAGTTTACTATATTTAATATGCACAGTTTACTATACACTATTTAATATGCACAGAGTTTACTATACACTATTTAATATGCACAATTTACTGTACACTGTTTAATATGCACAGTTTACTATACACGCAGTGCAAGCTTAGTAGTATGAATATTTGACTTTAACATTATTTTTGAATATTTATAATGCTTCATAATCCACTGATCTGTCGGCTATAATCAAATGAACTCAAAATGAACAAAAAGTGATCATTTAAGAGTAAAAAAAAATCAAAATATAGTGCTTTTTTGGGGACTGTAGCTCGAATATTTTCAAAATTTCACCCAAAGCTAAATTATAATTTAACTTCCATAAGATTTCCCCCCACACTTAATAATTCCATTAGATCTTATCCTAATTCGTTTTCCGCTCACGCTGTAAGCATTCCAATGAACAAATAGAGTAATAAATAATGATTTATTTACTTCAATAAAATCAATCGCTTATGTTTACAGATCAAATAAACGATGTATTTTTGAATTACATAACAATAGGAACCTTAAATGAGGATGTAAATGTACTTATCCACTACAGTTCTCAACAATTAAAAAAGAGAAACATGTACACTTGATAATCCTCGTATTTCTGATCCTCTTTACGATAATAAACTGGTTCCTCATCAACTGATGACAGATGATAAACAACAAATATAGAAATAAGCCTAAGATGGGAAACCCAGAATAAACACAGATATCAAACGAAACATTTGTCGTAAGTGTCAAAAACAGATCGTATCAAAAAAATTTTATTCGTAAAAATGCCGTCTGCTGACAGATGATCGTGGGGAAAAGATTGATTGCAGATGCGTGATCGAGATACTGTCAGTGATGAACACCCACTGAGGAATATGTGAGTAGCTTGCTTCTGAAACATTCTTACATGATGACTGATATCGTCCTCCTAACGTGGCTGGTTGTAATCGGCAATCATGATTAAACATTTCAGCAAGAAATTATTTTTCGTTAAGAATGTATATATATATATATATATTCCAAGCATGCTTAAGAGGCTAAATATTGGTGATTTCGCATTAAGCTAACCATTTAACTCAAATATATGATTCGTATTACAGAGAAACCCTTGATAAAAAAATAAAATATAAAAAAAAACAGATATGGGGGGCATTGTAGGCCTTGACTTCCTTATGAGTTGTCGTGCCGCTGAGCTTAGTTATATATATAAGTATTAGCATTTAACTTCAATTTGTAGCAATTTTTTTATGGAAAAGACGATTTCTGTTAGAAGAATAAAATAAAATATCCTCGAGAGAGAGAGAGAGAGAGAGAGAGAGAGAGAGAGAGAGAGAGAGAGAGAGAGAGAGAGAGAGAGAGAGAGAGAGAGAGAGAGAGAGAGTGTACTATTTGTTTGTGAAAGCGAATATAGCAAGAAATAATTTTAAAAATCATCATATGCGTATATGTTGATATCATGCCGTGAACAACATATCGGCCAAGTCCGCGGTAGCCTGGTTGGTTAAAGTATCGTTCTAATTATCTCAAGGTAATGAGTTCGAATCTCAGATTAACTGAAGATCCGTCATGTTCGCTGATGGTAGCTGGGGCACGTTAAAACTGGGCGTGGAAGCAATGTCTTTCAAATAAAATAATACCTCTGGGATGGTAGGCCAAGTGTTGGGTATCTTCTGCGTGGTCCTTGCTTCAAAATCACGAAGACTCTACCTGGCTGCTTTTATGCAACTGCTTAATCCAAAGTAAAATGGTAAAGTAAATTGTATAAAAATTTGTTAGAAGGAATACCAGTTGACCAAAATAGAGTTCGGAGAAAAAACTTATTGCACCATTTTAAGGAAATATGTAAAATTCATGATTATTAATAGTTATATTGTAAAGATATTTATTTAAATAAATGAATATATAAAAGGTGTTTTAACGAAAAATCATTGTAGAAAATTTTTTTAATATTAATGTAATGAAAAATATTTTGCAATAAAAAAATCACGTTATAAAATTTTCATTAAAATTTTGGAAAATTAAGAAAACAGATATTATATAACAGGCAAACGATTTCTGGATTCTTAAGCAATATTCAAGACTTATTTATTATAATGAGCTACGAGAAACATCAAAATAATTAGTTTATCTAAAAATAAGGATAATAGGCATATTTTAAAGTTTATTAATAATGTTCGATAAGTGTATATATTTAAAATAAAAAAAATTCTACAAAAAAAGAGGAAATAGTAAAGGTGAAGTAAAATAATTGAAACTGCTGACAATTTATAAGAAAATAATTGTTTATCTACAAAGAAAAAATATTTACCATCGTAAAAACCGTTGAGTGCTTTGCGGACAAAAAACCATGACGAATTTGTTTAATTTCACATTCCATAGATATTTGCATGCAAATTCGAAAATCCCACTATCGTGACGTAAAATAGGCATAGGGTTGTTCCCAGAAAAAATTCCCATAATTACTTACTTCAAAGTAAAACACTGTGAAATGAATGACGTATAAGCATTTCCAAACAGAAACTAACTGGTGTAAATAAAAAAAAATTATAATTTATTCACGAAAATTTTCTTTTTTCTTCCCATTCTTTCCCTACTACTGCCCTTGCAAATGATGTTGATATTCCATTCTGTCGGCATCGCCCCAGAAGAAAGCGACAAGAATTCCGGAATCTTTTTCTCTTCCTCCACTCCCCTCCTGGACGATGGGAATAACGGCCCGGTTATCGGACCGAAGAAGGCCGCCGAGTTCGGCAACGACCTTGAGCCGATAGGTGATCGACGAAATGGACTCGACTTTCGCTCACTCGACCGACTGCCGGCTTGGCTGCGAGAGCAACAATTGCCGTCTGCGAGAACTTCATCTCCACGACGAATTGCGAGCAGCATCCCTCCTCCTGCGTCTGAAATCGGGACCAGCGAAGCAGGTAAATGAGTTTGCTCTCGTCCGTTATTCATCTTCCTTTTTCTGTACTTAGGATTGTAATTCTTGTTTCAGATTTTGATGCAGATTAGATAGATATAATTGTCATTCCAAATTTGGATCTGAATTATTAATCAGGATATTATTGAGAGAGTCGTAGTTTTTTTTTACTCTAAAATATGGTTTGGTAATCTGATATATGTGTATGCAAATATATTTATTTGTATGTATATAAATAAATATTATTTATTTGTATATAATATATACTAATAGATACACTATATAATATATAAATATCCATACAAATAAACCCATAAACAGATTTTATGATCCTAGGTTTTTTGTTCCTTAATAAACGCAACTATTTTCTTAAACATCACCTGCAGATCTAATTTTATTTCCTTTTTTATATTTTTTACTTAGTCTAATTTTTTCAGTTTTTTACCTAAATATATTAAATTTTTTGAATACTTGATAATATATGGGATGGTTCTTCTACATGAAAATTTTACTGATAATAATTTTACTACTAATATAGTCAAAAACTGATTAACTAAATTAACAATAAAATTAATTTTTAATAAATAGCTTGAACAATAGAAAATTAATTAAAATAATTGAATTTTTATTTAGTTAAATTTATAATGATTGTTTTTCAAAACTGGAGGTTTAAATTCACAATATTTAACATGCCCAGGATAGTTATGTGCTTTGAAATTGCCTTTTATATCTTGGAATTTAATAACAAATGATTCTTTTTTAATTTTTAATACATCAAAATTTTATTTATTTATTAACATTATACACATATAATATTTTGTTTTTAGATTTTATTTTAATAAATAAATAAATAAAAGTGATAAATAATCTGATTTACAAAAGGACAATAAATTTAGAAGAAATAATTAAGAATTTTTCCCCTTAATTATTATTTAAATAATGGTGTTAATATTGATTTGAGAAAAAACTACTTAAATTATGAAATTTTTATAAAATATTTAAAATATATATATATATATATATATATATATATATATATATATATATATATATATATATATATATATATATATATATATATATATATACATATATATATATATATATATATATATATATATATATATATATATATATATATACCTATATATTGTTTGATAACTTGATGTTAATGAATGATAATATAATATTAATTTTAAATCATAAGCAATTAAAATAATTTAAAATAAATTCCATTTTTAAATGTCTTTTGTTTAGGAATTGTATTTCGATACTCATTTGTACTTTAATGTAGGTATCGCTTATGTATGCTCCATTTCGAGAAGTTCATTTATTAGAATTACAGTATACTGTTTCGAGACCCTTGCAAAATACTTTTCAAAATATTTTTATAAAAGGAAATTATTTGTTTCTTATATGATACACATTTGACGTAAAATATCAATGTAACCACTTTATCGCAAGTATCTGAATTACTTAACATAACATGATGTATAATTTATATCCTGTTAGGTTAAGCAATTATACGTGTTTCGGTTATATTTGATTGTTTTTCGTGGATGTTTGCATCACCTCCTACAGTGAAGCTGTTTGATTTTCATAAGCACTGAATATTGAATTCAGTGCTTGTGAAAATCAAATTATAGCTTCCAGATCAGACTAACTCAGTACTTTATTGTTGCCAATAATAGCTTAGCACACATATATTATTTTTTTATTGAAAATCTTATTTTAAATGTTAAGTTGTAGCTTTTGTTCAGAGTGGTGACAACTACGATAGGAAGAAAAATGAAATCTTTTGAATGATAAACACATCAAATTAAATTTCCCCTTAGGAAGTTTAAATTCAATTTATAAAAAAAGTATTCAAATTATACTTATATAAAGTATACAGAAATGAATAAACGTTAAAGTAAGCCTAATGGCCTGTTCAAGTGTGAAAGCTTTACAACAATGCAAATTTAATTTTAATTGCTAAAACATTTGTAAGAACTCACGGCTAATTATTGGATATTATTAAAAATACTTTATATATTATGGAATACTTGTGACTATTAGTTTAATTATATCAAAAGATCATAGTTCTTAGCTTATTACTAACACTAGTTTATTATTTTAACTAGTGTTTCTGTTAGTTGTGTATTGTTGTTGTTTCATATCCCAGATGGTGTAGCCTAGCTGAAACATCTCCATAAAACCAAGAAATCATCAAAAAGTACAAAAATAAAATAGGATTCTCCAAAACCTCGTTCACAGTAAAAGTCAGACAGTAAAAAATATGTCTCGGGGAGGCCTGGTCAGCTTTGGACCACTGACACCCCAGAAAGACTTTCTGGCCCTATTGAGAAGAAAGATACCTAATGTGGCCACTCAAAAAACGTGAAAGAGCAGTCTGATGCATCCTGGGGATTCTGAGCTGGTGCCACCAACGAGGTTTTTTTCCCGAAGTACCAAGAGTGGATCTCTCCAAATTGCGTTCAATTCCATCTTTGTAATCGTGGAGATTTCAGAAAACGTTAGAATAGCGTTGCCCTGCAAGGTGTTAGCAGTGGCAGACTTAGCCAAGCTTTCTGAAATTTCGTTACTACTCAATCAAACATGGGAAGGAACCCATTGAAAAAGTTTTGTATTGTTGTTGTCATATTAATTCATTTAAACGTAGATTGTGAGATAAGAAATATACTGTTCTATTCAATTAAAAGTTTTGAACGAACCACCGTAGCTTAATTTTTGGAATTTGCTTCATAGTTATGAACAGAAAACTTTCAAATATTTTTTGTTATCTCTTCAAGCATAAAAATACTTCGCATTCGTGTTTCTCAGGGGCTAAATTGCATTTCAGCCGACAGACTCGTCTGAAATTTCTAAGATTACCATGTAACATATGCTAGGGTTGATTAATTTATTTAAGAATATTATTTCAAATTTTTAAATAAATTAATTTTCAATAAAAATATTAAAAATAAATTAGAAATTACATGAAAATGAAAATATTAAAAAGATAATATGTAATGCTATATTATATGACTTTTTGTTCTAACTCTTAAGTTGTAAAAATGTACCATTTTTGAGATTCAATAGGGTTATTACAAAAGAGTAATCGAGTTTCCGAAGCATTTATTTCGGAACATAATTGGGTTACAACCGTGAGTCATAATTAAATGGAAAGAAACCGAAAGTGTTCAAGATAGATGTTCAATATGTGCTTCTTGAGTGAGCGATACAGCAGACTTCAAAGCGATAGTTCAGTCTCTTCCGCATATTATCCTGTTTGGTCGCGATGCTGTTCCGCAAGTGGTTAGTAACTGTGGTACGCAGATACATTGTTTAACATGTCCTCAAATGAAGAAGTCAAACGGTGAAAGGTAATAAGCGATTCACACTTTGAAAATTCTAGTTCACAAAACGCTTTCTGCTATCTTGTCGCCATTTTTGGACGTGACATCCGTGCAACAACCATGGCAACCATAAGTGCATTGTACATGTGCACATATAACTGTTATTAACGCCCTCTCGTTATTGTTATCATGGAAACATGTTTTCAAGTTATATTCAAGTTATTCATTTGTAATGTGTTTATTATCCCGTATGTGTTTTATTTTTGTAAGTGCAATTTTAGCAATTTTTTGGTTTACTTGTAAGAAAGTATTGATTCATAGAAGTACATTCTATTCCGAAATTAACAATATATATTCATTTATCATATACTAAATATCCAGCAAAATTATTTATTGATGTATTGTTTACTTTTTCAAAATGTAATTAAAATATCATCTGGTGTCTTGCCTGTGTGTGTGTGTGTGGGCTACTATGCCACTAAGATAAACAATTCCTAGAAAAGAACTTCGACTCCCGCTAACACGAATTCATAGTCAGCGAGCTACTTAGTTGTAAATCAGGAATTACAGAATTACTTAAACAACATAAATGTGAAATCTACACTCAAAGAATTGTTTACTGAACATAAATTCACATTAATAAAAAGAGACTGTATGAATCTTGAAAATAACCATACGATATACCGAATTTTTACGTTTCTAAAAGTATGGCTATTGAACTGTTAAATCGTGAAATAAAGACAGATTTATCCTTTAAAGAAAATTATTTATTAAATACGAATGGAATAAAATATGTATTTACAGAAGAATTCCAACTATCCTAATCAATTCGGACCGTACACTCCATTCGTATAAACAAATTTTTGTTTAATTAGAGTATTTTCAAATGAAGGGTTTATTTTAATTAATTATTGTGCGTTGAAAATTAATATTAATTGTTGTACCAAAGAATAAAAAATTACATATTTTAAACGAAAAAGAGCTTTTTACATCAATTAAATGAAAAAAGAGACTTATACTTGTTAAAGTGCTGTACTACTACATTAATAAGGTACGTATACAGTACTGCAAATGACGGTCATATACAGCACTGTATAATACGGTACATTATATCGTGCTGTAAAAGAAAGTCATAGCATGTTGAACATCTTGGTCAGAGTAAGCTGTTTTATCGCCTTCATCCTGTTTCGGCCGGCTAAGTCGCGCATCTGCTGCTGGACAATAAGAATTTCCATGCGGTCGTAATCGAGATGACATTCTGTCCACTTCAAAGCCAACAAATGCTTCATTAACCAATTGTCCCATGTCTGCTTCAAATTGGACATTAACAGCATCTGTTTTTAATGAACACTTTCAATACATTTATCATCATTTGCAATTTGAAATCTTGGATCTGACTCATAATATCTTCAGCACTAACTTCTGAACATCCAGGAATTATTAAAAGAATGTTTTTGAATTCTTCAAATGACTCATCATTCTCATCTACTTCCTTCTCTTTCCTTTCCTTTTGTTGAGCTTTTCTCATTTTTCTTCTCTTCTGCAGTTTAATTTATTTTTATGAAATTCTGAAAGAAATTTGGATAATCAGTAATTCGAATGGACGGATTTTGGATAATTGGAGTTCTACTGTAAAGAATTATTTATTATAAGACACTGTTAAAGTGAAGGAAAGTTATATATGGAACCATAAAAATGTTTTTTTATGTTTTATAAAACTTATCTCTAAACTGTTATTATAAATATAAGAATGAAAATTATAAAAAACAAATTATATAAGTTAAATATGTTATTACTGTTGTACAATTTTAAAGCAAACACAAAATTATACAATTGATCTTCTTTCAAAAAGAAACAGATTACTGCTTAAAAATAAAGAATATTCTCTAAATAAAATAAATGAAAAAGAAGTTTAAAAAAGTTTGACAAATTAAATATTAATATTGTCACAAAATTACTCAAAAGACTGTAGCTAACTCTTTCATATGTGTACGTCTCTTTTACAACCATGGAAAACCTCATAAATTTACAATTCGCTGAAGCACAAGGTGCGAAAATAAAGTGCGAATTGTACTTTATTTTTGGCTTCTCGTGAGAAATGCTTTTGTTCCAGAGAAATAAATCTCTTTTATTTTTCCATGGTTTTCACTGACAAAGCGAATCGCGCCGAGTCCCGGCAAGCAGATGATTTCTCCATAATAGTTTACTTCCTTAATGTATTTTAAAGATAAATTCTTTTCATAAGAACCTACATGTGTAAACGTGATTAATTATAATTTCTTATCACATTACCTTGATAAGTATCGATAACGTACGTAACTATTTTACCTTCAATTAAATTTGTTGAATTTGTTTAAAGAAATTTAAATGCTTAAAGTAAATGTTTACAAATGTATCGAAGTAAAATGAGAAATTAGTTAAACTTTTAGATTTCTCCATTTTACTACTTGATACATATTTAATTAAAAATTTTGTTTTTAAAAAACAATTTATATATATATTTTTTATCAATATATATATTTTTTATCAATATATATCAATTTATATATATATTTAATATTAATGATTTCCATCTATTTTTTGAACGAGAAACTTTTTTACTATATGTCATTACACATATCATTATATTGCATTTTTGGTTGTCTGTTACTACGAGTGAAATATTCAAGCGCCCCCCTCCCCTAAGAGCTGATTAAATCAGTGCTTAATGTATAAATTTTTATGGTAAACTTAGAATACACCTCAGAAAGGGCATTAGATACAAAATTTTTTAACATGGATGCTTTTTTTTGCTTGGTCCGGCTAATGAACTGCATATCTTCTGATGTCATTTTCTCATTCAGGTTCCTCAAAAATAGCATTACAATGAGAAATTTCTCGTTCATAAAATTGGGCACATTCTTTCTTATTAAATTAAATGATATTTCAATGTATTACATTTGCATGATACAAATTTTTTAATATTTCCTTTAAAAGGATGTCCAACATTAATGATCAATAAAAAATGAATTCAGAAGCTTCTCAAAGCGACTCAAGAAAAATCTAAACTTTGTTTGGGGAAATTGTTAAAGTTGGAAACAACTCAAATTTTCAAATAATGTCCCATTATTTAATGAATAAATACGTGTTATAATTTTTTTCTGAAATGAAAAATATATAGTGTAGGGGTATGTGGAGAGCAGGGTGCTAGCTCAGTTGTAACCTCGTCACATTGATCGTGGTTCAAAATTGCAAGGCGCTTGGTTGACGGACCATTATTCCAAACCCATTAACCTTAAGGTACAGTCTGGGGTTTGCTTAAACCGCTATGTTTATATAGTACACACATTTGAATTTCTTATTAAAATAAATGATATTCAAAGATGCAAACATTTAAATTTGTAAAAAATGCTAAAATTTGAAAAATGTAAACATGAATGAGTTTCTTTCCCTATTTTTCCTATTATACTTAAAAATATTAGACACGTTTTTCGTATAATTTCCAAAGTCGAATGTTTTGTGTCATCCATTTGGAACTTTTAAGCATTTGAGATCAAAATTTGAGTAAGAATTTTATTAACAGCCAATGCAAAAATGTGAAAGACATTCTTGATGGAATTGCAGAAATTACTTAAGTCTAAATAACAGTTATATGCAATAATTTGTAGCTTACTTCGCATATGCGAGTTTATTCTCCTCTTTATTTGCAAATAATTCTGTAAATATACTTAAATGTAAACAGTCTCAAGTATTAAAATATGGAGAATATGGTGACCATATTGTTCACTATCACGTTACTCTTTCTCCTTTACATCGACATTACATTCCATGCCAAGTATTTTTCAATGCAATTCTTTTAATTTTGATACAGTAAATTATAATTTTGTAAGATAGTTATTCTTTTCCACCAAAATTTTATCCTTTGTCTCCAACAAAAAATAACAAAAATAAAATAAAATTGCCAAGCTAACAGCCGAATAGTTAACATTCTGTCTTCAGTTCAACAGTTTGTGGGTTCGAATACCACCTTGGGCATGGATACTTGTAGTGGTTTGGAATCCACTTTAAACCGTAGGTCCCGGTCTAATTAGATCTTGTGTGCAAAAAAAGATCGTGAAGCGACAAACCAACAAAAAATAATATTCGAATATATTTAATTTTTAGTTTTATGTACAAATTAATCAAAGGAGCGTGCTGGTGGAGACCTTGGCATGCAAGGGTCTCGCGCTGAACAGACCGCTACAGACCTGTAGATTTGCCAGTGGTCATACTAGGAGTCTCACTTTCAGGGGGCAAATTAAGCTCTTCCCAACCTGTAAGAAGTGCAATTCCAGCGGGGCTAGTCCTCATCACCTACTTGATTGCCTGGATTTCACTATGGAAGAGTTTCTTGAGAGACTTCTCCTTTTCTTCGATTTTTTGAAGGTTTACGGCCTCATGGATCTGATATAGCGCAGCTATATCAGATGGGATTAGTAACAACATTAATCAAAGAAATATTTTGTTTATTTTTTTGGATTGGGATAAAAAACATAGTTAATATTTATTAATATTCAATTTGATGTTTAACTTTTAACTGATTTTATTTCTTTTGTTGGATATTTATGAATTTTTCATTTTCACACACACACACACATACACACATATATATATATATATATATATATATATATATGTATATATATATATATATATATATATATATATATATATATATATATATATATATATATATATATATATATATATATATATATATATATATATATATATATATATATATATATATATATATATGAAGATCATCTAGTATATATGGAACAACAAGTGTCTAAACAAGTTAAAAGTACCGTAGAATTCATTTTTTTAAAAATAATATTCTCTGTTTCTCATTACCAGTGATGTTAAAAAAGGCATGGTATTCATTTTGAAACCATTGCTTTAGTTAGTGGTACGGGTCTTTGATGACTTACATATTTTTATGACTGTGCAGTCATAAAAATATCTTAGAGTTTCAAAGTGTGTCGTAATTTAGGATAAGGAGCAAAAGGAAGTGAAAATAAATGAGCTATTCCTATTTGTTTTTACTAATTCCTTATGTTTTCTATAATTTTTAATTTTTCTAATTTAATTTAATTTAATTTTACTTATTTATTTTACTGCGATTAGCCAATAGAGTTCTTTTTCCATGTAAAAATTTTCCAGAAGGTAGAGAGGAAGTGGATTTATAAATAAAATTTTTAAAGAGCTATTTGACCCAAAAATTACAAAATTTGAAATTTTTAACCCAGTTAAGAAATTTTGAGAAAAAATTGTTTTCATCTAGGAAGTCTTTATCATGACCATTTCAATGTAATTTTATATACTTTAAGTGCTACAAATTATTCAGGTTAAATATAACACAATTATTTTTTTTTCGTACTGCGGGCACTTGGGTAGCGAACCCTATGCCACAAGGCCAAAAACTGATACTCATTTGTCGCTATTCAGCGGGCACCTGTGAATCAAGTCACGGAGGCGATTATCGTTGCCCTCTCCCTACCACCACAAACTCGTTTATAAAGGGTGGGCCACATTCATAGATCTTTACAGAAGAAAGGTCAGAGGAACATAGAAAGAGAGTAACATCCATGCCCGAGCTGGATTCGAACCAGGACCTACAGCTCAGGAGTCAGAAACGCCAATCAATCAGCCATCGGTCGGCAAATAACAGATTATAGTAGTCTGCAAATGAAAATTCGAAACTGTTTTGTTAATATTTTCTCTAAAAAATTTTTTTATATTATATTTTACTTATGCCTTAAACAATCACTCGAAAAATGTCTTTTTTTTATTTTTTATTTATTTCTTTTGCATTAAAAATTTTTTTCTTAGGGAATTTGTATAAATTTAGACGCTGCAAATAAACTCCCATCCCCCCGTCTAAAATATTTGGGAAATTACAGTATATCTCTTGCAAATAACTTACATGATTTTTTTTTAATACAATGAAGTAATTTTTGTTTTTTCTTAAAAATGCTTTTTTATTTTTTTGTTTTTCATAAAAATATTATATTTTACTTATGGAAAGCTAAATAATTATTTGAATCATTTTATAGTTTTTACTCAATTAAGCATTTCTGTATTTCGAATTTTATTAAAATTTTTTATAAAAGTATTTGCTAAATAGACTTTAAAATTTGTGGATAATATAATCAATTTTCAGAAACATCTTGATCACAGTTACGCAGACACTTAAATATGCTATAAATTTAATAAAAGAATTTATCATTATTGTTGGAAAGACCCGGTAGTCCGGTGGTTAGGCCGTTTGCTCTCATTATCGGAAGGTAGTGAATTCGAATCCTCGATTTAACCGAATATACTTCATGTTCGCTAATGGAGACATATTAAATATGTCATGGTCGCAATGTCTTCCATATAAAATGATATCTGTATAGGTAGAATGTTAAGTCTGGGGGCCTTCTGCTTAGTAAGTGCTTCTAAATTACAAACACTTACCCATTTTTGGGTTCCAGGTGGCATACCACTGGATGCCCTATCAAATAAAGTGTCATCACTCCCGTCTTTGGTAATGCTGAAAAGCAGCAGCTGGCTATTATAATTGTGATTGCCAAAACATATTTAATGCTATCAAAAAATTTTCTAGCATCATTTATAAAGTATAGAAAAAATTTAGTAATAAAGAAGTACTACTTACTTAAAAAGAAGTATTACTTCTTTATTACTAAATTTTTTAAATTTTAATGTAATATTTAAGTATTACTTAAATACTACATTGAAATAAGATTTATAATATATTATATACATTTACGCACATACACTTGATTTATAACATTAATCTTGTAAAAATTGAAGTTTTTTGGAAATACTGATTGTGTACTCAAGTAGCAGAAAAACTAATACTTGTACGAGGAGCATAAGTAAATAATGAAAATATACAAGTATAAATGATATGATTTGGTAGACAAGACCTATTCTAAATAAGCAAGCGTCTGGCAAGAATGTTAGATAACTTATTGCTACTACAATGGTTGATTATAAAGATTTAAGTGACTAAGAACGAGTTGTAATCGTACTTGAAAGATGGGATATAGCATCTCAAAAAATAGGGAGGAAATTTAGATTTTACTAACGACCATTACAAGTGTCTTGGAATCTATACTGTCTTGTATGACATCTACTCTAAAAAAGAAGTACGTCTGGAAAAATACATGAAAATATTTTTGTTTAATCCAATTATTTATTTAACAGTTAAAATAACCAGGATTATATTTTCATTCTTTAAAAATATATATAATTCATGTTTGTATTAATTCATGTAAGTATAATCATTCATGTTTGAGCCATGTACATTTGTAATATGAGTTATATGAAAAGAAAATTAAATTTTAATTAAAATGAGTTGCAACTTTATTCGTTTAATGCATTATTATTTTTTGTTAGATATTTAGTTTAAAAAGTATTGAAATTCAGAGCGAGTTTTAATCCTGAAACTCAACTATAAAAATCATAAAGAAAGGATATAAGCAACTTTTAAAGAATGCCTCCCGCCATCTTTGATATTTCATGTCACTCAAATCTCAATAATTCTTTCACTTCCTCTTTTAACTGTCACCGTGTTCTTAAAATGACCCCTCCCACAATTTAAGTCAGAAATGGCGGCCTTCAACAGACAACGAAGTGTATCATGTTACACCTTTCTTTTTCATTATTTTACTTTTCCTTAAAAAAAATCGTAGTTATTGCTTGTTAAAGACCATGAAGAAGAAAGCTTATATTCCCTCAAAATGACTTCATGGTTGTTTCTTTCCGTGTACTGCCATGGCCAATTAAATTCAAAACGAGCTGTTTCGAATAAATTGCTTTTATATTGTCGTCTGCTGAATAAAATACTTTGGAACTTTGTTTATGTGTTTTCATAACGCTTGAACAGAAAATAAGTTATATAATCTGGAAAAACACATTGTTCTTTCAATTTTAGAATGCTTTTAATAACTTAATTTAGCATACCTATAAGTTACTTTAAGTTAAACAAGAAAAAAAAATTATATAATCAGATAAGGAAAATAAATTGTTATCTGAAATACAACTATTGTATATATTTTTTATCGATTATTAATACAACTATTGTAATTTCTTCGAAGATTAATAAGTTTATAATTTTCTTCTTCAGAGAATTTAAAATCGTTTTCTATATTTACATTATAACTCAAATAGGGCTGGGAGTTTGCATGCTTTTAAAAAAGATTGAGGATTATTACATTATGGATTTTTTAATCTTCCAATCATGGAGATTATTTAATATTTTCGAATGGAGCTCTGCTAATTTGAATGATTTTTTAAATATATTTCTCACAAGTAACTAAAGTATTTTTGGTCATTAAATACCTAATTTAAATTACTTCCATAATACGTGCTGAATGTATGAGTATAATATCCATGATATATTTTGAAAAGGTTATAAAGTTTTATACGTTTTACTGAATTTTACGCAGTATTGAATCATATTATATTTTAAATACTATTATTTAGATTTATTTTAAAATGCATGCATAAGGTGTTTGGAAATATATTTATAAAATATCTAAGTTTTAAATTGATAAATTAAATTTTAATTTTGAATTAATATTTAACTTTTTGTATTACATAGGTATTTGTTTGTAAATAAGTAATGAGTGCATCATTAAATTGCACCATTTGAAATTTTAACTTTAATAAAAAACTTTTATATATAAATATGCATTAATTTTCATTTAACTAGACTTAAACAAAATGGAGTATTTTATTTCTTTGTAATTTTTCTTTAAAAAAAAAAAGAAATATTTTTACAAGAATATTCCTGCATTCGATGAAGAAATTAAATATGTGTTTGAATTGGGACTACGCCGAATGAAGTGATTTAAATAAGTATGAAATTAAATGCTATATTTATGAAGCCTGCGGTAAAGAATTAGCATATTCGAAAAGAATACTTATATAGAAGAAATACCTGTAATGATGTCTTATATGAAGTAAATGGGAATATTCCAGACCAATAAATTGTTTTACAATAAATTACGTTAGAAATATTAACATATTTAGTAATATAAGTGTAATGTATTGGTAATACTATTTTATAATATATTGGTCACATTTTATATTGAGATTTCTTATTTTTATATTTTGTTAAATGCAAGTCTGCAGATTGATTTTAAAAAATCAAAATCATCTGGAATCGGTTATGACTACTTTTAAAATTTTGATTTGGTGGAATGCATGATTTTTAATGTCTTTTAGAATTTAAGAAAATAATTCGTTAAAATCGATGAAAATTGCTTTAAAATGATTATTACACATACATTTCAAGTTATTATGTTATATAGTCAAACAAGTTATATAGTATGAATCAGCTAGCTGAAATTTATCGCCAATTATTATCTCATCAAGCAACAGATTGCTTGATGCGATAATAATTGGTGATAAATTTAGCAGGTTGCAACAGATTGCTTGAGGTAAAAGAATAAATTTTACCAAAATAATATTGACTTTAATAAAATATATTACTTACTGCTATCTTTATATAATCGTGTCTTACTCTCTTATATTATAAATGCAAAAGGGAATTTCTCAAGTGAATTATAGTTTTTAAGTAATGGCCAAAATTATGTATATGAGATTTCTGATAAAATCAATTAAAGGTACGCTTTTATTACCCTGAGAAGATTGATTGAAAACTATAATACCGTGAAGATTTTAGTGGGTCATTGATTCTACAATGTATCATTAAGGAATTTGAAATTGAAAATAACGATAAAGATGGTCCAAAAATATATTTTAAAACAACGCTGACTGAAGAAAGTTTTCTCGTACTGTTGCCAAAACTGTTTACATCTATTTCGCGAAACAATGCCACCAATCGTAAGTCATCAAGGATTCAATGCACTTTTCAAAAAATAACAGGTGTTTTCTACCACGACACATTTCCCAGACACTTTTCTTGCCAAAGAACACAGGGAAAAATAAAAGACGTCGCGTTTCCGGAACATTTTTTTTTTGGTAGGCCATCGAGCTGTCATCTGCACCATCATTTCTCTTGTCAACCAAACCTCCTCCCAGTTGACATTCGTTTCATTGAATATGACGTCGCTTATTATTATTTTTTTTCCATCTACGAGCCCATGTCTTCTTCCTATTTTGTCCTTGGATGACACTTTAACGAATGTGCTGAAAGGGTTTAATTTATGGTTGCCATTAACAGCTGAGAGGTAAGAACTGCTTCCGAAAAAGCTTGAATCACGGGAAATTTTGGATTCTGAAACTAGAGTTTAATTTTCAATAATTGGCCTAATTCCTTTTTAATTTTGTCGATTATATATAGAATAGCTTATGATGAAAAACGTCAGTGTAAATAGAATCCACTAGATATATTTGATATCACATGTGTGTTATTTAAATATATTATATTCTCTGAGTAAGTTGACATCATGCTAATCTTCACTCGTCATAATAAAGTTAGCCGAAAAGATATTTCCCCATAAATCGCTGGATAAGTATGTGGCTTGTTATTTTGAATTTTGAGGTTGATTATCACTAAAATAGTAATCTCTTCAACAAATTTACTTATAAAATTTTAGGATGGATATAGGGTGGTAAATTACAATTGGATAACATACATATACTTTGTTGGTGATAGATTTTTTGGGATTGTAATTATTGTAGAAATATATCATTGCTGAACCAGGTTCCATTTTTATAAAGATTTGAGGCTCTAAAATTTACTTGATAAAGAAACTTGACATCCATATGTGACGAAAATCCTATGAAACTAAATTTTGATGAGTTTTCTGGTGTCAGCTGTCAACATGCATATGCGATTACATTAAGGATGTAGATTAACTTTATTAGGTTTGGTGAATTAGAAATAATTCACAGTTTGTCTGTTAGTGGACGATGATAACTCCTACAGTAGGGAAGGTGCAGAGGTACAAAACACCGGGCTCAAGCTCACAGTTGAAGGAAAGCTATCTGGCTTGCAGTTCAATAACTTGAGCATTTTGCTCCAATCTTAGGTGTGGATTTTTATGACAATTAGGAATTTACTTTAAAGTGTAGGTCCAATTTGAGGTAATATCCATGTTTAAAAAAGTAACCATAGAGTGATGAAGAGGGATAGCCTAATCACAAATATAGTAGAATATAAAGTAATCGAAGTATGGAATTATAAAAATGCTTTTTTTATATTTTATAAAAGTTATCTCTAAACTGTTATTATAAATATTAAAATTATAAAAACCAAGTTGAGTTAAATATGTTATTACTGTTGTAAAATTTTTAAATAAACAAGAAAAATTATACATTTGAGCATCTTTCGAAAGGAAACACATTATTGTTTAAAAATAAAGAATTTTTTCTAAATAAAAATTAATGAAAAAGTATAAGTTCGGATAATTGGAGTTCTACAGGGTGACAATTTTATCCTGTTGACAAAAAATATTGTATTAAACTAAAAACAGGGAATTTATTTTCAAAAAACTAAATTTACTTAAGTCATTTGTTACTAAGATACAACATATTTGTGTGATTTCAAAATGGCTCCCTTGGGTATCGATACAGAATCTTAAGCGTCTCGTAAAATTTTCTGCAATGGGCCGCAGTTTATTAGGCATTAATTTAGCCCATTCCTTCTTAAGAATACCCTTTAGGCATTTCCAAATTTCGATGTGGCTTAGAGCATACTCTTAATTGCAGAATAGACCAAACACTATAGTCCATTGGTTTTAAGTCAGGTGAATTGGGAGGTCAAATTCTCACAATCTGAATTTGTTTTAATCCAGCCTAAAATAAAGCAATGCCGTCTTTTGGTTTGGCATATTATTTCAAACAAGGAAATGAAAAGTAACTATTTGTTTTACTAACATTAAGTCCTTTTAAGCAAATTAAATTTTTATAAAAAGTTGAGGAGATGAATTGAACCAATCAAAAGCAGTACAATTATGTCAACAGTATAAAGTTGTCACCCTGTATTGTAATTTTACGAAGCACAGACATTTTTATTAATTTGATATAATACACTAGTTAAATTATACTTTTCGTACAATACATATGATTTTTTTTTCAGCTACTTAATTTTTTAAATAATAGCATTTAAGTAATTCTAATCAGTTGTTTCAGAATGCGTATATCTTTTACTTGACAACTTTAGAAGACTGAATTTTATCCTACGTGATTGATGATGTAATTTGTTATTGAAGAAGATGAGTAAAAACGATTTTTTTCTCAATTTCCTAAATCATCGGCTTTGTAAAAATTTATATTGTAGTTTTTCAAAATTCAATTGTGTTCATGGATGATTAATTTGTGTCTATGAATGGGTTAAGTTGGTTGTACATTAAATATGGTTATTTCCTTTTCAACAGCGTGGTATTTAATGATTTGCAAAAAAGCAATAAATCAAACTGCATGATTTAATACGCGGAAGAAGGTCGTTCACGCTTCATAAAAACGTTTCTCACATCGAATGTTTTTGTTTATTCCAAAAATTTACGACATACTAAACTACACATTAGGCCATTGTTATGTGATGCAACGACTAGAAATCACAAGGAGGCAAATATTTTAAATATTTTAGCCACGGTCAAGTGATTAAGTGCATCACTTACGAAGGAAATTTTATCTACAAATAACCAGTTCGTGAGACCATAGACTGTAACTGAGCAACAACATAATTCTCTGTTCCTAGCCTTGAATCGGGCTCTACCAGTTAGGGGGAAGAAACCGGACTCCAATCTTAATTTAGAAGATTGGAGTAAGCAAAATATTCCCATTACTTGATCAGCCACATCTAGAGGTATTATTTCACTTTCTGAAATGGCAGGCGTTCTGGTGAAGGAAAGTTCTGAAGAAACTTTACCAGTTACCAATTCACTGACATATCTTGAATTTTATTCCTTTAGAAAACATGAAGACAGGCAAATTTGGCTCATTCTCCCGAGTCACCCCTGATATCAAGCTGATTGTCCAGAAAGATCTTTTACTATTGATTGCGATAAATATGTTCAAACTAAGCTTTCTCGTTTCTTCAGCGGCCACATGAAGGGTCTCAAAATACATCCAAACCTTCCTAAATGCCATAATGAAGCAGAACATATTCTTAAAAGCCTGGGATTATCTCTTGGAGACTTGTACAAGACACAAATGCTCGTTTTTGAATTTCAGAAAGTGAGTGGACACTTGGACCTCCAGTAAAAATTATTGCTTCCATTACTTTTTTATATCAGTATAAAAGAATATGAACAATGTTAAAATGCACACACACAAAATTAAAATTTCCTGTTGACATACCAAGTTTTAGATGCATGACTTTATCATATTTTGAGTTATAACTTATCTATTGGAATTTTTAGAAGTGTTCCGAGATTTATCACTGAGGTAAAAAATTTAAAAAGATGAGAATTTATGCTCATCTAATAACGATTAAAGTCTTAATTCAAAAGTATTTTTAATTATTTTCAACTCTAAATATTTTGAACGTCACATGCAATTATTTTACTTTGCCATTGGTGTATATTAATAACCTTATAAACCACTCATAACTAAATATAGTTCCTTAGAGAGTAATAAAATAATTGTGTGTGTGTGTGTTCCACTATATTATTGGACTTTCAGAATTTGAAAGTAAACAAAACTGATGTGGAAAAGTAGAAACTATACTATCCTATTATATCATTGGGGCTTATGTTTTATGTATGCCGATATGTTTTATATTTGTATTTTCGTAAATTCTAAAGAAATATTTTCTTAACTTCTTAAGAAATACTAAGGTACGATAACATTTTTATTTTAAAATTACTTTTCTGGTATTTTCTTTTCAAACATTTTAATATCAACAAGTGTAATAACTGAAAAGTTAATCGGTTTCTACATAAATATTCTATATAAATATTTGCAGACTTTCTTTCGATATTTACTTTATATTCTTAAACCTAAAATTACATTCCTAATATATATATATATATATATATATATATATATATATGTATATATATATATATATATATATATATATATATATATATATATATATATATAT
Organism: Latrodectus elegans; assembly: GCA_030067965.1. Classification (NCBI taxonomy): domain Eukaryota; kingdom Metazoa; phylum Arthropoda; class Arachnida; order Araneae; family Theridiidae; genus Latrodectus; species Latrodectus elegans. Next base: position 35,554,265 of record CM057819.1, read on the forward strand.
ATATATATATATATATATATATATATATATTAGGAATGTAATTGTAGTTTAAGAATTTAAAGTAAATATCGAAAGAAAGTCTGCAAATCAATGTAGGAAGCATTTTTTATAGGTATATTTCCTGGTTATTCTATTGGGACTTTATTGGTATACCATTTTCATATTTTCACAGATAATGAGAAATAAATAATTTATTACAAATAAGCTAATTTGCTAGATAAATTAACTGGCCACATTATACAACTATGAGTGGCTAGCGTTCAATACAAAAAAATTTACTGTAATTACATTTAAAATAAAATTATATCAATTTAAATAAATTTTTAAATATATAAAAATTAAATTAAACTAAATCTTAGGACATTAATGTATATGATATGAAATGTGCAATTTTATGCATACTTTATTATATGAGACAATCTTTTTTCAAAATATAAAAAAATAAGTGTCTTTATCTTTATTTAGGGAAACAATTGTTGTGTACTCGTTAACAGTAATTTCAAGTTCAAGTCTATAATAGTCATTATAGTTTAAAAATAAGAAAAATCTGCGAAATCAAATTATAATTTTATTGTATTTTCTATGATTATACATATATACTTCATTTTTATTGCACTTTTATATAATATTTATAGTTATATAATTTTATAATTTGAAGATGTTTTATTTAGTTTAAAATTTTTATAAATGTATATGAAATAATGTTTGATTCTTGATAATATCGAACAACTTGAAAAGAATTCTGCGAAGGCAATTCAGTAATACACATTTAAAATGAGTCTTGAGACTGTTTCCATTTGCTAGGCTATCCAGTCATTACAATGTGAAAAATTCAAGCTGTGCTTAAAAAGTAAAGCTTTTAAGTTGTGAAAAATAACAAACTATTTATTCCCATATTTTAGAAAGATTTTATAAGCCGCTTTATTTACGTTACGAATATATCTCCAATGCAAATAATAAAATTTATGTTTTTACTTATTTCAGAAATTTCTTTTTCTTTTTTTCAATAAGTAATTAAACTTTAAAAAAATACATTCAAAAAATACATACTTTTAAAATCTATATACTTTAATATAACGCTTTTATTTTATTTAGACTCTAATTTTTTTAATATTGAAACTAGGTTTTGGGAACTTTTCAATATAGCGGTGATGATTTAATAATATACATAAGACTGCATTAAGAAATGTTATAACTGAATTTTTTAATTAATTTTTTTTTTGTGAAAAAAAAGAAAGAAATACAAGGCATTTTTACTAATTTTTTAAAAGTACCAAATCAAAAGTATTCACTTCATTTTGAAATAATATTTAAATGTTGTTGCGTGTAAGCTACGCTGGCATTATAGGGTGCGCTGCACCACTTACGCAACTGAAACATAGTTTGGTGTGGAGTCCAGCTTCCTCAGAACACACACATGCCATAGGTACCCGTTTATACGATAGGCAACCATTTACAACCCCCATTCATACAAGAAAAGGACGAAGACAGGATAGAGAGGGAAAGTACATCCTTACCCTACCCGAGATTCGACCTCCCTATCTGCAGTCACTGACCACTAGACAAGTTTGGCGGCATAGTACTTAAATAAAAAATAAAAATATTAAGCATACACAGACAGCAAATATATATATTGAAAATTTAAATTATAATCTTTTTCACCATATTTCTTCTTATTCATGTCATAATTATTATGTATATATTTTAGTTTAAATATTTTAATTTTTGTAAATCTTTGTCTTTGTTAGATTTCCTTACAAAATAATTTTTTTTCCATTAGTGAAAAGATTCTAAAAACTAATTCTAACGATTAACTTATATAAATTACCTTCATTCTTGAGTTGTTTATTAAATAAATTTTTAAATATATTTTAGCTTGTCTTGGAAATATTAAAAATGTACACACATATTGTAATTATTATTTATATTTTTGTGGTTTTGTGGTTCCATGGCATAATTTTTAGATAATTGTCGTGTGCGTATCTATCTGAGTTATTCTATCATAGTCAACATGGTGTTTGCAATTGTTTTGATTTTTAATTTCCTTATTTCCTTCATTTTATTTCAGTTTGTAAAGCGAAATATCTGAATTTTGATATACATACACATTAAACATGCAATAAGTAATTTTAAAATTTGGAGTCGTCACTCAAAAGGTTGCTTTTCTAGACTTCGAAGGTCACACGTAATCACTTAAAGCCGCCCCAGATCCCAACCCCTGGCCTAGTTTATCTTATTATTTCCTACAATAATCCATGAGAAACGATTCATTATTTAAATACTTTTTTCTTTTTAATTATAAATTCATGACTATGACAAGCTATTTTCCCTAGAAAAACAATGTTCCCATTTTTTTGGAATTTTCGCTTTTTTTGTAATAATTTTTATTTTGGAATGAGACATGATTGGGTAAAAATGAAATATTGATTGTATCAAAGATTAATCGCATCGATTGAAATTTCTGCGAGCACTTCTGATATATTTCATGCCAAATATATATATTTTTTTAAGTAAGACTTCACTAAATAGCATCGTTTTTATTAAAATATATTCATATTTAAAATTTCGGATAAAGATTCTTTTAATTTAATCATATATTTTTAACTACATAAACAGGATTTTGAAATTAATTAAAAATTTGGTATGTTGTTTTTCTGTTTTACAGTAAAAATTAAAAAAAATAATAAATGAATACAATAAAAATGTATTATTTGATATGCTCATTAAATTTTTAATATTTTTATATAATTTTTTTTGAATATATTGACTATCGAATATTATATTTCTATAAGAGAGATTTATAGCAACTAACTAATCAATAATTTATTAATTCATTAACTAATTACTCATTAATATCCAAGGAATGTTTCATAATCAGAAACTTTATTTATGTATCTCAGAAGGTAACAGAGATTGTCAACAGCACAGTAGACAAATGAGTAATAATTAGTGTGACATTCTATTCGAATTTTCCTTTGTTCCATTCACACTTAAACTGGGAATGTTTGTAATAACTTAAGATCCATTTTCTATCGTATATCACTATCGAAGTAGCCATTGTTTCCAAATAGAAATGTAAAGCGTCAAATAAAATTAGACTGTCGAAAATTAAATGCTAAAAATCCTGTAAAGTAAATTTTGTAAAATAAATACTGATATGCAAACTGGACACTGATTGGAAAGAAAAGCAGAAAGCTATTGCTCTAATAAATGGATTCATTGAACAATCAGGTAAAAAAAGTAAATTATTGAGTTTTAATTTCAATAAAGGTTTAGTGAAAGTAGCAAAAGTTATAATTTACGAATAATTTCACCTAATTTTTAAGACAATGTCGTTTTTACGTTTATATATTATTTAACTTGGATTCATAAATCTTATTATTCATAAAATTAAATAAATGTAAGCAAACACTCATCTAATCATAAAAATATACAAAGCATGCAATTTAATATTCACTGATACGCGCGAAGATTATACACTATTCTAAAATCTATTAAAATTGTTTTTCATGTTCAGTTAACACCCGATGGTTTTAAGAGTCACTAATTTAATATCATAGCAATCTGAAAACGAGTGTTGTTTGAAAAACAAATCGTATAATTGTATGCTAAGTACCACAGTTAAGATATTTGCCTTTTGATTTTTCCCTTTTTGGTACTTTTCCATTATAGCCTCGCTTATGATCTTAAAGCAATAGCATGTTTCTTACGCGGAAATGCGAAAATAATGCAACGTAGATATGATGATTTTAATGGCTCTCTCTTAAAATTTATTGGAAATTAAATATATTCCAATCGATTGTTTTTGTGCAAAAAATGATTGAAGAGCGGTAAACTAAGCAAAACAAGCTAAATACTAAACAAATTAAAGCAAGTTGGTGCAAAAGATGGATCTATTATAATTTTGTATGTTAAAAGGAGCATTTTGATTGTGATCTCAAGTCACCAAGAGTAGAAAACAGTTAAATGCAGAAAAATTTAATTTTGTTTCATTTAAAGGCACAGGTGCCTTATAATCCATGATTCCAAATTCTAAATTTTTTTGTCTATGAAGAAATGTGGCCAAGATGACGTTTCGTGACGTGCGCAATGACGTAAATACAAGGGTTACCAAAATAGAATTTTCTGCATAATTCTCATAGGTCTCCGTAAGAAAAATAAGGCTGCAAGACGTAAGAAAAATAAGGCTGCAAGACATTAGAAAAATAAGGCTGCAAGACATTAGAAAAATAAGGCTGCAAGACATTAGAAAAATAAGGCTGCAAGACATTAGAAAAATAAGGCTGCAAGACATTAGAAAAATAAGGCTGCAAGACATTAGAAAAATAAGGCTGCAAGACATTAGAAAAATAAGGCTGCCAGATGCATTATGAAAATCCGCCAAAAAATCGCCAATCTCAGAATTTGGCCTCATGTATTATACGGTACCTGTGCCAAAAAAAAGTATTATTACTTTATAGGTACTCAATCGAACATCGATGCAATTGTTAGGCAGTTTCTCCTAGAAATAAACGTTGTCTTTTAAATAGGTTTTAACAATGGGTGATGATTATAATTTATAAAATGTAAATAAAATGTGTGTGTATTTGCACTATTTTTTTAGTAGTTCATAAAAATAAACTTTTTTTAAACACTACAAGCTGCAAAAATATTTACTAGAACAGTATTTTACGATTACTTTTCTTACTAGTTACAGCAGTTATCGTACGTTACCGAAAGTAATAAAATACAGTAAAAATTTTTTTAGCAAACGTCAGAGACGGAAGATTTTTTTATGTAATAGTTTTGTAAAATAATATGCGGCTCCAACGTACGTGATTAACTATAATTATATGAGCAAGAACCTGAATTTCCTGGAGACAATGACCTTCACGACTGAGCTTTCAAAATTTGCTCGACTTATCAAAACCACCTACACCAATTATTTAGCTCCTGTTCGGTAAAGCACCTGTAGGTGTGGCAGAAAATAAGCCTTCGGCCTACTTTGTCTGAACTAAAATGCATTGAGACATTTTTAATCTTTTTATGTGGGAACTCATATAGAGGGTGTTATTTTTATATTTTCGACATAAATATCAAATTATCAAGATGTAAACTCAAATGACTACAGAAACTCTTAAAAATTCAAAAAGCATCAAAGAAATAAATTTTAATTTAATTCCATTTTGATTACAGCATGTTTATGCGGTTGTGGATGTATATCTGAATAAGAGATAGAAGAATCAGAACCAATAAGAAAAACTGAACTCTGTATTTTGATTGGTTCGTTTGAAGAATGTGGGTTCTAGCTATTAGCAAAACTGTAATTTATTTTCTAAACATTAATATTTATTTTTAAAAAAAAACATGATTATACAGTTTTGAAATTTTATCTTTTTGATATTAACCAAAATGTTCGCAAGACTTATTTTGCTTCAAAAGTAGTTTTTTAAAATTAAAAAGAGTATATTTAGTTTTCAAAATTGAATGGAAGTTTTCTATATATTTTTACCTTGCCATCTACTCGATTAATTTTAAGTCATACATCTTAATTTGGTATTAAATTATTAATTTAGCCTTTGTTGCTATGGTTCCTCTGATATAGTCGTTTTTTCTTTAAGATCAAGTGCAAATAATCAAATAAACATTCGCAAAGAAGATGCACTTTCTTATTTACGCTAATTGATTTTGGTTATATAAGTTGTTTAGAAAAAACAGAATCTCTCTCTCTCTCCAAAAAAGTATTTAAAATTTTCTTACAATATTTCAAACATTAATTAACAAAATTATTCGTTCAAATCTTCTCAAACTAAATAAGTGTTTGGAAAACATATATCGAGGAAAATTGCACAGCATGTATCAATGCAATGATTTTGTTAATGTGTAATTTTACACATCGTTTATAATAATGATATTTTCTTTTCTAAAATATAGAAAATTCTGATTTTATAATCGAAAAAAGTTTATCGCTTTCAGGCAACTTAAAATTAAAAAAAAGTAAGCAAAAGTTTATTAAATATATATAGAAATGAGAACAAAATACTGTTTTGTATCATTACCTGCATGCTGTCACTGAAAATTAAGCAGCTACTGCTTATTTTTGTGGTATAAATAAAGCAAATTCAATTATCAGATACAGAAGAGCAAAAGGAAATATGAAAAACTACACATGCCCGTCATATTAATGTAACCACTTCCTACTTACGACGTCGACATTAAATAAGCAATCACAGAGCACTGATAGCAACACAGGGCAATCAAGCGTATATAAAAGTGTGAGAGGGCTTCTGAAAACATTGCAATCATATGTTCTTATAACTATCTAATCCCGTATGGTTTAGTTATTGTGTTCGGCGGCGTTTACCGATTCCTGCCTAATAAAGTGCTCATCACTCCTAACACCTTCATGATTTTGAGCTGCTGTCAAGTAACCAGATGAACAAGTGTTGACATTTTGTTATTCTTATCACACCACAACAAGATCCATGGAATGAATTTTCGGCATAAAGGTTCTTTCCGAAAAACAAACTTTATCTGGACAAAGTATCAAACCCCTTCGCTTTAAATCCGAGAATCCGTTGTCATTCTCTATTAAGACTTTTTTCAATAAATTAATTCTGTTATTTTCACAATTGTGTGAGCGCAGTTACCTTCTTGTACTTTTTTTCTGTAGTAATTGCTCAAAAATAAAATTAAAACTGATTTTACACATATCTTTGAATTTAATTTACTCTATGTGAGCAAATGTTGCGCCATATATAATGATGATATATAAAGTTTTATGTAAAATGTTCCAGATGTCAACAGAATATAATTGAATTTAGATGTCTACCGAGTATAATTTGTGTGAGTATTGTTAGGATATTTAAATTTTGCTTACTTGCTTATGTGGAGTAAATTTAGGAAATGTTCCTCCACGGTGATTCTAATTGATAGTAATATAAAATTAATTTAATTTGTAATAGATAAAAAACAAAAATGTAAGCAAATTTTTGTTATAATTAAATAACTATCATTTAATAAGTATTTTGAAAGAAAAATTGCTATTATTCAAATTGTTTTGCATGATTACTGTTTTTAGTTCATAACGTAGAGAATACTAATTTTTGAGTAATTTTATTTCATTCTGCTAATACTATACTTACGATTAACACTACTAATTTCTCATGATTAATTTATAGTTTAATTTTATAATTGCTGTAAATTATAAAATATTCTACTAACAATATAAATTTTTCTTAAATATATTGTTAGTTAAAAATACTGGCATTTAATTTCAGAGGAACCAATAAATTAATTCATTGATGTATTTAATACTTAAAAAAATATTTAAAATATTAAGTTAAAAACACTTGCAATATATTAAAAAAGTTTATAAAGATATTTTCATTGTAAGTAATCCTACATTGATGAAATTAACGACTTTATGAGTGATAGTTTCCACTTACTACTGCTGCTCACCAAATGGAGTGAGCTTTATCAGTAAAAAAAAGAACGTAAAAAACTCAGTTGCGTGTTTATAACAAATAATAATAATAATAAATTGTTATTTAAATAATTTTTTTTATAAAAATTGTAAAAAATGATAATTATCATTTCCAGACCACATTCGCCATTACGTATGGCAGTTGACTGTTTTCGGGCTGCTACATCAAAGTGCTACAAAGTTTTCATGGGTTCACCTACTAACATTTAATTAACTGTTAAAAACAATTATCGCGCGTGCGCAAAAATAGCTGGTTTTATGAGCATGCTCCCGAGGCACGAAGTCAGGATTACGATACCAGAAATCTCAATTTCCTTGAATTTCCTGTTTGCCATAAAAAAAAGAGATTTATGCATGCAAAGAAAACTCTATGGAGAACGTGGAATATCGAACAGTTTAAATAATGTAAACTTTTATTCGCGAAGGACATTCTCCCCTCAACGATATGTCAATAAAAACTAATGGGAAAAAATTAGATTTTCTTCTCCTTTTGTTCTTGTGTGGTTAACCACATTAAGAAAGGTCTTCACCTCCGGTGCACGTGCGAGTACTCAAGGACAGAAAAAGATCGAGGCGACTCCTTTTTTCGTTACGTTTACTCCGCCGTGAGAAATAACGGAACAATGCTAACCGCTAGATGTCGTTAAGAAGGGTGAAAAAGAACAAGAGCAGAAAAAAAAATAATCTTCATGTGGGGTGTGGCGTCCTGTAACAGAGTGCTTTCGCCTTAAAATAACCAAAGGTTAACACGTTTTACTTCAACGTGGATTTGTTTGGCATTCACGCTTGGAAAAAAATGACGAAATAGGTTTCCTAATTAAAATGGGTGCCACTATGAATAAAGTAAACTGATGCAAATTATTTAGAATTAGAAAATGTTTAATTATAAAAATAAAGTTGAATTTATATTCTTCATTGTTAGCTATTTAGTAATTTATTACATTTGCGAAATTCATTCGACCAGGAAAATGAACATAAATTGACAATAAATCTTTCATATTGTTCACTATTGCATATTTAGTTAGAATTACAACAAATTTATTTTAAAAATAAATTGAAATCAACATCCTAAAGCATAGAATTACATGCAATAGAATTTATTCGCGAAAATATATTAATGTATATAGGTATTTTAAATTCATTATTTTAACAACAAAAATTATCTTTATGGAAAACCTAAAATGAATAAGATTTTACAAGAGGTTAGTTCTGTTTGGCAACTCGTTTTTATTTTTGGCATAGAGTAAAAGTTATTTTTTCTCCGATTGATGAAATTTTACATGTGTAAACAACAGTTTTAATTCTGTCTTTTTTTAAGATTCTTTTTAATGTAACAATTTTAATGATTAAAAAGCATAGAAATTTTTTTAGAAGTCTACATTTAAAAGGTCATAACTATGAGGTATTAGTCTTACTAGCGGCAGGTTGTTTATGGCTCTACTCTTCAATTCAATATATATTTCCTAGATTTGATTTCTACAGCGAAATTGTTGCTGTTGTCTTGTCTAGGCTAGCGCTGCTCCTTTTTTCCAACTGAACCGTAATTTGGTGTGGAGTCCGATTTCCTTTGTACACACATACCATAGGAACCCGTTTATAGGGTAGGCAACCGTTCACAACTTATTCATACAAGGAAAGGACAAAGACAGGTTAGATAGAAAAAGGAAGTGCATCTATGCCCGAACTGGGATTTGAATCCAGGACCTCCTTATCCGCAGTACAGCGAAACTGATTATTTTCAATGGTTCTAGTCTACTTTCAAATGTAAATCCCGTCCAATAAGTTTCATGTACAAAAAATGTGATGTGATCCTACAAACAAAATAACCGATGGAATGTAAACATATCATTATGTTCTGATTCGTTGTGTTATGATTGGAATAGAGCAAAACTAAAATTTAGATTTAACTAACTTTTCTTGGATAGACAATAAGCGAGCTTTGGTGAAAAGGAATTATAGGAATAATTTTACTAGGTACACATATTGAACAGGAAAAAAATGACGCCAAATAACATGATTTTTCGCCAACAATACTTCAAGTATATGCTAACTAACATTGTTGCTATTTTTGTAAGTTATTTGTTTCTTTAAACAATATTTCAATTCTAACAGTTATTTTTCAGGTTTTAGACATTAAAATGTTTAAAATTTGGATCCTTCTTGTTATGGAATAGAATGCGATTGCTTATCTTCAAAATTTCGTGATTCTGGCACCTAAAAGAACATGCCAAAAATAACGATATGAAACTTTACTCGAATCAGTCAAATAATAACGTGACGCTGTTAAAAATTACGACAAATAGATATTCATTAGCAAAGAAATTTGGTAAAATTGGAGGAGTTTGGCTGCCAGTAGAGGTGGTTTGAAGACACTTGTTCAGAAGGCCTTGGCCCATCCTGGGCTGGCGCGCCATGAATGATGATGATGAAAGAAATTTGATTTGAGTGTTCCAATATTTGTATTTTGATGGCCCTCTGATTTATTTATTTTTAACAATTATGGAATGGGCAATAATGTTGTTATTCTCAGTTTTCTCATTTAACTAAATTTTTCTTGAATTTTGTTATTTAAATAATTGATTTTTTTTTTTAACTTTTTACTTTTTTGCATGTAAACTGTGCTATAATGTTTTCAATCGTATATTTTAAAATAATTTTTACATATTTTTTTTAAAAAAGAAATTATATTTTCATTCTTGGATTTCATCATATATAAGGATGAAAATATAAAATTATATGTATATAATTATCCTACTTGATAAAAATTTACATATGAACCTTTTATTAACATGGGAGACAAAACAGCATCGTTAAGCTGAAAATTATTCTGTTGTTTTCAAAGGATTTGAATAATTAAAATAAAATTACATAAAATATTAATGATTTAGTATGATGGAAAAAAACATTCACTTAGTGGTGAAGATGAAAAAAAATGTCATTTAATCTAAAAACAAAATATATAAAATCCACAAAGAGGAGAAAATAAATAGGACAAAATACTAAAAGAGAAAAGGTTTATAATCTCAATTAATTGAAATGCACAAATAGTAAATACCTATATTCAGTAACTTTTACACTCACAGCATCAATTCAGATAACATAAGATGAAAATTAAGAGAAAAAATTAATTTTGTAAGTTTTTAATAATACTTGGAGACTGAAAAATTCAAATAGCATTGTTCTTAAAAACTATAATCAAAGAGACTGCTGTATATGGAAACTAAATGGCTATAATACTATCTTTAAAAGATGGTATTGTAGCTATTTTACTATACAGCAGTTTTTGATTATAATTACATAGACATAATTACATTAATAGTTACTCTACAAGATTTCATAATATATATTTATTTATCGCGCCTTGTATGAAAATTAAAATAAACAAGAAATTTATTTCCTTTTAAAAAAAAAAAAAAAAAAAAAAAAAAAAAAAATTGTTTGAGTTTTTTTTTTACATTGCATTGAACACCATCGAGAATTTTCTCAATAAAATTTTAATACATTTTTAATATTTTATGAAATTCTCGATTATGTCTTAATCACTTCTTTTAATGTTCACGTTGATGACGTGTTCTATGTTGATGACGCCCGCCGTCCATTGATATAATATAAAAGATAAGCGAAGGAAAATGAATTTTGATGTCTGTCAGAAGTAGAGGACTATCGGGGGTGGGGCAAAATTCAACTTTTATATTATACACTGTATTTATATTTATGAATACTAATACTTTAGTACAGACTTTTATGTTCATATATTAAATATTATTATTAATTTTACTGTGCCGACTGATTGTGAAGTGGCTAGCTGTCCTAACTTCGAAGTAGTAAGCTCCGAGTTTGAATCCTGGTTCGGACATGGATGTCTCTTTCTCTCTCTGTATTACTTTATCCTTCAACTTTCGGGGGCACCTCCACTTACCCACTGGGTGCCCCACTGTATAAGTTTCCATCACCTTCATTCCTTGTAGCGCTGCATAAATTAATCCTAAGATCAACCCGGTTCTGGAAAAAAAAATTATTATTACATAAAAAATTCTGTGTTAAAATGTTGCTTAAAAGTTTTATTTTTATATTTGAGTTTTTGTTTATTATTACTGAAGTTTCTTGGATTAGGGGTTAATTTAAAAAGGGTATAGAACAAAAATCTTTTTTTAAAACTAAACTGCATATTTCAGGTAATACAATCATGCTTACGTGAATAAATTAAATTATGAGTTTTGTTTTCACTATTACTCACATATTACGTCGAATTGATATATATATATATATATATATATATATATATATATATATATATATATATATATTTATATATAAAAATATTATCCTTTAATGCAACTCTAGAGAAAAATAAAGTTATTTGATGAAAGAGCCTGAGCAGTTTTTAGGACTTTTGGCAGCGAGGAACGTTTCCATAATTGCTGTTTATTTGTACAAGAGTAACGCTTGATAAGGGTATAATTGAGGAGATGCATTTTATCGGGACATCGATCATCATCCAACCCTTCGCCTGAGGACGTCGGCCTTTCAGGACATCCGAAAACAACTCATCTCAAGCGGTAACCTTTCATGGCGGTGGCAGCAAATCACGTAACTCATTCACTGGGATTGACGTCACTGGGGCCGTGTTATGGGGACAATTTCACTTGCTCCAGCGAACTATTAATCATTCGCCAAATCATAGTTTGCTACAGTGGTATCGTTGGGTACATGATTACTTTTGGAGGTAAGTGTGTCTAAACAAGGTAGAAGCATGTGATGAGGGGATATCTCTTGTCTGTAGTAAATCAAAAAAGATAAAAAAATAAATAAATAAATAAATAAAAAAATTGAATATTCTCCAAATTCGTTTATTATTTGCTATATTTAAAAAACTAGGAAATATGTGATGGTAAATAAGAGTATGATATTGCTAGTATCCTTTATTTTCTCATTTCTTGAGTCATTAAAAAATGATTCGATATTTAAAAATTTATATTTTAGTAATTTCTTTTATTTCAAAAATATCGTTTGCATAATGGGTTTAGTTATAATTTCACGGCTACTTATACATGAGGACTGCATTAGGGACGTGTTCATGTAATGTGTGACGTCCAAAGTTCTTCCGCTGGTGTGGAGGAAAGGGTGGAAGCTCTGGTGTGACCTCCTCACCTGACCGCAGTTCAAAATTATGAGGCACTAGGTGATAGTCGAGTAATCGAGTATTACAAATTTATTAACCTTAAGGTGCAGCCCAGAGTTCACTTATACCATTTTATATATATATATATATATATATATATATATATATATATATATATATATATATATATATATATATATATATATAATTAGTTCAACTCATAACTGTGATAGTATGGATATCAGAACACTTATTTTGCATTTGGTTTGATCTTACACAAATGAAACACTATCATGTTTTATAAAAATTAAATCATCAGAGTTAATTGCCTCGCCTCTGGGGCAGTGGGGGTATTTCCAAAAGAATGTGTCTAGAAACCTCGACTTTATCACTACTCCATACGCAGTATAAAGAGAAGTTTTGTCTTTGAATATTTCTTAAGAAGTATTCTAGTTTTGATACTGCTTAATATAAAAACTAACAACCTAAGATTTTTGAAAGGCATTTTAACCGTATAAGTTCACTTCTGTGAGGAGGGAGAAGGATTTTTCATAGATAGTGGGCCGTATTGTCGTGTCGCTAGGTAGGATACCTGGAAAATTCCCAACACCCACTCTGAGAGATGTACATGCAGACGATAGAATAGCAACATCCATTTCCTGTTATTCAAACAGTAGCTAGGAACCCGAAGTCTTATCTCCGAAGAGTGCTTCATTAAACCCAGGTATTCTACTTTGCCTAGTCTAAAAGTATCATTGTATTACTCAAGACAGACAATTTTCTTAAATTCATAAATGTTGGAGATGGTTTATTTATCGCTTTATAATCATTTTTCAGGTATGAAGGGGAATTCAGTCGGACCCTATTGCTTAAAGTGCATTTTAAAAAGTAACCACACCCAAGATGAGAATCGAACTCATTAACTGTAGAATCGAACATAGAGCCCCATTCAGAAACAGCTCGATCCATGATTGTTATATATATAGTTTATGAAATAATTCTGTATTAAATTAAGGATTTTAACAAAGCGCATATATTTTTATATTATCTCAATTTCACGATATATTTTATTTCGATACAGCAAAATATATCTGTTCTGTCATCAAATAAGTGAATGATATTTAATTACTTCGCTGTTTAAAAATAAGGCAGTAATTTAAAATCGATGAAATGTATGTTCAATATATTCGCTGTAAATAATTTTAAGAGTAAATTATTAGTAAATTAATATTATTTCAAACTAATAAGCTCCTTTAAAGATAACTGAATTTGGCGTACTTGAATTATTCTGTTTCTAACTCAATATATTTTTTCTAAGGATTTCCCATTTAATTTAACATAGCTTAAACTAAGACGGTTATTTTGAAGGTAATAATGACCTTTAAAATCTTTATATATATATATATATATATATATATATATATATATATATATATATATATATATATATATATATATATATATATATATATATATATATATATATATATATGTATGTATATATATATATATATATGTATGTATGTGTATATATATATATATATATGTATATATATATATATGTGTATATATATATATATATATATATATATATATATATATATATATGCTTTTATAAACAATTAGCCGAGCTGGTAGACGAATGGTTAGCGCTTTTGCTTTCAGCTCTTCATCTCAACAGTTCGTGGGTTCGAATCCCACTTTGGGCATGGATGTTTGTAGTGGTTCGGAATCCACTTTAAGCAATAGGTCCTGATCTAATTAGCCCTCGTGTGCAAACAATTAATTCATTAGCAATTATTCTTCAACTTAAAAATGCATTTTTTTAATTAATGACTTTTAAAACTTTGATTATGTGTTTTGTATAAAATTGAATGTAAAATGTGTTTCTATATTTAATCTTATCTTTTATTGGGCTATTTTTAAAGGTATTCTTTTACATTTATATAATTGGAAAGTAAATAAAAATGAGAGAAAGCAATTTTTCACGGAATTCAAATTTGTTGAACTTGGCGATATGAGTGCTTAAATATTTCTATTTGTGAAATTGTCTTCGGTTTTGAAGTACACAATTTTGCCATATATTTCTTCATAGGTACGCAAACTATAATGAACAATTTTTTTTAACGTTTTTCATCACATTTTTATTTGCTTATTATATATTTCATCAACTTAAATTCAGAATGCAAAAAAATGCATATTGAAATTATTTTATTATAGATTTACTTAATTTATAATAAATACATTTAACATGATATTTTAACAACATATTTAACTTAAAACTTAGAATACAAAAAAAATTTAGGAAATACCTCCATTTTTATCGTATTACATAAATATGTCGCATAATTTTAATATTTTATGAAACTGCTATATGTATAATTTTTTTATTATACAATGCTATCTATTTAAATGATAAGCATGGAAATATTTTGTATAATTGTAATAAGAGAGAAATTATAAGAATTTGCTAGAAATCAGAATATTTCAAAATATCTGATAATTCAGCTTAGTCAGCCAATTAAATATAATTTAAGAAAAAAGCATTTTATATTTAGTAAATAGTTGAAATTTTCAACCTTAAACATACTTGTGGACTTCTCTGTAACTGGAAGTCATTCGTTTTTAATTTTGCATTGAATTGTGCATATGCAAAGGATATACTACGGAGATGTTCAAAGAACGGAAATTTCTCACGACTTCCTCTATCGCTGGAATTTTTAGGTATCCAGTTGACTCGGATTGACCAGTTTAATTAATTTTCTTTATTTCAATTTAATATAAATAAATTTAATATTTTATACATAGATAATTTTATAATAAATATTCAGTAATTTACAACCTTACCAGCTCGTAAAATAGCAAGCAAATAAAAATGGTGCATTGTGGTTTTTTCTCATTAGAATGTACATAACTAAAATGATAAATACATGACAAATATGTTAAGAATAAAAATCTAATATCTACTTTAGAATATTTATTGACGATTGCTCTATCCAAGAAACTTTTTACGGCACTAAGTACGCATGCGTTGTACGCAGTATTAAATAAAGCAACTAAGTGTTCCCACATTAATTATTGCCTTTCCAGATGTCTATTTCTGCCAATTAATACAAATAAAACTGATATAAGTTAAAATTAATATCAAGTGGCTAGTTCTACTTTTGCGTTGGCCTCCTTTCTTTCAAATTTCTGTACCACATTAAAGGAGAGATATAAAACCGACAAAAGTAATTAATTTACCCGTTCATCCTAATAATATTTGATTGGACGTTCCAAGCCAAAATCAACTCCGATTCGCATTTAACTGCAGTGAACTGACAATTATTATGTATCATATTTATATCGCTAACAGCAGGACAAATGAATTTTACAAAATGTATTGTAGCTTTATTTTCAAAGACCCAAACTTTTATCAAATACCCTATTTGATATTTTCAAATAGCTAGAAATAATTATTTTCAATTATTCGTTCCCTTTTATGCGTTCCCATTTTAGGTTTGAGATGTTGAGAGGGAAAATAAAAGGTCAATTTCATCAATTTTACTCTCAACATTCGAATTTCACCACCATTTATATCTACAATCATTTTAACGATTAATGTGCATAAAAGTGTGGAAATTCAAGTGTTATTTTTTTTTATTGGCAGCAAACAGCTTTATCAGGAGTAATAAATGTAAAGGAAATTAATGGGCAAAAATCAATTTTTATGGCGCTGTGAATCTACAATTCCTCACATCAAGAGTTATATAAAACCGTTTCTCAAAATATGTCTCTTCCAAATGCTTTTAAAATTGGATAGCTTGACATTCACGAGACGTTTTTATAGATACAAATAGTATTTACTAAACGGTTATCAAGTTGGAAATTTCTAATGCATGCTTGTATTGAGAATTTCCAGCCGTTTTAAACATGACCTGTCTGTTAGCAAACGAAATTGTCGCCCTTTTTGAAACTTCCTCTGGGAAAAGAAGAAAAGAAGAATGTGAAGAATTAAATAACTCACAAAACCACAAAATGTTTTATTTTTTTATTATTTTTTTTATTTTTATTTTTATTTTTTATTCTAGTTTTCTTTACTTTCACTTGTGCAATGTCTATGTATGTATAATTAGGAAAAAATATTTATAATGATCATTTTTTTTAAAAAATGGCTGCCTTAAAAGGAGTTGCTAATAAATAATTACTTTATATCATCCTCAAGTGGAAGAGGGGCATGTAAAATACTCCTTTGATTAGTAACTTATAAATTTTCATTAAATACTTATGAGTAATGATTGAATTCGTCACAAAATATTATACATATATTTAGGGATGGAAAAACTAATCATTCTTAAAATGAAAACAACCTCAAAAATGATTGAAAATCATTTATTTCAACATTCTCAATATAAAAGTACAAAGAGTAAGAACAATTACAAATTAAAACAAATCAAAATACAATACTTAGAAATATATCATTTTCGTACATTTCATAGCAACTAAAATTTCATTCCTAATTTATTGTTTTTGTTGTCACTAGAAATATGATAGAATAGTTCCATTACATAATTATAACAAATAATATCAACGCTTTCAAACATCCATTTCAATTAAAAAATTGCTAGATTAAATAATTTATCGAGCTGTTTCTAATTACATTCTTAACACTTTGTTCAGTTTATTAAATTAACAATAATAATATGATTCTGTGTGGTTATTAATTTAAAATGATATTATAGTATCTTAAGAGTGCTGTCTAAAATCTTAGTGATAACTGCATTGAACCATCTTTATACAGATCGGTTATTTCGAGGCATAGCTTATTTTATTGCAGGCAAATTTTATTGACCTGAAAAAATATTGCTTGTAAATAATATAAAACAAAAATATTCAAATATAATGGTTTAACAATGAATTTTGTTCACCCTTTTGTTCAATTGCATCGAATTGGACAAAGCATTGTAAAGTTTCTTATTCTGTTTTGTATTATTAAGTAATTAATAGTATGAAGAAGGAAAAATTTCACTCATGTTTCAGCATATGCAGTTAATTGTACAGAGAATTAAAAAAAAAATAGAATATGGAAGACGTCGAATAAATTCTCACTCCGACACAGAAATTACATTTGGTGACAATTTTGCAACATATAAACTATTTTTGTTTAATATATGAACTATGTTAGCGCTGACTATGTCTCATACTATGAGCCATTCACTTGTTCAAGATTGTCAAAACAATATCATTCAAATATTAGCTTAAATTGAATATCATATTTGCATGTTGGTGTTCTTTATCAATAAAATTTTAATTAATTCATCCTTTATTAGAAGGAATTTATAATATTTTATTGTCCGATGTGCTAAGCTTCCGTATCTTCTACAAAATGTTATAAAGAATATGAATGTTATTGTGAATTCATTGTGGATATTGCTCTCGACATACTTCATCGCAGTTTGTATTCGTGGAAAAAAATTCGCTGTTTCTATTTGCGACTGTTAAACCACTTTTTAAATTTAAAACTAGAGGGTTAAATCTAAAACTCACCTGAGAGAAAAAGTTTAAGAATAACCTCTTAAAGATGTCGATGATAATTTCCTTCCAAATTAATGTGAGTTACGTTAAAATTTCTGAAATTCATTTAATCTACAAGAAATAAAAGTTTCGCGATAATTTTGGTAAGCACTTGGTGCCTAACATCATGGCTAACAAGAAATTGTTAAAATATAAATATACATTTCACAGTAACTAAATAAATCAAATCATTTCTTACAGTTGAGTATTTTTACTCTCTTTGTATGCAGTTTCTTCCTCTTTCATTGAGATGTGTGTACTGCTTTTATACCTTTTTATAATTAAAAGGTCTAGTAACCTTCGTCTACCACATGGGTTCCTAAACTTTTTTTTTCTCGTGGACTACTTTCAAAGTTTTACTATTTCCGGTAGACCCCCTGATACTACATTTCTACTGTATCCCCAAAACTCCTAAAATATGTCAACCTAAATTAAAGGTGTTAAGAAGGAAAAAAAGTAGCATATTTTCTAATAAATAACAATAAAACTATGTATAAGAAATAGGCAGGCATTTACTTTTTTCGGCACTGCAAATATTGACATCGATTAACTCACAGTCACACTTTTATGTTCAGAATTCCTGAAACAAATGAGTAACGCATTGTTCTTAGCATTCGTATTTATATTAATGTAGATTGCAAGCACAACGCAAGTTGCATTTCATCCCTTTGCAGGTCTAAACAAGTGGCTCACGGGCGGCCCTTTGCAAGTCTCGACATGTGGTTTACACTTGTACTATCTATTGTTCCATCCAATTCTGTGTTTGAACTGAATCTCGAATATTTTTGAGTACCTACCTAGTAAATGATACTACCTGCCTTCGTTGATAGGTAAATCCAAGCCAAAATGTTTGTTCTTTACTATGAAAACAACCAGAAAATTTTCGTGGACCCCCACTTACAACTTGTGAACCCCTGTTATCTTTTCATGTCTACGTGGACCCCCGTGTAATCTCCTATGGACCTCTGGGTGTGTACCTGGACCACTTTGGGAACCTATGGTCTACCATGTGATTTGCACTGAGATCTTGTTTCTAGAATAATCAAATTGTTTTTTACTAACAAGTACTGGACAATTTCAAAACCACAAGGTTGTTTGGATAAATGTTACATATATATATATATATATATATATATATATATATATACCCAGAACTATAAGTAATTTAAAATCACTAAGAATAATTTTTTATCGTGCATTATTTATTATAAATAAACATAAATATAGAGTTATTTTTTTCACGTCCAAGGTCTCTTTACTATCTTTATTTATGGATACTACGTGATTAAAATGTATCTGAAAATAATGTAGTGTGGAATGTTCTGGTGCACATGGAAATACATCTATTTCACCCAATAGAAATTATACAAAAATGTACTTTTACAAGTATCAACAGGATCCAACAGATACTGCTATTGAGTTGTTCGGAAAGTAGTTTCGTCCTTTATGAAAATGGAAAACGTTTAATGAATAAATATTTTATTAAATTGTATGTTGTCAATTTCAATCTAACATCTTTTACCAGCCTTCCGATTGATTCCACACTCATAAAATGGTTGGTTTTTACTATCAAAAAACTGCTTGTGGTGGGTAAATTACTTTCCGTACAACCCAATAATTTTAAATTTATCCATCAGAATTCGAAAGGTACTGTTGATTGTAGATTCATTTTAACCATGTTTATTTTTTAGTTCATGGTTAACGGATAAGAAGAAATTAATATATGATTGATTCTCTGTATCATATGCTGGAACTTTGGTACTTGTTATTGTATCTTTATACGTATTAGAGAAAATGTTTGCAAATTATAAACAGGATGTACGTTTAGTTATGCTCATGATATAAAAATAGTTTGTAATTAAACATTTGAAAAAAGCAAGTTAAAGT
This sequence comes from Latrodectus elegans, assembly GCA_030067965.1. Taxonomy (NCBI): domain Eukaryota; kingdom Metazoa; phylum Arthropoda; class Arachnida; order Araneae; family Theridiidae; genus Latrodectus; species Latrodectus elegans. The sequence goes on from CM057819.1 coordinate 35,574,292, forward strand.
TAATAGGGCAAAAAAGAATCATTTTTATAAGTTTTCAATGATAAAGTAAAGACAATTCATTTCTTTATTTTTTAAAAACATGTTTTTAAAAAGCATATATTGCATTAAGAAATCATTTCTGTCGAATTTCATGTTTAAAAACTTTACTAGATACTTTTTCTTATTATATGATATTAGGCACATTCTCGTATGCTCTACTAGAAAATATGCGCGCTGGCATCTAAGAATTACGACAAAATTTGTATTTTTTTCTACCAGCGTAACACAGAATGCCATAACTCTAATTGAAAAAAATGAGGTAAAATATGATTCCATTCCTATTTATATTGAAATCTGTGTGCATTGAACTACCGATTTATCTTTTTACCAGCAAATAATGCAATGCATATACTAACAAATATATGCAATTCATTAAGTGAACATTAACTAACACTCTTTGGAACTCGAACCCCCACTTTGCAGTTAAAATTATATCTTACAACACACATGATACTGGTAGCTGCGGATGTTATTATCAACTTTACATTTTAGAACACATTTGTTGTCCTTATGTATAATTCTCAATGACATATGAGAACTTAATTCAAAAAATGATGTAAATGAGATCGTTAGCCACTTCTCCTTGGTTTTTTACCAAAATCCTGCTGAATCCTGGTGAAAGAACGTCTTTGAAGAGCAGTTAGTGCTACTGTTCGTAGTCAACTAACAAAGATGTGATGGAACTGGAAGGGTTATAAATCACTTAATTGCAAAATGGGAAGAAACCTGTTCCATTCAGTGAATGGCAATCAGTGAAAGATGCTACAGAAAGAGGTCTCTGTATGTTTGAGCAACAGAACACTAACGCTGGGAGATTCCCAAAAGACTGTTGTGCTACAGCTGTATTTAGTCAAGAAAAAGTACTTCTTGAAACAAATTCGTTAGATTACTTTAATCTTTTCTCAATTTTCTTTAAAATTTTACAGAGCTTATATAATAATGACACACACTACTCTAAGATGACGAGTTTTTAAGTGGAGACTTTCTTTTCTACTAATAATTTTTTTTTCCTTTTTCTGTTAAGAAAAATGTATACTTTTAAAAATATCGAGTGAAAGGCCACTCAGATGCAATGAAATTCAATTATTTTATTAATCTTAAAGTGTTAAACGAATTTTAAAGTATATTAAGATGACGAGTTTTTAAGTGGAGACTTTCTTTTCTACTAATAATTTTTTTTTTCCTTTTTCTGTTAAGAAAAATGTATACTTTTAAAAATATCGAGTGAAAGGCCACTCAGATGCAATGAAATTCAATTATTTTATTAATCTTAAAGTGTTAAACGAATTTTAAAGTATATTAAAATGACGAGTTTTTAAGTGGAGACTTTCTTTTCTACTAATAATTTTTTTTTCCTTTTTCTGTTAAGAAAAATGTATACTTTTAAAAATATCGAGTGAAAGGCCACTCAGATGCAATGAAATTCAATTATTTTATTAATCTTAAAGTGTTAAACGAATTTTAAAGTATATTAAGATGACGAGTTTTTAAGTGGAGACTTTCTTTTCTACTAATAATTTTTTTTTCCTTTTTCTGTTAAGAAAAATGTATACTTTTAAAAATATCGAGTGAAAGGCCACTCAGATGCAATGAAATTCAATTATTTTATTAATCTTAAAGTGTTAAACCAATTTTAAAGTATTCAGTAAAATACTCATTTTAAATCTTAAGTATATTGCGTTTTTAAAATATCAACCAATCTTAAAGTATCCAGGTAAGTACTATAATCTAAAACTACAGTATTATAATCTTAAAGTATTAAAATTGACTCGTAAAATGGATTGAAAAGAATGTAATGGAATATTTTCTTTTAATTAAATCCTATAAAATAGATGGTAAATGAATTAGATAAATCTTACACTAAACAAGTGCTGAAAAACCATCGATATTTTTAAAGAATATAAAATATACTTCTAGCTAATAACTACAATGTTCTTTGCATTGTTTAAGCAATTATAATACTAAAACATAATTTTTTTTTTATAAAAATGCTTACAAATACTTTATGTTTGGATGAAATGTAATGTATAGAAATAATACTGATTCTCCCCGCTTTTTTTAAGAAATAATAATAATAGAATAATAAAAATTGTTATTTTGTAAGAAAACATTCTGTAGTAAGACCATAAACCATAAGCTTCATTTCAATTAATCTATTAATATATGATCGGTTTGCAAAAAAAGATTTATAAAATCATCACTTAAAAGCTTCAAATAAGATGCGAGTCAAAGACCTGTCTAGATTAAAAATAAAAGCAATATGCTTTTTCCTTCCGCGGTGTCACAACTGCGATTTGAAGTGAAAAGAGGAAAAAAAAAAAGACAATATAAATAAAACTTGAAATCTATCTCAAATGTAGATACCGAAAGTTCTCAGGTTTCCCATTTTCTTTTTAAGGTCAGCGCATTTATCTGAACTCGACGACAGATTGCTCTGCATTCGGATTCGCGCGAGGCTCTGCACATAGCTTTCACTTGAGACATGTGGCGACGCCAGACGGCTGAACTTTCTTTTTTTTAAACTCTTTTTTAATTTTTTTTTTTAATTCCTGAGGATTTTAATCAGCTGACCTGCGATGCCCCCAAATGTGGTTGATTTCTTATTAGTCTTTGCTTAAAGAACGATCTGTGAATAACACTTTTGAAATGGAGAGTAGGAGTGAAAAGGAGTTTTTTTTGTCCCGGCCATCATGGCGTCCAATAAAGTTCAGCATTGACTTTCAGGAAAAAGATTAAATGACAATCGAATAAATAGTGCGCTGACTAATCTATATGAATTATAATACATTTTAAGCATGCAAAAGTAGTAATTTTTGAATTTATCTTTGTAACTTATTTTCTATCTTTGATAAGTGGTTTATTTAGTTATGTATAGCTTTTACAAGATATTCCAGAACACGAAAAAGATTTTTGTGAACTTCTTAATCTTTTTTTAATAATCCAACACTGCAGTTCGTGAGATAAAAAGGTTGCCACCCTTTATAGCTTAAAGCTTTCCCAACTTTTTCAGCTAAAACTTTTTTTGATAGAACATATGAACAATAGATAGGACATTTTAAAAAACAATTTTAAATCCCTTTAACTAGGAACAATATAAACAAAAGATAGAGCACTTTAAAAAACTAATTTTTAGGACAAATGTTTTAAACATTTAAAAGATTAAAATATGAATGTGATAATATAACGAAAAGCATAACATTAAAAAAATCATTTCAGCGGGTTATAAGCAAAAGTTAAGTTAGTCCTTTAAGATTTTTAAAAAATCAATATTTATCACGGATAGCATTAAGTAATTTCCTAAACTTTAGTGTGATTATTAATTTATAAAATTTTAATAATATATGTATATAAATAAGTGTTTTGTACTGTTTTTTTTCAGTGAAGTTAGATCATGTACAGTCAAACGTTCCAGTACCTCTCAGTTTTTAGTTATTTGATATTTTGTAATTTTACAAAGTAAAAAAAAAATTAAATGATTAAACAAGCGGAAAAAATTGACCGTACTGTAATTTTTAATCTGCATTTAATAAACGCAATCCCTGATTGGTGTTTTCTTGCCGTTGAAGAAACAGTAAGTTCTGGTGAGGGTGGACGTCGCATTTGAACTCAGACGGGTTCAATACCGGATCAAACCATTGACTGTTCCGCTGAAAGAGTTTATATGCATCAAGTATAACATTAAAAAACTTGAATATAACATAAAAAACTTGAATATGAATAATCTAGACAGAATACCATTAAATGTGGTGTGAAGGATGGATGAAGAAAGTGCAAATTTAAGTAATATTATATCGAATATGTAACTTGAATTTAGTTCATATTTACAAAGATAATGACGATTAGTTGTGTATATCAATTTCACTTTGAGAAAATGAGTAATTGAAAATGTAGGGTCCTAACATAATAATACAACAGAATTAAGTTCAAAATATTGCGATAGAATAATATTTGCTTGTCTTTCTATTTATGAAATCATTTGATTATGTAGACAGTTTAATAATTAGATTGAATTATATTGCTGCCCACTTATTTTGCACTAATTGCTAATTTAATCAAATAGCTAAAAAAGATTATAAATTAAATTCAATGCTTCAACTGAAGTTTCTGTATTTATAACTAAATGTAAAGATGAATTGAGAAAGAAGCATTGCGCTATTCTAATAATAGATAATTAATGCCTTTATTTTAATTACTTATGGTTATTTTAGACTCTATTTATTACTTTCATTGTTAATTACAAAGATAGGTGTACAGTAAAATCCTGTCCATCTCCCTCATAAATTAGAAGTTCACAGCTGTGGATATAAAAAAGATATTGATATATAGAAAAATAGCAGTACAGCTTTGTTATGTTTGACGGAACGGAAATTAACCGTCCTATCTGAATAATTAAAATAGATACGATACAAAATAACATAACAATTTGCTCATAGACATGAGAGGAAAACAGCAAATTACAATAGTTATAATTTTGTCTGTGATTTAATATAGTTCATCATACAGCACACCAAAAGGGAAATTTCAGCTAAAGGAATCGAAAGAAATGTGATAAATATACATGGTAAACCAACGCCGAAGGTAAATGTATCTAGTGAAAATTTAGTTGCAAATTTCTGCTTGTTTTGTGATGTAGCTGTATTGGAACTTGCGCATAAAGCTATGGAATTGTACGCATTCTTTTTTTTCTCATTAATGTGTGCAGAAATTGAGAGCCGAATCAAACAATTTTATACATAAGAATACCACTCTTATTTTTCGCTGTGTGTAACTTTATAATTAAATTTTTTCTTCCCTTTTAATTTAGCTTTCGGGATAGAGCAATTAACTTTTCATTATTAAAATTAGCTTTAAAACATCTCGCTTTGTAATGCATTTGCTCCTTTCTGCATCTCAGTACCATCTTTTATGACCATAAGTGTCACAATCTAAAATTAAGACAGAGAGACAAAACTTCATTAACCATCCTCTAATTCTTATAGAGTGGTATTATCTCTTTGGAGGAGTTATTAGCTATACTCTCATGTAAAATTATTCCGAAATTCTATTAACAGTAATATTTGGTGTTTTGATATTATATTCAAACAATTCTCAAGTGACTTTATTACTCATTGTATTGATCACTTCTCCATAAGAACAGGTTTATGGATTTTAAATTTTACCAAAATAAAATACGTTTTTATGTAGATTTAACTATACTTCTATATAATGATCAAACCTCCCGCACGTTGAGACCAATTATTTACCACAGTTTTGTTCATTAATGACAAAATCGTGAAAAGTAAATAGGTAAAATTGTAAAAAAATTGAAACGCAATTATAACAAAGTAAGTTTTAAGATAACTTTTTCTTTTTTTCATTCAGAAACTTCTTTATATATATATATATATATATATATACTTAAATAATTAATGCAATTTTGTATATTAGAAAAAGTACGTTTTTGCACATACATATTCATATAGTTATTTAACAATCTAAGTTTCAACCGTGTAAGCATTCAAGTTTTGGGAAACTATTTAACTGAACAAAAGATTAAGACTATCTGAAATGAAAAGGGGTAATTTGACAACAACTGAAAGTAAAAGTGCTGGAAATTTTAAGTGGAACAACAATCGCTATTCTTTATCACCTATAGAATTAAGAATTTTGAGAAGCTTTACATCCCAGGAGACAATGTGAACTTTGAAATTGCTAGATGGTGTACGAACCAAAGAATTTTGCTACAGTTTATCAACTTAACGCGCGCGGGCTATCATATTGTAAGCTGTATTGGATTCAAGATTATATTACTGTTAGAATACAAAGATATATATATATATATATATATATATATATATATATATATATATATATATATATATATATATATATATATATATATATTCATAAGATTTAAATCAGATCGATCAAGTTCTAAGAGTCTCACTACAGAAAACATGGCCCATTTAGATATATATAAAAAACACAATAGTTTATGATTCATTACATAAAAATCACTAATTCTCAACAAGCTATGAAATAATCAGGAAGCTTTGAATGTTTCAGCAACCTGAAGTACACTTTTAGAGAGCGATTAACTTAAATAGACTTACAGATAAGCTTTATTTTGTTCCTACGGTCAATCGATTGGGATTAGTGTTTAAAATTGCATTGTTATCTAGGCCTAGCTACCTAGGCAATGGTGTGATAGATTTTAAGTTCACTGCAGATCTTCATGGACTTGTTTTTCTTGTGACGATCAACTGTTGAGAGCTTGGAGATGTTGAAGAAATAAATTCAATCTGGTGACTGTTATCGAATGTCATACCTTTCGTCAACGTTCCATAATATTTCAGTGCACCATAACTGTGCATCATCTTCATGCTGATTGCATGACAACGAGTTGATGGTGTACAGTAATTGATTATACAAAATAACATTCGGTAAATGCAAATTAACATGTTGCAACATTATAGTAATGGGGCTGCTTACGATATATAGGTCATTCATTAAATCTTGCAGGATGTCTATTGATTCCTGGTACTATAATGCATACAACTGGTCATTGTCGATCTTCTGTATTCTCAATCATACCACAGACTCTGAGGAATTTTTAGACGCCAGTTAAGTGAATCTCAACCTCATATAGGATGATCTCGTACAATATTATCTATTAGTAAATATTGATTCCCCGAGATCAAAACAAATAAAAATAAATACACACATAAGTTTATCTTTAAAAAAAACTTCAAACTTTTAGAATTTTCATTTAGGACAAAATATTTTTAAGAATGCATTTAATGATCAATGTAAGATTCATTTTAATATTCAATTAGAAATGAAAGATTTTTGTGAAGGCAGGAAATTACATTATTGTTTTAACTTCAAGAGATTTTAGACACTGGTGCATAACAATCACATGTTTTATTGTTATTGTGCAATTTTATTTACACAATATTTAAAATAATGCACTCTAAAACTCTTATAACTTCGGCAATATATCTAAACATTATGCTTCGGGTTGACCATGTATATTTTTATAAAGGTCAAGTACCATTATAAATGAGAAAAGATTGTTTTAAAATTTAAAGAAATTATAACTTACCCCTTGCAAAAATTAGTTTCGAACATTGATAATTTAAAGACAGTATTAAAATCGTAGTAACCGACATATTTATCCACGCATGGTTTGAAATCGATTACCGTCGCGGTATTTTCCTTGTGATGAAAAATCACAATTGGAATACTATAAGTAAGGATCGATAAAAGGTATTATGTATAATAGAAGGTATTATAAGAGGAGAGAATACTATAAGTAATGATCAATAAAAGGTATTATGTATAACAGAAGGTATTATAAGAGAAATACTATAAGTAAGGATCAATAAAAGGTATTACACAGTTTCTATGATAAACACTTTCTCTCCCTGTGCCAAATCCTATGAAACAAAATATAAAAAAGTAGCCAAAACAAAGAATAACCATAAGTATATACAGATGGAACTTGTCGAATTTAAGTACTGCGTGAAATCGTAATATTCTTTTTCAATTTAAACATGGTAAAAAATATTAACAATTTTTAATTTTTGGAAAAGTTTTTACGATTTTTCAGAAAAAGATACATTATCACGCAACAGAATGTACATAAATTGATAAGAATGAAATTAAAATAAAGGAAAGTTTACCTACATGTGTGTACATACTTATGAAAGAGCTACGTGAAAATTGTAAAAGAACATACATGATAAGTATCATCATCGTCATTCATAGTACAATATTTTGGAATTCATGTCAATTGTGGAATTTGATGCTAATCCTGGAATAAAGTTAAGCCTTTTAATGCTATATTTAAAACAATCGAAGCAATATGTAAGTCACTTTTATGAGTAATTAGAACTTAAGGATAATCATGGCGTCGGTAGCAAGGACCATGAAAATGAAAAAGTACTCCGTGAAGTTTTATGGATCTGTTCAACCATTTATCTTATTGTTGCATCCACATACTTCCCTGCACTTTGTCCAAAGTTGAACTTTACCAGTTCGGTGGAAGCAGCCAGGAAGTAGTCTTCGTAATTTAGAAACAGGAACCAAGCAAAAGACCAAGCAATATTTAACCTGCCTCTCCAAGATGTGTTATTTTACTTAAAGGATATTGCTAGCACAACTTATTTAAGTTGCCCAAGCACCTTCAGTTCAATCGAGAAATTATGGGAAAATATGAGGGAAGGTAATAAGAGAAGAATGAACTCACTATCTAACCATTTATGTTTATAGTTTAAATCTATCTTCATTATTTTATGAATTTAACATCGAAATGTATTAGACTTTATATACACCCTTTCATTATAAAGCAATCTATTAAAAAAAAAGAATATTCTTAGATTTGGTTGCAGCCGTCATAATTACTTAAATAGAATAACGAGATAGTATCTTTGGATGTACCTTTAGATTGTATGCAGGTCACTAAAAGAGATGGTTGTAAGAGATGTACCTGAGTAAAATAAATGGATGTTAAAGATATACATAGATGGTAAAAACATATAAAAAATAAATGATTGTTAAAGCTATATCTGTAGCAAAATCTGAGGAAAAAATATATATACACTCTTCGTAATATATATTTTCCTCAGATCTAGCTATTACTAAAGAAATTTTCAATTTCAAGTGTTTGGCCTTGACAGAATGCTTATTTACGAATTTTTTGTGAGCAATGTAAGTGATTTTCCCATTCTGAATACCTTTTCGTCACTTGCTTTTGAGGTATGTGAACTAATTTTTTTCCTTATTGTGACAGAAGCATGGAATTTTTTTTCATCTTAGTAAAACCATGAAAAATCAACACCAAATCACTTTGAAAAATTCAAACGAGTTTTTAGTGAAGGTTGAGGGTGGGGCACAGTAAGATTTTGACACACCCAAAAAAAGATCGAGAATACACACCATTGTGAACATTGATTTTAAAACGCAGTAAAAAAATTATTTGCATGATCTTCGTTTCATAATACGACGTAATTTCCTTTCTGTCATTATAACACGAATACATTATAACATGTAATTAACGAATCATGTTACATCTTAGTTGATATGCTTAAGAGCTCATCTATGACAATTTGTCTTCATTTGAATTTTGACATTATTTCAAGTTGTCATTTATTTCCATTCACTCGATTACATCATTGGTAGTTCCATGTTATCCATTAGAGCCTTGTCGAATTTTCATTGTTAGAGGCCACTGTTCAAGTTTTGATCTGATAAATGGTGAATATATTTTAAGGTGTAAAGCACTTTCACGCAAACTTATTAAGTTCTCTGTAAAGTGCGATACCTGAAATAATGTGCAACTTTTTAAAATTAAAATGATTCTTCAAAAAAAAAGACATACATAATTTTATAGAATTATAAATTAAAACAACTACCAATTAACTTAAGAAAGTTATTATACGAATTATATTTATAAGGAAAATCATTAAATAAAGTTTAGAAAGTCTGTGGCTCTAGGAAGATATATTAATTAAAAAGAAAGCGACCAAATGTTTTAACTATTGAAAATTTGGAGACATTCTTTCACAAACAGAGTGAGCTCATAAATTCTCTTTCTAAGAGTATTTTCTTATTACTTTTTTTACATTCGTTTGTTAATTTCATAATCTTTTGTCGAAATAGCTGGCTTTATACCCGTACGGATTTTCCCATATTTTTGAGCGAGTTCATAATGCATTTATTTCATAATGAATTCCAATATATACTGGATGGCAAAAAGGTAAGCAACAATGAAGTTCTCTATTTTTTTTTTACTATTTTAAAATCAAACCAAAATTACCTAAAAATATTTTTCAGCAATATATGTTTGATTTTAAAATAATTATGTATTAACATAAAAATAAATTTTAAAGTTAAAATTTTACGTATAAGAAATTTTCTGATCGAATGTAGAACTTTACTAATATTTAATTACCGTGTAGGAACTATCTATCATTCTGTATATACATACATACATACATACATATATATATATATATATATATATATATATATATATATATATATATATATATATATATATATATACATATAGATGGATGGATAAAATGATTGTTTATAGAGCAATATCGATTTTCCTATTTTTTAGAACTGTTGGTCAGAATGTGGCAAATCCATTCCAGCTTTACAATAGAAAAATACTTCCTCTTCATCAAAGAGATCACGAGTTCAATTGGGGATCGTATGGCCCATCGAAATTAAATTTATTGCTACTATTATGTAAATTCAGCTCTTATCAGATATCCAAGTTCTTTTTCTCACAAATTTCACTTCATTTTCATTTTAATCTTATCATCTAATTTGAAGTCCATTTTTTTTAATATGTTTTAAGATGCTTTATTTATTGAAAAACATGGGCTTGATATATTCAGAGCACTGGAGTCAAAACAATACTGTTCATAGCGATTCGATACTGTTGATGCTGAAATCTTAGATAACAGTGCAAATTCAGAAATTTTGCTAAACCTTAAACAATCTCTTATGTCTAGTTTTATCTTAACATGTCTTTTCTTATAAATGTTTTTTCTTCGATGTTCATAAAGGAATTCTACTTCACGAGCATCGGACCTATAAAATTATTAATTAAATTGTGCTTCTGATCAATTATATTTTAGTTTCTTTGCAGTTTTGCCGTATTTCTCTAGTATACAAATATTTGGGGCTTTCCAAGAGATAAAAACCTATAATTTCATGATTTTTTTTGACATTGAAGTACTCTAAATAATGGCAACTTCTCAGCAACTATGTGTGTGTTTCAAATGATAGCGAAAAACTTCAGTGGGATTAAGTGTCGTGATTTAATACAAATTACCATTAATAAGAAATGTATTGCTAAGAATAACAATAAATTATAAATTTGAACTCAGCATCTGGACAATCTCTCACAATGTTTTAAATTTTTCTTCCAAGATTTGAAACAGTGGTGTTTTTTAAATATTATTTTCGAAAAAATAAAGATATCACAGAGAATATGAGTGAAACTATTTCAATTTGGAATTTACTGAAACAGAACATAATAGTATAATATTACTTAATTACATTAAAAGAGTATGAAACAATGACAATATGTAGATAAGATTATTATATCATTTCTTGCTTACAGTTAGTTATTTGACGATCTATTTTCTATCGATTTAGATAAGCCATTAGATTTTACATAAGTTTACAACAATGATTTGTCTCGAATATAGCAGCAGAAACTATCGTCGCTTATTGCTGGTAGTTTGGAAAGATATCTTTCAAAAAAATTCTCATAATTTTAAACAATTATATTGTGTGATATTGAATTCATAGGCCATGTGATATGGTTTTAATTTATATCATATCACATGACCAGATTGATGATTGAATGAAGGGGTGCCAATCATCAATCAAATTTTAAACAATCGACCCTATAATAGTCATATTTCGTGACTGAATTGATGATTGGCTAAATTGGTGTTCATAATCAAGCAATATTTAAGACAACGACCATGTGATATGATTATAATAGCCATATATCTCATGGCTGGATTGATGAGTGGCTAAACTTGTGTCAATTTTTTTTTCTATCGAGGAAAAGCCTTGAAATTACGCAATCCACATCCAGGATATCAGTTATTTTCCTGATCGGAACCCAAGGACAAGGGAATCGCCCATTTAACGGAATTTCCTTACCGGAGGCAAATATTTGTTTTTTCCAAATTTGCATATAACTAATTAAATCGTTTTTTAATAATTTCTTCATTGAATAGAATAATGATATTCGAAGTATTTTGAAAATAAGTAGGGACAAGATACCTAGAGTTATAGCGTGATAGTATTTCTATCATGCTATAACCCTAGGTATGTTGTTACTTCAATATTTATTTCGTGTATGAACAGTCCAGACTACTTGTCAACAACTATTTTAGTCTGTCCTTCGGCTGAACAGTTTGTAGGTTCCATTCCCGACTTCGGGCTTTAATGTTTGCAATTATTTTGAAGGCCTTATTATCTACTAAAATTTAAAATTTTGTAAAAAGTGCAATTTCGTTCTTTTGTTGTTTTACTTAGCATGTGTTGATTAAAATGTCAAATATTGTGTACTTCATTGTTCTCACTGATGGCTTAATCAATACATGAATACTTCACGTTGATTTAAAAGAGTTATAAAATGCTTTTTGTGTTTCAGAAATGAAACGAAATCGTCATAGCTAATGTTATTAAATGTTTTCTTAATTTATCTTTTTATTAAAAACTCTCTAAAAAATTAAAACACTCGTGTATGTGAAATATGTGCTCACATTATTTTCCTGTAGAAACAATACTTCAGTGTATTTTAAATTAATTTCAAGGGAGATTTTTACAAAAAATAAAACAACTTATTATTGCTTAACATTAATATACGCATGCGAAGCAATAAAATATTTATAAATGAAATGCACAGTTTAGTCACAAGGCTGATAAGAAATGATACATTTCCTTTAAATATTTTTATTAATTATGCTAAATTATGTAGACCATTCTTTATTTATTGAATCCTTTCCCGTATATTTTACGAAAACAAATAAAAATAGTAGTATTAAAAGTAAGACTACTTCAGTGGTTTCTTTGACTTCACTTATCATTCGGGGGTCCCATTTATCCATGACAAATACTCAAAAGACCTTAAGCCTTGTTCTGTGTGATACAGAAGTTGCAGTTCCTTTAAGAGGTCGTTTCTAATCTAAGAATAATAGGAATTTTTATGCATTTTTCTCAAAAAATTCTCTGTTTTAATTCTGAATAATAGAATTATTTTCACTATCGCATTATTCATTTGTTTCACAATTTATAGAATGGACACAAGCATTCTCGTTATTTAAAGGTACTGAACCCTTTTTAACCGAAGATCCATCGCATTTACTGAAGGCGACATGGGTATGTTAAATAGGTCGTGTTTGCAATATCCTCGAAGTGAAATGATATCTTTGGGTATGGTAGATCAAGTATTGGAAGGGTCTTCCACTTTGTCCTTTCTTCTGAATTACGAAGACTCAACTATTTTTAAATATTTCCATTGTTTGAATGAATTGGTAAAAAAAAAATTCTCACATAAGTGGGAACTATAAATACTTAAGTGACACAGAGTGCCAAACCTAATCACCATTACCTATTTGTAGGACTTAAAGATGGAGATTAATTATAGAACAGAGAAAGAATCCCAGTGAAAACAATGTACACAAATATTTAAAAAATTTTCAACTTTCTCGTTTTATAATAATTGAATATAACTCATCACCAGCAAAATCTTCTGTTATTTCTTAATGTTTATGCTTTCAAATAGTTTGTAGTATGTTATGTAGTTTGGTGTAGTAAATAACTATTGTGCACTATCACTACTTCATAAGGATACCCAAAGAAAGTATATTTTTGAGTCCAAGCCTGCTATTTCATATCCTTGAATATTTATTTCTTTTACTTTTTTATATAATATATGTAATTCTATAATATTTTCCCCCCTCAATAAAAATCTCTATTTTTGAGTTATCACCATCGTAAGAAATGTGTGTGATTATATGCTCTACATAAAATATTTTCGATCACTGAAACATAAAGCGCCATTTTGTATTGAAAACAATCATTTGCAATTTAGTTTATCTCAATATTTTTACAATCATTTTAAAATTTTTGTGCTATTTTTTTTAAAAAAAAGCATGTTTAATATTGTCCACAGTCTTATTTGCAGAAAATAAAATTAGTTAACTACTATATGACAAAAATACTCAGCATAAAAGAGGGTAAAATTAATCAAAGAACAATCTATTCGCCGTATTTATCATCTATCGTATCCGTAGAAACCATCTTTAAGATTTATTTTAAGTTTTTCTGATGAATGAGTAGCATTATTTAACACATCTGTGGTACGTGAATGATTTCTTTGGCATTTACAATGTTGACTGTTGGATGTTGTAGACTAGTAGTGTTGCTGATTAAAATTTTCAATGACTGAAAAAGTTTAAAATTTATTTTCCCATACCATAATTTTCCCTGTTATGAGGTAGTATTATTTTCGATCTCTGCAAATCTGATCTTAAAACTGTATGCATGAATGTATTAGGTCTACCGGAAAGCTCTGTTCATTTTTGGAATAAAATAAAATAAAAAATTTTTGTAACGTCAATAAACTTTATTAAATAATATAATTGCCATTATTATAAACGACTTCTTACCAGCCTGAGGGCGATTTGTATACCCAATTTTTGAAAAATATTTCCTTTTCTCATGCAAAGAGGAAAACAGTGTTTGATTGATATCTTTTTAATTTTTGAATTTTTTGCCCTTCAAAAAATTCTATAAGATCAAAAACCAAGTGATTATTGGAGGATGATAAGTCCGCGGAATATGGTGTACGAGACAGAATTTCTCAGCCTAGTTCTGCAATTTTTTGATGAATTCTCTTCTTGGCCTCTTTCTTGAAACATAGCCAACCTCTTTTGACTGCTCCCTTTGTATTAACCAGTTGCTGACAATACTTTTCCGAATTGAGCTTTGCGTTAAATTTTTAATGCCAATAATATATTGGTTCTCAAATGTCCCACTATGTGAATGACATTCTCTTTTTCAGAGTTGGATTTGTTTTAGAGTTCGAAGGGCAAGGTTTTCCATACAATATACCCCTTTTCTTGCAATGTTTTCGTAGGTAATGCACTTTTCATTCCCAGTCCGGTTTGAAAAAGGCAATTTTGTTTGTAACAAGCAGAGATGTGAATGTGATGACTCGATTATCAAAATTCTTCTGACATAATTCATGTGTCACCCAGTTTTGCTTTTTTAATCTTATTTTCCAAGTATGGCCCAAAATAGTTTGCTGATCTTAATTAAGCTTTTTGCTATCGCCGATGTTGTCAGAATAAGATCTTGCTCTAGCATGGTTTTAACTACATTGTCATCGAATAACGGACAGAACTTTCCTGAAGACTAACTGTATACGATGACGTTACTGTAGCGTACTCTCATATCAATTGATTCAATACCTAAACCAACGACGAAATTCGTGTTTGAAACTCACCGTAACTTTGTAGCAGAACATCGCACTTCAAAGCATAACCTGTTGGGTTCAATCCCAGACAATACTGAACAACGGTAGATGATTGTTGCATTCTACCATGCAGAGGCCGCGGTGGACTGGTTGATTTGGGAGTCATTCTCATTATCAAAAGGTAGTGAGAATCCCAGCTTAACCGATGATCCGTCGCTTTCGCTGATGGTGGGTGGGGTATGTTAAAATTGGGTGTCGTTGCAACGTCGTCCAAGTGAAATGATACCTCTAAGGTGATAGGACAACTGTTACTGGTAGAGCGAAACTCAGGGCTTGGTACAAGAAAACATGCTGGTGCAACAACTTCTACCTTGCATGATCATTTATTGGAATGGCTTTAAAGTTTTCCGGGTTTTCTCCTTTGTGGTATGATAAGTAAGACATACGATTTATGAAAAATCCTCCTAAAGTCGACTTGCTTGTTAAATTGCTTGCAGGATAGTGTATTTAGTGATACGCATTCGTGATTAAATTAATTTCTATTTTATAACTAACAACAAAACATATTCTTTAAGTACGTATTTCTTTCATTATTCATTGCCATATATTTCGGTACAAATAGTTTTTATTTAAATATAGTGTTTACGTGGATACTTGCAATTTTCGAGTATAATTTTCTCATTTGAACATTTCTAATTTTATCCAGTTAATATTTAGTTTCAGATTTTGCTTGCATTCAAAGGGCACAAAATAACTCAAAAAATGTGTACTTATTTTGAAGAATTGATGAGAAATTAGATAGTAATTATATAATTTTTTTTTCATTTAACTAATGTCGTAATATATCTTAGATAATCTTAAATAAAAATGTGCGTGTGTGTGCATCTCTTAGAAGTATAATTGGAAAAAGCAAAATTACCACTCTATAGTTTTAAGAACAATACTTAACTTCGCAACCATTTGAGAATTTACGGTGCTTGTTTTTTATCTTATTTTCATCATTTATTTATCTTATTAATTATTCAGGACCTGAATTATTTCATTAAATTTATCCCACATAGGGATATTCATGTAAACTTTCACAAAAGTTATGAAATTTTATATTTTATAAGTTATATTTTTTATTTTAAGTTAAATAATTTAAAATAAAAAATACAACTTTTAACTTCATATTATTTTTACTGTTTACATCACAATTTATGGAATAGGTTAACGATTATGCGGTTAATTAAAATAAGTTTTTTTAAAACTTAATATATTTTTTTCAAGACGGATATGTTTTGTGGTCAAAGTAAGCGTGTTTTACAGCTGTTTGATTAAAAGGTGCTATTTTAATTTAAAACCTAATTGTTTAAAGTTGGTTGATTTGTCATCAAGCAGATGCTCACTTTCAGATCATTATCGAACTCATTACCTTCTATTAATGAGGTTAGTAATCACACTATTATGAAAACAAACTTGTGTTTCAATAGGTAAAGTTTTTTCTTATAATGTTTAATTTAGTTATGTTTCCTCAGGCCAAGAATCTAAACAATCACTTTTTGAACAACAAAACTATTTCGAATGCCATTCAGAATTTAAGCTGTATTCTGACTATTAGAATTATCCATGTCCAAAGAGGGAATCGAACTCATAAATTTTCGATCAGAAAAGCAGGGAGTTAACCATTCAAGTATCAATTCTGTCCCATAATGTATAATAAATATATATATTTTATAAAAAATAATAGTTATTCATTATAAATATTATTTAGAACTGTTATTATTTGTTATTGACCTGTTATTCTAAATGTTATAGTCGTTTTGTTATTAGGATTTAGTTAAAATAAATTCTCCAACTCTAATTAAATTTACCATGAAATTGTTAATGCTAATGGTACGTATTGACATAACAGTCACCGCAAAAATATTCCATCGTAGATTCCCGGATAAATAATTCTAATAAATAATAATACAATTGTAAATACAATAATAAGTGAAAAAATTAAGGAAAATAATACTATCAAATTTATCACCATTCTTTCATTTTAAATCTCAGTTATATTCTGGCGGAAAATGTACAAATAGCGATCGTAAAATTAAATAAACTGTATTTCAACTTTATCTTGAGCCAAATAAATTCCTATATTTATGATTCGAGTTGATGTCGATTGTTCAACTTCCTTTTCTTCCGCTATTTTTCGGAACACCATATTCTTTAGTTCGTTTAGGTATGGGCACTTATTTCGGGGCAGAGGAAGTTGTACTTAGGATGGACTTTCATATGATGAAACCCAACAATTTCGATTTTATATGTCTGACAAATTTTTTTTCCTTCTAATTGTCAGAGTAAATCTTGCTTCCTTCGAATAGTTTTAACAATTTTTGGAAAAGAGTAATGGCTGTTCTATAAGGAGAAGTTGTCGAAAACTTTTCTCATATCTCTACACACGACGCCAAAATATCATTGTTCTCTCTTAACTTGGCCCTCATTATTTTTCCTTTTGTCGAACAAGCTTTCATTTGCTTCCACTATGGAACCTGGTCAATCTATTTTACTTTTTTTTCCCACGTCCAGAACACAAATCTCTCATATAATTGTTCCAATAAGATAAAATTACTCTGTCGGACAAATAAAGTTTTTCGTCACTGAATTTTGTGACGAATAAGTGAATTTGGTTCCACTCTTTGCAACAGTAGATAATGAACCAAACCTGTTCTGCAAAATAAAGCTTCATTATATGACAATTGCTTGTAAAATATTGCATTTTTGTAAAAGGATCTCAGTATCTTTTTACAATTCAGTAAACCCCAAATTTGCATTCCTATACTTGTACTTGCATTTGTATCCAACGTTTATAACGAACTCAACACGGTGGGATAGTGTTTCGAAAGAAGAAATTTATGGTCGCTTCTTGGGCATCTTTCAAGTTACCAGTTTTCGCGTTAACACCCAAAAATTGCATGGTTGCGATAGTATTATATTATATTTATAGTTATCAAAAATTAGTATTTTTTATGTCCAATATATTTTAACAGCTGAAACAGAGCGGAGGATATATACACCTTTGTTTCTATTCATATTTACTAAAATCGATATTAAACAATGAAAAGAATCAGAACTACAAATGCTGACATCTCTTTTTATAATATTTCAGATGGAGCGGATAGTGTTTTCCCTTCTCTTTATCCCTTTGATCGTGTGCAGTCCCCCAAGGTGGAGAGCTTACACCAGCAGCAGTTACTACTACACAGACTACACATTCCCGAAACCCCAGTCTAAGCACAAGTTTGTCCCTGGACCACAGTATTGCCCGGACACAGGCCGGACCATCTGCAAAGGTGTGCGCAATTATCCAGAGTAAGAAACAATTTTCTTGAAGACGTTTCTCTTTCCGTGAATTTTATTATTATTTTAATGAAAACCTTGCCACTTAAATGTGATTTAATCATTTTGTTTTGAACAGCACTTAAGCTAATTTGCTTTGTTTTTAAAAAGATAGTAAAATTAGTTTGTCCTGAATGGGACGTCAATGTTTTCATCAGAGCAATAAAGTTAAGCATCAATATATCTCAGGACTTACTCTCTTAATGGATGATTTTTGGTTTTGTTGCTCAAAAAGCCAAATGGTAAATGAACTGGTTGTTTTGTCTTCTTTGAACTAATCAAACTAACTCCGTCTAACATCCTTAGGACATAATATTTATGTGCTGTTAGGGTATGCTAGAAAAGAGTCAATGTTGTTGTTACTTGACCATGGCTAAACATTCTAGTGAGGTCATCCGCATTTAACGGCCTCAACTAAGCAGATATTACGTGGATCGGCGTACTTCCCTGTATTTAGCCATGAGTTGGGCTCTACCAGTTTGGTGGTTGCTGATGGGTGAGAATCTGTGTAATTATAAGTAGGGATCAAGTGGAAGACCACCAAATACTTGACTTGCCACCTCTAGAGATATCACTTCATCTGGATTGCAGGCCACGGTGGCTTGGTTAGTTAAGGCACAGTTCTCATTATAAGAAAGTAGATAATTCGAATCATGGTCCAAATACGTCGTGTTCACTTAAGACTGCAGGAATACCTTAAATGAATGTCCTTCAAGTGAAATGATACATCTGGTAGTGGTAGGTCAAATATTAAAGGGTCTTCGGTTTGATCTCTGCTTCAAAATAACGAAGATTACATTCTACTGCTTCTATATAACTAGTAGAGCCCAACTCAGAGATTGATATAGGGAAGTATATTGGTGGAACAACAAGAATAAATTCACTTAGAGAACATAGCAAAAAAACTTGATTTATGAGCTCAGCTGCCCTTAGTGAACACGATTTATCGTCGATTAACTCGGGATACATATTTCCTACCTTTCAAATAGTGAGAAGATCTCATCTTGATTATAGCCAATACTTGCAAAATACCTTGTTTAAAATTTTTATAGAAAACATATATAGGTTTATCTAAAACGTCTCTCTTTCAATACTAATGCATTTCTAGCGTTATATTGCAAACTAATTTGTTGTTTGTAAATATTTGATTTCCATAATTTCGCATCCAATCAAATTAATGAACAGCCCAACTTTTACAATCCGAATAATATGTTATTGAAGTTAACTGAATTTAACCATTGATTTATACTCACGACCCTCCTGGTGAAGTTGGTTTCAAATTATACTGGTTTGAGATACTTCATCTTTTGTTCAGATTAAAAAAATCTTTGCTCTGAATTGCGTTGCTAGTTCGTTTTTTCTAGAGGGTTGTGAACAAGGTAAAATTGTCTTCATTTGCTGTAGTAACAACGGACGACGACACTGTTTTAACACCATCTAACATTCCTTCTTTCTTGAAATCAATTCCATGGCCTTGAAATAGCACTTCTTGCCATGCCAAAATCATTCACTATAGTTTTCTTTTATTTGCTTAGATAGTAAAAAAAAAAAAAAAAAGAAACATTACTTCTGTTAAACTACACTGTCACTTTATAGTTAAGTCACTCTTTATGAAAAAAACTGTATCAATGAATTTTACAATTGAAGATTTAAAAGAAATTTTTTTTTCGTGAAATCACGATTTTTTAACTCTAATATTATTTTAACTCTAATATCTCTTTTTATTTATCAAATGTTTGATAATCGTGAACATTGATTTCATTCTGAAGTTTCTTCCTTCCATTAAATTGCTGATATTTATTTGACTTCACATAACTGAGAAATTTTGTGAAAAATCATTGGTTACCTTAAATTTTTAGTGTATATATATACACATACACACACACACACACATATATATATATATACACATACACACACACACACACATATATATATATATACACATACACACATATATATATATGTATATACAGGGTGATCTTTTTTTAAAGTGATAGAGTTTGGAGCGTCCGGTAGCGCCATCTAATGGCCGAAATGGCACCAAACTTGGTGTTTAGACTAATCAAGACACGGGAAAAAGATTCCGTAAAAAAGAATTTTATTCCCAAAAATCGTCGCTAGTGCATTTTATGGCGCCTTATAATTCATAAAATGTGATAAAAGAAAAATACAAACGCATACAATCGTACAGTTAAATTATTAATGTTTATTTACTACATTAACTTCCCCTGTGAGGAATTAGATCACATTCAATGTGAGCACCATTCTCGGAAATAACACCGTGCATTCTGCACACAGGGTTTTTCACAGCCGAACGTAACGTTGACGAGGAATATTCTACACCGTCTTTGTTATGCTATCCTTTAAAATAAACAAGTTTGATACTCCACCAACATAAGCGCGCGTTCCGGTAACGTGAGAGGCATGACACTTGAAGCTCGTTTACTTCAGCTGAAATTATTTGTCGGAGCTGTCTACTACTTAATTATATAGGCCCTATTACTGCCACTGTCATCGCACAACAATTGCATTTTGCTTTGATACCCGTGTTTTATGCTAATTCTCGTTATAGTAAGCGACAACAGCGTCATAAAATAACCTAGCAGTGACTTTTGGAACTAAAACATTTTCTTTACGGAATTTTTTTTCTATGTCTTGATTAGTCTAAATACGAAGTTTGGTGTCATTTCGGCTATTAGATAGAGCTACAGGACGCTCCAAGCACTGTCATTTAAAAAAAGATTCCCCGTATATATATATATATATATATATATATATATATATATATATCCCTTTTCTTAAGAATCCCATGCTTAGCTTAAATGTGAAGAGATTAGGACGAACCTTACATGTATTCCAAATTTCATCCGTCCCACGTGTATAAGTCATTTTTTTCTCCTGAAACCGAAATAGACATTGGCAATAGATTCCCCACATTAGCGTATAAATGTCTAAGTACGGCAGATATGACTCATAAAACTCATGAAAAGGAAATTAAACTTTCAAAATCCCACACGTTATTGTTATCATGCAGGTCCCAACAGCAACGTCTGGTTTAAATTGCCGTGGATGAAGACGCCGGGTGTTCGAACATGCCGGTCACGTCGTCGCCCAGAGTTCGCTGTCACTGATCTTAAAACGGATCCCATGAGTCATTACTTTAATCCTTCATTGGATCCATGCAATCATAACTTTAATCGAAAACGACACTGATCGTCTGTGACGTTCCATGTCATTTTCCTTTCAGATGACTGACAGCTAGGCAATTAATCGCTTGGGATTTTGCCGTCGAAGATGTTCCAGGTCGTTCATCAAGTCGTCCATTGGAATCATAATTTTCTCCGAACAGTAGTTTAGAACGTTTTTTTGACGTCATTTGAAATCATGTGTTGCTGACTTAAGATTATTCTTTATTGATTCTAAGTGACGTTGGTAACTTTTTGGTATTCACGTCAGCGTCATTTTGGAGGAATTTTCATTAGTCTTAATGATGTGTCAATGTAATCATCACTTGGTTATTAATGATTATAACGATTAAATCACTAAAATCGAAAATGATACTTTATTTATCAATCATTTTGATAGTGATATAACATCGAAAGTTCTTTTTTACGACGTCAGATAATTATTGATTACATTTATAAGAAAATGACTAATTGCATACATTTTTGATTGAATAGAAGTTATGGTTAATAATATTTATTAAGTAAAAACATTTCAGTTCTATTACTACAAACTACAATCATGTAAAAACATCACAATAAATGCCACCTATAATTAGAATGGACTCTTCAACCGTTTTTATGATCATCAGAGCAGATGTGAAAATTCATTAAATGAATTTTTTATCTTAAATTTTGATTCCAAATTACACTTCAAATAAATGTGCAGCTATATTTATCTGTTAGATGGCTCAAATAATTTCAAAAATAAATGTAGAATGCGAATTTAATCATAACTGTAATCTTTTCTTTTTCTGACGTCATACTTTAAATTCATTCCCTTATAAAAATATTTTCTACGAAAACGAGCTAAAAGAAAACGATATTACTTTGTTTCGTTTGTTTTCATGCTCGAATTCTTTTGTTAATAAATGCAAATTTGTTTCTTTTTTTAGAGTCTTGTAATGTTAATAACAATTTATTTAATATAATTTCTTCTCAAATAGTTGTCATTCCTTATTATGTTATCGTTATACACTTCCAATCCTTGTTTTTCCTGCATGAAAAACTGCTTATCATCCAGGCGTCACGTAATGTTAAACTTAGATGAAATGACAAATCGACACCTTAGCTGGCACTATCTATAACACACCACATTAGTGGAAAAATATTGAATTCTTAAAGATATTTTTATGCATATTTAGTTCCTCTCAGTTTTCCGTTATGTGAAGAATAGAATCCACTATCACGAGTACCACCCTTGCCTACATAATTAGGTATCAACTTAAAAATTCCAGGTATGACAAATGTGTGCATGAAGTATCCAACGATTTCAATTACTTTTCTAACAACCCGTTGTATTCGATAACTTGTACAATATCTCAAACTAAATAATTCTATATTTTCTAAGTATCGGAATTAAAAATGACATTGCTGTTAGTAAAATTGTCTACAGATTTTACATCATAAGCTAAAACACTTGGGAATGATTTAAAAATAATTTCATATTATAAGGCCACTTTAGTATGGTGGAAGAAAAATTTCCTTTTCATATTCGGAGTGTAGTGAGTTCGATGCCCCAATAAACTGAAAATTATCATGATTCTGCCTGCTGAAGTTTCGTAGAATCTAATGTTTATAAGTATGCATGTGGAAAATTAGAGAGGAATATGGCAGTTCAGGTATCGATCCTGTCATTTGACACTGTCTTAAATTTACAATCGATTGATTTTAAGAGATAATAGAAGCGCACCAAAATGCTCTGCTTGTCGATGACAGTAAAAAAATTATGGTACGACATAATGAATAGTATATGGTGCTGTGGTGCTCGACATCAGGTATATATATATCTTCATTTTGAGGTACATTAGAAATATATATATCTATATATATATATATATATATATATATATATATATATATATATATATATATCTATATATATATATATATATATATACAGAGTGATTCTAAATTTTTTACTTAGTAGGTAATTAAAAAATTTTTCTCTAAAATTGTTTATAATTGTAAAGGACAAACAGATTATTTGGTAAAGTTTAATTAGCCTTAACTGACATAATTGATCCTTTTAAATTAAACATAGAAGCCCTGATGGCATTTTTGTAAAATAAATTTCAGCCATTCAATTTTACGTGATAAAAATTTCTAAAAAAATTTTTTTTAATTATGACAGAATTTAAAACTATTCTTATTTAAAGCGAGGTTTTGACTCCAGTTAAAAAAAATAGCGGCGTTATATCACATTTTATCAATAAAAATAAATTTAATAGAACAACATTGTATATCTATTTTATAATATTTTATCCCAATGAAAAATGGATATTTTGGTACTGCTTATATTTTATGGCCCCTGCTATATTGAAACGACGCGCAAAGCTTGTTACCAATTAAGTATATCACTCTCATATATTTTATATGACTTCCAATAGCTCCATTATTGCTTTTATCAAGACATCAAAAAGCGTCTTTCTCTCTGTAATTTTACCTCATAAACTTCATGAATGCCCCTTGAATACACAACTGTCAGTCATGACGAGACCTTTTCTGAATGTTCATTTTTTTTATAACGGCGTGCACTGGGTTACTAGTCCTTAGCCACAACAAGGCCTGAAATTGCTGCTCATTTATCGTTACCCGGTGAGCACCTGTGAACCAAGTCACGGAGACGAGTAGCATCATGCACGCCATACCACCACATACCCGCTCATAATGTGGGAAACATTCATACATCATGTAATAAGGAAAAGAAACTGTTCGAAAGAAAGATCCATGCTCAATCCTGGGTTTGAACCCGACACCAACATCTTAGGAGTCAGGAATGCTAGCCACTCAGCCCTCGGTCGGTGTTTAGTGTAAACTTCTATATGTTTTTATTTACATAGTTTCATTGCATATTAATTACTATTCAATTGCGAGGCAATATATCTTTTACTTTGTAAACCAAAACAGAACTATCCTCACTCCCAAATAAATTAAAATTATTATATTTTACGCAGATTTGGTAAGTACAAGTCGGAAGTCATGCAGTTATTTTCCATTTAGCAATTTTCTTACGTGATTTGGTGATTTATCTCACAGGAGCCTTAAAAATTAAGTAGTACTCATCTTATTATCATTAAACCTAATTTAATTATAAAAGTTTAGGAAGCTGCAATATGCGAATTATTTAAATAATAAATAAGCATATATTCAATGATGAGCTCCAAGACTAAATTCTGTCCGTAGAAAGATGATTAAATGTGTTCTCCATCTTTCTTATCCTGATGTTACTAATTTTTAATTGAGCATAAAAATTAAAATGCGGCAAATATAAGAACTCTTACGTTAACAATTGTTACTATGTAAGAGGAAAATAAATTTAGATTATTTGATATTTTTTATCGCCATTAAAACTCTAAGTGGGTGGATTCTTATCTCAAATATATATCAGTTTCTCTTCAACTTTTTGAAGGTCAGGACCACACCTACTTTGCACGATACAATTGGTCCTTTATTCGCACCAGGAGGTTGCCAATAAAAAGACGAAAAAAATTAAGTTCCCCAAAAGTGAAAAGAAAAAAAAGTCGCCTGATTTTTATCACAAATGAAATATTTATCACGATCATGTCAAAATTCCAGCACGTAAATATTACGAAAAAAAAATCGCCTGAGTCGTAACACCACTCCATTCCATGGCCACTCGGAAACAGCAGCTGAAAAATATTTCAACGGAGCAAACGAGGTAGAATGTTTTGATATCTTCTCTTAATTCATATTTTTTATAGTCTGTTTTTGTTACTTAAAATGCAAGATCGAGGCCATTCCCCCACAAGGCTGGTTTTGATGTCTTTTTTAAATTTGTATTTATTTATTGCCCTATGCTTCCGATTGCTTAATTCTGCTATCAGAAGCTGTTAATCACAGCCACTTGGTTCTGATCAGCATCTTTGTCACAGGTTTTTGGCGAAATCCAGTGACTTAGTTAATATTATTTTCCCTAAAATTTTACTCTTCTACTAATTACAAGATAATATGAAAGATATGGCATTCACAACCACATGTTAGGATCATCAAAATAAGATTTCATATGTCACTGTTTTAGTGACTGAATTGTAGAATATCTATAAAATGTCTGATACATTTTGATATTTAGTAGGTAGTAAAAATAGATTTTAATTGTTTTATATTCATAAATAAATTCAAAATTTTTATAAGCCTTGAGGGTAACTTCCAGTTTTATCGCACAGAAAATATTACCATGGTTATTGATTTCACGCCAGATATGAAAAAGCATGTTCGCTTTTGCTACCGCTATTATGGTTGTAATTTTGTTCTTTAGGTCAACTATAATTGACATTTGAAACCTAATTAAAGAGGAGTTTTGAGCTTTCCGTAAAGCCGCTTATACCTCGATGTCTTTAATTTATACAATTTGGTATAGGACTCCGAAACTTCTAGATTAAAAGAAGCAAAACAGTTTCTTCCAGCTTTTAAAATTTGTGATCGTTGTCAATTTTTTTGTCATCTTTGTCAATGTGAAAAAATTATCATATGTAACCACAGCAATAACAAAAAATGCCTATAGTATTGGATTCTTTCCTGATTATACATTCCCTATTTATGTACATTTTTTGTGTTTTGTAAAAAAATTTAAAAGAGTATTTAGTTTTTTTTCAAATTTTCAAAATTTTTTGTCTTGTCCAAACAGCTTTTATGTTTAAGCTTTCACCAAATGAGTTATGAATAAATACCTTTAATTTAATGCTTTTAGTAAAAAAAAATAATTTACTTTACTTACGTTATGATCAGGCATATTACTTAATATATATATTTTTTAATTTCTGTTAAGAAGTTTTATTTTTATAAGAGATATATATAAAGTATATCTCGCTTTATATACTTTGCTGGCTACCTTAAATGCAACACCCTGAAGGAAGCATGCAAATAACATGAAATTTTCAGGTGTGATATGCAAATGATTAGAACTTCAGCGCTGACACTACGCGCGTTTGTGGCTCCACTTCAAAGCGATATTTAAGGCTTGGAAATTTCGGCAATTTTAAGTTAGGTAATTGTATTTTCTTGTGATATTTTGTCCAAAGAAAAAACAATCAATAATACCTCGTAGAAAGCAGCGATCTATTTTGATCAAATATACGAGTTCGATAGAGGAAGGATAGTGGCCTACTGAGATTATGGATTACCTTTCAGGGAAATGGGTAGTAAGTCGTGTTGCACGAAACCAAGCAACTGCAATGTGGATATGTGATCGTTGGGTGCAGAAGGGTACGATGGACCGACGTGTTCGATCGCATCCAACTCAGTGCACTTATTCACGTGAGGACAGGCAAATTGTGCGCATGGCAAAGACGGATCCCTCAGCCACATCACGAACCATAGCACGGCATATTTAGTCTGTAACACATCATCCGGTGTCTTCGCGTAACATTCAGCAGAGTAGTCTGTCCGCAAGATGTCCATTGCTTCGTCAACGGTTGACGCAGAACCACTTACATCTCTACTGCCAATGGTTCGATGAAAGAAGTTTGTGGACGGCAGAATGGAATGAAATTGTTTTTATTGACGAGTCACACTAATCTGTGTAACACCACCATGGTCGCAATCTGTCTGGAAGCACCATGAAAAAAAAGATGCTGAACAGCTGCGTTATGCAACGCCACATTGGTCCTGCACCAAGTATTTTGGTACGGGGTGGTATTGGATATAACTCTCGCACTCTTCTAGTACGCATTGACCGTACTTTAAACAGCCAACGCTACATCTAAGACGTGTTGACGTATTGGAGCCATTTATCCTTCCTTATCATCAGGGCTTGCCCACAGCCATATTTCAACAGGATAATGTGCGACCACGTGCTACGCACTGTCTAGGTGTTATTCGTTAATCGTCAAGGGCTTCGTAATTTGTCCAAGGGCTCTTCATCAATCGCCAAATTGAATTGCTTCCCTGACCGGCTTGCTCTCCGGATCTTTCGCCGAAAGAAAACATGTGGTCCATGGTTGCTTAACGATTAAACCAGATTACATCCCCAGTTGTCACACGAGGTCAAGCTTGACAACGCGTGGAATCTGTTTGGCTTACTGTCTGTTTGGCCCCAAGAATACATCCAAAGTCTCCTTGAATCAATGCCGAGCCGTGTGGCAGTGGTGATCTCAAACAATGGAGGCTACTCTGGCTACTGATTTTGGCAAGAACCACACTTTACAGAAGTCTGTAAATTTAATCATGTGATATTTGGTCTCTCTCAATATGTTATCAACAAAATAAATTTTGTTATGATATCTCTTGTCTCTCTTGGTGTGCCTAGCAGTGTATATATATATATATAGTGTGCCTAGCAGTATATATATATTACTCATTTCTTGATATGTAATCACAGGGATGCATTTTGCTATTTTGACTTTATGTACTAATGTGCGTTAACGACGATGCAAACATAACATCACAAAATATATAAAATTAAAAAATTGCAAAGTAAATGAATATTTGGAGAAAATCACATGTTTGAAAAAATATACTTATTCATCATTGTTGAGACAGAAATGCTCCTTTTCTAGAGTATATTTTCTTAAAAGGTTTCATAGTTAAACAACTACACGTCCAATTGCATGTTTTTCTTTTTATATTAAATAAATTAAATAATTTATGAAGGAAGAATTTCTGGTGTTCAGTATAAAAGGATTCAACTTGTCTTTTGATCCATGAGACAAATTAAAACATGGCTGCTTTCTCTGTTCTATGCTTCTTGACCGGATGTAATAAGGGAATTTTT
The DNA here is from genome assembly GCA_030067965.1 of Latrodectus elegans. Taxonomy (NCBI): domain Eukaryota; kingdom Metazoa; phylum Arthropoda; class Arachnida; order Araneae; family Theridiidae; genus Latrodectus; species Latrodectus elegans. The sequence continues at coordinate 35,602,655 of CM057819.1, forward strand.
GCGCTGTAATTTTTTACCTCATTGTATTCAGCGCTTAAAAGCAGTAGTTTTAACATCGAAATAGTATTTCCTTGCACTGTATTCTTATTAAATATATTGAAATTTTTTTAAAAATATTTATATGATTGGCTTCTATTTAATTTAATTACTTATAATTACGCTATTTAATTACTTATATTTAATTCTATTTAATTACTTATAATTACGCAAATGAGTATTGTTATTACTTAATTTGCGAAATTACAGTCAAAACAATGTTATTTTTTTAAAAAATAGTGGTTTTCAGAGCTGAGAAATAAAAGTCCAGGGAAACTGGCGATATTTCGCTACTTAGCGAAATTTTTGACGGTAAAACATGGGTCAATATTTTCCATGCTTCAAGTCAATAGGGCAAATAGAGGCTTAATTACCATAGGTTCCAGGAATATTCTGAAAAATTCTCGAGCCCATGCCGAAGAGGCATAAATATCGACCTCACAGCCAAACAGTGCATTAACTGAAAGTGAAGCAAGGATTCAGGCCCTGAGTCATGTGCTATATTTAGTTTATGTATTGTGAAAACTGTGCATTGTATCCGATGTAGCAATTTCAAACTGAAATAACTGTAATTTTTGTGATTGAAAGAATTGTGAATTAATAGATTGTTTAGAAGAAAACAAATCTTTATTTCTGAATAGTATCATCCTCTCATTGCCACGAAGAAAACCGTATGTCAATCAGTGCTTGCTTGCACTGTGTGTTTTCTTAACCAGATAGTAATCAGTGCTACTCTGTATTTCAATATTTAACTAGATGGTGACCGATGTCATGCATCATAACGTTTCCGCGCTTCTTAAAATTCCAAAAATGTTTGGCATTCTTGTCAATATTGTATATTGGAAATCTTAATTTTCCTTGAAGTTAGTTATTATGAAGGGTATATATTTATGTGATCCTAAATAACAGTCAATTCTTAAAAGTATATCAATACTTTTGCCGGCCAATTTGTCTAGGGGTCAGCGTGCCTGACTACGGATAGGGAGGTCCTGGATTCGAATCCCGGTTCAGGCATGGATATACTTTCTCTCTCTATCCTGTCTTTGTTCTTTCCTTGTGTGAATGAGGTATGAATGGTTGCCTACCCTATAAACGGGTCCCTATACCATGTGTGTACTGAAGTAGTCGGACTCCACACCAAATATGGTTCAGTTGGAAAAGTGAAGCAGCACACCCCAATTTGCCAGCCTAGCTAGCACACGAAAATAACAAAAACATATCAATACTTTTAAAAAAGTATAGTGATCAAACTTAAACAAGATTACCATCAGATTTTCAAGACGCGAAAAGTTTCTTAGCATAAAGTTAAATAAATGTTAATTGTTTTTTCATTATATTTTTGTGCTTATACTTAAATTATACAATTTTGGTTTTTGATGAAATCATACGAAGAAAATGTTGGTGCTATATCACTATTTTTTTTTAACTGAAAGCTCAGATTTAAGTGTTACAGCAGCTTATGAGTTTAACAGAAATAATATTTTAAAATCATTATTTTTTTTTAATTATAAAAAAATATTTAATGCATGTTTTAATGTTTAGCTGATAAATATTGTAAAAAGTAAAAATATCGGTATTTTTATATATTGACATCACATTTATTGAGAAATTAATTTAAAATTTCACTGCTATATAGAATATTTCAAAACATACATTTCAGGTATAGGAACAGATAGATATCTCACTCAATTATTTATTATTATAGAATAATGTTATTAAAATATAAATAATCAGAAATTTCCAGTAAATTATTTTCGACATATTGTTATAAGAACACAACAACCGTGATTTAAATGTAAATGAATATTCTTATTACAATATCATTTCATATTATTGTTGAAAAAAATCTCAAAAACAATATTTTTTGAACTGCAGTTACTTTTCATCAAAATGTAATGATTATTTTGAATCACTGAAATAGTAGTTTACTATATTCTGAGATTAAACTTTCTAATTCTCGTGGCATGATATCTAAATGTATCATGTGAGTCTCTCAAGTGTGTCGCAAAAAATAATAATAATAATAATAATATAAAATTAACATAATAAGAACTAAAATATTTTGTTCCAGTTGAGTTCATAATTATGCATCTTTATTAAAATTCTCATTGGTTTGAAATAACCCATGACATCAGATAACGTTTCATCTACGTAACATCGTATTGAGACGACATCGTAAACCCGAATTGTCGAGGAAATTGCTGCCTGCTTTCAAATCGCATTCTTCCAGCGACAGCGAAGTTCACTATCCGAGTCTCGTCGGTAATGACAAAAAATCCCTTCAGAATATTTTATCAGTAATAAAAAAGTATATTTTAATTACAATTTTTTCCGTTAATAAAAGTTTTCAAAATCATGACTATTAATTGTTATTCTAAATAGTTAGTTTTCAAATCTTTAGCAATATTGCTTCCAAAAGTGAACACTTTGAAAATTGAACAGAAGAAAAAGCAAGATAAAAAGACATACATTCCACTTTATGGTTAGTTTAAATTGACAAGGACGGTTTAAATTTTTATATTTTTAACCAAAAAATTGGTTGTTTCTTTCGTTCCAGTTAAGATCATGATTACGCCATTTCATTATTTATTTCTTTGCTTTTTGGACTCTTAAATGAAATTTGATATATTATTTATTTAGAAACCAATTCTAATGTAAAAGAAAGGTGAAAAAAAAATAATCTTCAGGAACTATTGGGACAAGGAAAATTTTATCTCTATAGTGTGTCGTAAGAAATTTATAGAATTGGGAGTGCAGTATGCATCAAGAAACACTGTTTCAGCGACTCAAACTATCTAAGTAACAGAAACTAATGAGATATCGAAGGTAAAATGAGCAGACATAGTTGACCGAAATGAAGGTGGTTTTCCCCAGCCTTGGTACACATAAGACAGGAATTGGAACAGTCACGACCATTCCGTCTCCCAATACCGCTGTTGATTATGTAAGATGGACAGAAGTGGCCAGTGGTCTCGTTTCAACCTTCTGGAGAAGGCGTTTCCCGCGAGAGGAAGCTCGGGTGGTGACAGATTCAACGGAATCCTAAAAGAGAATCCGGTCAATAACAAGATTGGTTGAAGAACTCTTCTGTTTCCCGTACGGGAAAACAATCCCACGCTCGCTGTCGCAATATTTACCGCACTGACCTTGTTGGCGGGCACTCGAAAATGGATGTCTTCTTTTGCGAAAGATGTCTTTATTTGCCTTTCTTTCTCTTTCATCAGGAAGTAGAGGGGGAGTTAGCAGTCATCGTGCTTGATATTGAAGTGCAATGTTGTGCTTTAAAGCTACAAATATAAAATTAGGCATAAATAAATAATAATCCATTTTCCAATTTGGCGAATTTTTTGTGGATTTTGCTTTTTCTCTGACAATTTGAATTTATCATTACGCGAGGAAAAGAGAGAATAGTGTATTAAGCAACATTCTATCTACAATGTTGTTGAGTATATTTAGTATTCTCACTTAGTATTGCAAACGAGTGGTTAGCGCTCCCTCCTTCTGTTCAACAGTTTGAGCTTCGAGTCCCGCCTTTGAACATCGACGTACTTAATACGGAATCCACTTTAAGCTAGAATTCCCGTTTAATTTGCCCTCATATGTAAAAATATCGCTGTTAAGCGACAAATAAAACCAATCAATAGTATTCTACTTTGGCAACATTAGGTCATGCGTCATCACGAGATTTAGAACACTTTGTTTTAACTGCACATTTTCGTAGAAATTCTCATGAAGATTAATGCCAGTGAATTTTAGTTTTTCAATAGATGTGTGTTCAAACAGTTTACAATTGGTTTTGAATATGATTTTTACGTGATATCAAATGAAAGTAGCTTTTTGCTTACATTTGATATCACGTAGCAGACACAACTCAATTCATTCATTTTAAGCGATTACATTTGATATTTGCGTAATCGATCAAAATGAAGGAATTCAAAATTTAATTTCATAATTCAACCGGATGGACCGTTGCACAAAATGTTACCAAAATATTTGATCGTTAATAAACAACAGTAAATCCTTGTAACAGCATATAAAAGCGCACAGAATTGATTTTAGTTTTGTAGACATGAGAAGATTTCGAGAGATTGTGTGTTCGTTGTTACTGTTAATACATCAAATTAGCGATTGAGTTTGCTAATTTAAGTTTTCGTAAAAGTTATTACACACTGTAAGATTTATCAGCGCAGATTGTAATCATTAATTATGATTACAATTTGCACTGTAATTTTTAAACTTATTACATTTAATACAAACTATCATGTATTACTTCTGGTCCTCGATTTCCTTAAGGTCAACGGTCTGATTAATGGAACTTGTCTGACTTCATCCGACATTTGAATGATAAGCCACAACATCAACAGCATATGTATTACAATGTAGAATTAAGTTATTTTGACAGCTCCGTCCTTTTGTCAACTACAGTTAGACAATTCGTACAATGCTACGTATGAATTTTTTTTAATACAAAGTGATTAGAACTCAGAAAATTAGAATACAATAATTACCTCAAAAATTTTTATCCTCCAAATTAATGTTTAATTTATTGATCCGTTTATAAAATATTATTCAATTTTTTAAAATTTTTTATTGCTGCAGAAATTTAGAAAAAAATATATAAATAAATAAAATAAAAACTCAGAATTTATATCATCGCTTAGTGACTTATCTTTAGGGAACAACAGCCAGCTGAAAACCTTCTAACATGAAAATTCATGTTTAATCGAGTGATGCACGCAAAAATACTCAAAATGCTTACATTTGTTTATAATTTTTCATTGTGCAAATATTTGAAAAATCTTAAAATTTGTACCGTCTTTCATGATAACTTGCTTATTTCGTATTGTGTCTATTCGTGATAACTTGCTTATTTCTTACTGTGTGAATAGTATATAATGTTTCTTATATTTAAAATACTATGAGTAGCTCAAATTCTTACCCTGAAAATTTTTGTTTAAAAGTTACTTATGTCTGTGAATGAATAAAACATTATATTAATAGTTTTATATTAATTTAAGTTTTATTACTGCAAATGTTTCAAAACTCTAAAAATGTTTTCTTTCAAATGACTGATTGTTTTATCTTGTGTCTACATCGTCTAACTTCTAGTGGTAGTTTATCTAGTAATACAAAACTAGGTCCATTAGATTGTAAATTTATGAATGACTTATCAAATTCTTCGCACATTGCTTAGGGTTTATTAAAATATTTCTTAATATAGATTTAAAACACTTTTTTTATATTTTTAATCAGTGTTTCATATAAAACGAGGTATTTTAAATGTAATACAATATTTAGAAATCAATTCATGATACATTTTACAGTTCTCTATCTAAGAATATAAGTATTCTTAGATATCATCATTTCATTGGAAGACATTCCTGGTATTAAAACTGCTGCATTTGTTGATGACTTGGCAATGTAGGCAAGCGATCCATAGAACACTCAGAACAGGCTCAACGCTACATTTAATAAGGCCCTTAATCCACTTTGCTTTTGGTACTCTGACAATGCCATATGTTTGTCAACAACCTGAAAAATCACCTGCCAGTTTTTCTCCCTAAATAGGCGTCCTTTTGTACCTAACCTTAAATTTCAGGCTACGGCAATTCAATGAACAGAAAATACGAAGTATCTGAGATGCATTCTTGATTAAAAATTGAAGTGGAATGGACATGTTGAATAAGTGAGTGGAAAATATTTCAAAAGACTCCCTGTTCTCAAAAGATTGGCTGGTTACAAATGAGGATACAGCCGAGACACTTTGAATACCACCTTCAAACACTACATACATATTATTACAGTAAAAAATTAAAAACATACGTTAAAATAGAATCTCATCCAAACCGACTTTTAAGTTTTATTAAATTAAGAATTTCCAAAATGTTGTAGTAGATGTTTACTACTATTTTATACCAACTTTTTTCTTCTATTCACCGTGCTTCAGGTAAATAATCGCATTGTCATTAAGCTAAAGCTATAGTATTTCTTATGTGTTACATTAATAAATTAAATTGTAAGCAATTCAACCAAAAACACACAGTGATGTTAAAGAATGCCTCCTGAAATGCAATTCTAAAAATTAAGATAGTAAAACTGTAAAACATGTGCAGAGAACATGACAATTGATTAAACGTTTCCCTCAAGGTTCATGAGGCAAATATTTATCATTGATAAAAAAAAATCTTAAAATATATCTTTTTCAAATTTCCTATATATAATTATATTTGAAAGTATAATTTTTTAAAACTTTGACCACACACATGCACATTCTTATATATTATATAATAATTTAATTTAAATTGTTTATTAATTAAGGATTATTTACTAATTAATTTTAAGAAAAGGCCTTGTTATCTTCTTATTTCGAAAGCTGCCCTCCAAGAAATTCTAAATTGGGACTCTTCTATCACCCAATAAATTTATTTAAATCTTTATGAGATTCAAGAGTTGAGTACTCCACTCTCAAGTTGCTATCCGCACACTTTGATATGGCAGAAGATGAAAATGCAGATGAATTAGCCAAAGAATGCAGAAATGTCAACACCAATAATAGCAAAGTTACCCTGCAAGATGCTAATGCAATTGCTAAATCTGAACTAAAAGAAATGTCAATTCCAAGAAAACACCAGATTTATAATATGGATACTTATGGATTAACCACAAAAACCATTGTCAGGCTTAGAACCAAACATCACAGGGTCCTGAAGATCGACAGAGACAGTAGGATAGTCTACAGAAACCGTGATAACTGCCCAGAGACGCAGCTGACAGCAGACCAAGTTTTTGACTGCCCAGCTATTAGGGCTGATCCAAAAAGAATCGGATTTTTGCCATCTTTGGAAGACCTATACGCCGAAATTATTGAAAAAATTACATAAGAGCCATTATAAGAACTCAAGGCTTTATTTGATACGACCATCATAGACACGACACACACACACCGAAATTAAATAATACATGTCTTAGGAAAATGCAGATTCGTTTTCATGAGCATAAATTCAATGCTTATTAAATATTTTTTTTGTTCTATATAAGTTTTATTTATTCTATGAATGTAATTTTTCATCTTTATTACCTATAAGTGAGTGAAGAGTATTTATTTACACATTAATTTCGTTCAATTCACTATTTTTTTTATTAGCTACTAGTCACTATTATTAATGTTTTGGCATTTTTCATCATTTCCTTCTTTTATTCTAATAATAATAAACATAATTTCCATTTAATAAACATTTCAATTTAGATGTTTATAATAAGCATCCATATTTTCCTGCAATTTGGAGGAGATTCTTCTTTGTTTCAAAGTTTATCCGTTTTCATACTTTATCATGGAATATATGTGTCACCCGTTTTCTTATCCAGAATATAACTTTCAGATTCAACCTAAAATCTTAAAGCTGAGAAGGCGTTTAAATTTTAATTTTTCTCAGGGTTCATTGCTGGTGGTATCGAAGTTTGAAGAGGAAAATTTTATAAGGTGTCATTTTTTCCATGATCATGATTCAGCATTAAGGAGGGGTTAACCGTGTTCAATGCTATCATTCTGGGTAAATGAGCAAAAACTTATTGTAATAATGTAATATAACTTTATGTATTCTTTGTATGAAAAATATAGTAACTTCATAGTTTATGTGCATTTAAATCATAAAATTAACTTCTCTTTGTGTAAATGGAAGATGGCCGAACATTGAACATGTCATTTGTTTATTTTTTTCAGTGAGCACATCTACCAAATCGTGAGCAGTGCCAAGGCCAGGAGATTTAACTTCACCACCGTCTTCGTGGACGAGCGGGAAGGTGACGTTGAGCCCAATAACGAACTTCTTCCTGAAGGTCCTCCTAAAGTACAACATGACGGGTACGTCGTGTACCAGACTGCGGTACATTACGACTACCATTTGCCTAGTGCACCTGTACCATGGAGGTACGCTCCTGCACCTGCAGGTGCCACCGCATTGGCCACGCAGTCATTGCATAGAAGGCGGAGGTAATATACTCATTGTTCCAAAACAAACCTAAATTTTGTATTTAAATTCCGGATGTAGTCAAAATCTGCATATTTATAAAATGAAATAATATTGAAAATACAATAGTTAAATTCATATTTATAATTCACTGAAATTTTTTTACAGAAGATATATTGAGAAATTATTGTTTCTGAGTGTAATAGTTAATAAAAATCTTATGCTAATATTCATTGCTCATATTTACATTTCTTTGGTAAATTCTTAAAGCATTTTTCAAAGAATAAATATTTTGAAATTTATTTCTTCGACTCTGCGTCTTGGAATCTCTGATCATTGATATTTGTTGTAAGGCTTTTTAATATTTACCACACTTCATGTTCTTACTTCATAGCGGTACAATGAATCGTAGTCAGATGTCACAAGAGAATTAACTCTCAAGTATCCATTCTGATAAATATGGTCGCATGAAATAGAATACCAAAGGGGGTTTCCTATTGCTTAACAACGGCTGGAATGGATCGCAGAACCCTTCAAAGAGAGTGATCCTACCCTCGGCCATGAGAAGATCACAATGGAACTTCAATTTCATGTTGTTTCCATTTTATAACTACAAACATTATGACATATATGTGGTGCAGATAATGAAATGCTTTGGGATTTCGATGCTCAAATTAATACTTAATGTTACGAAGCACTTTATTTTAGGCACATCTCTTCGTGTCACTTAAATGTTGATCAGCTTTTATGCGCTTACGAATATTCCAAAAGAATCTTGCCACCAAGATCGTACCCTCTTTTGCTCACCATCATATGAAAGCAGGAGAGCCCACGTTGTCATGGTGAGCCACAGAGCTTCGGAGCATAATGTCTCGCGCTTCATTCCGGACACTGTTGCACAGTGTCAGATGGATGTTACATTTCTGTCTTCTGTTAGCACGCCTCACTATGATACAGAATATTGAAGTACAAAATGAACATTGTGGAGGTTAGTGCTCTTGGTATTTTTCTAAGTTTTTCTGCATATTGACTATAAAAAGTCCTCCAGGAAGGAAATTATGAAATGGCTATACAGCAGTCGTAAACAATTAGGCAGTCCATTATGAAGTGAAGTGCCAAAGATCCCATATTCATCGATTAATATTTGAGACTCACAGCAGCATCAATGAACAAACATGCTCTTCAGACCAACAAGTACTAGGTTCGATTAAATCCACCATTGAATGACGAGAAATGGATATTTTTGGTATGCATGGGCGTTTGATGGAATGAATGATTGGGAATTTCACTGGTCTACATAAAAGTCCACTATGTATTCACAGGACATATTTAAGTCCACTATGTATGGAAATTCCTTCCTGAAGACAAGTGACGGAATGATCATTAAAACGTCTTATTGGAGGTCATAATGGGTGATTTACAAAACCTTGCATGCATGCTTGCGCACATATAAGTTAGATAGAAACTCTGCTGTTTCAAATATATTTTATATGCATTAAAAATTATATATATATAGATATTCTTTTTTTCGTATCCTGTACTTAGTACTTTTTATTGTATACATAAACACTTTAAACAAATGTGTGTACTATACCACTCTTGTTGCGGGATCCTAAAATGTAACTGGGACTATGAACATTACCAAATATGGTTAAGGAATTTCAAACTGATAGATAACGTCATCTCCCACCATTACTTTTTCAACGAATGAGTGACCAGAACGATGTACTCCTCTGAGGGGGTTCAAGTTTTCTCGGGGGTATTTTGCTTGAGCTCTCCTACACAGCAAACTTACCACAGATGTCATGATTGGTTTATACATCTTTGAAACAAGATAATATTGTTCCCAAAATAATAAAATTTTCTTTTGATAATCTGCCGCTTTATAAGAATCTCTCTTAAAAATTATTTTCACCAAGACAAGGAAGTAATTACGTAATACATGACTTTAATATAACAATGTATATATATATAATCAGTCTTGGAATTTTCATTCCAAGACTGATTAAATTTTCTCTGATACCTTAAAATAATGTATAATACCAGATATTAGGATTTTCACCTTTTAGCGTTTCAAGGGGCAAAATTGGAGGCACTGTATTTAGTGGAGCATCCCATGGGTTTGCCATCTAGTCCCCAAAAGTGGATGGGTCTTCGTAATGTAGAAGCCGGGACCAAACAGAAGATCCCCAAACCTGGCCAGCCACTTATAGAAGTATCGTTTCACATCGAGGACACTGTGGCTATGAGCTATTTTACATGCTCCAGCTGCCTTTAGTGAACACGACGGATCTCCAAGGTTGGGTCGATACTTAGCTTTACTACCAACCACTAACGAAAACGAACCTTCGAACCAACCAAGTCATCAGGGCCTAGCTTAACAAAAATAAGTTTTTGTAAATTAAAATGAAAATTGTGTGCTGATGCATGGATACTTGTTTTCATGATATTTCTGAGAAATTATTTCTCAATAAAATTAAAGATTTATGTATAATCATGCCAGAATTCAGGGATATATTATGATCTATTGATGAAACAGAATTTCTCTAAATAAAAGCTTAAATTCTGCAATTTTTTCTTGAACTATTGGTGATAGAGGTTGCATTACCGCTTTTGTACGGTATACTTATCAGGTGTCTTGGCTTCAAATCATATGCCTGTTTATATATATAATGATCAAAAAGTACCATTTAGAAAATTATCAGCTGCTTATTTCTCATAAAATTATAACGACATTATGATCATGCTGTTGCAAAATTATGAGAGAAAGATATTAATAACACCATACACATAAAGCTTTTTTCATGCATTCATTTGCTAGTTACCTAATAAAAGGTTAAACATTTATTCACGAAAATAACCGTATTTACTCTCACAGAAAATATATTTTCAAGTATTAATAATTTTAGATAAATTAAAAACGAAAGTGTGCCATAAAATAATAAAAATAAGATAATTAACAAGATAACACCACAGATAAAATTATTGAATTATTTACTCCATAACGCATTTATACTTGGTATATATTTAATTTTCTAACGCATTAATATACTTTGACTTCAATAATGCCATTTTAAAAAATTCTAAATGTCTTTCAAAAATTAAGCAAATGAGACAAACGTTTTATTTTTCCAATTGATTTTTTTGAATAGGTTAATTTTTCATGATCACTAACTGTTTTCATTTATTAAGCAAAAAAGTTTGTTTTTCAGTTGTGTTGATCAATTTCTCGCCGACAATAACTGCTTTGATTTCCTTACTTTTTCAAACGAATTCACTATTAGACTCCGAGATATATGACTTAGAAATCAAATACTTAACTCCATCTTGTAGTCGATTTAATTGTTCAAGGCCTTGGTAAGAGAGTTTGTTCATTATTAACGCTTTGGTTCCTAAAAGTCTTTGTAAAAATATTAGGTGTACTTGTACCAGAGGAAACCAAAAAATAAAACTCATAAAGCACTGTTTCGGTACATATGATTGCAAAAACCAAAAACGCGATCTCAATTTTATCAAATCAGAATAAAAAAAATATTCAATGTTTTACATTGCTTATCAGTGCTGGTGTGTCATGGATTAGTTATTACGGAGAGTGCTTGAGAATTTTCCAGATTTTTTTATTGCGTCGTGTTAATACTATTCATTATTCAAAAGAAATTCTTTTTATGAAATAAAACGCTGTGGATCTTTTAAAACGACTTAACACAGCTTATTGTTATTTTTTTTTTGTTTTGTTAAGCTATTTTTAAAACTTCATTGTATGGAATTGGAATGGAAAAGTAATTTAAATAAAATAAAAATATTCATTTGGAAGCGACACATGTATATACTCTGAGAGAAAATTTATAAGTTTACTGAACAAAATCTCTCGGTGGAAACATCCATGAGCTAGTGGAGCTGGGATATGCCGACTGACATAATAACAGCAACTTCCAGAAAAGTTGGTTAATTTTAGAGTATTCATTCAATTTTAATTTTATTTAAAATATACTGACTTATACGAAAACAAACTGCGATTCCTTTCTAGTAATGTTTGTAGTATGATCTCAGAAACATAATTGTTAACATGTAGAAAAGTTTTGCTTAAGATATAAGAGGATCACTTCAGTCCTTTCTAACTATTCAGTATATACTGTACTTTTAATATACATATTACTATGCAACAAGTTTTTAATCTGTATGTACTCTAAGCAAACATGAGTGGGTAATATTGCTTTCGTAATCTAATTGACAAAAAACTCAGTTTTCTGTGGATTGGATATTTTAATGAAGAGGCACTTTGTACTTGGTAATGAAAAGTTGAATCTTTTTTCAGATACTTCCTAGACAGTCTAAGTAATTCTTAGACTGTCTAGGAAGTATTTTAGCTTAGAATTTGTTTCATGTAGTAAAAACTTCATTTATTTTTCTAAAAAATAAAGTATTGCAAGCTATGTGAGCAGTTTATTTACATGAATATGCCAACAATAATCCATATTTGTAGTTTCAGAAAGATCTATATCAGTCTTTGAAATCATATTGAGTGCTGTGCTGGAGTAACAAAATCTGTGCTTTATAAAACTCAGTATGATAATCCATTTTATATTTGGCCCGAAAAGTTACATTCCAGACGGTATAAATATGATATATACTCCAAAGAGATTTCTCGCCAAATCTTTTGCTTTGATTATAGTGTCGCCAGTTTCGCCTTTGGTGTCGCCAATTTGAGTTTTTGTTAGGTTTTTGGACTTTTTTTTTGTTCTTTCTCGTGTTTTACATCATTTTTGTTTTATACATATGTTTTTTTTAAGTGACAACAGCATTTGTGAATTGCTGGGCAACGAAAAAAGTCATAAAGATCACCAAATGAGTGGGGTATGCCCTACTAGTTCCTTCCAGACTTGATGGATGTACTATAATCCATACCTGAAATCAGGAGTTTTGGGAATGAATCTTCCATGTTTCGATCCTATTCCCTTGATAAACGGGTGATAGTTTTGTTCTCATTTTCTTCACCTGTCAAAAGGTGTTTTTGAATTCTCTGGGTTTTCCCTCTTCTGATACATGAATACAATCAACAAATTGTGAAATCAGCATCTTCCAAGACAGAAAAAGTAGTTGCTACTTCACCATCGTACTACAGTTTTCAGCTGTTAAACTGTTTGCTACATGATGTCGATACTGTAAAAATCTATTTTTTTCCACTTGGCTAAATAGCACAATAGTTTTAATTATATTGTGAAAGTATCACACCAAGAAGGCAATGAGCTACGCAAGTGAAATTTGCACAATAAAAGGAAGATTATATTGATATGCATTTGTCATGCATTATGAGCAATGATATTTAGATATGACATTTAATATTTGTTGTCCACGAGAGCCAAACTAGTATGGAACATTTAAGTATTAAGAGCAACATCGTCGTTTACTAACTCGAAATATTGAAAACGGTATTAAAATAATTATTGAAAGCATATTGAATAATAGAAAAAAATCATGTCATCTTTGGTACGTTTATTTCCCAATGTGCTATCATTTTTAAACTTAACATTCATATCTACAAGGATCTATAATTTATTGTGAATATCGAAACATTAGAGAATAAAGTACAGTTGATTTTTAGAACCCCAGAAGTTACTATACCCTTATTATCGTTTTCAACAAATGGCTGTGTTTTGAAAATGACACAATACTTGTAATAATAATATCACTCATTGAGCTTATTTAAGTTGTAATTGTTGTCATTTTTTACATTTCTGTTTTGCTTTCATATTTTAATGCAATGGTGTCTTTTTTTTTCACTAATGTAGTGATATTCAAAAGTGATTTGATACTAGAAAAAAAACCTTTTATATAAGATTTTAGTTTAATTTTTCACCTATTATTATTAATTTTTGTATCAAATTGTATTTGTACTTTTTTTGTATCTGAGATTTACTATAAAATAAATTTTGAAGCAGTAGAAACAATTACATTCGAGATAAAAAAAAAAAAATAAAATAAAAAATAAAATCAAACCCATTAACTCCTGTGTTGAAGACCAGAGCCCCACTCGTTCAGTTAAAAATTAACCGATAATGACCCATAGAAAAAATAATATGAAAAACCAGGTTCTGAAAACATATCTCATTATTATGTGAGCAAAACTCATTAATTTTTTAAAAATTGCATATTTCTTAAGCCTTATTTGCAACAAATAAATGTTTCAAAGGAAATATGAAAGTCATCCAGAGAATAAAGGTCGATTAATTGCAAAATTTGAAAAATGTTATATTTAAAGTAAAAGAGAACAGTTCTGTTAAATGAAGCCTCCTTCATTTCCTAATATAATCATATCCCACATTTATACTATCCGATCACGAGTTTCAGAATTCAATTTCTGGATGACCCCTAAAGTATTATGTTAAGGGATAACTTCACATTAGAAAAAGTATTTTGCGTAAACCTCTTACAAGCAGGAAAATGGGTACTCCTAAAATGATATGGATGGAGGCAATGGAGACCGACTTCCTGGTTTATCGACGAAAGAAACTAGCCTACAAGTGTAAGTAGTAGGACAGAACTCAAAGGAAAGCACTGGCCAATCCTGGGCAATGCCTTCCTCTTCCACCATGGGTCAAATATGGTAATTATGAGATGATTACCAGTACAAAATATTCCCTATAAATAAGTCAATTTTTATATCTTAAAATATTCCTGATTAATCCCAACAAAGTTATTAAAATCTTACTTTTATTTTTCCAGGCCTATCATCAGACGACAGTTGGACGATGAGGAGAAACCTGTGTGTGCTGCAAGGACCCGGTTCGTTCCACCTCAAGCTGCACTGAACGATAACTCTGAATGGAAGTATATAGTGAACGTTCAGAACAAAGATGTCAGATTCAGGCAGATCATTAGGGTTGATGTTTGCGAGTAAGTAATACACTCAATAATCACAGCTCTTGAACAAAGATATTTAATCCCCCTGTGATTTCAATCGCAGTTAATCTTAGTACAATCACACTAACTGAGCTTTAATTCTAAAAAAAATACATTGTTTTAGAAAAATGCAGCTCAAAAATATCAAGAGTTACACCTAGTGCCAAAAATGGGAACTGTTAGAATTTGACAACTAGGCTTTCTTTAACGCATGCGCACCAAATTGTTGAGGACAAACATTGCCTGCTTGTTTTACATCTACTAATATTTAAGATTTTTTTTTCTATATAATAAACTTCTTGAACATTATACTTTTAATGCTACCTAAAAATATAAGGAAAGTAAATTAGGATAGAAGTTATTTGATTGTGCTATATGAAATCATTTTTGAAGAGAATTTATGATATGAAAGAATTTTAGTGATTTGCTAGATTTATATTATCTGTAATTATCATGACTTTGTAAAAAAATTAAAGTCTCTAGTCAGGAATGTAAGATTTTTAGTATAAAAATATTTCGAATTCAAGTTCTTAATCTTGTTTTAAAAAAATTCTTCTATTCTATAATCGTTAGAATTCGACTGAAAGTATAGGTAGCTAGAAAAGTTTCATTTTAAGTTACGAATACAATCTAATTTGTTGAAAAATATCTTAGTTCAGAAATTGTATTAAACTTTTGCTTTTTTATTTCAAAAGTATGTTTTTTTTTCTTTAAAATATATTAGAGTATTATGCGAAAAAATTATACACAGAAAAGTTTTGTTGAAAACATTTTAAAATTTTGCTTACAAAATTTTAAAATGTGTTCAACAAAAATGCAAATTTAAAAATGTATCCATTTGGCCTACATCGAATACATTAAATAAATATATTCGATGTAGGCCAAATGAAATTTCTTATTAGTTTTTATGCATATGATAAGTAATGGTATAAGGTAAATATTGGAAGGAAACAAAATGTATTCATTAAAACAAACAAAAAATTACTCCGTTAGGAAAATATCAGTTTTTAAAACCAAAATTATTGTATAATTTGTCTTTAAGTTTTCCGTGTATTATAACTGAAATTAAAACCTCATTTCATAAATTTTTACAAAGAATTTTAGGGTAGTACTTTAAAAATACTTAAATACAAATTGTGAAAAGAATTAGACCACAAATTCTAGCCCAATTTTTTTTTACAAAGCAACCAGTTATATATATATATATATATATATATATATATATATATATATATATATATATATATATATATATATATATATATATATATATATATACATATATATATATATATATATATATATATATATATATATATATTAATATAACATAAAATATAATTAGTTACTGATCACATATAATGATTATTACCTGTACACATTACTTTCCATTATATTCTTAGAAACAATGATTTTGGCAATTTATCACTTTTAACGTGTTTCTATCTTTTTAGATGCATGCTTTTAATTTTATTCTTTTTTTTATCCCACACAATCATATGTGTTTACACAAAAATTTCCTTAATTACCTTTCTGCGGCTTCAGTTATCATTTTTACATTCATTTTACCAATTTTTAACGGATAAATGGAACCTGAGTGAATATATTTTTATTAAAGAATTAGGACATTTATTAATAACAATGGTTACGCATTTAAGATAGATGAGTCGATTCTTCATTTTATTCTTAAATTGTGACAGATATAGCAGAAAAGAAGTATATATTTTACTTTAATACAAATAAAATAATTTAATCTATTGATAAATAAAACTAAAAAGTATCTCTCTCAATAAATAGCGCAAAAGATATAAGTAATAATAAACATCTACATTGTCTCACAAAGGTGATGGACACTTGTGCTTTGCAAAAGGAAACTATAATAAAATAAACTAAAAATACATGTAAAAATTTTTGTGGGCGTGTTTCATTCTTAAATTTAGTAACAATTATTACATAACATACATTTTGTCAAAATATTAATTAAATAAAAAATACAATTGCTTAGAGCGGAGCAAAAAATAGCTCACATAAGTGATGGCATACCATTAGATATGCAACAAAAATAGTCTGAAATACGGAATAAAAATATTTTTGGGTGTTTTATTTTTACTCAAAAGCAAGTGGTAATAATATATAAAACCATTTGCAGTATTTCTCTCCAGATTGTTTTGGAATTTTTGTGTTTTTTAGCTGTGTGCTAGCATGAATACTAAGCGAAAAAAAACTTCACTTGAAATTCGAAAATTAATTATTAATTTCCATATTAAAAGTGGAAAATATATTAGAGAAACTTCTGAAACAGTTAACTTGGGTCATTCAACAGTTTTCAATATCATTAAATGATATAAAAAGAATCATATTATTCAGAATAAAAGAAGACATGGCCGACCATCAAACTTATCCAATGGAATGAAGCGAATTGTCGTTCGAATCATTGAAAAAAATCCAAGTATGAGTGCTCCTAAAGTTGCTGCTGATTTACAAGCATTATATGGTGTAATTGTTAATCCTGAGACTATTAGAAGAGTAATTCGATCTGCTAGATATCACGATAGAGTAGCCAGGAAAAAATTCTTTGAAAGTGAAAATAATTTAAATGTCAGACTGGCTTTCGCAAAATCGAACATAAATAAAAATTCTGATTACTGGAATAAAGTTATATTTGCTAATGAGAGTAAATTTAATATATTTGGTCCTGACGGTGTAGAATTTTGGTGAGGAGAAAACCAAGGGAAGAATTTCGTAAACAGAACTCTTGGTGTCAATAGTTAATCAGGGTGGAGGAGAAGTTATGGTATGGGGGTGTATGTCTTCCACTGGAGTTGGTAATCTCTTGTTTTTATTGACAGTAAAACGGATCAAAACAAGTATACTGACATTCTAAAGCAAAATTTGAAATCTTCAGCACGAAAATTGAACCTTCATAACAATTTTGAATTTTACCAGGACAAGGAACCCAAGTACACTACTTTAAACATTAGACTCTGACTGCTATATAACTGTTCTGAAATAATAAAAACACCACCACAATCTCCAGACTTAAATCTCATACAGAATATTTGGCAAGAATTGGAATCAAGAATTCGCAAACACAACATTTCTTCAAACAATCGATGCTTCTAGAAGAATGGGTTAAAACCACTCCAGAAATAACAAAAAAATTAGTCAAATCCATCTCAAGTATATTAAATCATGATTTAAAAGTAAAAGGAAATCCAACAAAACATTAAAACCTTTTAAAAGTAAAATTTTTGGATAAATATTTGATAGAAAAGTAAGTGTCCCATCACTTATGTGAGCTTTTTTTTGCTCCGTTCTAAGCAATTATACTTTTATTTAATTAATATTTAAACAAAATGTATGCTATGTAATAATTGTGACTAACTTTAAATATGAAACATGCCTACAAAAAATTGTGCATATATTTTTATTTTATTTTATTACAGTTTCCTTTTGTAAAGCACAAGTGTCCCATCACTTTTGTGAGGCATTGTATTTTATCATCTTTACACTTCTGTTTTTATATTACCATTTTTTTTAACTTTATTTTCTTTGATCTTCACAGCAAAATGAATTTAATGTTAAATAACAAAATAAGTTACATAAGGCACACTAAGCTACAAATTAATGTGGAAAAAACAATGAGTAAAACCCAACTATATTTATTTTCTAGAAGAATAATCAATGGAGTTAATGTTGCTGAGCTTCATCGTGTGACATTTTTTTTTCGTTACTACAAACGATTTGGAGAATACTCGTGAAGTTACGGTTACGCAAGCGACTCCCGAAAGTTCGCACCCTTTGTTTTCTGCGGTGTTTTTATGAGATTCGGGGTAATTCCAAATTTGCGAATGATTTTGAGATGGTTGAAAAGAAAACCAACAGTTAAAAAATGAAAAAAGGATACTGTTTTTATATATAGTGTCAAGGATACACAAAATGTCACGCATATTTCGAATTCTTGTTTTGTGTGTGTGGTGAAATAGTGTTCGAAGATGGTGATTGTCTTTGTTTTTCTAGAATCATGGCGACCAAAATATGTTCTAGTTCTGTCAAAAATAAATTTTGTAAGATACCTCAAGCAATAGAAATGAAAATCAGTTTTTAAAAACACTGTTCTATTAAAAGTCGAAGTTAAAGCAATGATTGGAATTATTCGAATTAATTTTGTCGTCTGAATAAAATTAATGAAGAACTATATGGAAATAGCATTAATGAAGCAAAATTTACATAAATTATATCAATTAGAATAAATATTTTTATTCCTCGCAAAAAGAATGATTCTTGATCTTAAATTTATTTTATATTATCGATTACGATAACTAAAACCATTTTATCGAAATAATAATTGATGTAAATAATAAAAATAAGTTGTTACATAACTTTATAACAAGTCATTATGAATTTTAAAAATTTTTTAAAGCAGTTATTGTATTAGTTGAGAAATGTACAATTAATAGGAAACATAAAAATGAAAATGGCGACCAAAAATCTTTTAGTTCTGTCAAATGTAAACTTGTCAAGACACCTCAAGCAATGGAAATGGAAATCAGTTTTTAAGAATACTGTTCTACTGAAAGTCGAAGTTAAAGTTGTTAGAATAATTTGAATTAATATTGTCTGAATGAAATTAATGAAAAATTATTTTGGATATAATATGAATGTAGCAAAGTATTCATAAATTTTATAAATAAGAATAACCCCTGTTTTTTACAGCAAGAAAGCTATTGATGGTCTTAAATTAATTTTATATTTTCGATTATGGTTACTATAATAGTTTTATCGAAATAATAACTGATGTAATTAATAAAAAGAAGTTGTAACATAATTTTATAAGTTACTATGAATTTAAGAAATTCTAAAATCAGATTTTATGATAATTAAGAAATGTACATTTAATATGAAATATAAAAAAGAAAGCTGATCCTATTAAATCAGTCCAGTTCCAAACTAAGTTTGTTTTGTTTTTTTTATCTTTGTATAATAAATTTATATGTATTGTTTTTATGTTCTTTTAGATTGTTACCAAAAAGGCTGTAATTTGTCAAAAAAAATTTACTAATCGGTCTGCATAGAATATTTTTTTTAAAAAAAATTGGTCCAAAGAAAACAAAAGTTAAAATAAGTTAAAAGTTTTTAACATTGTCTGAATAAAATAAATTTAAAATGGCAATTTTTTTTAAAATTTATTATTGCTTACAGGCTAGTCACGAATTTATGTGTTTAGTAAAACTATTTTAATGAAATATTATCTAAAAAATAGTCCATTTACTAATCTTAAATTATTTTAACTATCCAATATCAGATTATTTTTAAAACTGATTTTCATTTTCATTTATTTTGCTAGATTTTTCATTTCTTCTTATTTGATTATTGTTTGATTTCATTGATATATATTTGATATTCATTTGATATTGTTTCATTTCATAATTTAAGCATTTGAAAAACTAGAATTAATAGATTTTTCCAGTCTTGTTAGACATGCGAGAAATACTTTTAAAGATATCAAATTGCAAAAGTACTACTCTGAAACAAGATAAATTGTTCATCAGAAATCTAGCACAAAAGCAAAAGAGCGAAATCTATGTACCACGTAGAGCGTTGATCATGTTCTAATCACGGGTGCGGATCGCGTTTTCTTTCCATCATCATGAAAATTAATTAAATTACCTAGGTTCTGATTTCAATTTTATTCCATTGTCTTCTAAAGCGGGAACAGCAATTATAACCTTGATGGTGATCAGTCCATTACTTCAAAATGAAAACAGCCTTCCAGAAAGAATTAAAGAAATAAATAAATAATGCAGTATTGGAAATCTGGCAATGGAGGCATTTCTCACAGACGATAATTATCTGATATTCCGAATAAGCTAATTACGAAAATCATAAATTATTCAGCCCCTAATCGTGATTCTGAACTAACCTTGGCGAACGGTAAGTATCATGTCTCAAATTGCGCTACCGCCTTTTCCTAAACGTTTATTTAAAACAGGGTCAAAGTTTGGTTGATACCTTCCTCTGCGAAACCTTTAACTTCTCTGCTGCTGCTTTCGGTAAAAAAGAGAAAGAAAACAGTAGTAACTCCAGATTTTATCTATAGTGAATACATTTGGAAAGCGTCATAATAAGAATGAGGAATAATTATTGAAGAACTTTGTTTCCTTGTTTTTCAAAATTGAATGCGGTTTTACAGAATTTACCGTTTTAACTCTTTTATTGTAAAATACGATTTAAAAAATTTGTTTTAATAAGGATAAAAATTACCACATAAGACATAACATGCTAAATATTCTTATCTTCTTATCAGAAAAATTCAAAATCATTTAAGGACTACATCAATATATTTTTGCTGTAAAATCCATCTAAAAATTATATATTTGTTGATAACACTCTTGATTTATAACAAATATAGCTGCATTTTTACCGAAAAGTTATATACAACTTCCCCTGTTTTACGAAAAACAACTTATTTTATATTAAAAATATTCTAAAAAAAGCGTTGTGAAGTAGGACATCGTTTCTTGCATGGGAACAATAACAAGTTCAATACCAGACACAGCTGAGTACATTCTAGTTAAACTTGCATAGGTGCTAGTTAAAAATTCCATAGCATTGTTCGTAACATTTCTCTGTCTGTTTGATGAGGAGATGCAGATCTCGTTATTTTATTGTGGTTTAAAACTACGATGCTGAAATAGCTATCGGAATCATATCTCGACATTTAACCTCAGCCTGCTTATTGACATACTGTAATATCAACATTTTCAAACATCTATAATTTTATTGTTGTTATATCAGGGATTCTCTTACTTGCTGTACAAGAAAAATTTTTGAAAAAACGGAAAAAGGAAATTTGAATGCTGAGATTCGATTAGTAATGTTTTTGAAGTTTTTGTGAAATTAATATCATAAGAAAAATAGAAATTTCATATTTAAAGGTATTGGCTAATTAATCAAAAAATAAAAAAATTAAATCGTCCTTGTCGATTTAAACTAACTTTAAAGTGCATGTTTTGTCTTGTCTTTTTTAATTTGCTTTTTCTTCTGTTCTATTTTTCACGATACCAGTAAAAATTTTAAAATACGAAAATTAATTATTTAAAACGACATGCCATTTTCATGATTTTGAATATTTTTACAATGGAAAAAAATTATAATTAAAAACTACTTCTTCATTACTGGTAAAAACCATCATTGGATTTTTCTCGTCGCCGACAAAAAAATCAGATATTCGGTGGTGAACTTCACTTTGTTTGCTACCGCTGGAAGAATGCGATTTGAAGGCGGACAGGAAACTTGTCGACAAGTCGTATTTACGACGGCGCCGTCTCAATACGATGTGTGATGTAGATGAAACGTTATCTGACGTCATTGGTATTTTAAACCCATGAGAATAGTAGTAATATGGCTTAATCATAAACTCAACTAGAAAGAAAGAAACAAACACACATTGTACACTTAAAAATATATGAAACATAATGCACAAACACACTATATATAATTGATTTATCATATTAAATTGAATCATAATTTTAACGAAGTATTTGCTCATTAACAACTATTATGAATCTATTGATAGATTTAATTTTGAATGGAATAGTTATTAAATTAATTAAATTTCTAAGGCTGTACTTAATCTAAGAAACACTGAAAATATAAAAACAATTGATCAATTATTGTACAATTAAAATATGCATAAGTTCGTTATCTCTGATGCATGTATTCGGATTGTCATTTGGTATATGTACAAAACTTTTGTAAAACGTTCGAAAATGAACACACATTTTTAATTAATGAAAAGAAGAGTGTTTGAGTGTATTAGACTCTACGCTGGCGTAAACGAGAGTACCTCACGCGTTATGAATGATTTGTTCTAAATATAAAGAAACAGATACCATGTGTGGTTGATTGATAACTTTCACACATTACGATTTTCCTGCACATTGTATTCACACGTTACAAAATAAATAAACAGTATCCACTCCTTTCGAAGGATCATTATTCTAAATAAATTTTAAGTAAAAGAAAATAGAACGTTTTGATATATAACGCGTAACATTAAAAATCGCGATGCTTTTTTATATATAATATTTACTGCGCTATGTTTTCCTGAATGATTTTTCACTGAGAGATGGCCATTTTCTTTCGTCGCAAAAAAAGAAACCAAGAAAACCCCGCTGAAACAGAGGATATACAGAAAGTTAAAATATAACAGGTTGCTCTTGTTCTTCAAAGATTCGAATTTGCCATTTTTCACTCCATGTTTCCTGTAATTATCACTAAACTACAACCAGTCCATACAATAGAAAAAATAAATTTTAATAACATTAATGTAAAATTATTATTTTACATGAATGAAAATAATTTTTATTGTTCTTAGATATTATAACATGTAAAATTATTATTTTACATGTTATAATATCTAAGAACAATAAAAATAATTTTGGAAAAAAAAATAAAATTGTAATCTCTAATAAACAATACAATAAAATCTGTTGTAAATTATATAAACATAATAAATATGAGTACAGATCTATAACGATTCTGGTCTTGGAATAAAATCCTTTCCATTTTTTCTATCTTTTGCTTAGAAATTGCCAGGAATATTTTATGCAACTGCATTTGTCAGTGCATGTTTCTTTTTTTCTTTTTTTTTTAAAATGTATATTATTATTATTATGACTATACTTTATACAGAGCAGCAAATATTTTAATTAATTCGAAGAAAGATTTGTATAGTTGAATGTACAATGGATAAAAACTTAATTAGCCATTTACGAGGAAACTAAGAATCATGCCAGACAGTTAATGAAATAGTAATGAGTGGTTTTGTACTTGAACTTATGTGTCATAACTGAAGAATGTTGACACTTTTCTTTGTTACAAGGTCATTGGTTGCTTATTATGACATGTCCCCGGAGTGTCACGTGTACAGTTTAAGGGATGGTTTAGAACGTTTTTAAGTGTGATTCATCTCTTCTATGCTATCGTTGTATTTCTTGCAACACATTTTTCCATAATTACTCAGACATATTTTATACTTTTACAGTATTCGTTAGGTTAAATTAGGTTATTACGATATACCGACTTCCCACCCATATTTCCGCTGTCTAATTTTATTTAAAAAATTAAATCATTACCTGCGCTGACCTCTTTCCTCACAACTATCAGAAAGTACAAGGCCGCTGTGTCTTGCTTGGGAAAGGTGCCATTCCCGTGACCAAGAGGTGATGAGTTCTATACCTGACCCAATCAAAGATCCGTCTTGTTCACTAATAGCGTCTGTTTCATATAAAATACGAAGTGGTTGCAATGTTCTTCCATTGGTGTGGAGAGGAAAATGCCAGTTCCGGTGTCCACCTCGTCACTTAACCGTGGATCAGAAATACGAGTGCAATGGCTTAACTTTAACTATTTAACTGCTTTTCAGTGGGTAGGAATTGGTAATCGGAAATATATACCAAACAAACCAATCAGAGCACATTTGTTTAAATATACCAAGTTTTCTAAATGCGTAATGTTCATAACCCCTCTCAGCCTGATAATCTACGTCAAGTTTAGGTATCAAACTAGCTGCTTTCCACATATGAGGGTAATCCATCAATCTAGTGATGCCTAACTATCTGTTGAAAAAATTCTCTTAACTTTTCCCCTTCAGCACAAATAGCATAGTTTCTAGTAACAGAACCGACAAATAAGTTCAAAGAAACTACCTGATATCCTTAACTCTCTATCGATAAAATTTTAAGCATTTAGATAATTTTTTTACATACATGCCTCAGATTTTGCATTGCTCCAATAAAATGTATATTTAAAAAATTTCTTCTTAAAAAAGAAGAAATGTTTTGTGAGCTTTGCTAATGTTTTATTAAATTTGCTTGCAAACGATATTATTTGTAGTTTAAATTTTTATTTCGTTTGCAAATAAATTTTATTTTGGATAAATAGTACTTTTTTCTTAGAAATTTCTTTATAATTAAAGGATTTAACGTAAAAAAGCTTAGTTATCGCTGTAAAATATCTGTTCTCATGCATTTCCATATCAAAAGTTGTTTCTGGGGGGGGGGGAAGTACTTTATTAATAATTTGATATTTTTGGGGTGCTATAAAATATTGAAATGATTGAAAAAGAATGTGTTGTATAAGACCTTCCATATCAATTAAAATTAGTAAACCTAGACTCTATATATTATTATTTGATATCTTTTAACAGTTTTGAACACCACAGATGGCCTTTCATTCTTTAGTATATCAATCAGAATTATAATTTAATTAATAATTTATATGACACCTTTCAATTTCAAAGTCAAAACTTCTACTGAATTCATTAATTGTTTCAATTTTAAATTTGGAGTTCTTGAAAAGTTGTATAAGGAATATGAAACGGTAATCTACATAAATGTTAAAACTTGACAAAAATTTCATTATCTCGCCATAAATACTGTGAATTGTCCTTATCTCAAATTGCGGTTTAGGGGAATCTGCCTTAAATCCATTATAAACAAATTTTAAATTCATAAAACTACACAATGAATGTTTTTGTCGCAAAAATTGCTTTTTGATTCTGAATACTGTGACAGGGACCCATTTGTTCTAATTTGTGATTTTATATAAGTTAAAATCAAAACATTTTATCAATAGAAGTTTAAAGAATTGTTATAGATTATTATTTTTAATTGCATGTGCAAATAATTGAGATATTACTATATTAAGAATTTCATTCGCAATTAAGGCAATAAAAACATAATACAGGCAAGTATTTTATCTTAATTACTAAGTTATAAAGTATAGAATAATATGCGAATATAAAAAACACAAACACTAGATTTGATATAAATACAGATTTTAAAATTGTTTGACAAAATAAATTAATAATAATCATTTGAGACTTCATACTTATTTGGCACAGTTATCAGTTTCTAAGAAATTGTAAGGCGACGTTTTCTGCTCTAAAACTTAAGAAATTTCTAAGCTGCATAATATAGAGTGTTAATGAGCAGTTACTCGCATATTAAAAAATCAAATTGCAAATTCATTAAATTTTTAACTCGCTGTAATCAAAATTATAATGTAAATGCGTAAAAAGATATTCAAGTGAATGTAATTTTTATTTTATAAGTTTAAAAAAAAAGAGCATAAAATATTTAGAACTTGATATTCTTTTAATTTTTATTGCGCATATATTATTTCAATAAACGCATGCAGATGAAGAGCAGAAAGTTTTTGGTAGCTCTTTCTAAATATCATACCCTGTCAGTAATTGTATGCTACTTCGGCTCGGCTGGGCCTTGAGTTGGAGGTTCCTGGGTCCTAGGACCCTCACCCTCTGCTGGAAGAATAGGTACGTGCAACTATAACTGTTAGTCTGACTGGCATAAATGAAGTGTTTCTTGGTGGGCGGGGCTTAGAATTTTGCTTGGTAGAGCTATGCTCTGGGTCGTTTTTAAGCTTTGTTAATTTAGGTTTTTAATAATAAGATTAAGTTTTAAATTACATTATTATATTAAGCAGTTTCGAAATATTATAAAAAGTTAATTTTGTTCAAGTGCTCTCTGTTAGTAAATTTTTTATGGTTAGTTAAAAAGGGAAAAAAACACACGGAGAGGAGAGCTCTGATTGGCTGTCGCCAAACAGTGCTCTAATTTTAAATTTCCCGCCAAAGCTGGAGATTGAATTTGCTTTAAAAATGTAAAATA
Organism: Latrodectus elegans; assembly: GCA_030067965.1. Taxonomy (NCBI): domain Eukaryota; kingdom Metazoa; phylum Arthropoda; class Arachnida; order Araneae; family Theridiidae; genus Latrodectus; species Latrodectus elegans. The sequence continues at coordinate 35,629,254 of CM057819.1, forward strand.
AGTAAAAAATAAAAGGATAGAAAATATTTTAATGAGTTAGTTGTTAGTATGTTAGAATAAAAAGTAATAAAAGAGTTAAATAAGTAAATTAAAACAAATCTTAGCTTTTTTTTTTTTTGTAATTGTATGCGGCAACACGCGACTGACATTTGCACTGTCTTCAGAAAGGAATAAATGGACCAATCACTGATCGGGGTATGGTTTGAAGGTCAAGTTCAAGGTTTTGAACTGCATGCGTTCGTTATGTCTTTTACTTATTGGGATACTTTTTAGCATTGATGTTTTATCTTTTCGCACGTGGACAGTTCTAGCAGGAAATTTCCATACGAAAATTAAATAAGGATAACGACAATTGAAATGGCTCAATCAAAATAACACAAATTATTTTTTTTCTTTTTTTTATATATAAATAACTCTTTGCGCCCAGTGAAAAAATTTACATGTAATTTTAGCTATCTGGAAAAGAAAGTTTACATAAACCAGTATTTTTAAGTATATATATATATATATATATATATATATATATATATATATATATATATATATATATATATATAGATTTTTTATACTAATCTGCTTGTATGTTTAAAAATAATATTTTAGTGCATCAAGTTTAAATTTTGAATAAAATACTTAATAAACTTGTAAAATATTGTACTACTGTAAAATCTCGTCGAACAGAAAAGTTAACGCAGATATCATTAAATTTTGACACAAAACTGCTTCATATTGTTTCTCTGTGAATATTAAAAAAACAATAGAACAGAAAGTAGAATTAAAAAATTGTGACATAGTTTATTTGTAAAATAACCCAACACAATTAGTATTTTTAATTTATTATTTTATCAACAAAAACAGTTATTTAAATGAAATTTTCAAATGGTTGATATTATAGCCCCAATTGATAACTGTAAACTGTTATCTTCAACAATAAATATGAAGGAACTCAAAATAGGAAAAAAAAAATCCTTTCTGGAGTTTGTCATGTTAAAATGCATGTTTATCAAAAAGTAGCGACTACTTATTTGTTATATATTTTTCTATTCTCGACAAGAAATAGTGTGATTTAATGCACTTTTATTTATTATTATTCTGGGTCGATAAGATTTTATATGCATGAACCAATATGTCTTAAACAAATATTAATGAAGATGCAAAAAGTAAGCAACCCTAAGAATTAGAATTCCCTCTAAGAATACTTCCATTTAAATTAAATACTTTTTATGATTATATATTTCATTATACTGCTTAATTATATTGTAATCATTTTTGTGCACAATTTTCAAATATTTTTATTTTTTTCGAATCAAACTATAAGCTGATTGCCTCTAATTTTTTGTTCAATTATTCATGTGTTCGGTTCCTATCTGTCCATAAGTTTTTATAATAATTCAAAATCAATCTAAAATTGGAGACAGAAGTCTAATTTTCGGTTAAGTTTTACCGTACAGTCACCCTCGGATAATTTTCACAAAGTCACCAAGGGTGACGAATTTCCGATAAACGGTGGGAGGAACACGGCTGAAATAGTGACTAATATTTCATACATTGTTGGTATCTAACAATATGCTCAGTTAATTTTATAAAATTAACAAAAAATGCAGATTTATATATTTTATACATCAATGGTAAAATAAAGTTGATATGTTAACTTATCCATAAAATTTTTTTCATTAAATTTTATATTAATGAATTTAAATCGGTAAATGTTCTTGAGAAATTAATGACAAATAGGGTTGCCAAAATACTTGTTTGCGGGTTTTCAGTAAAAATGTTCGCCTAATTTGACGCCAAAAAATGCGCTAAGTGTGAGCGTACAGTAAATTTGATCCTAATTTTCGAATAAGAACCAAAATCTGTCTTTCCATACATTAATAATGATGAAGGTAGTTCTCCAATTAAGAGACGAAGTACCTCAGTGCCTTATGGTCTTCAGTTCAAAAGTCTTGTAATCTATTTAGGTCCTGGTATAATTAGATCTCGTTTGCAAAATATAACCATAATTTCGAGTAGTAAAATCGAAGTGCAGACTTTAAAATGGTTAATCCTTCATGTTTTCCACATACAGAGCGCGGCTTATTATTTTTTTTTGTATTACGATAATACAAATATTAAAGATATAGTTATTTATTTTTGTATGCAAAAGTTACATATTTAAAATTTTAGCTTACTTAGTTTTAAATATCATATTGGGTAAGTGATACCAGCAATTGGCACTGGGAGAACCGAATTCTGCTGTTCTCATCACTCTCTCCAACACTTTGGCAAGTATGTTTACCGTTTCTCTTTGAATGTTCCTTTTAGGATCTTCCAAAGTTTGTGTGCGGTCAGTATAAGCACGTGACTTTAAATACCCCCACAAAAAGAATTTACATAGGACCCAATCGGGAGAACGTGCTAGCCACTCCAGATCGTTTCTCATTGAAATGAGGAATTCGGGAAAATAGGCCTCTACGGCAAATGCATTGTGTTCATTACTATAAGGCATGGTGGCGACTGAATTACTATGTCACACAACTTAATGATTTTCTCTCTGAAAGGAGATCACGCAAACCTCATTACCTTTACTACATTTTGAGTTATTGCAATTCAAAATTGGGAAGTTATCTTGCCGCACCTTTTATATCTCGCGGATTCGTCAACATTGCTCCAATTAAACCACAGACGAACAAGAACAAATTGTGAATTTTAATGAAATTGCTTCCGTTATTTCTGACTTTTGAACGATCTTTATTTGTATAGAATTCTATCTCTTTTCTTTTTATTTTAGGTCTCCTGGACAGCCCTGCACGAGAGAAATATCGCTGCCTTTCGGTTACATCAACACGTGCAAGCAGAAGTTCATCAAGAAGAAACTCCTGGCCTTGGATGCCGACGGACAGGGGACGTCCGTTGAGAACTTCTTCATCCCGTCCTGCTGCGTCTGCCACATCAGCAGGATACCCCAAAAGCGATGACCAGCACGGACATCAGTACAGCAACTTTAACACTGTGATATAAAAGTCAAATAAATCTACTTGAACACCATTCTCTGTTTAAGAACCATATTTGCAGCGCTTGATAGAAAAGCATGATCTTTTTTCTCACTCTTGTGACAAAGCATCTTCTTTCCTGCTATATTTCATAAATTGATAAGTATTTTATCAAATATATATCAATATAAATGTAAAATTTATGAAATTTTATTAATGCAACTCGATTTAAAAATTTTTTCTCTAAATGGTCAAAGTTGTTTTTAAAAAAGATTAAAAAAATACTTTTCTCAAACTTAATTGTGTATAAGAAATGTTCAAAAAATAGTCATGTGATTATTCAAAATTAAACACTGTGCTTGTCGTCGCTTTTGAAACAATTAGTAATTTCTTTTGCCATCTAATGGCCATTTCAATTATTATTTTTGGTGATGCATAATTTCCCTAATTGTATTGAATTATTAACAATTATCACAATTCCTGATAGATTTCATAAATTGATAGGTCTTTTATGAAATATATATGAATATAAATTTTATGAAGTTTCACAAATGGAATTTAATACAAGAAGTTTTTCTCCTAATGGTCGAAAATATTTAAAAAAAAAAAAAAAAAAAAAAAAAAAAAAATTAAAAATACTTTTTCAGAGATAATTGGGCTTAAGAAATGTTAGAAAAAATAGCCCTGTGCGATTTTTAAAACTGTAATATTATAAAGCAGTTATTAATTTCTTTCACCATCTTTTGTGTGTGTGTGTGTGGCCATTTCAATTATTATCTTTGATTATACATAATTTCCTTAAACTTATTGACTTTTGAGGGCTTACTATTGGAATTTAATCCAAAAAATTAACCCTTTAGATGACACATTTCTGAAAAAAGAAAAAAAAGAAAAAAAAATTAAAAATCTGCTAAGAAATAAAAACGCATGAGGAGTATAAAATAAAACTCGTATTTTAAAAACATTAACTTACAAGGAGTACAAGGTGATTTGTTGCACCATCTGGTGCCCATTTTAAACATTATTTCGTTGATATTTAATTTCTTTTAACTTATAGAATTATTTATTTGTGTAATTTATTGTGTATGAAAAAAAAAAATATCATTTATGTAAAATATTTAAATTCACCTCTCATTTTCCCTTAAATTTTAATAACCTATTTGTTATTCTGCTATCGCTTTTGATAAATTAATAACCAAGTAATATTGTATACATGTAATAAAACTCCATTTAAATAGAGAGATTATAAAATTGCGATTTTCTTTCTGTAATTGCTTATAAATATATTTAAAAAAAAAAAAAAAAAAGATGCCTGAAAAACTTGTATATTGCTTAATATTTCTCTTACTATGTTATTACAATTTTTCTTACATTAGAAACGAGTAGTTTAATTTTATTTTCCTCTTGTTGGGAAAATGGCTTGTTTTTACAAGCGCTGGTAATATAGTGTGAACTAGATATTTCTCTGATAGATCGTACACTCGATCTCACAAAGCAATTATACGAACGAACTTAATATTTTTGTGTGAACCGAAGAAGTGTAGTAAAATGTTTTTATTTTATTATTTTTTCCCTGAAGATTTGTGTGTATTTTTTTTTGTATTTTTAGAATAAATAATGTTGTGTGTATGTTTTGAAATAATAACTTTCTTTTAAGTAGTATTCATCACATTACATTAGCTTCAAATACCAAAAAATAAAAAAAATAAAATAAAAAAAAAATCGTGAAGTGCTTATGGACATGATTTTAAAGCAAGTTATCTTAAAAATCGAATAAATGTATTAAACATATCATTACGCATTGAATATCATTGTTTGATTTTGTCTCGCCTACACATTCACTTATACAGGACTGTTGATTAACAACTTCCTTTTTTTTGAAAATAACGATATTTACACAGTTTTTTAAAAATATTTGCTATTTATTTATCTTTATTCAAAACTGCGTTTTGCACCACGAAATTAGTCTTGGGTGAAGATCAGCTAAAAGAAATTCCAATAAGGTGTTTTGAAATTACATTTAGTTACCAAATTATTAAGTATTGAACAAAGATATCTTTCACATCCATATTCTAATGCATTTTTGATCGACTGTGCATTGGAAAAATAGAAAACACATTCGCTGCAAAGCGCAAAAACGATTGTTTTCCGAAAATCGAACAGAAAGTATAAAGAGTAATATTACGAGTATGTAAGAAGGTAGAGGTAACAGATGCCATATTTTACCCTTATCTTCAACGGTTATGCATAGAAATGATTTTAAAAAGAGGAAGTCTCATTTTTTCAGGAGGAAAAGGGAACAGATTTCTGGAACAGTTGTTATGCTTTATAATTCATTAAAAATTTATAGTGCGTTAAAATTAGCTTTGATCATGTTTGAAATTAATTACAAACGCAGTTATCTATCAATATATATTGGGTTGTTCGGAAAGTTATTTCGTTTTTAACCGACAAAGGATTAATTGCATTTTTTTGCACCCAACTTTACACTTAAGCCTTATAATTATTATACGCTTTGAGAGCTCATATAGCAAGGCTTGTGTGTGAAAAATTCCAATTAATTCTATGCAGTAGTTTTTGGTGCCCTTTTAAATATGGAAAGCGAAAAGCAGCATTTTTGACATATCTTACTGTTTTACTAAAGAAAGGGTAAAAATGCTATTCAAGCCAGAAAGAAATTGACCGATGTGTATGGAGAAGGTATGTTGACAATACTCCACTGCTAGAACTGGTTAGCTAAATTTCGATCCGGCAATTTTGATGTCGAAGATGCACCATGTTCGGGAAGGCCGGTTGAAGCTGATAAAGGCATTAGTTGATGCGAACCGGCGAATAACAACAGTTTATGACCACTTGAAAGGCCTGGGATTACCCTCGAATCTCGATATATGGGTTCCTCATGTTCTCACAGAGAGAAATCTGTGTCGCCGCATTGATGTCTGCGATTCGCTTCTCAAACGTCTCGAAAATGATCCGTTTTTGAAACACATCATCACTGGGGACGAAAAATGGGTTGTATATAACAACGTCAAACGCAAGAGGTCATGGAGCAAAAAAGATGAACCGGTTGAAACTATTTCCAAAGCTAATATTCACCAAAAAAAGGTGATGCTGTCTGTTTGGTAAAATTTTAAACGATTATTATTATTATTATTATTTTGAGCTTTTACCTGATAACACAATTATTAATTCGGTTGTCTACTGTCATTAGCTGGACAAACTGAATGATGCATTTCAACAGAATAGGCCAGAACTAATCAACAGGAATGGTGTAATGTTTCACCAAGACAACGCGGGACCTCACACAAGTTTGGTCACTCGAAAAAACCTTTTGAAACTTGAATAAGATACAATTTCACATCCACCATATTCTTCAGACCTGGCATCATCGGATTATTATTTGTTCCGGTCACTCCAAAATTTTTAGATGGTAAAAGCTTCACCTCAAATGAGGAGGTCAAAAACCACCTCGATCAGTTTTTTGCCATCAAAGACCAAAAATTTTATGAGCGTGGAATTATGCTATTACCAGAAAGATGGCAAAAGGTGTTGGACCAGAACGGCCAATATATAATTTAATAAAGTATTTGCTTATTATACAAAAACTGTCTTTCATTTCCACAAAAAATGAAATTATTTTCCGAACAACACAAAACATAAAATTTTGTGTAAATATTATGAGTTTGATCCCATGACCATTAATTACAGTAATACCTGATAACCAAATAAATTCTAATTCTTGAAGCCAACTGAAAGTGCTAAATAAACGAGATTGTCAGATTATAAAACTTTTTTTTTGCTATGTTATTTAATTATGTTTTGTAAAAGACACATCGAGTGTTTTTCGAACAAGTTTCTGAGTTCAACTAAATAGCTGATAGGGATTACGGATTCTCCTTTGATAGAGATCGGTCATCGTGTTGGATGAAACGAAGCCCAAATTTTTTACCGATCTGTTATCGATAAATGCGGGAAAAACAGCGATTCTATGGGACCGATCGCTCACACTTCGTTGCTCTATTACACGTGATGGTTTCGTTGTGGGTACCCCTTGATTTGGCAAAATATTTGTCCAGAAATACTGGGTATATACTTTAATTTTAGACAACCTTGGTATTTTCAGCGTTTTAATTAAATTAATTTTAGGGTTGTCATTTTGTTATTTACATTTTGACGAATATCGTGGCGTCAAAAATTTCAAGAGGCACCTATAAGTAAACTTTTACCCACGTGATGACAGGCATATGGCACTTATATATGTCAGTAACGGATCGCTCAGAAACATCAGGGCTGCCAGTGTAGGCTGGCAAAGGTGTGGAGAATTGCACATCTGTCCCCAACACGATTAGATGCATGATAGAGGATTATGGAATCGGAATAGGCATAAAGGAAACGAGTGACAAGATTAGGCTCTCTGCGAAATATATTCAGAAAATTATCAATTCAGACATGACTGATAATGATATAGAAGTTCTCAGGATACACACAGTCTGGAGCTGACTAAATGGACTGACATATTAGCAAATTACCATAAAAACAATGATGAAAAATCAATTTAAAGATAATAATCTAAATAAGTTAAAAGCCCCACAACGTTCAAAATTAAAACTCCAATTAAAAATCAATTCGAAGCATTAGGTGACGACGAGGATGTCGACATCGTCAGTGAGGATAAAGACTTCCCAGCACTACCTTTTAGTCTACCTAAAAAACTAAAATTAGTGTCGAATAAGCGAAAAATAGAAAATAACGACATGAAAGCAAACAAAAAGTTAAATGAAAACAAAGAAATCGATAAAAATAATGAACAACAAAACTTTCAATACACTAAGAAAAATAGTTAAGTCCCGTTCATAGTTATAAAAGACAAAAATATAAATCGGAAAAATAAACAGGAAATATTTAAAGCAAAATATATTAAAGGTTATAAGGATAAAATGACAGGAAATGAAACAGGAAACACTTGAAGTGGAAAATTCAGAAATACATGGACACAAATAACTACAGTTTTGGATTAAAATAAAACATCCAATCACACTTTCGTACTCCCAGAGAATAAGAGCTTAAAAATTGTCTTAAAAAATCTACCTCCTATTTACTCTCCTGAAGAAATTACTCAGAAACTGATACTAGGCTTTCAAATTCTTAATATAAAACAAATAACAAAGGAAGTAGAAGGAAATAAAATTGAGAGAGACTTAGATTCTTTTACATAGTTACACTCCCTAAAAACGAACAAACTAGAGATATTTATAACATCTCCCATTTATTTAACCTCGCAGTAAAAATAGAAATATACAGAGGAAGAAAAGGCATCACACAATGTTTTAAATCATGCTCAGACCTTATGTCACCACAATTTCAAGTATGTCCAATGTGCAGAAGATTGCCATCACGTACAGTGCACAAAAACCAATAACATTATCAGCCAAATGTGCTAATTACGGAGAAGCACACCCAGTAAGTTTCAGAATATGTACTATATTTCAGAAAATTAACCTCAATGCCATCTTAGCGGAGACAGTTATAAGTACAAATCCACAATGCAAATGCATTAAATAAAAATGAAACATTCAGTAAAACAAAAGCCAAAAATCTAGTTAAAATGTTGCAGACTTTTGTAAGTTATGTGCAAACATCAGGTATTCTTGACCTAGTTTCACGACTCAAACAATTTAATGAAGCAATAGCTAAGCAACAAAAAATCAACAACTCGCAAAATGATTAGAAAACCTTCAAAATTCTCACCAATAATGAAATCAACTTGGAATGCACATGGAATTAAACGTAAAATTACAGAATTTATGTACTTTCTAGATAAACAAAAGCTAGATGTAGTTCTACTGAAGGGAACGCATTTAAATCGATCCACAAATATAAGTATTCCAAATTATCACTTTTACCGCATAGAGAAAACACATCATAAAGGAGGAGAAATAGCTATAGCAGTTAAGCGCTCATATAATTCTACCCTTTATGGTAACAAAAATGACAAAGAATTTGAAGAAATATCAATAATGATAAATATAAATAGCAAATTAAATCGGAAATTTACCAGTATGTATAATAGACCAAAACACCCTTGACATCATCATCGAAATGACATCAATACACATGACATCATCGAAATTCTCTCAACAAACTTTTCCTCTTAATAGGAAGTGATCTAAACAATAAAAATATTTATTGGGACTGTAATAATACAAATCCTAATGAATCACTTTATTCAATGTAGCACAAAATCAAAACTTTAAAATTATAGCACCACTAGAACCAACGCCTTTTGAGACTAGAACACCTGCAATAGATATTTTGGGCATTTTCTTTATGAACTGCAATATTCCACTCTCAGCAAATATAATTAATGATCTAACATCTGATCATTAACCAGTTATATTGGTTGCCTAGGAATCAGTAAAAGTTCAGAAAATCAGTTTATCTCGAGAACTAATTCTGGCAAATCATGTATAATATTTTTCAAAATCAAGCAACAAATTCACATATCAAACACCTTACGAAACAATAATGGAAGTTTATAAATTAATCAGAACGAAACACTAGAAGAAATCAGAAAATTTAATGAAAAAATTACTAATGCAAAGGACACAGCAACAACTTCTATAAAATTTATAAAAATTTCCGAAAACTACCATAACATGTAAGAAATACTATAAAAGGAAAGAAATCGAATAAGGAGAAGATACAAGAAAACATTAAATCCACATTATAAAACACATTAAAAAACATGAATAAACACATCAATAAATTATGTACAGAAATTAGAAGATTTAACTGGAACCACAAAATAAAAAAACTAAAAACAGATAACAATTCCATTTGGAAATTTCCGAAAGTAAACCTATGGATAGAATTCAAGGTCAACAAGGTTATGCATATTCAAATGAAGAAAAACGTGAAGTTTTCTCTAATACTTTATATCATCAGTTTCCACCAAACGAAGATACTAATAAGCCCTTTACTCAAATAGTAGAAAACAACATTAATCAATTCATTCAAGTTTAAGAATTGAATTGACTAACTTACAAGAAATTATAGAAATTTAAAATATATATATATATATATATATATATATATATATATATATATATATATATATATATATATATATATATATATATAAATTAAAAAAAAATCCTAGAGCAGACAAAATTACTATAATGCAATGATCAAGAATTTGACTCTAGATATATTAAAAAGAAAAATTAGCTGTTGTTATTAATGATACTTGGGCAAGCCAAGCTCCGTCTAGCTAAGCGAATTTAAACCAGTAAGGTGCGTCTTTCCTTTAACCAGAGCACCAAGGAAGGTGGAAGTGCGACTTTGCTCTAAACTCCTCGATAGAGGGCACCACTAGAAGATCTCCCTCCCACAATTTTGACATTAATCTGAAAGGGGACTAAATTTTCTCCAAACCATTGTACCTATGGTAACTGCTCAACGATCTACCCCAGGACTATTGATTTCACAAATTTAACGAGCACGTCTATCAAATGTACTCAGTGGAGAACCGAGAACCGAGAGAAATTTGAAATATATATATATATATATATATATATATATATATATATATATATATATATATATATATATATATATATATATATATATATATATATATATATTATATATATATATATATATATATATATATATATTTCAAATTTCTCTACAATTTGGAAAATTACTACTGTTATACTATTCCCTAAACCTAATACGGATCCAAAAAAGCCGGAAAATTATCAACCTTTGAATATACTGCCAACTCCTGAGAAAAATTTTGAACGTAGAATATACATATAATAGAATAAAACAATAGTCGACCTGTCTAGTGGTCAGAGTGCCTGACTGCGAATAGGGAGGTTCTGGGTTTGAATCCCGGTTCGGGCATGGATGTACTTTCTCTCTCTCTCTATCAATCCTGTATTTGTCCTTTCTGTGTATGAACAAGGTGGGAATGGTTGCCTAACCTATAAACGGGTCCCCCCTATGGCATGTGTGTACTGAAGCATTCGGACTCCATATCAAATATGGTTCAGTATGAAAAGTGTAGCAGCGCACCCCATATTGTCAGCCTAGTCACAAGACAAAAAAATAAATAAATAAATAAAACATCTTCATTATATACCTTCTAAACAGAATGGATATAAAAATTATCAACAGTTAAGCAATTAGTTAGAAATACCGAAATTACTGGAGACAACATTCACAGAAATTTATACTCAGCAATGATTAAGTTTGACATTCCAAAGGCCTTTAACTACGTGGGGCATAAAGGACTTACTTATACAGAAATATACAATTCTTTCAATAAGGTCATTACTTTATTATTAACCTCATACTTAAAAAACAGATACTTCATATTAAGAGAGAGATGCCCTACAAAGAAACAACAGTGACGTGAAACCAGGCGTTGCCCAAGGAAGAATCCTAGAACCAATTCTATACCTCTTTTGCACATACGACATCCCCAAAACAAACGAGGATTTCATGAATATAGACTTTTATGCAGATGATACTACAACATCCGCTAATCTCAATGATGCCATACACAAAATACAATTAGTATTATACGAAATTGAAAGCTGGATTGTCAGTTGGCAAATTTATATTAATGTAGAAAAGTCAAAAAAAAAAAAAAAAAAAAAAAAAATTAGTAATTTTTAAAAGAAAAAGAAATAAAGCATAGAAACAGTAATAAACTAATTTTATATGGCAAATAAATTCAGAAAATGAACTTTACGAAATACTTAATACTTATATTAAATAGCAATCTAACATGGAGCATACATATAAGTAATGTAATAACTAAATTTACACAAGTATAGCCTAAAATTTACTATGAGAGGAAATTCGAATTTATTATTCAAACTGAAGACTCCTTTATATTTCAATGATTAGACTCATTATATAACAAATGCTTCACCAGTATCGAATCATATCAACAAAATAGATAAAAAGAAACTGAACAATTTTTTAATTTAAATTATTAAGATACATGAGTAATTCTACATTAGAAACAAGAATGTTACTGAAGTTTTAGAACTTGATCTGACAGCACATATTGAAAAATTGAACAAATAATTTTATGACAAAGTGAAAAATTGCGAATCAAGAAAACTTAAAAAGATATTCATCAATAAATATCTGAAAGAAGACTGCAAGTACCAATAGCTTATTTCTTTCTGGGTGAGAATGGGTATACGAACTTGGTAAATATGTAAATAATGTATATAGTCTTTATTTTCCTAGCATATAATCAAGAATTTTCACGAGAATTTTAATTATTTTTGAATTTCATGTAACGTTTAATTTTGTTAATATAAGTTACTCCATCAAAAGTGATTGCTGATTGGTTATCACTGGACACTTCCGAAAAAGATTGTCTCTGTCATTAAAGACATTGAGTGACATTGATAAAGATTGTCCCCGTCATGAAAAACAAATTTCCGTTAGAATTAACTCATATGAAGAAGTAATGGTTTGCTTAAAAGATCGGCATTTCGTAAATAAAATGAGATCCAAAATCAGAAACATCATGGATCAACTGATTCAGACAGTTACTTACCATTCCTACACGGCGTTGATTGTTTTGTCTAATAGTGGCGCACCCACCTACATAAAATACCATCATTTCCATTTCTTGTAGTGCTAGATTTGAAAATTCCTAGGAATTGGTCCTTATTAAAAAAAATTACTGAAAGAAAATTATGAAATTGTATTGGAGCAAAATTTTTCAAAAAGCTCTTGTTTTCCATTTAAAGTTGTGAACTGCTTTGAAGAAAGAAATATTTTGTATTTGGTTCATCCAAATCGAAAGTAATTCTGTCTTCAAAGCAGCTCACACTTTGAAAGATGATGTGTTAAGAAAGATAATAAAAGAAAAACTAAATTTATCTTCTTTCTTTAACTAGAATTTAATTGATTTTTTTAGTACGATATTAAGCTTTTTTTTTTATGCTTACATAGGAAAAAAATAGATATTATATAAAACCTCCATGTTAATGAATACATTTTCCTCTCGCTTACGGTTGGAAAGGAAAACCATTATGAAAGGTACCGAATCATGTATTAAAAAATGTGAATCGGGAATTTTAAGTGTTTCGATATGTTGTCCACTTCTTTCACTATTTTTAAAATCTAACTTTAAATCTAAAATTTATCTTAAATAATCTAAAATTTAGATTTCTGCCTCTTCTCTCTAGGATGAGCGAGTCGAGCTGGCAGCCGAATGGTTAGCGCTCTTACCTTCGGTTCAACAGTTCGTGGGTTCGAATCCTACCTTTTGGCATGGATGTGTGTAGTAGTTCAGAATCCACTTTAAACCGTAGGTCCCGGTCTAATAAGCCCTCGTGTGCAAAAAATGACTGTTGAGTGACTAGCAAACCAACTATTATTAGCGAATAAGAGCAAAACCTATCAGAACATTTTAATAAGGTACTTGCCGCCCAGCTTGTTTAGTAGTCAGTGCCTGACTTTTCATAGGGAGGTCCTGGGTTCGAATCCCTGTTCGGGCATGGATGTACTTTTCCTCTATATATCCTGCCTTTGTCCTTTCCTTGTATGAATGGGGGTTGTGAATGGGTGCCTACCCTATAAATAGGTACCTATGGCATATGAGTACTGAGGAAGTCGAACTCCATACCAAAATAGGATTTAGTTGGAAAAGTGGAGCAGCGCACCCTATAATGCTGGCCTAGCTAATACAAGAAAACAACAACGTGCGATAAGACTACCATTTTAAATTATGTATTTGTAAAATTCAAATTTGAAAAAACTTAAATTCAATTACTCATTTTTTTAACACGTTTAGAGGATTTTATAGTTTTATTTCTATGACAACTATGGAAGTGTATTTCAATAGGATTTTTTATCTTATCAATCAAAACAGGAACAACGTAATTAATATGCTGTTTCACTCCAGGAAACATGCTCATCCGGATGTTTCATAGCTCAATGGTTGGCACTCCGGCGTTCAGTTCAATAGTTCGTTGAATTCCACTTTTGATTTGATTGCTTATAGTATTTCGGAAATCCTTTTAAACTGTAAATCCTGCCCTAATTAATCCTTGTGTGCAAAAAATTACCAATGAACAACAGACAAAACAAAATTAACAAAATATTTGGCATGGCATGACTCATTTTACAGAATTTAGTTGGTAGCCGAATGGTTGGTTATCGCTCTTGCCTTCGGTTCAAAAGTACGTAGATTCTTTTTATTTGCTGCTTCGGTCACCTTATGCACACAAGGGCTAATTAGAGTGGGGCATACGGTTTAAAGTGTATTCTAAACCATTACAACATCCATAACCGAGATGGGATTCTAACCCACGAACTGTTGAACAGATGGCTAGAGTGCCAACCGTTTGGCTACCAGCTGGGCGTGCGTGGATTCGATTATAATGATTTGGTATCCAATCTGAACTGTAGATCCAGGTCTAATTAATCCTTGTGTACAAAAAAAAGACAATTGAGCGGCAAACAAATCAAAATACCAAGTAATTCATGATTTCACATGAAAAGTGCTTGGTATATGATTTTGTTTTTGAAAGCCATTGAATGTCTATCTATTAAAGTGTATTTACTCCGTGGGAAGCATTCTCTAAAAGTGTCTCAAGAAAATATTCGTACATATTTTATATCACCCACCCTAATTTATCCGAGCTAATGTTGTCCGAAATAGAACCAAACCAAGATAAAGATGGAGGAGTTTGAGTTGTTTGTCGCTCAACGGACATTTTTTGCACAAGAGGGCTAATTAGATCGGGACCTACGGCTTAAAGTGGATTCCGAGACACTACAAACATCCATGCCCAAGGTGGGATTCGAACCCACGAACTGTTGAACCGAAGGCAAGAGCGCTAACCATTCGGCTGCCAGCTTCGGCGATAAAGATGGAGGAAACAAAGTTTGGCGTTTATATTTTTATATTCTGTAGTTATAACTTCGCTTCCTTGCGAAAAAATGTTGATATTATATAAAACCGAAAATATACTTGACATGCTGAATGAAACCAATTAAAATTAATTTTGCTTGAGATGGATTTTTTACAAATGTAAAATCGAAAACGATTTTTGTTGTGTAATTAGTGTGTTGTTCAACGGTTATTTCGCTAAGCATTCGAGAACTGCTTGGTAATTAAATGTGTTTTTTATCATTGTTGTACCATAAAAAAGGTATTCTATAAATTAAAATACCTTTTTTAATCTTATATTATGGAAATATTAACGATTTTAAGAGAATCCAGTATATAGATCTTTTTAATGGGATTCAGATTAAGATTCTAAAAACATACATTTCCAAACTAAATACCGTTGCTCAGCATTACAATCTTGAAAATTATTGCATTTTAATCAATATCTGCACAAAAATTAGCATAAATTATCGATTCATAAAAATTAATAATTAAAAAGTAATCGCAAATTATCGATTCATCGGAAAAAAATATCTGCACACAAACTCATGGTGTTAAAATGTAACCAACACCATAATTAGAATTTAGTTTTTAATTTATTTCTAGTTCTGCGCATTTGATGAGTGGTAAGATTTCCGAATGCAACTATAAAAGACATCCGCAGATATATTTGCATATTATATTTGAACAGTCAATTTTCACATGCGCACTATTTCTATTTTTGAATTTAAAAAAAAAAAAAAAAAAAAAAAAAATGCTTGCTTTATTGGGTAGCATTTGCATTTCCTTTCACAAAATAAGGAGGTTTTGTGCGAATTGCATATCAATGCAGTTTGTTTTAGTATCGTGCTCAAAAGCATCAAATTCTGACCAATCAGAGTGTATTGCATTAGATTTTATTTCTTGATTTTGAGTGTTATACCTTAATTTTCTAATGTCAATAAGTTAAGTGAGTTTTCAGAATCCACTAACATCTTTAGTTTGACATTTTGATTAGTGTTCTGGGCTTCAAGTACCGTTTATCTTAAAGATTTATTTAAACATATATTCGTTGTTCTTAGAAATAACTATGGTTCCTTTTAAAAATTGCAATGGATGCCGGAAAGCATTACCTCATTTCGCATATTATGAAATAAACACGTATACCAACGAGAAGCTACAACTTTGCTCGACATGCAGCCTAAGCAAAGTAACAAACCATCAAGCTATTTGCAGTTGTTGGAATCCACAAAGAAGATACATCTTCTGTGACATGTGTCGCATCAATCTGCCTCGCAAACATTTGCACATCCACAGCCGCAACTTTGGTGAGTGGCACTCTTGCCTGATTTGCAGCTGCATTTCTTCGGAGCTAAACTCATTTTGTAGATGCCGGTTCCCCATTCATGGGCCTCGCTACAGCTGCCAAATGTGTGGTGAAAAGTTCATGCTTATAATCCAACTTCAGAGCCATGAAAAATGGCAACATTCCAGCAGCATGTTGTCTACTTTATCTTGTACGAAATGCGACGCTAAATTCAACACTCGTGAGAACTTAATCAGACATTTGAGATTTCACAATGGAAAAACAAACTTATGGGAAAAGAATTTTCATAAAAACTATCTTTTCGACCAACACAGAACACAAATTGGCGAAAAATTATACTTTTGCGGGTTGTGTAGAAAAACCTTTAGCAGAAGGGACCGTTTGGTGGCCCACTACAGAACTCATTCTGATGAAAAGTCTTTTAAATGCCACATATGCCAAAAAGACTTTACCAAAAAGAGCAGCTTATATCCTCATATAAAAAGACACTACTCAGAAAATTCGTACAAATGCCATAAATGCCACAAGTCTTTCTGCTCCAAGGCAATGTTCAATAAACATGTTGAAATCCCTTCTGGTTGGTACGCCTGTAGAAAATGTTGCAAAAAATTCAACACAAAATTTCACTATGGAAGACATCTCAAAAATCATTGCACAGAACGTTGTGATATTATTGACTTAACAATTGTTTAAATCTGTATAAAAAAGCTTTATATATATGTATATATATGCTTAAGTTTGAAATGTTAATTTTTTTTTTAAATCTTATGTTGTAATTAAGTATGAAACTAATTTTTATACATTTGGTCGCAAAATGTATATTCTAAATTCAATATTAAATTTAAGTGTGTACTATAATTTTTGAATATCTTTGAAAAAATGTGAGAAACCTTTAACAATAAATTCACACACACAAAAAATTCCGTTCTAAATTTTGTAAAATGTACTAAAATTGTTATATGATCATTTGAATGTTGTTATTATGTCCTTATAAAAAAAACTTTCATTTTGTTGTGTGGATATATTAACATATTATGCAGTTGCATTTTAACTGTGAAATATATTTGCATTTAGATGTATTTTAAAAATGTTTAAATGAAGTTTGTAAAAAAAACTTTAAAAGAAATAGTTTTACGAGTTAAGAATTTTGAAGATACATTTTTATATGAATAAGTTTCATTCGTTATGTAATTCAATAACCAAAATAATGTTTAAGTATATATACTCAAATTTTTCTCAATTTTGTTAATACTAATTATTTATCTTACAAATATACAGTTTTTGTTAATTTAAAAAAAACAAAAAAAAAAATTTTTTTTTCAATTTACTTAAACTGTTAATTAATAAAACCAATTTATTATTTATCTGATTTATTTGGAAAAGTTATTTAGAGTGTAAAGTTGTAGTTTTATTGGAAATCTAACGATTAGAAGCTTTTGTAAGTGCAAATTAATAGAATAGTTTTAGTTAAATGTTTGAAAAATCACGGTTGCATCTGTCTTTTAAGTTTCATACCCCAGACCAATCTTCTTTCAAATTAGTTTTATTTAAATGTGAATAAAATTGTTACAAAATATTTACAGGTTTTCCTTTAAAATAAAAACGTTCATTAAATTACAAATATTACCTTTTTTGAATTAAAGTAAAATTTAAATGTGTTATATGTAAATATTTGAATCCTAATCAGAAATAAAAGTTAGAAAACAGTGTTACAAAATAACTCTTCAAATTGCACTTGTTTAATTTATAAATTTAAAAGTGTTTTGTATGTGTGCTAGTTTTA
The DNA here is from genome assembly GCA_030067965.1 of Latrodectus elegans. Lineage (NCBI taxonomy): Eukaryota > Metazoa > Arthropoda > Arachnida > Araneae > Theridiidae > Latrodectus > Latrodectus elegans. The sequence continues at coordinate 35,647,247 of CM057819.1, forward strand.
ACAACCAGTAGTTGATTTTTGTTTTTTAATGAAGATTAGTATTTCAAAGGAAAAACAAAATAAATGATCTCAGTAGAATTACTGCTCAATGATAAGAAATTCGAGTTTGTAGTTTGTTTAGTAGAAGTACTTGTTTCTGTGAACAAGCTTTAAGTGTGTTAATTTGTAACTAAACTTTGATGTTATTGTTCTCGCGCGTGTACCAGCCAGGGGGGGGGGAGAAATGGTGTACGCTGCTCCACTTTTTCAACTGAACCGTATTTGGTGTGAAGTCCGACTTTTTCAGTACACACATGCCATAGGAACCCATTTATAGGGTAGGCAACCATTCACACACAAGGAAAGGACAAAATCAGGATACAGAGAAAGTACATCCATGCCTGAACCGGGATTCGAACTCAGGACCTGTTTATCCGTAGTCAGGCACGATGACCACTAGACGAGTTGGCCGGCACTTAACTTTGATATAATTGTTTTTGTATAACGTCTATTAATAAAATCACAAAAGGATTTAAAATCAACGTTAAAAGAGACTTGCTTGCTTTAAAAATAAAATTATATATCATTACTGTGTGTGTGAATATTTAGATAAATATAATACACAACGTACCTGCATATTAATAAATATTTGTTTTTACATAAGGAGTACCGAATTAATAAATGAAGCTAATTGAACTCATTAATTAAAAAAAATCTTACATAACTTATAATTTGTTGAGTTGTGGTATCATAAAAGCTCAGGTTTTCAGTTCAATTCTTGGGTTTTATTATTAGCTCTAGCATAAGTGCTTCTAGCAGTTTTAAATCCACATAAGACTAAAAGTGTCTCTGACAAATTATTTTTTGAGAGCAAACATCTCATTCTTTTTTTCTTTTCCTGGAAACTAGGCTTTTCTTGGGCAAAGTTATGCTGTTTGGTTGACTTTCACCGTTAAGTGAAAACAAATCTTATTCATAAGCAATTTCCTTTCACACAAAATTTATTAACTAAAAATATAATAGAAATTTAACCTTTTAAAATCTCTAAAAACTCCGAAAGGAATTAACTTCGATTGGGAAATAAGGCATATGGTACCTAAACTCTGTAATTTTATCTTAGTGAAACTTCAGATCTTTATTTTACTTTTCAAAGTTAGAATGTTTACAAAAAAGTTGAAAAAATAAATTATCGGAAATATTGTAAACTTATTGGAATAGCACTGTAATCTCTTAATATCAAAATAGCTATACACAACTAACATTTCAGCCTCTGTAAAACTTAGTTGGCATAAATGTTTGTTAACCATGTTTTCGATTTTCCTTTATTAATCAATTAGATTATTGATTTTCATTCTTTTAATCCTTTTCTTTTTAAGTTTCATCCTTTGCTAAAAGTTTTTAATACTATTGTTTTGCACTGCGAATAATGTAAATAAGAAATAAGGAAAATATCTTAATTTTTATAAAAAAATTTTGGAATATATATATATATTAGATTGGTCAGTTTCATTTACCTGCATACGAGTGCTTTTAATTTCAGTATACAGTTATTCATCAAATTATTTGTGTTGATGTCATAGGGCAATTTTTGGATCTGTAACCAAGGGAAATTACAGAAGAGTAAGCTCTTGAAACACGCCTGTTTAATTTTGTAAATACACCAAGATTCATAACGCTCTTTATGAGTGCTAATTGTCATACAGGTTGTCTAAGTTATACACTAAGAAAAAAGTGATAGCAGTAATATTAACAAAAAAAGGGGTTATTTTGCTCAAAATAAAAAAAATGATCTATGAATATTTTATTATAGATCACGTACGCCTAGATGTGATAATTATTCAAAATGTTAAAATATTTTTTCGAAGTTTCAGTGTTTTGAAACATTTGACGTACTATTTTTAATTTCTCATAAGAGATTAAATCATTTTATTTAATAAGTATTATTTCGTTAATATTTTTAATTTCTTATTATGATAAAAAGTGTGAAAATTTCATCTTATTTTGACTGTCCATTGTCCCAAAATAAAATAAAAAACCTTTTATTTTTATCTCAGGCTTTATTGCAGCCTTTTAATCTAATATCACGTTATACTCCTGAGAAAATTTCTGCAGAAACGTGTTTCCTATTAACGGTATCCTTAGTTCAAAATATTGCGTCTGGCACCAGATTTACCTTCAAAGAAAGGAGGGAAAATTTTTTCCCAAAATAACACTATAATGTACCGCGTAAAGGTAAGTTAAGTTTTATGGGGCAAGGTCCAAAAATGGACATGCTGCGCCAAAAATAACATTTTTGTTTTCACAACCCAAACAATATTAAAATTTTAAAAAAACAAATATCAGTGTAAATATTATTTTAAAATCATGTTATAAAATATAAAAAGGGTAAGTAATCAAAAATAAATATTTTTTAGAATTCATAATCTAATTTAAATAAAATATAAGAAACCTCTAGCCCACAAAATTGCGAATAGTTTTCTATGAGGCGGATCTCCCAATAAATCTAACAAAGTTAAAATGTCAGTTTTAAAAAGATGCAAACGTTGTTGGTTAAAATCATGACATGGGATTAAAATATGATATAATGAGTAAGATTCATCACACGTTTCACACCATTGATTTAATCCGCTCAAGAACAAATGTCTGTGTGTGAAATATGTGTGTCCGATACGAAGGCGAGTCAAACGGATATCAGCACCTAGTAGCGGTAAAACTGATAATGAGGTGAGGGATGGAAAAATGGTATGTAGCTTATTAGTGACCTGCAAGTTCCATGATTCCTGCCAAAGACCATATATAAAACTTTGTACCCTTTCTCACATCTGAGATGAATCAATGGTAAAACTGGATTTGCTGTAGCCTTGTACCTGCATCAACTCTGTCATTTCCAAGAAGACCTACGTGGCTTGGTATCCAACAAAATATGATTTCCTTTCCCTTGCCAGGAAGGGAATCCAGTGCTCTGAAAATTCTGGATATAACAGGATGACATGTTAAACAACTCTTCTTCCAAAATACTCATGCTGTCAGTATACACAGAAAATATACGATGGTTATGTATATCCACATGGTGAAGCGGGTAGTAGATAGATGTAGCTTCAGCAGTAAAGATAGAGCAGGACAAATGTAGGCTGTGACTCTAAAAGTTGTATGATTAATAAAAACTCCACAGCCTACATGTCCTGCTATTTTAGAACCATCTGTGTATAAAGGTGTGTATGATTCATACTGACAGCGACGAGAAGAATACAGCTGTTGAAAAACAATAGGTGTCGTGTCCGATTTTCTATACTGAGCAAAGGTATTAATAAAAGTATTTGTTAAGTTATACCAAGGTGGATGAGCAAAAGTATCAATTGTCTCTATCTGAACATCACATAGGTCTGAGAGCCACAGATGTGATTTGGCTCTTGTGAGTAAGGAGTGATGTTCCTTGGACGAGCATCATAAAGTCTCTTAAGAGAGGCATTAGGAACCATGGAATGTAACGGATGATGAGGGGTTGATATGATCTTAGTATGGTAACTGAAGGACTGCTGCATTCGTCTCAGGTCTAACGGTAATTGATGGCAAACAACGTAGACTCTGGACAGGTGATGTGAGGAATGCCACGTCCTGAGCATTTCCTTAAAGCAGAGTGGTGTTAAACTGTGTTTAATCTTCGTAAAATCGAAGACCTAGCCGATCCATAAACAACACATTGATAGTCAATGCAGTATAAAATCATTGACTGATAAATTCGAAGAAGTGATGTGCGACAACATCTTGAGGATATTAAGCTATCGCTCACACTTTTTTCCGCAAATATAAAACAGGCGGAAGAAGGATAACTTTCTGACAAAGATAATTCCCAGGAATTTTATTCCATTGACAACTTGTATTGAAGTGTTGTTGATATAAATCACTGGATCATTATGCAGGCTAGTCTTTCTATAGAAGTGGACACATTTACTCATGATTGGGGATAAGATGTGTCCATTCTCAGAACAACACGCAGTTCGTTAACTGCAGTTTGCAGTTATCTTTCAGTTAATCGCATATTGAACCCCTGAAATGATGTTTGCAGGTATTCAAAGTACCATTTACTAAAGGTGGTAACTAATGAAAAGACTAAAAAGGTGACACTTAAAATAGAACCTTATAGTACACACTCGGCTTGAATAAAAGTATTGGAAAAAACTGTTCCAATACGAACTTTAAAAATACGGGAACGTAAAAATGTTTGTAGGAATTTCGAAAGATTACCCTGAAAGCCAAAATCATATAATGAAAGAAGAATTCCATATCTCTGTGTACGGTCATAAGCCTTCTCCTTGGCGAAGAAAATGAAAACGAGATGATTCCTCCGCACAAAAACATTGCGGATCTGCGTTTCCAAATAAGTCATATTATCAGGAGAGGATCTCTCATTACGTAAGCCACTTTGATTAATATGTATGTATTTTTTTAAAGACATAGAAGGCGATGCGTTGATCATACGTTCGAGAGTCTTACAAAAGCAACTCGTCTGAGCTATTGGTCGATAATTTGATGGAACGGAAATACCGAGAAGAGAATTGTCTTCCAAATACATATATAATGTCTATATATATAGTTATATATTATATTATACTTTTATTAATTAATACATTTTATTCCCCTATTTATATTGTATTACTATTTTTTTCAAGGGGGCGCCACAAAAAAGGTATGGTACCCAGGCGCTAATTATTCTCATTACTCCACTGGTGGAGAGAGGATATATCATACCACAGTATCTGTTTGAGTTTAAAAAATTATTCTCTGTTTATTGTGTATTTATAGCTAAATGGGGTGTGCATTTCCTGTTTAAGATCATGTTTTTAGCTATAAATTTTATTATACGTAATCTGCATTCTCTTTTAAAATTACGGCTGTTTATTTTACACTCAAATACATTGATGTACATGATGCTAAAAAAATCATTTTATACATTGATATTATGAGTTTAAGCTCAGAAAATTCATTTATTGGAGAAGCGAGATATATTTATAAACATATAAATAATTACGTTCAAAAGGAGACCATATTTTACACCGGCGAATTCCACTCCACGCTGACATTAACGGAAATGATTTGGCAGACCAGGCTGCAAAATCAGCTTCAGAATTCCCAACTAGACTAATTGTTTATAGTAACATAAAATCTACCGTCGATCATTTGTGTTAATAACAAGAAAAATGATATCTGGACCAATTAGTGATACTAAACTTTTCACTCCATGGGAGACAAAGACTTACAGATGTTGTGATGTTCTGTTAACTAGACTACAGATAGGATGCCGCTCTCACAAACATCTGCTCTTTGCAGAATTCCTTCTAGAATGTAACCGTTGTGATAAAAAAAACCTGACTGCAAAACATATTTTAATATCTAACGCCCTGAAAATCAATGATAGGTTTGTTTCATACTATATATATATATATATATATATATATATATATATATATATATATATATATATATATATATATATATATATATATATATATATTGACTGTTTTAATTGATGAATTTATTGACTGTAAAATTTTTAATCAATATTGATGAGGTGGTTTTCTTCAAAGAACATTAAATTTGGATTTTTTGGGGGTGAAATTTCCCATTCAAATCTTTTCTTGCACGAGGTTTACTCTACAATTTTTGAGATACGCATAGACGAGAATTTGAAAAATAAAAATAACGGTTTTATTTTAAACTACAAAGTATTTTAAATCAGAAGACTGTTTTTTACTGACTTACTTCAACTTGTTTAGCGTAGAATACAACAATTTAAACAGAAGAGAAAATGAAGTTGACGCGAGAACATTTTCGCGCTATGATTTTCTACGATTTTAAAGCAGGATTAAATCAAGAGGAATGGTTTCAACGGTTGCAACTAGCATTTGTTGATAAATCTCCAGCTCGTGCTACTCTATTCAGATGGTTTAGAGAATTTAGAAGAGGTCGCAATTTTCTTCAGGATGAAGAACACACAGGAAGGCCGCCATCGGTAGTAATCCCGCATAATGTGTCTGCCATACGAAGAATGTTAATGGATGATAATCGCTCTACCTATCAAATGATACAAAAGGAATTTAAAATTGGCTCCGTAGCCATACACAAAATCATTCATGAAGAATTACATACTATAAAAGTAATTTGCCATTGGGTTCCCCATAATCTAACTGAGCACCAAAAAAGAGGAGCGTGTCAGAATCAGTAAAGAATTTCTTAAATTGCTAAATGATGGTGGCCACCGCATCATTTCTAAAATTGGAACATGTGAGGAAACGTACATACCGTTTTTTGACGTTCTAACACGTCAAGAAAGCAAAATATGGGTCAAAGTATGGGTCTTTGAAGATGATCCCACACCGATAATGGTGAAAATACAACGCTCACTGAAAAAAGTTATGAATGCCGTTTTCTTCAGAAGTACGGGATTGGTCAAAGCCATCAAGTTGGAAGGACCGAAGACAGTAACAGCAAACTGGTATACCACTAAATGTCTTCCAGAAATTCTACAAGAACTGAATGCTAGGTGACTAATGCTTCACAATCACAATGCATCTTCACATACAGCCGGATTAACAATTGAGTTTTTTAAACAAAAGCAAATTAAAGTGTTCGAACATCTGTCGTATACACCTGATTTAGCTATGTGCGACTTTTGGTTATTCTTTAATCTAAAAAAGAACTTACGTGGACGTCGTTTTCATTCAGAAGAAGAGATTGATGTGGCTATAAATGCATTTTTTTTATCTATTCGAAGAAATGAATGGCTTGAGTCATTTAATCTGTGGAAAGTTCGTCTACAAAAGTGTATTAATGCTGGAGGAGACTACTTTGAACACACCCCTAAAATTTTATAAGTAAATCTTAAAAACCTAGTTGTATCTCAAAAATTTCAGAGTGACTCTCGTATTTGACAGTCATTGATGTTTTTAGTAATATTTAATCATCTTAAAAAGAATGCTTGCTTTTCGGGACAACTTATGCCCTCCAAGGACCTTGCATCAATTAAACCATGGGCTTCCAACTTTTTTTTCTCGTGGACCACTTTTAAAGTTTCACTATTTTCGGTAGACCCCTTGCTGCTGCATTTCTACTGTATTTCCAAAACTTCTAAAAAATATCACCTTAAATTGAGGGTGTTAAGAAGGAAAACCGTAACACATTTTCTTGTGTCCTATTTATTAAAATAATATTTGTGGTAATACAAAATTATAAACATTTATTATTACAATCAATCAACAATTGACAAAAAAAAAGAAAAAATCAAATATGAACTCGGAAATGTAAATGGATAATAAAAATTAGTCATACTTTTAACGGGATGGCTCACGGGCGGCACTTTGCAAGTCTCGACATGTGGTGTACACTTGTACTATTATCTATTCTATTTAATTCTCTGTTTGAACTGAATCTCGAATAATTTTGTGTACCTACCTAATGAATGATGCCTGCCTACGTTGATAGCTAAATCCAAGCCAAAATGTTTGTTCTTTATTATGAAAACCAGAAAATTTTTCGTGGACCCCCACTTACAACTTATGAACCCCTGTTTTCTTTTCACATCTATGTGAATTCCGTGTGGTCTACTATGGACTCCTGGGGTTCCACCTGGACCACTTTTGGATATCCCAAAGTGGTGGTTGATTTGGTTTAATTCCAGGTAAGAATTAAACCAAATCAAAATCCTAAGTAATCCACACCTCAAAATGGAGGGCACCCAAAATTTCTTAAGCACCGACGACCCCAAAAAAAGTGCATGCAGATAGAGGACCTTCATATTTTATTCTTCAAAAATAGATGCAATTAAGCCTTGACAAATGCTTCTTTATAGATATCTTCACATATAGTTAATTCAAGATTTAGACATTTTTTAGGATTTAACTTGAAAACAGAAAAAGAAAGCTTATTGTCATAAATAACTAATTTGAATTAAATTACTGGATCTGTTTAGCAAACTTTGAACTCCCAAGATATTTCAGAAGTTTGCTTTATCATGAATTGTTTTATTATTTTGAAGGTAAGTGATTCTATGGGGGCATTAGAAAACTTAAAGTTGGGCCTAACATGATAAATAATGTATTTTTCAATTATTGGCTTATTTACAACACTCTGTTTAGCAAACTTTTAATTCATGTCTTGCAAAACTTTTCCTCTTCATTATCTTATAAAATTTTATCGTCCTCTTAATAGTGTTTAATTTATGCCTTGCTCCATTATACTCCTTTTGTTCCTACCTTTTCCTTTCATTGAAAATAATAAGTACAATTTAGAATACTCAAATTGAACAAATTTTTAGGTGAAAAATCATTTTAATTTTTTGAATATAATATATGCGTTTTAACATAAGGTAGGGATGAGCGAAAATTTTCTGTCACGGGCCAAAAAACGAAAAAAAAAAAAAAAAAAAAAAAAGTGTGTCAGGACAAGATAAATTTTTCTAAAAATTTAAAAACAATATACAAGTATTACAAATTTAAATGTATTAATAATATTAATGAAATTGCGGTTTCATTTTTAAATTTCCTTATATTGAGGTTCGAAGTGAAATATACTGATTCTAAAAAACGAGGTTAGATGGTCATCAATCAGTCTACGACTGAAATAATTGTTTCTAAGGTTCATAGTTGAAAACACACACTTTATATAAAGAAATTCCATGCCCCATCCGGTATTCGAACCCGGGACCAACAGTCTAGGAGTCAGGAACGCTAACCACTCAGCCATCGGTCGGCGTCATTGATTTTCTGGACATGAAATATTAAAATCATGAAACTTATACTTTCGATAATGATTTTTAAAGCTCTCACTTCAGTATATTTAGAAACAACTGTTGGTGATGATTGTTAGATTGTAACTCAATTGATTCAAGCTGCAAATCTGATCCCTGTGCTTCATAGTTTACGTTAAAAGACATGATAAAAATATCCAATTTTGTTTGAATGGCACTGAAATCTTAAAATCCGTGTTCGAACTCAAAATGCAATTTTTTTTTCGAGTTATCTTCATATTTTTAAAGCTTTTCTTCATTTATTTCACACAAGTATTGAATTTAATATCAGGAAATGAGACAATTCGTTCTTAGATAATTTCCCAGCAAACAGATTAAAATTTACTTAAATCTGTTTGCTTGTTTTAAAGTTTTACTTTAAAAGCTTTGAAATTTAACTCAGATAACATCGTTAAATTGATTTTTCCTTGCTTTTTGACATTCAAGTTGCTCATGTGATAAAGATCAGTGAAAAATGCAAAGTCGGAGAGCCAATCTGTATCTTCTAACATTTCGTCCTCCGCAGAACACTGTTTCTCATGCAAGAATGACTTAATGTCATCTTTCCTGCCACAAAATCGCTCTAAAACACATTCTGCACTAAGCAACCTTACTTTCGTTCAATACAGTACATCAGAGGGTTCAGATTGCATAAGAAAATCTCGAAACTGTGTGTGAGGTAGCCCACGAGATCGAATAGTACTTACAAACTTCACGACTGCATCAAGTATGGTTTCCTATTCAATGCAGATTTACACAGAGCATCTTGATGTATAATACAATGCAAAAAAAAAAAAAAAAACATTCTTTCGGAGATAGTTTTGATTAACGATTTCAAGAAATCCAGATTTTTTCCTGTATCTGGTGCTCCATTAGTCATTATATTACATATATTTATTATAAGCATTTTCAATGTTAAAAGGTCTCTTCCTGAAATTTACGAAAAATATCACATCTTGTAGTAGTTCACTATAAAGAACACATTCACTCCAGTTCCTTCTTAATCTGAAAGCTCTCATCAGCATTTATTAAAAGTAATATTTATTTAGCAACATCATTTATATTCGTGCTTTTATCTATAGCTATGGAGCAAAATTTAAACTGGTTAACCTTTGACTCTAATTGGGGTCAAGTGCTTATGGATGGCTTCGATTCTAGAAGTTGCCGTTTTTCGAAATAAGCTTACAGTTTCAAAATACTGGACAAGCTTGGAGTATGGATTGTGTAACGAACTTTCTACAACGGAGAGCTTTATTACTTTTAGCAATATTGTATGCTGAAAGTTAATTTGCATGTGTAACTGTTTCTTTGGCACTATTTACTTTTTGTCAGCCTGATATACAATGACTTTTTGCATTTTTTTTTTCATATTTGGACTTTGCTTCATAATTTCAATTCTTATGATTAGATGAGAAATAATGGGAAATGTTATATTCTTTGAAGACTACTACAGCTTCCTTGCAGGTGAAACAACCTGGTTTACCTTTTACAACTGTAAAAAAAATTACCAAGTCCATTCATCATTAAAAGAATCAAATTTACGTTTTTAGTGGCTATTTTGGGGTTGAAATATTTTACAAATAACCAAAATAACACTAGCTATTCTAATACTAATAATTTCACCCTTATTCACAATGACGTTAATATATCCGAAATTTATCTATATACGCAATCAAAAATATTAAAAGTCACGCCAAAAGAAAAGGCCTTTGCTGTTGCTTCAAATGCGCTGTCTGCTGTAAGTGAGACCTTATTCACGTATATTGCAGATTTTGATATCTGTGTATCCCATACATATTTCTATACCCATACATATTTTTTACCTTAATGTGGAGCTATAACTAATAACTCCTGCTTTTAACAAATTACGGATGGAAAAATGTCTGTCCTTGCTATTTCCATCGATTTATGTTTTGTAGAACAAAAATAGAAAAAGTAAAATGATCATCAGGCCTAAGAGAAAAAAAGATAATATTCAAATGAAATAGAAAAAGTGGTATATAAATATATACTTCTTTCAATTTGCTTTGTACCAGCAAATTAAATCTTTATCCGCGGGACGAATAGAACCTACGACGGATCGTAGTTTCCCTATCCCAATCATAAGAGTTTAAAAGAGAACATAATTAAGTTCATTTTATGTCAAGTCGGCTAAGTTGAACTCAAAACAAAGAAAGAGTACATTTCTTATTAAAAAACAACAAGCAAACATGAAACGACAATATATTATTCATGTTATTTTTAGTTTTATTGCAAAATAAAATTTTTGATCGAAATGGACAGCACCAGGAATTTTTAGATTTATATATTTTGTGATGCTATATAACAGTCGAGAATGTTAATTTTAATTTTAAATATGATGATGTCTGGATAATTAGTTCAACGCGAAACTGTTTTATAGTCATTAAAGTAATTAGCCGAACATTATCGTTTATTGTGTGCTTGTGTTAAATTTCTCAAAAATATCCTTTTCTTATCATAAATCCTGGTCAAATGTATACTAGTGAGTAAAAATTTTTTAAACGAATAGTAAGAAAAGAAACATTAATATTTTCCTCATATGTTCATGAAATTCAAAAATAAATTTAAAAAATGAGGTCCATACATGTCGTTAGGCATATATGATCTTGATTTTTGGAGCCCCGAGAACTTTTTCTCTAGAAAGAGCAAATTTTGCTTATTCTTAATTCCATGAAACTATTGCCACGACCATCTTTGCGTTAATTGTGTTATACTATCTTTCGCCTTTCTTGTTATTATTAGCGTATTTCAACAGACTTCGTCGATTTTCATTTGTTGAAAAAGACAACCTTCATCAGCATAATTAACATTCAATTTCTCGCTTGCTTCGTGTGAAAATGACAAGACTGTTACCACCAGAGAGGGGCTTTGTCAGATATATACTCTTATGAGGAATAAAGTTCAATAAATAATGACTTCTGAAACTTTAAACAAGCATTATTTTATTACATTCTCCCATGGGAATTGGCAAAAGATTGTTTTAAAATATTGGTTCCAGACAAACGAGCAGCTGAAAAACAATTAAATGTAGAGTCTACAAAAATGGTAAAAGGACATCTGCTCCTATCTCTAAGATTGAATATGCTGAAGTCCATTCTAATTGGTCAATAAAATAATCGACCATCCTAATTGGTCAAACAAGAATGCAGTGCGAAAAGTTTGATCATTGCTTCTTAATTTCAAATTATAACCTTGATTGTTGTTCTTGCTAACGATTGTATTTTCTAGCTTTTCTAACTTTTCGTTAAAAACGGAAAATTTAATTGACTAATTTCTACAATTATTTGATTGAATACCCGTGGTAAGTACATATTTTTCCTAGATTAATGTTTAGCATTTCTAAATATTAAAATTTAATTTAATAACAGTATTCATGGAACTTAATTATCATTTTGTATTCGTTTTTGAGAAGATTGTTAATTAAAATTGCATAGTTGCTAAAAACTGTATTTGGTAATTCTAAAGTTCTTTTCAACATATGTTTGAAGAAATTAAACTTCTTTTACCATATTTATTTTATCTTTTTAAATATATATTCATTAATTAATAACTCAAATTTTTATCTTAATAAAGGAATTAATTTATTCTTTTATATTCAAACCAGGAATATGCATAGAAGTTATTCAATTAAACTGATTTAATATTGTAGTTTTAAACATAAAAAGATATTAATTATAAATTGAATTCGTTAACTTGCTGAATGAAGGCAATATTATATAAATTACCCAATTTTCAAGTGCTAAATACGTTTAATATCATTATAAAATGGCTGGTGTGGATTGAATGGAAGACAGAAATAAATGTTGTATGAATTCATTTAAAGTTTTATCCGTTAGAGGAGTAAGAATATTTTATTGTATAATTTTCACAATATTACACATAAATTTAATTGTTTTACTTTGCGTACAACTTACTGTATTTCAAAGTTATTTTAAACTATGAATATAATTTTTATAATACATACGGTATATAATATATTTTTTCAGAATGGAAATAAATATAAGTTTAAATTGTTACATACAAAGTAACATGTTTGTTAGAGTTATGTTATGCATTGTGGTTCAGTGAAACCTGATATGTAGAATTCCAGTCCTTTGTGCATGTAATATTACTGATCCAATTATAATTGTTGGATATACATAATATTATTTTCCAAATTTATTAATGAGGAGATATCTTAGAAAATCTTAAAAGAGAATTTCCGTTGGTTTTCAAATTTTATTGTTTTAGTTTTATTTGTTAATTTCTAAATTATAGGTATACAAAATAAATCTGAGAAAAATTGACAATTTTTCTAAAACATCGTCTTATAAATTTGCTCATGATGATATTTAAAGATTATCAATTTGCTGCATTTTTTGCCTTACAATTAAAATCATTACGCTATGTTATATATATAAAAATATTTTTTTTAAGTATATACATTTTTTAAGTAAATAAAGGTAAGTAAATAGAGATAGAACTAAAAAAAATTCTATCAACAATTCCGGGTTTTCCAACTGTTGGCCTAGAGCTTGAAAAATTAAAATACCCATCATTGGTTTCTTTAATTTTATCTAAAATAATCTGTTGAAATTTCTCAACAACACTATGAGCATGAGACATTATGGAAATATAACAATAAATTAACAAAAATGTATAAGATAATAATAAATTAAATTAATAAGATAATAACAAATATATATAATAAATAAATCAAATAAAAAGAAATGTAAAAGAAATTGTAAAAAAGAAAATTTTACGATGATTGGACGCTGGCGACAACGAAACACAACTGAGGGAAAAACCCCTAATTGCACCAACAGCAAGCAAAAGACAAATGTCATCCGATTCAAATAGAAACGCGGAACAAAGGATGTTCTAGAACAATGAAAGTCGAAGTAAAATTTAAATAGCTGTAAAATTTATGTAAAACACGAGAAAAACGATACACATTTTCAAAGAAATACTCTCTGTGATGAGTGAGAATTTATTAATAACTATTTTCTATACTCTAAAAATATCAAATTGCATAACAATTAATCATTTAATATAGTTTCAGGAATTAAATTCATTATAAATCTAATTTGCTTTTAAAATAGTATACATTTTTTGTAAGGTATATTTACTTTCCAGTATTCTTACACCATTTAAAAAAAAACTAATTCTATAGATAATGTGTTTACACTAAGTTAATAACTTGACTTTCATAAAAAGATAAAGATCAGAGAAATACAGAAATTTCATTTTTATTTGAGAATATTTCAGATTGTTGTGTAAAAATAGTATTCTCTTTAGCATTGACATTAAAACATAATATTACTAATACTTTATTTCGCTATCTGTTTTATTTTACATTCAATCTTGAATTTCTTTTAAAAATAACAGCCAACAAATAAGTGCTGGCTGCTAATTGACCAGATAGTTATTACCTGGTAAAGATGCATTTAGAATGTCGGGTAGTGTAACTCTAAAAACAGGCCTGAAAATTATGCTAATTTCGAGGTAGGCGCACTTTACTGAATTATGCTAATGATGTGAAATACGCAGATGTCCGGCCTACTACGACCATACGATATAAGGGGAGGAACCGACAGTGCTGGCCGTTATTGCTGCTTTTAAAATAATCTTTGAAAGCTTGTTCATGTGGCATAGGAGGTTTGTACTTATAGATAATACTAGGCCAACGTCGACAGTCAGTTTCAGCAGACAGAGGAGTTAACGAGAGGCATGGTGATGTGACTGAGAAGGGCAAGTTGTTCCTTACGGCAAGTCCGCAGGTGACAGTAGCGTCCAGTGCACCACAAAGCACGTTTCAGAACTATTTGCCGTCGTTTTGTTGCTAGTAGCCTGCGCCCATGGCAATCCGTTAAGAAGACTCCATTAACCCCACAGCATAGACATGTCTGGAATGGTGGCGAATTAGAGCGATGTGGATGACGGAAAGGCCCATGATTGTCTTGTGAGACGAGTCACGTTTCTGTTTCTTCAGAGATAGTCGCTGAGTACTAGTGTGGCGTCGACATGGAGACGTGTCCAAGCTTGCAGCAATTTTAAGATTCCCCATCGCGCGACAACATGGCATTATGGTCTTGGGTCCGTATGATTTCAGGTCACCTCTAATTCGCATTTACACACTATGACACCCCAACGTTACGTGGATAATGTGCTGCGGCCGTTGACAATCACTTACCTTCAAGGGGTGCCCAATGCTCTTTATCACTAGGATGACACTCGACCTCACATTGCTCACATCAGTTTACGTTAAGGTGTCCGTTTTTGAAAAATTCATTTTTCTTTATGTTGCGTTAAAAGTAGACTTTTTTCTATTTTTTTCTTGTACTCAGATTTTCCCAGTTTTCAAAACAATTTTTTGTTTCACTGTATGTGTCAAATAGAAATTACGTTTCTGGAATTTAATAATAGAGCATCTTTTGAAAAAACGTAACAGAAAATTTCATTTTCAAACTAGAAGTGGTAAAAAAAAGGTATACAATAACTATTTTTGCTTTATATGCTTTTTTATAATTTGCTTATTTATAGTAGTAAGTCTGCAAACGCTAATTTGGCTTATATTTGTAAAAAGGTTGTCAATATCATCGCCATCACAAGTGAAATAATAATTTTAATAGCATTTTCCTCAAACTTTTTGAAAAACTTTTGCACCCCCTCCTCCCATTAACGCGATACCTAAATTAATAATGATGGCATTTGTAAGTAGCTTTGCTTATATTAAGTGATATTATGTAAGAAATGAAAAAATATTTAAATATATTTGAAAAACATTTACATCTAATTTTTTAAAACAATATTTATGTTCATTAAATTTTCGTAAAATATCTGTAGCTGGTATTATTTAACCTTATTATCACTCAATATTTTTCTTAGCTTTTACTTTATTTAAAAGAGCATTGTCGCACGAACTTTTGTTCAAATTAAAATTTATGGATTAAATAATTCCTGTACCCTGTTAGCCGTTTTGATAAATTACTAAAATTTACCAGAAATAACCAAATTCACAAAAAGAATGATGTATGTTAGTAAAAGTTAGATGCTATATTTTTACACCATTATTTGTCCAAAAATCAATTATTCATTTAAAATTAATTTTTATGAAAAAGTGGGCGGGTTATTTTTAAATTTTAATGAAAATTATTCTCTTATTAAAGAAAACTTCAGTAAAAAGTTATCAGAATTTCAAAACTGATTTTTTTAAAGTATTTTTTAAAAAATTTGTTAGTCCAAGAATTGAAATTATATTATTTGAATTTAAATTGTTAAAACTGCATAGATTTCAAATTCACTATGGCATTCTGTTCACTGCGTTATCACTGCGTAGAAAACAAAGGAATGGCATTCACGAAGAACAAATATTGCAAGAATATAAATCCCGTTAGCTCATTGTATTATTGAATTTTATATTTTATTACAATATTCATTTTTAATTGCTAAAATCATCGCTTAAAATAATTCCAAAAATCATCATTTTAGATAAAGGCATACAAAGAAATAAAATTTTAAGGTTTAATTAAATAATTAACCATGACATTTTTTGAATGTTGAAATTTACATTTTAAATTTCGAGCTTCATGCAATTATACCTTCCATTGAATAAATGGTGAGATTAAAATATTTAAAATGCTTTAAGAAATTTATATTTCGAAATATTTCGGAGCACTTTCGTAATTTGATCATTTTTCCCGAAGTAAATTCTTTAAAATTTAAAGTATAAGTCCGTATGCAGTATTTTATAAGTACGTATGCATCATATGAATCCTCAGTTTTCCCATTGTTCGCCCATGAAAGTTTATTAATGTACTCATTATTAACGTGCTCATCGATACTGAACTGATTCAACACAGCTCGAACAATGTACGTACAATGAAAAATATTGGTTTTACAACTAAGTAATTGCGGATTTTTTTTAGAAAATCAAAGACAATTTTTTCATGGAACTAAATAACTTTATTCTGTAATGTATTGCCCATTTTGATCAATGACCTTTTGCCGTCTTTCAGGCAGCATCATAATCCCACGTTCATAAAACTCCTGGTTTTTATTAGCAAAAATATGAATCAGGTACGATTTGTGTGTGTATGTGACCTGATCATAATTGAAATTTTTACCATTCAAGGAGTTTTGTAAAGATCGAAACAAAAAGTAATCAGATGGTACAGTGTCAGGACTATATGGTGGATGTGTGCAAAACATACCAACCAAGCTCCAATAACTTTTGCCGAGTGACCAAAGATGCGTGTGACCTTACATTGTCATGATGGAATACAACACCTTTTCGATTTGTCAATTCAGGATGTTTTTCTTTAACTGCATTGTTTAATTTCGTTAGCTGTTCAATGTAGACATCAGAACTGGTCGTTCGGTTGGGTGGTACGAGTTCAAAGTAGACAATTCCTTTGTAATCCCACCAAACTGATAACATCTTCTTTTGATGAATATCAGCTTTTGTGATGTTTGAGTTGGTTCACCTGGACTGCTCCACGATCTTTTCCGCTTGATATTGTAGTAAACAACCCATTTTTTCATCGCCAGTTATCAGTCGTTTTAAAAATGAATCATTTTCATTGCTTTTCTTTAGCTAATAAAGCTGTTAATGCGTTGCGTTAAATGCGTTTCTTTCAGTTCCAGAGGAACTTGTGTATCAAGTTTTACAACATAGCCAAGTTGTTTTACGTGATTTTCAATGAACGTATGCGATACATGAAGCTTTTCTGCAATTTCACGTGTTGTACTGTGACGATCCGAACCGATTATTGCTTTGATTAGGTCTCCATCAACTGGACGACCAGAGCGTTTTTCATTTTTGAGTGAAAAATCACCAGAACGAAATTTGGCAAACCAAGTTTGACACTGCCCTTCTTTTAAGGCTTCGTCACCACAAACAGCGCATAACTTTTTATCAGCTTGCGATGCGTTTCTCCCTTTTCGGAAATAAAAACAAAATATGACGAAAATGTTCCTTATGACTTTCCATTTTTCAACGGACGCCAAACGATAACTACGCAACCGATCAAAAAGCTTTTTTACTGAATGACAGCTTCATTACCAACTATCAAATAACTAAATGTGTTTTACATTTGTACTACGTCTGCAAACCTAAAAATTCAACTGAAGTCGACTATGAGTGAAATACCCAATTAGTTAGTTGCCAACCATATATATATATATATATATATATATATATATATATATATATATATATATATATATATATATATATATATATATATATATATATTCATTCATTCATTCATTCATTCATTCATTCTTAAAATTGTGAACGCGTGTGACCTTTGTAAGCTCATATGCATCCTGATTTTCTGTCAGTAATGTCTACCCATGTATATGTCTGTTAACGTGCTCTTCGATAGCTCGAATGTTTCATATCTTGAACAATATATGTGTATATGGGCTTGCAAAAGTCACTCTTGATTATAAACGTTCCTGTCAAATGATCGATATGTGAGGTGTTTCTGCATGTTTCATGTCAATTTCTTATTTAAAACACATTCGTTATACAGTGATTCGTCTGACAGATTACATGTGTTAAATGACCTGTTGTATTACTCAGTATTGTTTACCGTGTTGTGTACCAAAATTTATATTTCTTGTATCTTTTATTAGATTCGTCATGAATTGCCAATATGATTGTGGTCGTGAAAGCCACCATAAATTGAGAGCCTGCATTCCGTGTTACCGATTGGTTCACGGAAGAGCGATCGCAGATGAAATTCTGCAATGGATTGAAAGAAAACAGTGCTCGAAAAGTAAGTTAATAACAAAATATTTTCATAAACTTCATATTGTTTCTTATCTATGCAAATTTCAGTAATTCAGCGTCGTTGATATCGGTAGAATCGTCGAGATTCTCAGTTCCCAATAATAGTTAGCTTATTTCCGAAGAAGGAAGAAAATGCTAAGTTATGAAAAAAATATTCATCTTAATATGAGCAAAGGGTAAGTGACGACAGACCGGTACGGGATTGGCGCGATTTAAAATTTTCACGCCAATCACTCTACAGCTCTGTCGCCAACCTAAATTACGTCACTACGCGCGATAGCCTTCAACCAATAACGATCACGTTCGAACTTAAGCTTAGAAATCGCGCGTTTTTCCGAATCCCAAATATTAAAAATTTGAATATTTCATTATAACTAAATACTGTAGAATTTTTGAAATTCTAATAAATAGAAACAAAATTTTTAATATATCGAGCAATGGCGCCTACCTTAAAAAAACATCAGTGTAGCGCTACCTACTACAGTGCCAACTGGGCAATAAAGCTAAATTTCAAACGTTAACAAATTTCATTTTTTGTTTAAACTCGAATTTTAATATAACGAGCAGTTACGCCCACATTAAAGAAATTTAAGTACGCGGCACATTCTAACACTAACATGAAAAACGCAATACACACAACTTAAACATTCATTTACTTCTGGAAACATTCATTTTTATAAAAACTTTAATTTCTAAATATGAATATAAAATTGTAATGAAAAACAAAATAATTCACCTAATCTTCATCGATCTCCGAATCGTTACTTTTCGGCGAATATACCGTTTTCATCGCTTCTAAAAATTTTTCTATTATGTTTTTCCGATGATTCTTTCTCCATATGTACTCCGCGAAAACATAAAGTCAATATATCCTCATCCATACTTATTGATTTTCGCAAGCAGCACAAAAACTCCAAAAATCGAATATCAAAACTCAATGCTTTAAGATTATTCTGTAATAGTTTCAAGGGTTACATACAAAACGCTCATGTAAAACGATAAGCACGTCATGCATACGTGATCCGAACCGGTAAACCAGTCTGGTGCGCATACGCTTGGCGCATTTTACCCTCTGTACGCTTCTCTACTATTTAGTGTCTCAAAGTTTACTCGTGATATTTTGTGAGCATATTATCTATAAATGGCTATTGAAATGTAACACATAATACTTAGCATTCAGAATGTCAAATATAGAACAATAAGTAAAAAATCGTTAACTCGAATCAGCTTAGATATTCATAGAAAATTTACTCCTCTGAATTTAAGCTCAGTTCATGAATTTGATGTATGCTGGGTGTGTTAAGTTTATCGATTTAGAAATCAATGTTGCTCATGTTTCTCAGTTAAATCAGACTTCACATGCAAAATGTTACAAAGGCTGATCTGACCGATCAAAGTATGTGGGTCTGTCCTATAAATACTTCACAAGTTTTAATAGTACGAGGGTTGTAGAAACTCGTCATTTTCATTTTTGCTTAGAAAATACTTAAGCAGTGGGCCATATTCACACGAGACAGTTGTAGACAATCAAATATCCCTATAGCAAGTCACTTTTGTCTAGTAATTATATTAGCTATGGATACTGTGTTAATAGAGTTCGCTTACATTTGACACAATATTATAATGCATAATTTATATACCTATATTCAAAATATATTTGCACAATGGCAATGAATTCCAAGCTTGTAATGATTTTTAAAATATAAACATGCAATGTTCTGTCTTTCTGGTTGCTACAGGAAACTGTAGTAGCCACTTATCTAAGGAAGAATGTCATTGACATAAATATAACTCTTTGGATCATTTGATGCCTAATAACAAGGCAAACAAAAAAGTTTTTGCCTTTTTTAATGACCCATAAGAATATGATCTAACGAAAGTGTTGCCTATTGTTTGCCCTCTAAATAATCACCATCGTCATCCAATACTTTGTGCCTGCAATTGTGAAATCCCGTTGGTGTTAAACTCGGGAGTGTTTTGAACGCAAAAAAAGTCCATGAATGTTTGGCACAAGTCTTCTTCATTCGTGGAGGGTTTTCCACAACGATGATAGTCCAGGGAATTGAAGAGGTCGTAATCTGATGGTGGAATGCCAGGTGTGTAAAGAGGATGGCACTGAGTCTCACAACAAAGTCACGGTGTGTTATTCATGACCATTTACGTGACATGCAGCCTCTTGTTATTGGCCAAAAACAGCACTCCCTTGGTATTAACTAATGGTGACTCCTTCTGTTGCAATGCCAGTTGTACATGTTCCAATTTCTGAGAGTAAGATCCGCATAGAGAGACAAATCTTGTGACCTAAACTTGTAAAAAACCAATGCCTTCCTATACACGTTTATTCCAAATGCTATACATATTTGTCGACTTGATTCAGCAGCTGATAAGCCCACTTAGAAGTTGTAAAACAAACCAAACAAGCTCCTTCGGCACAACCATTTATTTCTCTTTGCTATTTACGAGATATGATTGATGAATGTGTGCCTTGTACCTGTTTTTATAAAGACTGATATTCTTTTTCTCGACTGACCTGTAGCTTAACCAAGTCATACACTGATTCGCATACTTATTTTCACTTCATTCAATAGCAACGCTAAAACTGAAAGAACCTTCTTATTTACCTTATATTATTCTGCTGAATAAAGTTACCAATGTTATATGCCATGTAGTATTGAAAACATGTGTTCATTAGATGGCATGACTGTATTGATGAGCTTATCAAATGATCAAGAAAATTAAAAAGGACATGATTTAGGAAAGAGTAGCAATATATACTATCCCTTTTTGAGTATATCTCCAACAAAGACTGTATTGTTATCATTGCTTTTTCACCAGCTCTTTCTTCACATTTATGCATTTTGTATCGTAAATATATTTTTCCATTGGAAAACTTCATTGAAGTACTTTTACAGAATTCGGATCAAGTGGTGCTAATGATGAACACATTTACACTAAGAATTGCCATCGTCAAGCATCCTAGGTCTTAGTGATAGTTTAAAATATTTTAATCTTGTACTCTAAAATAACTGTAACATCTGGAACAAGTGAGTTTCCCCCGTTCCATGAAATATTCCTCTCTCGAAATCTTTCTTTGAAACAAGAAATTTCATTGTAAGCAATGTCATGGACATTCTGTTGTATTCCAAGCCATGGGTCTAGCTTTATTGATAGCAGTGCATTACAAAGAATCATATCTCTAGAAAGCATATATATATATACACGCACACATGCGCCCATCCACCCAAGACAGTCGAACGCGTTTGCTCAGTGGATATATACTGTAGCGGAAGTTAAGGGGTTAAGAATTCACTGCAAAGAGAACTTTTAAGATGAATCGTATTTCATCTAAATGACAAATGTTTTACAAAAACCATTTATTTCATTAGTAAAAATTGCACCATTTAATATGGTACACACATTTTAAATTAGATTAAATAATTTAATAACTGAGGAAGTTCACTCCAATGTTTAAAAAATTAACTTAATGCCAAATGTGAAGAATACTTTGATAATTTTCATTTTATTTTGTAAAAAGAAATAAATGTATTTGCTTGTTGCACAATACATAATTAATCAACAATTTTGTTATCTTCTTTCAGATGAGGCTGTTTTCAAAGTGGAGCTCTTCTTATTTGAGAGATCCCAGGATTACCTGCGAGTCGTAAGTTACTTACTGTATATAAATTTGTTTATATTGTATGTGTGACAAAAGATAGCAAAGATATTAATAATTTTAGTTAAGAATGTTTATATTTTTATTTATAATTTTTTAGGTATTTCAAATATTTTGCTGCACAAAATGCTAACAAAAATGTTTTATTTTGTTAACTTACATTCTGTTCTGTGCACATTTCATTAAAAATAAAACTTTTAGTTGGTTTTATTTACAGTGGAGATATTTTCATACAGTAATATTTGATTATAATTTTCTTAAAAACGCTTTACATTTCCTTAACATTTAATGTACAAAGAAAGAATGGATTTCTTTTTTTTGTGCATATATTTTTACAGAATGAAGATAATGTTACATTATTGAATGTTTAAAACAATTGCTTAAAAATCTAAATATCAAATTGTAAAGCAATTTAAAATAGCTATTTTGTAGGTTGTAAATCAATGTTTACAGATGTTCTGATGAGCAAAATTAAGTAGAAGAATTGTATCAACAAAATAATCTTAATTACAAGTTTTCCCTAAATGATATCAAATCTTATAAGATTAAGTTCAAACTTTTTGCCTCATTCGATATTAGATAATTCTTATTTTTCTTTTAGGGAATGGGTTGTAGAGATTGAAATTATCCTTCTATTCCTGAAATTCCTATTTAAAACATCTTGAAATGTCCTTATGTTTCAAAATAAATCCTGAAAGTTCTTGAAATTTTTTCCATAGGTTAATTTTATTTTAACTTGATTTTAATGGCTAAATATAGTTCACAGTTTAAATTATAATTACCCATTCATGTTGAGCACATTATGGATCTTAAAACGTTAATATTTACTAAATTGCTTAATCAATTTTTATTGCTCATTTAAATCATCGAAGGAGAAAAAAGGCTCATGTGAAAGTTTATAACCATTTCCATTCGAGCGTATGAATGAATAATTACCAAAGTTTCCATCACTGTTCAACAAATTACTATCTTTAAAAAAATTAAAATTGATGCACTTAAGAGGAATTGTCTAAGGGCACCAAAAATTGATGTATAAAATAAGTACAGAATAGGAAATTATAAAAATTTCAGAATAATGATTTATTTCAGAGTACATAGTTACAAATTAATGAATTCAAATAAAATGATCTCCTCTAGCCTTGGTGCAATTGCTGCTTGACTAGAGGGTATCAGGATTTTATTCTGCATGGCTTAAACTGATAACTACCGAATGGTATCCTGCAATATTCTTACCAAATATGTTCCAATCGTAAAGCTAGATCATCAATTTCCCTGATAGATGCAAATACCTCCAAATCATACCCCAGACATTTTCGATGGGATAGAATTTGGCAATCTAGCTGCTGAAGGAAGTGTTTGCAAGATAGATAACTTAAGACCTGTGTTGCTATGAACTGGCATAATTTTGCTAAATAAATCTCAATTCTTCAAAAGGAATGGGTACCTTTTATGACGATAAGAGATATAGCTCTCAAGGGAAAAGGCATTTCAAACCATAACCTCTAGATGAACGCTCATGTGGCATGCAATAGTGAAATAATGAACAGCTTCAAGATTGCCAGGACACAAGTGAAAATGGGATTCATTGCTAAAGACTATATAAATTAAATATTATTTCGTTTAATGAGTTATTAATTTACATCTTATTTTCAGCATGCTTAGTTTAGGTTTTACATGAGGAAAATCACATTCTATCTCTAAAAGTTGCTCCTAATGAGCAGAAATCCTGTAACAAAACACTTTATTTAATCTTTACAAGGAATCCTAAATTCCAATGCAACAGAAATTTTTGACTGGAGTTCTAGAATAGCTCTTTACAAACATTTGCTGAATGCTCAGTTCTCTCTGATGCATTGGAGATCGCACTATTCATTCATTGATCACTAAAATTGAATCATTTGCATATTTGGGTAAAGCAATTATTTTTACAAAATTTCAAACCAGATTTCTTCTCAGTTCATTGCTTTTTTTTGTGTGTGTGTTTTCAACTGGCTGTAATTATTTTATTTTTTTAACAAAAACTTAAAATTTTAGTACATGCTTTAAATAACAACATATAGATTATTTGGTATTAATTTTTTCCAAATATGTTTAATAGTTTTTGATGTTGCATTTTTTAAGTTTTTTTTAAAAAATGCTTAAACTTGTAGACATAGTTAACATTTCTGAAGAATAATATTGGCATATATCAAATATTAGTAGCTCAATATTAATGTCCTCTAAAGTTAAATGAGAAAAAAATGGTTACAATGTATATATGCAATGTATTTAAAAAAAATGCTCTGAGCATGTTCAGTAACCTTAATTTATTGACTGGTATAAATACTGATATGCTTTTTACTTAAGCATACAAATGAATTATTAGTAATTGTAGAATTCTTTTTTTGTGTTTACTATAGTTCATATTTATTCATAATAAAATGTTTAATGGGATATTTTAAAAAAATTTTAAGCACATTTTATGCAGTAATACGAGTAAATATAAATTTAAATGTCAGCATTTTTAGATGTTCCAGGCATGGGTTCACATATTGCTTAAATTATCAATTGTGATAATCTTGTAAGATTTGATTCCCACATGGCATTATGAATGATTTAAATCCATAAATAACTGTTCTTAGTCTGAATTTTTCGGCATTAAGTTCAATTATGTAAAATGTAGTTAATGAATATAAATAACTAATATTGCTTAGATTTTGTTTTAGAACTATCTCTATTACTAATACTTAAAAGTAACATTTTAAGAATTTTAGTTTATCTAAACAAGCATTATGCTGATTTTTAACAGTATAATTGCTTTGATTTTTAAAATGTAATAATTTTGTAAATCTTTTGGTTAAAAGTAAGGAAATGTTTTCATGTTTTTGAAAGCTGTCATAAAAATTAAGTACCTTTAGATACATTAGTTTTTTAAATATAAATTTAAATTTTAAAAATTAAGAATATTTAAATTCTGCAGTAAAATTTTTAAAAAAGAAAAAAGGGAATCAACTTCAAGAATTTGCTTTGATATCATAGCAAATGATATAGTTATGAAATTTAATGAGATAATTTAAATATTGTAGTGTCTTGCACAGAAACTTTTTACAACAGAAATAACATTTTCAACTTTTGACAAATTTAAGAATTTATTCTCCTATGAAATATATCCATACACTTACTAATGAATATTGAAAACAGAGCATTTAGCTACTTTGTTTTTATATTCCTTGTATTATATATTTTGTTTTCATTTTGCTATTACAGTTCAATTTGAGACCATGACTGAATCATTTTATTTATTCCCTTTGTATAAGTTTTCAAAATCATGAAAATGATCTGTTCTTCTAAGAATTTAGCTATCAAAGCATTAGTAATGTAATTTCCAAAATTTTGTCAACTTTTATCGTTCCTAATTTGTCTGACAGATCCAAGTTTTCTTGCCTGGCTCTCCTACCCATCAATATTCTTTGTCCCTGTCTCACCATCATCTCTTGTCATTTCACATTCGCTTGAAATCTATTAAAGCTTAACTAGTGTTTTTTTTATTATATGATGAATATTTTGTGCATAAAACATTAAATGTTACAAGCATCCATAATCATGATTTCAGAAATTATTTTGAATTGATTGAGTCACATGTTCTTAATAATAATCTAATTGATCTGAACATGACACTTACTGAGCCTAGTGAGTAACCACTCTATGTATGGCCTTAACTTTCTGGAATTGAAGTTAAAAATATAGTTGAACATTTTGTTAGCAAAACGATCTGATATGTATCTTATTTAAACGTTAATATATTTTGATATTGAAATTATGATATCTAATTCTAATTTTAATTGTGTCCTTAAATTATATTGTAATGTGTGTTATAAATTTTAATTGCATCCTTTTTTAGGTCGAAACAATTTGATTATTCCAAATTATTTTGGAGTAATCAACTTGGAAGTTTTCTACTGCAGAACATATTTACATTAATAATATGCATATTATTGCAAGGGAATATTTCACTGCTCAAAATAACAACTCAAAGTTAGTTCCCCTGAAATTATTCCTTTCCTTTACAAATTACTTTTATGTTCTTCAATGGAGTATAATTTCAATATTACATTATTTAATGATACCAAATTGACTTGCAATTTTAGTTCACAATCAAAAAATAAATTCTTACAATATTATAAGTAACTAAAGTTTAAGACTGAATATATCTTGAAGAATTTTTACTTTTTATTTGATATTTCAAATAATATTATATTCAATATTCTTATTGAGAAAAATATATTAAAAACGTTAACACTGTTTCTGAAGAAAATTTATGACAAAAAGAGTAGATCTACCTTCATTTGAGTTGTAGTGGAATTTAATGTTTTTCAATTAATTCTGTTAGAAATTAAGCACAATGAATGTTTTCTCCATTTTTTCTTTTGTTTAATTGATTTTTTATTTATTGAGTAGTATTTTCTATAAAAAGTGCTTTTTTCTGTTACAGAGGTTAAGGAGAATCCTGGAGGAGGAGGTGTCTCCAGATGAGAGCGGGAGAACCTCCCGCAAATTATTAAAAAAGTTGAAGCAGATGCCACCAGATCTGCTAGCTGCTTTGAATGACTTCTACCAATCGAATCCTCCTGATGATGAGGAATTCTTAAATGGACTTGAC
Organism: Latrodectus elegans; assembly: GCA_030067965.1. Classification (NCBI taxonomy): domain Eukaryota; kingdom Metazoa; phylum Arthropoda; class Arachnida; order Araneae; family Theridiidae; genus Latrodectus; species Latrodectus elegans. Next base: position 35,674,119 of record CM057819.1, read on the forward strand.
AATGAGCTGTCATTTTATTGTGCAAGACGATATGGTAGAAGTTCATCAGATGTATGTATAATTATTAGAAATATTATGATTTAATTTACAAAGCAATGATTGTTATTGAAAATCATTTTCACATGAATTCATTGATCACATGAATGATTGCTTTTCTATTAAAAATTTCACTTTTTATAATTTTTTAAAAGTGTGATAGATAAAATATCTTCTAAAGTGCAAAACATAATCGTTAATTCAAGTTGTGTTATGATTATGTAATAATATGACACAATACTAACTCACTCACACACACATTGCAAAGTTGTGATGCATTTCTCACAGGTGGATAAAATCATAAAAGTCTAAAATTGAATTTTGTGTGCATGCATAAAAAAAATTTATTCATATATATAAACACAGAACGCAACATTTGTAAACATCACACTGCATGGAACTAGAAAGGAATAAAAATGTCACAACTTCATCAATTTAATTCTGTTTATTCGTACTCATTTGCAGATTAAGCATAAGTAAACAATATTATAGAAGACTAGATCAAGAGAATTGTTCTTCACAATCTGTCTTTAGACTAAATTACGGATAAGAGTTAATTTTCTCAATCTATCTTTAGATAGCATCTAAAGAAGGTCTTGATATAAGATCAAGATAACAGTTATTCTTCATAATCTGTCTCCAGATAAGATGCAGATAAGATTCTTCAAATTTTCTGTTCTCTTGAGGATAAGATCGTGCTGTCTTGCATCTTCCTAAAGCAAGTCACAATATAAATGGTATAGTTACACTTATGGGAAGATAACATTACTATTACAATAACATTACTATCTGTTCTCGAAAATGTGATGCTCCATTCCTTCATTCAAAATACCTTCAGGCAGCTGCTTTCAAGGTTTCTTTCCTTGATGTATGGTTTTATATTGTGGGTTTAAAAATTGTTTCCATTCTGGTAAAACTGAAGAGCAATATCATAAAACAGCATAAAATATCCAAGGGTTGCTTTAAAATATATAAATTTTTTCTGTTTTAGTTGTCTTTCTGGAGAAATCTTCATGCAGACTTTATTCACATATTGTAAGTGTGGAAATTAGCAAAGAGCACTTAAGTTATAAAATGGTTCGCAGCACTATTTCCATCTTGTGGATGGATGTTTTTAGTGATTTGGAATCAACTTTGAACTTTAGATAAAGTCTAATTAGCCCTGCTGAGAAAAAAAGGATCATAGAGCAAAGAACAAACTGAATCAATAAAATGCAAAAAACAGTTTTGATAGATGTACAGTGGAATAGTCTGCAGATTCGTCTTACCTAAGATGTGAATGCTTATAGTGCTTTCGAAATTTGTTTTAAAAACTGATACCTTCAGTCTAATTATCCCTTCCATTAAAAAAATTACCATTAATCAGCAAACAAATCAAATTAAACTGTGCTATTGCTTATTTGTTTGGCATATGAAATAATGGATAATGTGTGTGACTTTAATGACTGAAAAATACATGACATCTGAATTGCATCATTCCACATCTGAATAATTTTTTCTGTTTTTAACAAAGGAAATTAAATTTCATAAAGAAAATGTTCAGACCTGCAGTCTTATGCTTCTATCTAGTGAAAATCGAACTCCTTTCCTCAGTCTTTTGCACATCTGTTTATTAATTGCATGTAACTATTTACAGAAGCATTTATATTTAATTTGTGTCAGGCATTCTCATGGTTTTGCTCTGTATGCCACCAACAACAAATTATCAGCCAAGTACTGAGCAATCAGTCTTCTGTGTTCTGCAGCTCGGGATTTTGAGTCCAAACTTGGAAATAGAAGTTTCCATTGATTCAGACTTTATATATTTTCTAGTGATTATACTTACTTTTGAATGTCCTGGTCTAAAAATCCTCAATAAAATTTATCACGAAACAATTTCTTAACATTTTATTATTTGATATTTAAACTTAGTTTTTTTAAAATATTAACAGTATACACTTATTTTTTGATACAATTTAATTGTAAGTCATTTTCATTTTTCACTTGTGAAATCAACAAATACTGATAAGGTTTATTAGAACAAAAAGTGCTAGTTTTGATTTCTGCTACTGTTGAACAATGATGAATGTTGCATCTTTTTCTTCTGAGCACCGAAACAGAATATGCATTTCTGTTTCGGTGTTCACTTGGTTGTTTCTTTGTTTAGTGTCTGGTTACAAGTAAATATATCTATTCATAAAAATTTTTCACAAAATGTAATTTAAGATTTAAGACAAAATGCAAACTAATGTTTCAATGCTTAAAAGCCATAACTATTTGTTGCCTGGAGTGAAAAATAGTTACTTATGAAAAAAATACCTCAATTATCTCCTGTCATTTAATATAAATGCATCAATTGTAGGGCATCCTCATGGATACAACAGAATCTTATGTCTGAGCTCCATATTTCAGATAGAAAAATGCATGATTAGTGATTTTATTTCACATTTCTGCATTTAAGTTATCTTGTAATAGTCTTCTAGAAATATTTATTATTTTAAGTTATTGAATTTAATATGAAAATTGCTTACTCATTAATAGAAAACATTTATCAATTATTCATTGACTCCCAAAACAATTACCATATTTCTTTACACTAAACTGAAAACTTCCAGCTGTTATTCATAAGGGCTAACTGTTGACTGGAAGTGATTGCTTTTAAAAGTTGAATTTTCAGCATTCAATACTCAGAATTAAAAAGCAATTTTTGAGGTGGACGCTACTATTCCAATATTTTTCATACATTTCTGTTTCAAAAAGTAATCGGAAATACATATTCCCATCCTTCTTTGTAAACACACTGATATTTTAGTGGTTCGAGTCCATTTTAAATTGTAGGTCGCTATCTAGTTAACCCTTGTGTGGAAAATATGACCAGTTAGCAACAAATAGTACCAAAGTTTTTTCGCTTATACATTGGGCACATTACAACTAGACATTTAAAATGATTAAATGTGTTATAGTGAATTAGATTTTATTCTTAAGCTTTTTTATAATCATTTTGATATTAAAATTAAAATATTTATTATTGATGTTTTTGCCAGTTTTATTGATTTTTCTTATATGTTTTTATTCTAGGAAGAGAATGTGCCTGCTATTCCACCACACTCTGGTAATATTAACAATTCTAACATTAATGTTCACCATATTAAAAACATTTTGCTCATAATTTTAAGTAGAAGTTCATATCTTCTTAAAATTTTAATTTAAGAAATCAAATTTTAAATAAAATTTTATCCGAAAGTAATAAAGTCGAATTTGTTTAGTTACATTATTTTCCTGTATATAATATGCATCGTTGTACAATCAGTGGCTATTTCTTCAGAGAATAGTCGAAAATATGTACTGCTAATAATGTTATACCATGTTAAATGAAAAATGTACTGTGTCAATTAAAACATAATAAATTGTTCAGAAAAAAGTCTTAATTACGAAAAAGGTTTTTTAATCCCCCTGGTGTGCTAGTAGAGATGAAAATAAGAGATTGATCTAGAGAGAATTTTGAGAAGTTAGTAAAACATGTTAATTTTTACTTAATCATTTTTAAAATGAGGTTAGATATACTTGATAAAAATTTGTTTTATTAATAATCGAGAGGAATAGATTATTTACGAATTGCTCATTAGATACATTTTTTTTGTATTGCGCATGTGTTGTCTTTATCTTACTGTATCAAAATTGTCCCCAATAATTTTATTTGCCTACTCTATAGCTTTTAGTTTAAAATGTGAATTTTAACTTAAAAGCTTTTGCTTCCACATGATGAGATATGAATTTGAGATGTTTTCAGAATGAAGTAACTCGGGTCAAGATAAAATCCAAAATGATATTGTTTTTGCAACTATCTAATCTGTAAGATGAATCTTGAATGAATGAATTTGACAAAGCTGATAATAGATAAAATAAGTTAGCCAAGTCATGGTGCCCTCTCTTATATATTTTGCGAGAGATAAATGACATTTTTTTCAAAATTTAATTTTACTTTTTTCTAGAGAATGTTCTTTTTTTATCACAATACCCACATCTGCATATAATATGCACATCAAAATTCGTAACTTTTTTTTAACACATAATCTGCAGATTATATATAAGAAAATACAATAATTAAAATGTTTAATTCTTATGAGTCTCATTTATGTTATTGATGATTTAAAAAGTTCACTATAGAAATATCCTGAAAAGTGCATCAAATATTAAATTGTAAGGAAAGTATGCAACATATTTTAATTATGCTTTTTTCTATTCGATTATTAAACAATAAAATCGTTTACTGAAAACTAGTCGTTACATGCTCTATCAGGTCTACATAATTAAAACAATAATTGGAAGTGAAATATTCCATATCAATTTTTGTGAGGAAATTTTCACTCTCATTGATAATAGAGCTTGTTGTTAAAAAATAACATTTTACAAAATTAAAACAGTCAATATTTTTAATCATGAAATGAAATATCTTGTATAATTGAGCTAGAAACAAATTGAATGATGTCTAAAACGTTTAAAAAATGCCTTTTTAGTTAAAAAGACTGATATCAATTTTAACTTCTTGCACTGGTAAAACATAAGTAACAATTTTGAGAACTAAAAAAACTGCATGGTTCTAGCTTGAAGTAAGAAATTATCTAAAATGGATAGTCTTTTAATTCAGATTGTGAAATAAGCAACTTTAGAGCATAATTCATGTCAACTTTAATTAGTTTTGAAAGTAAATATAAACCTTGTAATTAATATTTCAAAATTAAATAATTTAAATACCTGGAATTCAATATTTTGATACAATCTCTTACTTTTCCATACATGTTTTAATTTTACCAATGACAAAAATTCTACGAATCAACAGATAGAGATTTATATTGATATGGAATTTCAATAATTCTGACAATAGATTCCTGGATAAGGAGATTGTACTGAAATAAGTTAAATAATTCTGCTAATTTGATTTAGGTTATTTAAATTAGATAGGTTTGCTAAATCTATTTTTAATTTCATTGTTGAAAAATATTGCACATGATTAATAATTTGCTGCACATGATTAATAATTTGTTGGAATTATCTTCGTTACTAATATTTTAAATATTCCTCATTTATACAATATTTTTGTTATGATATTCTTTATATAGATATCATATATTAACTTCAGAATACTATATGCAAATTAATTTGTTTTATTTCAATATTTAATTTATAATACTTATGTATCAAATAATCAGAAAAATTCTGTAGTTTTTACATCTAAGGAAAACTGCAAATGTAACTTCTCATGTTTTAATCAGCATAAAGTTACCATCATTGTCTTCAGATAGTTGATATATATGAGACTTACTCCTGAGGAAATTTTATATAGATTTTGGTTTAGTTTTTAAATCTAAAATTATGCTTCAATTGGGTTCAAACTCTGGTGAGACATGGAGGAAAAATGTCATTTGGAAGGGATGTAGTAACTAAGCATACTGCATGAAGGTAGCTTCAGAAATTCCATTCTGATTATGAATCACTCAAAAATACATGATTATGTGTATCAAAAGTCTTGTATAATTCAAAAGTGCAATAGTAAGTGATACTTCTCTAACGTATTTGATCAATTTTTCATGCTCACTTACAGAAATTAGGAATACAGATATAGAAAGATATAGAAACTAAGAACACTTACAGATATAGAAACTAAGAACACTTACAGATATAGAAACTAAGAACACTTACAGATATAGAAACTAAGAACACTTACAGATATAGAAACTAAGAACACTTACAGATATAGAAACTAAGGAAATGGACCTTCTTAAACTTACTAACTGCAACAAAATTTATCACTTCTGTCCCTTCAGGAAAACGAACCATTTCTGCATTATCTGCTGATGTGTGATTAAAAATGGATCTAGTGCATGAGCTACCAGTATTCACGTCATTGATTGTCAATGACAAATCCGATTACTTCACTAAAATGGTTCCTCTGCATGCCCAGAAACAGCCAGAAACTCAACCAAATTCTTAGTTATAAAGATTCTTAGCCGGCAAAAAATAATTAAAGCTGCATAATATTCCATTAAAAACTATTCACACTTGGAGCATTGTAATTCTTTTCCTCACTTTAATTCTGAAATCTATCTTTAACACCCGGGAATATCAAAACCAATTACGAAATAAGATCACTTCCCCACATTTATGTTTGCATAGTGTAAGTTTAAAAAAAATATTGGAATATATATTTTGGGTTTTAAAAGAATATTTTTTCTAACAATTAACATATGTTTCTAATGTTTTCTCGACAGAAAATGCATTAAAACTTGCAAGAAAGTCTGACATCAATATTTAACTTCTTAACTAACGCAAAATTTTCCAGCCATCATCACTTTCATTTTTTACTTATCTATACACAAGAGCTTTTTTAAACAAAGTGTTTAAATCATATAATAAAAATACTATGTGTTATACTATGTGTTTTGAACAAGGGTTTGTAGTAAATAATAAATAATAAAAACAATTGTTTTCTCTATTCTTCATTTTTCTCCAAAAATTATGTTTTCTGTTTGAAGCTGCTACCATTCAGAATTTGTGTGGTTCTGATTTTGATTTCTAATATTATTTGAATCTTCTAAACCTCTAAAATTAGTTCCATTGATAATTTTATTTTTAGTAATCCATTAAACAAATTAATTTGAGTAAACTATATATTTCAAATTTTCTTACCAGAATTATTCTGCATCCATTGAAGACACACTGGTAATAAAGTTGTTAGCGCATTTGGTTAAAAGTTTGGCACAAAAGTTTTTAAAAGAATCTTTGCTATCTGAATCTATTGGAAATATCTAGAATCTCTAAAATTACTCATTGTTTTATACAATGTATAATCCAGTATTATATAGAATGTAGATTATTCAAATAAAAAAATTTTTGTTATAACTGTAAATTCATTGAAGGCTATTGAAATAATCTTTATTAATTTTAATGCAAATGAAAAATAGTCTTATTAATATTTGCAACTATTTATTTTTATTATATAAACATAAATGATTGAAAAATAGTGTATGTACATAATTATATGCATATTTGGTTAAGAACAATTTTTTAAATAAAGAATTATTTAATGAGAATGTCAATACCTCCTGGGAATTTTTGATTTGACTCCTGGAAAACATATAACTCCTGGAATTTGATTCTTGGAAATCTGTACAAACCCTGTGTAACTTTTGTGTATACAAAAATAATCATTGAACAGTAAACCAACCTCCATTTACTGAAGCTTTTTCTCCAACTGACTACTTAAAAAACAATTTTTTAAGAATTTTCAACTGAACTATATTCATAAAAATATCAAAACATTTCTGATCTTTCCCTTGTCTTTTGAAATTAAGTAGTTATTGTTTAGAATGTATTTGTACTGTCCTTAGAAATCACATCTGTGTTTAGATTAATTTCTGCTTTTAATTTTCATAATTTTAAGATGGATATGTTTGTGTTGTTTTACAGCATTTGCTGAAATTTTGAAATATTTGAGGATTAGAAAGCTGAATTATTATTCAGAAAATTTTGAAAAGATCTTGAATGCATATGAATTAAATGGTTATTTGAATAATTCTCTCATTGCAGTTTTATTTGTTCTGATAAATAATTCTGGAAATTTTTCTAAGAATACATTTTTTGAATAAGGAACAAAACAAGATGAATTTAATTTCAGAAATTTTCTATATATACTTGATTTGACACTAAATAATTTTCTTCTTCAGCACTATGGCCTTGTTAAAATAACTAATTATACTTTTTTGATTTGGAGATAATTATTATGAAAACATTTTGTAAGTTTTGTCTAACTTTGTTCTATTTTTCTGCACCTCAAATGTTCTAAGTTACATACTATGCTATGTTAAAATCTAATCCTGATTGTAAACTATAATATTACTTATTTCTGATTCCAGGTAGAGCACAAAAAAGGAAATATTCTACCACCACATTTCCGAGTAAGTTCTATATTACCATATAAAGAAATATATTTGTATCAGTTAAATTATTGTATCATTAATATATACTAAATAAAACTTCATAATCTACAGTTAAATCTATAAGTAGCAAAAAATGTGTTGTTACAATAAGATTGCATAGTTTAAATATTTAAATAAAATCTCATTTCTTCACAATTTGAGGTTTTTCTTAATTTACACTTTTTGAAAATAAGTTCATAAAATAGTATAGTGATTATCAAATGATTAATAAACATTTAATAAATAAAATCTCACTTAAAATTATCAATTGACTTGCCTATTATTTTTCCAGTTCTGAAATCAATTCAGAGGTTAAGCAAAACTTTTTAAGGCAATCGATAATATACACATTCCAATCACATTAATGTTATCACCCCTCAAATTAGAATAACCACCTTTTGCAGAACAGACTTCTTGGTTCACACACTTACACTGACCGCATTATCCTGGTAGATGAACACCTAGCATAGGCTTCAAGATAGAAACACACATAAGGAACACCATCTGCGATGAGAGATACACCTTTGTATTGATCTATTATGCCTTCCACATTGATGAGTAAACCCAGAAAATGCTAGGAAAACATTCTCTAGAACATAATCCTCCTACCTCCAACATGGACCATTCTGGTAGTGGTTATAGAGTGTTTGCTTTCAGAGGATTCTTATTATAAATGTCGATGTTCATCTATTGGAGTGAACGTAAAATATAATTCTTTTGAAAATGGCCCTCTGTTGCCCAGTTATGGTACTCGCCTACAAATTCCAACATTAATTGAAGTTGAATAGCAATTAACACAGTTAGATTAGCCAGGCATTCTTTCCGAGGCTCAGATGCAGCAATCATCTGGGAGATCAGTTGTTCAATCGTAGCATGTCTATTCTTCTGAGCGCATCTCCGCAGCTGTCATTCATCTATCATCAATGGCACATGGTGCAGGACAATTTCCATGTCACTGAGTTTGAACAATCCCATTTTACTCCACTCTTGCATTCCATTTTATCTAATCTTTTACCAAGGTGAACAATCGATCAACTGAAAAACGTAGCCATTTCGAAAACATTTCTATCCTTGTACAACTGTTGCAATGGTTTTTAAACCCTAATATACTCTTTATGTATGCTTAACTGCACTATGTTGCTACCTGCTTTTTGTATTTGTTATTTATAGTTGACGTTAAAATTGTGTGATGGTCACATTGCTGTCTCTGTACTGTGTAATAATTTGGCACATGATAAGCAGTTGTAACTAAATCAGTAAAAGAAAGAAAAATTTGGTTAAAAAGTTCATCTGTGTGTTTCATGAAATTTCTCCACTAGCATATTTTGACACAGTTTAGTGGGCTATATTACCCTCTAAAGTGTGTCAAATTATACAGCCTAAAATTGAGAAGCATTTTAGTGTCTCATACAATGCTTTGCTAGCAGGACTTTCCAGTCTGCTGAATTCAAATATTGAAAAGAGACTATCTGATAAACAATAAAGAACATACTACGAGTTATTTGGGCTCATTGTGGCACAAAGGCTTTGATTTCTATCCAAGCCACTGTTGAATAATGAAAGATGGATGTAATACTTCTCCCACACTTGCATGGAAATCTGTCAGAGTGCTTGATTACTTTTTGTGTTTCCTCCCTTTTGACACGTGAACATGGCCCATTATCTAGTCCTTCTGGAAAACAATTTATGCGATACATGCTAAAACATGCTAGAATGGCCTAACACCGTTAAGCTGTTCTCCATGATATATTTGACATTGAACTGAAAAAGCAGAACTTAATTCAAATAATTTATTTTTTTATGAGGCTGTCATGTTAGCATTCTCATTTTTAAACATCAAGTCTACAATTACAGTTAATGATACCACATGCATGTCACTTTGATAGTTTTTGTAGTTATCATAATTCACAGATCATGTTTAATTAATTTTCGCTTGAATTTGCTTCCACATAGCGTCATAGACAAAGAGGAAATGGGTATTTTAATATGTCAGTTGTCAAGTTCATATTTGTTTTTTGATGCTTTCATTAGTCGTGTAACAATTACTTCCATATAATATAACTGTTATATTATTTACTACTATATAACATTCTATTACAATTTCAGAAAAACAATTTTGATTATGGTAATTTTTTTAACTATGAATAAAATGTAACTTGAAAGTGTTTTTCTTCTTTTTTTTCCCTCAAACCGTTTACATAATTACCAATTATTCCATACTAAACAAATTTTATTCAAACTTCATGATATTTACCCTAATTTTCTTTAGACATCTGTAATTAAAAATTATTTAAACTAAAATTTAACACAGTATATTTTTTGTCTTTCTCAAAATTCTGTATCTTTATGGTCATTTTATATAATTTTTTCACTGCCTTCTGAATTTTTAAATTGAAAATCTATCTCAGTAAATTAAAGTATTCAGTATATTTTTAATACAAAATATTAAAATATACAGTGCAAATAACTATTATTATGCTTGTAATTAAATTATTAGAAAAAAATTAATTACAAAACTTATTGTTAATTTTATTAAAGTTGTTATTTCCTATACTTTGCTGTATTTTTTATGATGTAAGAAAACATGCAAAAGTTCAGCTTTATACTTCAATTATTAAACATTACTTTTACTCTCAATAGTGTCCTTTTAAACTTTCAAGGGTTAGATTATTTCAGACCAGTGTTTGATGCACTTAGCTGAATTCACTAATCCTGTGCATTAAATTAGAATTAAAAGTAGAGTGATTAAACAAAGAGAAACCCAAGGGTGTAATGTTAAGAGCTTCATGCTTCCAAGGCACAAGTTTGTGATCTCAGGCATGGAAAGGTGAACTCAGCATTTCATTGCCTCAGTGGATCGATAAAACTGAGTACCAAGCATGCTTGGTAACTAAGCAAGTGGTTTCATACTAAACAAACCACCTGACTGTAACATAAGCTTCATATCCAGGTCTCTCGGCCAAAAAAAAATGATGAGCACTGTAGCCTTTAGTTCATTGGGGGGTGTTGTGTCACTGAGTTTACTTTAAGTAAACTAACATACGTCAACCTATAAGATTCAGGGTAGTATGTATAATTATTTTTCGTAGTTATTTTACTATATATCTTCAAATTTTTCTGCACTAACTGAATTTTTCAAATGGATATTTTGCCATCTTGGTACAATACCTTTTTATTCAATCTAAATGTAATTCAAGGAAAATCTAAATTTTTAAGTTTCATGTAAGTAATATCATTCATTATCTATTACCTAAAATGTATGCTACTTTGCATGTTGACTACTTGAAACTATCTTATCAGTTGTAACATATGCACCTAATTAATAATCAATTGTGCAAATAGTTATAAATCATCTAACTGCATGTTCAAAGAATGGACCTGCTCATAGCAAGAATAATTGTCTATTTCTGGGAGAAAGATAACTTTGATAATGATTATAAATTCTTAATAGATATGCTTGAATTAATTAAAGAACTCAAAATGAGTTTAAAATATGTGAATTAAAGAATTCCACATTTATTCTGCACATTTTACTACTTCCAAAGAAAGAAAAGGAAATACTTAAGTTGCTTTTAAACATTTTTGAGTGCTAATCAATTATGTTTTCATCATTTCTCCTAATCAACCAATCATTAATCTTTTCTTACATTGACTGCACTTATTGTTTTTGTCACATCTTACTGTACCTAGCCCAGAATTAGGCTACAACAAATAAATGGAAGTAGCCGGTTCAAGTTCTGTAATTGAAAAAGAAGGACCAAAAATTAGGCTCCCAAATATGTGACCTGCTCTTCCAGAGCTATTTTTCTTAGAAGACATTGCAACCACAACATAATAAATGTTCCCCAGGAGCTTTTAGTGAATATGATAGATCTTCATTTTAAGCCAGGCTTCAAACTCGCTGCTTTCCAATAAGAATGGAGCCCTAACCAATCAAGCCATCACTGTCTTAGCCTATAATTATATTTATCTTTCTAATAAAAATTCTGTTTTCATGTATCAGACACTCAACTTTTTTCTGTTACATTCTTCTTATCTCTTATTCAAAGTTTATACCTACTTTCTCTACAATTATCATTAGACAGAATCTGTCACTCAATTATGTTTTCATCATGTCTGCCCCTCTTCATACTCGATGTTCCATGATTTTCACATTTGCACATCTCCCTTTAAGAGACTGGATGATGTATAATCATTTATCATTCCAGCTTTTCCGATTTATGTTAATAAAAAATGTTAACTTATGTCATATGAGATGTATATATTGATTTGTTTGCTCAGCCCCTTTGGTATGATTCAACAATTACTTTTATCAATACTGTTGCTCAGTTTGAAAATTGTACACAATATGCAACGTGTTTAAACAGATATATTCATAATAGTGTTGTCAGTACACTTTGTACACACCAATTTTCACAGTTTGTAAAATTCAAACATCATAAAGTGCTGTACAGCACTTTATGATGACATTTCTTTATATTACAGTTTTTCCTTTAATTTACTCCATCTTCACAGCTAAAGCTACAGTACTATTTTACAGTATATAGTTCTATAAAGCCAGATTACTATTATTATAAGCAAGATTCCCATCCTGTTACTATATTTCCCTATTACTTGACAAATGAATATCTTATATGATGTCTGTACACTAACAGCTTACTTGCTTTGGAAACGTTGAAGAAAGAATAATATTGCCTTTCTTCAGTGTCAAGGATTTTCTTAGGATGAAAATCTTTTCTATCAAGAGCTATGAAGATCTTTTTCTGTTGGATTCCATGCCATTTATATTTCCATAGAAACAAAAAGGGTAATGCAGCTACTTGGGCTACACAAAGGTTGCATCACCTATCTGTTCCCAATTCTAATATGAAGAATCTTCCAAAATCTTTTTTGCAGCAATTTTGGAGTATGATTCGCAAACAAATTACATATAATGGAATGATGTATTGAAGTATGACCAGTCTTACTGCTACATAACTCCACTCTTAAAGTTACCTGTATTACAATGGATACATTCTTTCCACATAACTATTTTTATATATATGATGTGAATCTTGTATTGTGAAAATGCGTGTTGTAAATCAAATATACATTTTCATTTTCCTGTAAGGATTTTATTTATCATCGGTATTAATTTCAATATATTGTATTTCTGCTCTTTTAAAAGATTTGGCTTTAATTTTAATGGGAAAATTTATATATTTTCTTGTTACGTATTTTTAATGGTCATTTGGGTTTGCAAAAATGTGACTTTATTTTTTATATCCAGTCAACATATATTTTTTAAATCTTACTCCAAAAAAGCCAATTAAACATCCAATTAAATCATTATTGAAAAATTAATTAACTTTCATTTTGCTTTATATGGAAGTTATCTTTGTGGAAACAATGTGTCACAAGTCTTGGTTATGGTTGATTAGTTGTGGGGAGAACTGATAGGAGTTATCATTTTTAATTTCATTCCAATATTTTCAATTCCATTTCACATTAATCACGAATGCACTTAATATCAAAGTTCTTGGTCCAATCAAGCCATATAATATGAACAAATCAACTGGTTTGAATATAGCAAAGGAAATTAACCAGTAAAAAGCTAAAAATTATCATAAAGCCTGAATTTGTTTTGTCATTAAAAAAATTTTTTTGAACAATGTATAGTGCACACAGTCTTACAAGGACAGTGGTTTACAAAACTATTTCATAAAAATAGTGACTGCAAGCAGCATAAATATTAATTTTTTTATAAGCCTGTTTTGATTTCTAGATTTGAGCTTCATAAGTATGTAACTACATAAATGCTTACTGTAAATGAGATTATTACAGATGATTAAATTACAGAACTTATTCTGAAATTATCTGGCTGTGAAAAGTGAACTTTTTTACTTGATTATGACACACATATAATAAATGAATTACGTTAAACAATAATATTTTGTTCTCCAGTTCAAGGACATCATAGTCAGTATATCATTTTATTAGTCATAGTTAGCTATATTCTATATAGCTTACTTATATACAAATATATACTGATATACTTATATTCAATAACTATGGAATGGTATATTTGAGACCAAATTGTCTCAAATATATCATTCTATGGTTTTTGAAATAATAAAATTATTCAATGTGTTAGTGTATAGTTCTAATCCAAATTAAATTGACTTTCTAATGAGTTTGATTTTAGATATATACTGTTTATACCAGTCAAATGTTAAATCCATGGATCTAAAATTTAAGATAAATGTTGTATGTTAAGTTTGTAAATAGTTTTAATAAATTATTTCTGTTTAGGTGGAAATGAAAATGACAAATCTGATCCACCAAAAAAAAAGCAGGCACATGTAATTAAAAGTAAGTCTTGTTTTACAAATCGAATTGTTTGTCATTTATAGGTTGGAATAACTAATTCATTGCATAAATCTCAAATAAATAATAAGAAAAATGTTATAACTTTTAATGGGCTTAATTTTTATTACTTTTGGTCAAGTATAATAAAAAGTAGATGAATTTCAGAATCTTTTGTGGGTAATGTGGTGTGTCAATATGATCATCTTTGAATAAATTAACTGTCTTCATAAAAGTTAAAGAAAAATTAACATTGTTCAGAAATTATATGTATGTATATGTGTGAGTATATTGAATGATTTAAATTTTTTTTTAATAGGTAGATTTGTCATTTTCATCTTAACTCAATTTAAAACACTATTCATTTCATGGAATCTCTGATAATTTTAGTAAACAATTATAGCTTTAATATAATGATTTCTTATGAAATAGTCCTTTAGATAACCAAAAAATTATAATAAATTGCTTTATCTATGTAATTCAAATCATTATTTCTTAAATTTGTTGAAAGTTTGTCCAGTGTTCAAGTGAGAACAATTCACGGAATGAAGTGGAGAACATGTCTGAGATTTTGGTCTCAAATTAAAAACTTTACTTCTTTTCAAAGCAATGTTTCTTTTCAAAATCTTATAGGCAATGCTTGTAATTAAAAACAGTGATAGTTTTAACTCCCAATAAGGTTGCTTATCATGCCATATAATTTAATTTATGCAGCATTTTATTGTAGAATTCATTTCACTTCCAAAAAAGAAGGGATAATTTCTTCCTGTTCTTAAAACTGCCATCTATTTGTAATAGTTAGTAATAGCAAATGATGACTAAAATAGCAAGCATACATGTACATACATATATAAACATTTCTTACAACAAATTTCCAGTATAGCATCTCTATTTAATTATTATATTCATATTAATTTTTTTCTTCAAAAATGTGTTTTCGTCCTCTGCAATGGGTTTGATTTTCTCAATATACTGTCAATAGAAATTTAGTGAATCTCAAAAGAAATGATTCGTAACTTCAATGTACAGTAGAAAAATGATTTTATTGTAAATTAAAAACAAAGAAAATATGAAAGTAAAATTTTCAAATTAAAACGAAATATAATTTCCTTTATTTTCAGAGAATGCAGGTGGAAAGAAGAGACCTCATTCCTCAGACGGTAAGTCTTATTATTAAGAAAGTTAATTTTAATAATAGTTTATGTTTATTTTAAAATTTTAAAAATGAAATTTCAAAGGTTATTTTTTTCATTAGGTAAATATGTTTGTTTTATATAATTATACACATTTAACATACACCCTGGAGAAATGATATTTAATATTTTATACAAAATTTATACAACCATTACCAAAACTTATTTTATTATATCAGATTAATTCCAATGAAACCTGCTTAATCTTTCCCTATAGTTAACTAGTAATTTTTAATATTTTTTAAATAAACATTATATTTAATCATGATTTATTTTAAACTACATATTTCTACTTTTCTTTATGAAGCATTACTGCATAAGTTAAAGTAATCTTAATAAAATTATCACAATATTTTCCTGTATATAAGCTATAAATTATGTATTAAAAAACTTTTGGAATTTGCTGTGCATATTGTATGACACCACGAATAATCTGATAAAAAATATTTTTTATCAAAAAAAGCTTACAATAAAATTTTTGGGGAAAAATGCTGTTAATGCTTCATAAAATAAATAACAGACGATGCCATGGCTCGACTAATTTATTTCATCTATAATCAGCTTTGTCCAATTTCATTCATGAATGAATTTGATTCATTGCAATGATAAAATAGTAAAAACAATTGCTTGTGTGGTCCAATGTCAAAAACATTGCTGGGTGGTGCAAATTATTTTGTAATTTTCAAAGATGACTTTAATTGTTTATGTTTTTGTTGCATTTCTCAAACATAAGAGTGATGCACTAGAACATTTCAAACAATTGGTGTTCCTTTGTGAAAACATTCTGTGAGAACAAAAGCCCTTTCAATTAATAATGGTAGAGAGCATATCAACCATAATTTAAAAAAATTTTGCAACAAGAAACATACAATTTTAGACCACAGCTCCTTACAAACCTCAACAGAATGGAAGACCTGAGAGAAATTTGAGAACTATAATGGAAAGTGCTTGGTCAGTGCTATACAGCAAAGATTTACTGTTGCTTTTATGGACTAAGGCAGTGAATACAGCTTAGTACCTTTTAAACAAATAGATCACATACCCAACAATCACCTGGATCTTTTTGATTTGAACTGTGGAGAGTAAGCAATGTCACTTAAACATTTAAGAACTTTTGGTTCTAAAGCTTATATGCATGTGCTTTATCAACTGCAAAAGAAATTTCAACCAAAGAGTAATAAAGTAATTTTTGTGAGGTAGGAAAGGATCTCAACAAATTATAGAATGTTTGATTCAGTGTCAAAAGCAATGAAAATTTCAAGGAATGTCATATTTGATGAATTCTGAAATACATCAGATTTATCCCAACAGACAATTTCATTAAGTAGCTCTGGTAGTACCAATGAACCAGAAGATGCAATGATTGATGAAATAAGTACATTTAATGCACCACATAATGAAGAAGAAGCTCATTTATACAATTTCAGACCCAGACAAAACATATTTCCACCACTTTTATATCCCCAAAAAGCTTTTGGTTATGCTTTTGAAAAACTTCAGGTATGGAAACGATTCCAAAAGGTAGAGGATTGAATTTATATCTTTCAAAGGGAGAACTAAAAGTACTTTTCTATTCTGAGGATGGATTACCTCATTTTGATAACTTACGAAGATAAGACATCAATCAAAAAGTTATGTTTTAAGAAAAATTTTCAATTGTGTCTAAAATTTCTTTTCATTCAATATTTTGAAGTTATTCAGTAGAATAGAACTTTCGATACTTGTTTTATTTTAAATTGTTTTCAGACAGAGGTTTATATGATCCTCATCACATAGTCTGGGTACTACTGTAACATGATTAGTTGTGACGTCACTCTTGGTAATTCACAAACTTGTTGGATATAAGCTTATAAACACAAAGCAATTGAGTGATTTTTAATTTTCAATGAAAACACGTTGGCTTTAGTTTAGCTTTATTTAATTAAGTCAAAGTGGGATTCGAAAAATGTGGCCTGAACTTTAAGTGATGGCTGTTTTTCAAAACTTCATGTTGAATGTCTTTCTTTTAATATTATGAATGTTGTTATTGCCAACAATAAAATGTTAAATGGGCAAAATTGTGTAGGAATATACTAGAACAATCCAGTATTATTTGAGACGTCTAAACAGGCAAAGCACAAACATATTTATTTAAAAGCACAATCAAGCATCTGTGGAAGAGAAAATAAATCAATATTTCACTATGATAAACTAAGAAAAGGGTTTTTTTTTTAGTCAAATCGTTGCTTAACATCATTCTCTTATTCCAGACATAGACTTAAATTATCTGTAAGCAATAGAATATAGGCAGAAAAAATTATCAAATTTTGATTCTATTGTTGAAAGGAAATTTATCTGCATGAAATTTCCAATGTTTTAAAAAAGCGTTAATTTTTATAATATAACATAATTATATTGTAAAACAGTATAAAATGATTAATAAATATTATACTTGGATGATTTGAATGTTGAACTCCCAGAAACTTGATTAGCATATTTTCAGTTACTAAAATTGCAGTTCCATTCATTTGTTGGTATATTTTTAGTTCATAAACAGAATTATTGCAAGTGACAAAACTATAAATTTTCTTAAATAAGAAATAATAAACATTATTTTTTTCAATTTTTACAGACCCTTTTGGGCTCTCACAGCATGATGTACTGTGTTGTCAAACCAAACAAACCAAAAATAGTTTTTCATTTCTCTCAAGTTATCTTGTTTGCATATTAAACTTCAAAGTTCCAGACTGAAAAACATTTTTTTCCAGTAGAATATTTATAATCACAGTAGACCATCAATTTGATTTCACTCAAAAGCAAAACTTATTTCGTTTTGAGCACTCCTGGCTTTGTTTATTCTTTGGAGTGGGAGAATGTCAGACAATTGTCTTAGAATGGCACCCTAACTCTGCAATAATTTCAGAGTAAAAAAAGCCTATGTTTAACCTACTGAATAAAATATTTGGTAGAAACTTAATGTTTTCTGCAGAATTTTCCATTCAAATTAGGATCAATATTTGGTTGATTCAGATTCTTGATTGATTTTCATTCGTGTGTGTGCTTTTTTTTCTTTGAGATAGTAGATTCAGAATAATATTTATGTGCAAATTAACATTTAATATTGATTATAAAACTATAGATACAATTTGAATTTTTATATTTAGGTATGGAGGAAAATAAGGAAGAAGTAAGATTCAGCAAAAGGAGAGCTGCTGAAACTGCAACATGTAAGTTTTGTTATACAGATTTTTTTCTTAGGTTTTCTTTATATGACTTTGTTGCAGATTTTATTGATGGAACACAGTGATTGTATTTTCTTTCACTGATGAATGTCTGAGTTTAGAGATTTCAATCAATCTCCCACAAAAGTCTGCTAGATTGTTTGAGGTTCACTCTATACTGGACATTCAATTTACATTTGAGGAAGGATCTGCCACAGAACTATGGATTTTATGTGACTAAAAAGTACTAAATTACAATAAAATATCTATTCATTATAGATTTTAACAAAATGTTCATAGTCTATTCAACCATGATAAATTTCACTGTAGAAGATACTAATATAACAGCTTTTAGACATATATTATTTTCAGTCTTTGAATTGTTTCATTCATATATTTCATATATTATTCATTCATAAATTTCAACCATTCATTTAGTCGAATATACACCCAACTATGCATTTAATATCCTCTAATTAGATTTCCTTAAATGTGCAGTTAGAGCACTTTTTTGTTCCTAAAAAGAATATATTTATTTTTAGAGCAACATTGCAGGTTAGGAATTTTTATTAAGATAGTATAAGAAGTAGCTATTTGTAACACGGAAATTTTTCACCGGTCACTAACAAATAACCTGTTAATATCTTAGTCCTTCATGTTAATGCTAGTGAAGGTCTGAGAGCAAGAAGTTTAATTACTGGTAAAGATCTAAGCATAATCCATACTGCCAATGCTCTGGCATTCAGTTTTGCAGTTCCAGGGTTAGATTCCTATCTAGGTGTAGGATCTATGTTCTGGTTTTGAATCCAATCGATACTTTTGCTCCCATTGTGATGACCCCACCTGTCCAGAAAAATGTTGTTTGGAGGGGAGGGGGAAACATTGCTAAACTTGGTACTGCATGCGTCAATTTTATTCTATCAATGTGTGAGACCTCATTGCATGATACCAAGCAATGTTTTTTCAAAGCTAAGTAAATGACATACATGTGATTATCAAAATAATAGAAAAAATTGTGAATAAAATGGACATTTAAGAATTTGTTTCGTAAGTAATAAAATATAGTCTTAGCTACCAGATTTTTTTTAATATAAAAAATACATAAGTAGTATGAGATAGCTTTGGCACATTTGTCTACGTTTTGAATTTCTGTCAGAAGCGTAAAATGTCAGACCTCAAAGATTTTCAGAGGCCAAATTGTAGGAGCCCAACTATTTGGAGCTATTTGGACCGAAACATCCCACCTTTAAGGTGTTTCTAGAGAGACGGTGTTTAAAGTCATAACTGCATGCACAGAGTGTGGAAAGACAAAGTCAGCAAAGCAAAACAGTGGACAGATAGAGAAGCTGAGTGAAAAAGACCGACTGGTATTAAAGTGGATTATAAAGAAAACTGCAGCCAAAGTGACAAAGATCAATGAGCATCTGGATTCTCTGTAGTCAATAATAACAGTTAGGAGATATCTTTATAAAGAGAAAATCTATGGCGAACAGCAATTCCCAAGCCACTTGTCACAGATGTTGATGCCAAACGTCGTGTAGAGTGATGCCACAACCTCAAAACCTGATCGATGGATAAGTGGGAAACTGTTATGGTCCTACGAATCATGTTTAATATTTTTCCCCACAACGAGACGGGTACATGTGTGGAGAACACAAGCATATGGCTCTGATTTCCTCCTTCCAAATGTCAAGCATGAAGGTGAATCGGTCATGGTATGGGCAGCAGTCTGATTCAATCGTAACCCTGAAAAGAACTATCACTGGGGAGAAGTATAGAGAAGTTTTAGCTGACCAGATGCATCCCATGATGAAAACTTTGTTTCCTGAAGGAGAGGGAATTTTCCATGATGATAATGCCTTCATTCATGCAGCCAGAGTTGTCTAGTCATGGTGTGATGAACATGAGAATGAAGTGGAACATCTATTTTGGCCTGCGCAGTCCCCAGATACAATCGAACCTTTGTGGTGTATTTTGCTTTCGAACCGGAATCGATATCCTCCACCTGGATCTCTCATAGAACTTTTACAATATCTCCATGAAGAATGGTACAGTATTCCTCTAAACACTATTCAGAATTTGTCCGATTTGATTTCCAGGCGAATCCAAATTGTATTACATATCAAAGGCGGTCCTACTCCATATTAATAAAGGATTCCTTCAATATCTATGGTATTTCCATTATTTTGATAACCACCTGGATATATAATTAAAAATAGCAAAACTCATTCCTAAATCAAAACTTTCTGACAAAAGCGTGGCAAATGTTATCCCGTTAAAATTAGTGATTGCAAAATGTAGCTGCCTTTTTATCTCTAATGGTTAATAAACATAAAACTTCATATTTCTCACTTCATTATTCTAATTAAATTTCTATTCTTGACATTTTGATTAGAAAAAAAAATTGTAGGCTTTATAGTTATAAAGTAAGTAAGCCAGAAATGAATGATTTATATGTAGAATGAATTATTAAAGTATTGTTATTTATCTTAAAATATATTTTTATCCTCAAGTATTTATTGCCAAATTTAATACAGTAAAAGCTTTTTATTCACGGGCTGTATGTTTCATAAATATGCCGCGAATACGGAAACCGTGAATACAGAAGAGAAATTTATATGGGATTATAAGGCATACGTTCCTAAGGGACAAAATGGGGGGGGGACATAAAAAATCAATTAAATTGAAGTGTATGTGTGTTGAATATTTTGATTAATTATCTTAGGCTTAGGCAATGGTTTAAAGAATTTTGTAATTTTCTCTAGCTTGGTAGTTTTTAAAAGCTCCTACAGTTCAGACTGATGCGAAGCAGCCACACTAACAATTTGCCTCTTAAAAGTACGACTTCGTTCCATAGACGGATCAATGTTCATAAAGAAATCGCTAAGCTAATTTGCCATTCTTAAAGCTACACTAAGATTTTTCAAATTAAATGTCACGTTTCCAGTGCTTGTTTGAAACCTGTTCAATGGGCTGTGAATTTAACATTTCCTCCAAGTCGGTTTCAGTCAAATCTTCATCTTGCGATTCAAACAATTCCTGACTGTCACTTGTTTCTATCTGTTTGAACCCACCTCATCCTATTCCATTCGCGATTTTCACTATGTTTACAGTGAAAGTTTGAACTTGCACAGATTCTTCGTCATTTTCCGTATGCTAGTTTTTTCCAGCATGACTTCAGTGTGTGTGGCTACAGTTCTTCCAATGATTCTTTTATGTTTACGATGCATTTTCTATGTCAGATTTCTTCCAGCATTCTATAACATTCATGTCAGGATTACATTCCATATTATCCAATATGATTTTGAAGATTCGTCTAATGTAATAGAGCTTAAAAGCCTGGATTATTTCTTGGTCCATGGATTGAAGATAAATCGTCGTATTGGGAGGTAAAAATGTCACTTTTGTATTTGGATGCAAAATTTCAAGTTTGCGAGAATGACCTGGTGCATTGTCCAAAACTAGAAGTGCTTTAACATTCTCAAAAACACCGATCGTGGCGTAGGCGGCTTATGTCAAAGTCCTCGGTGATATTATTTAACAACATACTCGAGTTAGGCAAAATTGTAATAAGATCAATTTTACTTTTTTATTAGTCCATTTGATGGCATTTACAAAGAATATTGGATTAGATACCTATTTGATTTCTTTTATTATTATGTATGCACTTATTAAAATCACGAATAAAGAAATTTATATCCGCTAATATAGGAATTCGGTCGCATATTTTTAATTCGTAAATAGTGAAAACGCGAATGAAAAAAGAGCGAATAAGGAGATTTTACTGTACAAAATAAATTATAAATCAAATTAAAATATAATGATTACCTTTAATTCATAATGATTGCTTTCTCTATTACAGTTAAGAATACAAAACACAAATTCACTAACTTTTTCTTTACAGCTAGCATTGAGGATTCATCAATGGTGAATCTTGAAACTTCTCTTTCACCACCAGATCATGGTAAGTGCAATTTTTATAATGCTTATTAATTTTTTTATTAAAAGTGAAAATAAATATCCTAAAACAATTTTCATGAAGCATTATCCACTGAAAATATTTAAAATTTCCCATTTAAACCAGAAATATTTGGTTTAGAACAGAGCATTGTTTATTTATAAGCTAACAGAATTGAATGGATAATTAATGAATAATAATAAATATATTTAATGCATCTGTTTATACAAATTTGAACTTTATCCTGCTTAAAAGTTTTGTAATGATAGATTGCTTCAGTTCTTAAAATGATTGAGTGAAGGGCATTGTTTAAGTTTAGTTTCCATGTAGGTACCTGAACATTCGTTAGTACAAAGCTATAGTTCATTTCAATGTCTGTGGGTAGGATTTTACATTGATTTTTGGCTTTACTTATTCCATGTGAAGAAGGCCTACCACTAAAAATTTTAAACTGTGAAATAATGGAAATACTACAAATAGAATGTAAAGCATTTCACTTCTAAAATACTTCCAAATATTTTCTAAGGTTTAAAAAATCGTTAATTTGTAATATTTGGTTTTTATATGATTTTTATAATAATATAGTAATAAATGAGAAGAAACAGTTTTTTTAAAATAATTATCCATATTATCAATACGCATAACATTTTGATCCTCTTTCTTCCATAACATTCAGTTCCAAATTTCTGCTCAGTAAATGTTTTTCTAATAGTACAGCAAAATCACCATTGTGACGAAGTTGTCGCTTATTCAGGATTATTTGGACAACTTGCATTTAATAATGAATGATCTTGATGACATGGCAAACTTTTAAAATGCAGTAATTATAAATATGTTTGAATTCAATTTAAAAATTGTGAACTGTTTTTTCAACAAAATCATCTTCCAGATCCTCAATCGGAAGCTGCTGAAAAAGAAATCCCACCACCCCTGAAGCAAAAACGCTTCAGGAGGAAAAAAAGAAGCGAACTTGAACTACTTCAAGTTGGCTTGCCTCCATACTTCAGATGCAAAATACCACCAACATCTCCCCAAGCAGTAAGCAGCCCCCAATCAAATACCCCAGTGTCTCGGCCACCCGGATACGTTGAGAAAAGGGGTCGTCCGAAAAAAATGCCTAATAAAAAAGTTAGAGACAGCTTAGGCAGGTTTGCAAAAGGTGAGTTTCTATTTATATAAATAATTTCTGAACTGCTCATAGCCTTTCTAGTTATGACAATTTTTGTAATATCCAAATAATATTTTTTAAAAAAAAATCTTGAAAAATATTTTTAGACCCAAATAAACTGCCAACACCACCTAGGCAAAAAGTTCGAACCAGGCGAACAAGGCTGCAATTGCTTAAGGCTGGGTTACCACCATACTTCCAGTGCTGAATGTCCATTGCTGCCCTCAAAGTGGTGTCCTGCCAATCTAAAACTGCTGCTCAAAAGTGCTGCTATCAAAGTGATGTTCTGCTGCTCTCAAAGTGATGTCCTGTTGCTGTAGACCTGGTGTTCTCAAAGTGATGTCCTGCTGCTGTAGACCTAGTGCTCGCAAAGTAATGTCCTGCTGCTGTAGACCTGGTGCTCTCAAAATAATGTCCTGCTGCTGTAGACCTGGTGCTCTCAAAGTGGTGTCCTGCTTCTATAAAGTGCTGCTCTCAAAGTGGTGTCCTGCTTCTATAAAGTGCTGCTCTCAAAGCGGTCCTGCTGCTCCAAAAATTCCTGCTTTCAAAGTAGTGTCCTGCTGCTCTCAAACTGGTGTCCTGTGATCTAAAACTGCTGCTGTCAAAGTGGTGGTCTTGCAGCTCTGAAAAAAATGTTGTGGCTGCTCTAAAAGTGGTCTCTAAATAAGGTGTCTTGCAGCCCTAAAAAATAGTGTCCTTCTGCTCTCAATGTGGTGTCCTGCTGCTCGAAAACTGGTGCCCTCAAAGTGGCGTCCAGCTGATCTCAAACTGGTACTCTTAAAACTGCTGTCCTGTTACTCTCAAATTGATGCTTTAAAAGGTATCCTGCTTCTTTCAAACTTGTGCTCTCAAAGTGATGTGCTGCTGCTCTCAAAGTGGTGTCCTGCACCGCTGAAAAATGCTTATCTTCCAGTTATATAAGTGGTCTCTAAATGAGGTGTCTTGTAGCTGTAAAACATAGTGTTGCTCTCAAATTTGTGCTCTAAATGAGGTGTTCTGCTGTAAAACTGGTAATCTCAAAATGGTGTCCGGCTGCTCTAAATTATGGTGGTCTTGCAGCTCTGATAAAACATGGTGTAGCAGCTCTAAAAGAGGTCTCTAAATGAGGCGTCTTGTAGTTGTTTAACATAGTGTCCTGCTTTTAAACTGGTGCTCTCAATTTGATGATCTGCTGCTCTAAAACTGGTGCTTCAAAAAGGTGTCCTATATCTTTGAAACTTGTGCTCTCAAACTGCTTTACTGCTGCTCTCAAACTGATGTCCTACAGCTCTCAAAGTGCTTCTCGCAAGTCATGCTACAAAGTGGTGTCCTGCTCCTCTAAAAAACTGCTGCTCTCAAACTGCTACTTCAAAGAAGTTTCCTGCTGCTCAAAAACTGCCAATCACAAAGTGTCCTGCTGCTTTAAAGCTGCTGAAATGAAACTGGTTTCCTTCTTATCTAAAACTGATGCTCTCAAACTGGTGTCTTGCTGCTCTAAAACTGGTGATCTCATATTGTTGTCCTGCTGCTATCAAAGTAGTATTCTGCTGATATAAAACTGCAGTTCTCAAAATGGTGTACTGTTGCTCTCAAACTGGTGTTACAAAGAGGTGTCCTACTTCCTTGAAACTGCTGCTCACAAAGTGGTATCCAGCTGATTTCAAATTTGTGCTCTCAAACTGTTGTGCTGCTTCACTCAAAGGGGTGTCCTGCTGCTCTCAAACTGGTTTCTTACTGCTCTCAAACTGGTTTCCTGCTGCTCTCAAAGTGGTGTCCTGCACCTCTGAAAAATGCTTGTCTTCCAGTTATATAAGTGGTCTCTAAATGAGGTGCCTTGCATCACAAAAAAAATTGTGTCCTTCTGCTCTAAACTGTTGTTCTGAAAGTGGTGTCCTGCTGCTCTAAAGTTGGTGAAATGAAACTGGTTTCCTTCCGATCTAAAAATGATGCTCTCAAACTGGTGTCTTGCTGCTTGTTGTCCTGCTGCTCTCAAAGTAGTATCCTGCAGATATAAAACTGCTGCTCTCAAAATGGTGTCCTGTTACTCTCAAAGTGGTGTTCTCAAACTATTCAAAGAGGTGTCCTGTTTACTTCAAACTTGTGCCCTCAAGGTTATGTCCTGCTTCTCTAAAACTGGTGCTCCCAAACTGCTGTCCTGCTGTTTCAAAGAATTATTCTGCTGCTCTCTAAGGGGTGCCCTGTTGCTCTAAAACTTCTGCTCTCAATGTGCTATCCAGCTTCTTTTAATTTTGTGCTCTCAAAGTGGTATCCTGCTGCTCTCAAAGTGGTGTCCTGCACCTCTCAAAGTGGTGTCCTGCACCTCTCAAAGTGGTGTACATCACCTCTCAAAGTGGTGTGTTGCTGCTCTAAAGCTGGAAGTGAAACTGGTTTCCGGCTGTTCTAAAATTGATGCTCTCAAGCTGATGTCTTGCTGCTCTAAAATTGGTGATCTCAAATTGTTGTCCTGCTGATCTACAATGGGTGCTCTCAAAGTCGTGTCCTGTGGAACTAAAATTGGTTGCTCTCAAATTTGAGTCCTATAAATTGGTGGTCTTGCACATCTGATATAAAATGGCTTAACCTACAGCTCAAAAAGTGGTCTCTAAATGTGGTAGTGGCTCCTCTGATAAAATATGGTGATCCTGCATCTCTAAAATTGATCTCTAATTGAGGTGTTTTGCAGCTCTAAAAAAATGTAGGTCTCGCAGTTCTGATAAAAATGGTCTAGTAGCTCTGACATTTAATGGCTGTTTGCAGCTGTGTTAAAAAATGGTGTAGCAGCTCTGATATAAAATGGTGGTCTAGCAGCTCTGATATAAAATAGTGGTCTAGCAGC
The DNA here is from genome assembly GCA_030067965.1 of Latrodectus elegans. Lineage (NCBI taxonomy): Eukaryota > Metazoa > Arthropoda > Arachnida > Araneae > Theridiidae > Latrodectus > Latrodectus elegans. Next base: position 35,700,789 of record CM057819.1, read on the forward strand.
TCTAAAAGTGGTCTCTAAATGAGGTATCTTGTAGCTGTTTAACACAGTAACCTTTTGCTTTTAAACTGGTGTTCTCAATTTGGTGATCTGTTGCTCTAAAACTGGTGCTCTCAAACTTGTGTCTTGCTGCTTTAAAACTGGTGATCTGAAATTGTTGTGCTGCTGCTCTCAAAGTAGTGTCCTGCTGATCTAAAACTGCTGCTCTCAAACTGGTTCTTAAAGAGGTGTCTTGCTGCTCTATAACTGGTGCTTAAAGAGGTGTCCTGCTGCTCTATAACTGGTGCTTAAAGAGGTGTCCTGCTGCTCTATAACTGGTGCTTAAAGAGGTGTCCTGCTGCTCTATAACTGGTGCTTAAAGAGGTGTCCTGCTGCTCTATAACTGGTGCTTAAAGAGGTGTCCCGCTGCTCTATAACTGGTGCTTAAAGAGGTGTCCTGCTGCTCTATAACTGTTGCTGTAAAGAGGTGTCCTGCTCTGCTCTAAAACCGGTGCTTAAAGAGGTGTCCTGCTCTCAAACTGGTTCTTCAATAAGGTATCCTATTGCTCTAAAGCTGCTGCTCTCAAAGTGGTGTCCTGCTGCCCTAAAACTGCCGCCTTCAAAGTGGTGATCTGCCGCTCAGAAAGTATCCTGCTGCTCTAATGCTTGTGAAATGAAACTGATATCCTTCTTATCAAAAACTGATGCTCTCAAACTGGTGTCTTGCTGCTATAAAACTGGTGATCTCAAATTTTTGTTCTGCTGCTCTCAAAGTAGCATCCCGCTGATATAAAACTGTTGCTTTCAAAATGGTGTCCTGGTGCTCTCAAACTGGTGTTTCAAAGAGGTGTCCTGATTCCTTCAAACTTGTGCTCTCAAATTGATCTCCTGCTGCTCTAAAACTGGTGCTCTCAAACTGCTGTCTTGGTGCTCTCCAAGGGGTGTTTTGTTGCTCTAAAACTGATGCTCTTAAACTGGTTTCCTGCTGCTCTTAAACCGGTTTCCTGCTGCTCTCAAAGTGGTGTCCTGCTGCTCTCAAAGTGGTGTCCTGATGCTCTCAAAGTGGTGTCCTGCTGCTCTCAAAGTGGTGTCCTGTTGCTCTAAAACTAGTGGCCTACTGCTCACAAAGTGGTGTCTGGCTGCTCTAAAGCTGGAGAAATGAAACTTGTTTCCTGCTGTTCTAAAACTGATGCTCTCAAACTGGTGTCTTGCTGCTCTAAAATTGGTGTTTTCAAATTGTTTTCCTACTGATCTAAAATAGGTGTTCTCAAAGTTTTGTCCAGTAGAACTAAAATTGGTTCTCTGAAATTGGGGTCCTATAGTTCTAAAACTAGTGCCCTTAAAATGTCCTGCATCTCTAAAAGTCTTTTTCTCAAAGTGGTGTCCTAAAGTTCTCGAAAGGTTTTCCGTTGCTGTAAAAAAATGGTGGTCTTGCAGCTCTGATAAAGATTTTGTAGAAGCTCTAAAAGTGGTCTCTAAATGAGGTGTCTTGTAGCTGTAAAATATAGTGTTGCTCTGAAATTTGTGCTCTCAATGAGGTGTTCTGCTGTAAAACTGGTGGTCTCATAATGGTGTCCTGCTGCTCTAAATTATGGTGGTCTTGCAGCTCTAGTAAAAAATGGTGTAACAGCTATAAAATTGGTCTCAAAATGAAGTCTTGCAGCTCTAAAAAATTGTGTACTTCTGCTCTCAGTGTGGTGTCTTGCTACTCTAAAACTGGTGCTCTCCAACTCCTGTCCTGCCGCTCTCAAACTGGTTTCCAGCTGCGCTCAAACTTGGCTCTCAAAGAAGTGTCCCGCTTCTTTCAAACTTCTACTCTCAAACTGGTGTCTTGCTCTATACCTGCCGATCTCAAAGTGGTGTTCTGCTGGTGTTAAGCTGGGGGAATGAAACTGGCTTCCTTTTGATCTAAAATTGATGCTCTGAAACTAGTGTCTTGATGGCTGAAACTGGTAATCTCAAATTGTTGTCCTGCTGCTCTCAAAAAGGTGTCCTGCTGATGTAAAACTGCTACTCTCAAAGTGATATCCTGTGTATCTAAAGCGGGTGCTCTCAAAGTAGTGTCCTGTGGAACTAAAATTGGTGCTCTCAAATTGGGGTCTTATTTCTCTAAAATTAGTGCAACAAAATGGTGTCCTGCTGCTCTAAATGTCTTACTCTCAAAGTTGTTTCCTAAAGCTCTGAAAATGTCCAGCAGCACTAAAAAAATGGTGGTCCTGCATTTTGATTAAAAATGGTGTAGTAGCTCTAAAAGTGGACTCATAATGAAGTGTCTTGCAGCTCTAAAAATAGTGTACTTCTGCTCTCAAACTGATGCTCTTAATGAGTTGTTTTGCTGCTCTAAAACTGCTGCTTTCAGGGTGGTGTCCTATTGATCTAAAATTGCTTTTCTCAAACTGGGGCTCTTATGTGGTGTCCAGCTGCTGTGAAACTGCTCTCCTGCTGCTCTCAAAGTTATGCTTCCAAGTGGTGTCCTACTGCTCTCAAAGGGATGTCCTGCTGCTCTAAAACCGGTGCTCTCAAACTGCTGTCCTGCTGCTCTAAAACCGGTGCTCTCAAAGAGGTGCCCCGCTACTTTCAAACTTGTGCTCTCAAAGTGGTGTCCTGTTACTCGCCAAGGGGTGTGCTGCTGCTCTGAAGGGGATGTTATGATGCTCTGAAACTGGTGCTCTCATTGTGGTGTAATGCTGCTCTCAAAGTGGTGTCCTGCTCCTCTAAAACTGACGCTCTCAATTGCTGTCCTGTTGCTCTCAAACTAGTGCTTCAAAGAAGTGTCCTGCTTCTTTCAAACTTGTGCTCTCAAAAGGATATCCTGCTGCTCTAAAACCTGTGCTCTCAAACTTGTGTCCAAAAACTGGTACTCTCAAAGAGGTGTCCCACTTTCAAACTTTTGTTCGGAAAAACGTGTCCTGCTGCTCTCAAAGGGGTGTCATGCTGTTCTAAAACTGGTTTTCTCTAAGTAGAGTCCGGCTGCTCTAAAACTGTTGCTCTCTTAGTGGTATACTGCTGCTTTCAAATATGTGCTCTGAATGAATGCTTTCAAAGAGGTTTCCTGATATTTTCAAACTTGTGCTCTCAAACTGTTGTCTTGCTGCTCTCAAAGGTGTGCTGATGCTCTAAAACTGGTGCTCTCGATGTTGTGTCCTGTGCTCTCGATGTGGTGTCCTGTGCTCTCGATGTGGTGTCCTGTGCTCTCGATGTGGTGTCCTGCAGCTGTCAAGAATGTTCTCCAGCTCTCAAAGTGGTGTCCGGCTGCTGTAAAAAATGGTGGTCTTGCAGCTGTTATAAAAATTGGGGTCTAGAAGCTCTAAAATTGCTCTCTAAATTTGGTTTGTTGCAGCTCTGATAAAAAAGTAATGGTCTAGCAGCTCTGAAATTAAATGGTGGTTTGCATGTCTGATAAAATGAGGGTCTAGCAACTCTAATAAAAAATGGTGGTGTTGCAGTTCTGATAAAAAAAAAGTTGTCTAGAAGCTCTGAAATAAATAGGTGTTCTTGCAGCCTAAAAAGTTTTCTAAATATTGTGTCTTGCAGATCTGATAATAAATGGTCCTACAATTAAGATAGTAAATGGTCTTACAGCTCTGATAATAAATGGTGGTGTAGCAGCTCTGATAAAAATGGTGGTCTAGCTGTTCTGAAATAAAAGGGTGGTCTAGCAGCTCTGATAAAAATTGTTGGTCTTGCAGCTCTGATAAAAAATGGTGTAGTAATTCCAAAAGTGGACTCTAAATGAAGTGTCTTGAAGCTCTAAAAATAGTGTACTTCTGCTCTCAAACTGATGTTCTCAATGTGTTGTTCTGCAGCTCTAAAAATGCTCTCAATGTGTTCTGCTGCTCTAAAAATGCTGTTTTCAAAGTGATGTTCTATTGCTCTAAAATTGCTTCTCTCAAACTGGTGCTCTCAATGTGTGTCCAGCTGCTTTCAACGTGATGTCCAATTGCTCTAAAATAGGTTCTCTTAAACTGTTTCTCTCAATGTGGTGTCCAGCTGCTGTCAAACTGCTCTCCTGCTGCTCTCAAAATGGTGCTTCAAAGAGGTGTCCTGCTTCTTTCAAACTTGTGCTCGCAAAGTGTTGTCCTACTGCTCTCAAAGGGATGTCCTAATGCTCTAAAACTGGTGTTCTCAAACTGCTGTCCTGCTGCTCTCAAACTTGTGCCCAAAAAACTGGTGCTCTCAAACAGCTGCCCCGCTACTTTCAAACTTGTTCTCTCAAAGTAGTGTCCTGCTACTCGCTAAGGGGTGTGCTGCTGCTCTCAAGGGGATGTTCTCATGCTCTGAAACTGGTGCTCACATTGTGGTGTAATGCTGCTCTGAAACTGGTGCTTCAAAGCGGTATCCTGCTTCTTTCAAACTTGTGCCCTCAAAAGGATGTCCCGCTGCTCCAAAACTGGTGCTCTTAAACTTGTGCCCTAAAACTGGTGCCCTCAAACTTGTGCCCTAAAACTGGTGCTCTCAAAGAGGTGTCCCGCTTCTTTCAAACTTTTGCTTGGAAAAGCGTGAACTGCTGCTTTCAAAGGTGTGTCATGCTGTTCTGAAACTGGTTTTCTCTAAGTGGTGTCCTGTTGCTCTAAAACTGTTGCTCTCTTAGTGGTATCCTGCTGCTCTCAAACATGTGCTCTGTAAGGAGTGCTTTCAAAGAGGTTTCCTGATATTTTCAAACTTGTGCTCTCAAACCAGGGTCTTGCTGCTCTGAAAGGTGTGCTGCTGCTCTATAACAGGTGCTCTCAATGGGGTGTCTTGAGCTCTGGAAGTGGTGTCCTGCAGCTGTCAAGATGATGTTCTGCAGCTCTTAAAGTGATGTCGGGCTGATGTAAAAAATGGTGGTCTTGCAGCTGTTATAAATATTGTGGTCTAGAAGCTCTAAAATTGCTCTCTAAATATATTTTTTCCAGCTCTGATAAAAATAATGGTCTAGCAGCTCTGAAATTAAATGGTGGATTGCATCTCTAATAAAATGAGGGTCTAGCAGCTGTAATAAAAATGGTGTTGCAGCTGTGATAAAAAAAATGGTGGTCTGGAAGATCTGAAATAAATTGGTCTTGTCATAAAAAGTTGTCTCTAAATATTGTGTCTTGCAGCTCTGATAATATATAGTCCGGCAACCAGGATTGTAAATGGTCTTACAGCTCTGATAATAAATGGTGGTTTAGCAGCTCTGAAATAAAGGGTGGTCAAGCTGCTCTTAAATAAAATGGTTGTCTAGCAGCTCTGAAATAAAATGGTCTAGCAACTCTGATATAAAATGGTGGTCTAGCATCTCTGATATAAAGTGGAGGTCTAGCCGATATGAAATAAAATCGTGGTCTAGCAGCTGTGAAATAAATTGGTGGTCTTGCAGGTCAAAAATTGTTCTCTATATGTGCTACCTTGCTGCTCTGATAAAAATTGGTGGTCTTTCAGCTCTAATAAAAAATGGTGTTCTTGCAGCTCTGATAAAAAATGGGGGTGTTGCTGCTCTGATAAAAAAATGGTGGTCTAGAAGCTCTGATAAAAACGGTGGTCTAGAAGCTCTCAAATAAATTGGTGGTCTTGCAGCCTAAAAATATGTCTCTAAATATTGTGTCTTGCAGCTCTGATAAAAATGGTGGTGTAGGAGCTCTGAATTAAAGGGTGGTTAAGCAGCTCTTGAATAAAATGGTTGTCTAGCAGCTCTGAAATAAAATGGTGGTCTAGCAGCTCTGAAATAAAATGGTTGTCTAGCAACTCTGAAATAAATTGGTGGTGTTGCAGCTCAAAAATTGATCTCTATATGTGGTGCCTTGCAGCTCTGATAAAAAATGGTGGTCTTGCACCTCTGATATAAAATGGTGGTCCTGGAGCTTTAAAAGTGGTCGCTAAATGAGGTGTTTTACAGCTCTTAAAAGATGTTGGTCTTCCAGTTCTGATGTAAAATGGTAGTTTTCCAGTTCTTATAAAAATGGTCTAGCATCTATTAAAAATGGTGGTCACTCAGCCCTAAATATTGTCTGTAAATGGGTTGTTTTGCAGCTCTGATAAATGGTGGTCTAGAAGCTCTGATAAAAACCGGTGGTCTGGAAGCTCTCAAATAAATTGGTGGTCTTGCAGCCTAAAAAGTTGTCACTAAATATTGTCTTACAGATCTGATAATAAATGGTGGTCTAGCAGCTCTGATTAAAATGATACTCTAGAAGAATTGAAATAAAAGGCTGGTCCAGCAGCTCTGAAAAAAATGGTGGTCTAGCAGCTCTGAAATAAAATGGTTGTCTAGCAACTCTGAAATAAATTGTTGGTCTTGCAGCTCATAAATTGATCTCTATATGTTGTGCCTTGCAGCTCTGATAAAAATTGGTATTCTCTCAACTCTGATAAAAAATGGTGGTCTTGCAGCTTTGATATAAAATGGTGGTCCTGGAGCTTTAAAAGTGGTCGCTAAATGAGGTGTTTTGCAGCTCTGAAAAGATGTTGGTCTTCCAGTTCTGATATAAAATGGTGGTTTTCCAGTTCTTATAAAAATGGTCTAGCATCTATTAAAAATGGTGGTCACTCAGCCCTAAATATTGTCTGTAAATGGGTTGTTTTGCAGCTCTGATAAATGGTGGTCTTGAAGCTTTGATATGAAATGGTGGTCTAGCAACTGTGAAGTGAATTGGTAATGTAGCAGGTCTGCAAAAAATAGTCTAGTCACTCTTATACAAAAATGGTGGTCTAGCAGCTCTGATAAAAATGATACGATAGAAGAACTGAAATAAAAGGCTGGTCCAGCAGCTCTGAAAAAAATGGTGGTCTAGCAACTCTGATATAAAATGATGGGATAGCAGCTCTGATATAAAATGCTGGTCTAGCAACTCTGATATAAAATGGTGGTCTATCAGCTCTGAAGTATAATGGTGGTCTATCAGCTCTGAAGTATAATGGTGGTCTATCAGCTCTGAAATATAATGGTGGTCTATCAGCTCTGAAATGAAGTTGTGGTCTAACAGCTCTGAAATGAAGTTGTGGTCTAACAGCTCTGAAATGAAGTTGTGGTCTAACAGCTCTGAAATGAAGTTGTGGTCTAACAGCTCTGAAATGAAGTTGTGGTCTAACAGCTCTGAAATGAAGTTGTGGTCTAACAGCTCTGAAATGAAGTTGTGGTCTAACAGCTCTGAAACAGTTTGGTGGTCTTGCAGCTCAAAAATTGTTTTCTAAATGTGGTGCCTTGCATCTCTGAGAAAAATGGTGGTATTGCAGCTCTGATATAAAATGGTGGTCCGGGAGCTTTAAAAGTGGTCGCTAAATGAGGTGTTTTGCAGCTTTGAAAAGATGTTGGTCTTGCAGTTCTATTATAAAATGGTGGTCTTGTAGTCCTGATAAAAAGTGGTCTAGCAGCTCTTGGTCAAAAGGTGGTTTCTAATTGTGAAATCTTGCTGCTCTGATTATAAATGGTGGTCTTGGAGCTCTGATTAAAATCGTGGTGTAGCAGATCTTATAAGAAATGGACTAGCAGCTCTGATAAAATGGACTAGCAAGTCTGATAAAAATGGACTAGCAAGTCTGATAAAAATGGACTAGCAGCTCTGATAAAATGTGGTGCCCCAGCAGGTCTAATAAATGGTCGTCTTGCAGCTTTGATAAATGGTGGTCTAGCAGCTCTTATATAAAATGGTGATCTTGCAACTCTGATATACAATGGTGGTCCTGGAGCTTTAAAAGTGGTCTTTAAAAGAGGTGTTTCGCAGTTCTGATATAAAATGTTTGTCCGGCATATCTAAAATTGGTCTGTAAATGAGGTGTTTTGCAGCTCTGAGAAGATGTTAGTCTTGCAGTTCTGAAGAAAAACGATGGTTTAACAGTTCTAAAATTAAATTTTGGTTTGCAGCTCTGATAAACAAAATGGTGGTGTAGCAGCTCTAAAATAATTTGGTGATCTCGCAGCCTAAAAAATTGTCTCTATATGTGTAGTCTTGCATCTCTGATAATAAATGGTTTAGTAGTAGCTCTGATAAAATTTGTGGTCTAGCAGCTTTGAAATAAAAAAGTGATCAAGCGGTTCTTAAATAAAATGATGGTCTAGCAGCTCTGATATAAAATAGTGGTCTAGAAGCTCTAAAATAAAATAGTGGTCTAGAATCTCTGATATAAAGTAGTGGTCTAGCCGCTCTGAAATAAAATCGTGGTCTAGCAGCTCTGAAATAAATTGGTGGTCTTGCAGCTCAAAATTTGTTCTCTATATGTGGTACCTTGCAGCTCTGATAAAAATTGGTGGTCTCTTAGCTCCAATAAGAAAAGGTGCTCTTTCAGCTCTGATAAAAAATGGTAGTTTAGAGGCTCTGATAAAAAATGAGGGTGTTGCATCTCGGACAAAAAAATGGTGGTCTAGAAGCTCTGAAATAAATTGGTGGTCTTGCAGCATAAAAAGTTGTCTCTAAATATTGTGTCTTGCAGCTCTGATAATAAATGGTCCTGCAACTAGGATAGTAAATAGTCTTAGAGCTCTGATAATAAATGGTGGTGTAGCAGCTCTGATAAAAATGGTGGTCTAATAGGTTTGATATAAAATTGTGGTCTAGCAGCTTTGAAATAAAAGGGTGGTCAAGCGGCTCTTAAATAAAAATTTGGTCTAGCAGCTCTGATATAAAATTGTGGTCTAGCAGCTCTGATATAAAATGTTAATCTAGCAGCTCTGATATAAAGTGATCTGGCAGCTTTGAAATAAAATTGTGGTCTAGCAGCTCTGAAATAAATTGGTGGTCTTGCAGCTCAAAAATTGTTCTCTATATGTGGTGCCTTGGAGCTCTGATAAAAAATGGTGGTCTTGCACCTCTGATATAAAATGGTGGTCCTGGAGCTTAAAAAGTGGTCACTAAATGAGGTGTTTGGCAGCTCTGAAAAGATGTTGGTCTTCCAGTTCTGATATAAAATGGTGGTTTTCCAGTTTTGATAAAAATGGTCTAGCATCTATTAAATAATGGTGGTTAGTCAGCCCTAAATATTGTCGGTAAATGTGTTGTTTTGCAGCTCTGATAAATGGTGGTCTTGCAACTCTGATAAATAGTGGTCTAGCAGCTCTGATATGAAGTGGTGGTCTAGCAGCTCTGAAATGAATTGGTAATGTAGCAGGTCTGATAAAAAATAGTCTAATCGCTCTTATACAAAAATGGTGGTCTAGCAGCTCTGATAAAAATGATACTCTAGAAGAACTGAAATAAAAGGCTGGTCCAGCAGCTCTTAAATAAAATGGTGGTCTAGCAGTTCTGAAATAAAATGGTGGTCTAGCAGCTCTGATATAAAATGTTGGTTTAGCAACTCTGATATAAAATGGTGGTCTATCAGCTTTGAAATGAAATCGTGGTCTAGCAGCTTTGAAATGGAATCGTGGTCTAGCAGCTCTGAAATACATTGGTGGTCTTGCAGCTACAAAATTGTTCTCTAATTGTAGTGCCTTGCAGCTGTGATAAAAATTGGTAGTCTTGCAGCTCTGATAGAAAATGTTGGAACTGGATCTTTAAAAGTAGTCGCAAAATGAGGTGTTTTGCAACTTTGAAAAGTTGTTGGTCTTGCAGTTCTGTTATAAAATGGTGGTCTTGTAGTCCTGATAAAAAATGATCTAACAGCTTTTGGTCAAAAGGTGGTTTCTAATTGTGAAGTCTTGCAGCTCTGATTATAAATGGTGGTCTTGGAGCTCTGATTAAAATCGTGGTGTAGCAGCTCTGATAAGAAATGGACTAGCAGCTCTGATAAAAATGGATTAGCAAGTCTGATAAAGTAGGACTAGTAGCTCTGATAAAAATTGGTGGCCTAGCAGTTCTAATAAATGGTCGTCTAGCATCTTTGATAAATGGTGGTCTGGCAGCTCTTATATAAAAAATGGTGATCTTGTAACTCTGATATAAAATGGTGGTTCTGGAGCTTTAAAAGTGGTCTCTAAATGAGGTGTTTTGCAGCTCTGATATAGAATGTTTGTCTTGCATCGCTAAAATTGGTCTCTAAATAAGGTGCTTTGCAGCTCTTAGAAGATGTTGGTCTTGCAGTTCTGATAAAAAATGATGGTTTAGCAGCTCTGAAATAATTTGGTGATCTTGCAGCCTAAAAAGTTTTCTCTAAATGTGTAGTCTTGCATCTCTGATAATAAATGGTCCTGCAACTAGTATAGTAAATATTCTTACAGCTCTGATAATAAATGGTGGTGTAGCAGCTCTGATAAAAATTGTGGTCTAGCAGCTTTGAAATAAAAGGGTGGTCAAACGGCTCTTAAATAAAATGTTGGTCTAGCAGCTCTGATATAAAATGGTGGTCTAGCAGCTCTGATATAAAATGGTGGTCAAGCAGCTCTGAAATAAAATCGTGTTCTTGCAGCTCTGAAATAAATTCGTGATCTAGTAGCTCTGATAAATGGTGGTCTCGCAGATCTGAAATAAATTGGTGGTCTTGCCACTCTGATATAAAATGGTGGTTCTGGAGCTTTAAATGTGGTCACTAAAAGAGGTGTTTTGCCGCTTTGATATTAAATATTTGTCGTGCATCGCTAAAATTGGTCTCTAAAAATGGTGTGTGACAGCTCTGATAAAAAAAATGTGGGTCTTGTAGCCTAAAAAATTTCTCAAAATATGGTTTCTTGCAGCTCTGATAATAACTGGTGATATAGTGTAGCAGCTCTGATAAATGAAGCTCTGTTTTGAAATGGTGGTCTAGCAGCTCTTAAATAAAATGGTGGTCTAGCAGCTCTGAAATAAATTGGTGGTCTTGCAGCTCTGAAATAAATTGGTAGTCTTGCAGCTCAAAAATTGTTCTCTATATGTGGTGCCTTGCAGCTCTGATAAAAATGGTGGTCTATAAGCTGATAAAAAATGGTCTTTCACCTCTGATATAAAATGGTTGTCCTAGAGCTTTAAATGTGGTCGCTAAATGAGGTGTTTTGCAGCTCTTAAAAGATGTTGGTTTTCCAGTTCTGATATAAAATGGTGGTCTTTCAGCTCTGATAAAAAATGGTCTAGCAGCTCTTAAGAAATGGTGGTCACTCAGTTCTAAAATTGGTCTCTAAATGTGTTGTTTTGCAGCTCTGATAAAAAATTGAGGTCTAACAGCTCTGATAGATAGTGGTCTAGCAGCTCTGATAAATAGTGGTGTAGCAGCTCTGATAAATAGTGGTCTGGCAGCTCTTATATAAAATGGTGATCTTGTAACTCTGATATAATACGTTTGTCGTGTATCGCTAAAGTTGGTCTCTAAATGTGGTGTGTGGCAGCTCTGAACAAAAAATGGTGGTCTTGCATCTCTAAAATTAATCTCTAAATGAGGTGTTTTGCATCTCTGAGAAGATGTTGGTCTTGCAGTTCTGATAAAGAATGATGGTTTAGCAACTCTGAAATTAAATGGTAGTTTGTGGATCTGATAAAATGAGGGTCTAGACGCTGTAATAAAAAATGGTGGTGTTGCAGCTCTGATAAACAAAATGGTGGTGTTGCAGCTTTGATAAACAAAATGGTGGTCTAGCAGCTCTGAAATAATTTGGTGATCTTGCAGCCTAAAATTTGTCTCTAAATGTGTAGTCTTGCATCTCTGATAATAAATGGTCTTGCAACTAGGATCGTAAATATTCTTACACCTCTGATAATAAATGGTGGCGTAGCAGCTCTGATAAAAATGGTGGTCTAGCAGCTTTGATGTAAAAGGGTGGTCTAGCAGCTTTGAAATAAAAGGGTGGTCTAGCAGCTTTGATGTAAAAGGGTGGTCTAGCAGCTTTGATGTAAAAGAGTGGTCTAGCAGCTTTGATGTAAAAGGGTGGTCTAGCAGCTTTGAAATAAAAGGGTGGTTAAGCGGCTCTTAATTAAAAATTTGGTCCAGCAGCTCTGATATAAAATGGTGGTCTAGCAGCTCTAAAATAAAATCGCGTCCCTTCATCTCTGAAATAAATTCGTGATCTAGCAGCTCTGATAATTGATGGTCTCGCAGCTCTGAAATAAATTGGTGGTCTTGCCATTCTGATATAAAATGGTTGTCCTGGAGCTTTAAATGTGTTGTCTAAAAGAGGTGTTTTTCACCTTTGATATCAAATGTTTATCGTGCTTCGCTAAAATTGGTCTCTAAATGTGGTGTGTGGCAGCTGTGATAAAAAAAATGGTGGTCTTGCATCGCTAAAATTAATCTCTAAATGAGGTGTTTTTCATCTCTGAGAAGATGTTGGTCTTGCAGTTCTGATAAAAAATGATGGTTTAGCAGCTCTGCAATTAAATGGTGGTTTTTAAATCTGATAAAATGAGGGTCTAGCAGCTCTAATAAAAAATGGTGGTGTTGCAGCTCTGATAAAATTAATGGTGGTTTAGCAGTTGTGATAAAAATAGTGGTCTAGCAGCTCTGAAATAAGAGGGTGGTCCAGCAGGTCTGAAATAAAATGATGGTCTAGCAGCCCTGAAATAAAAGAATGGTGGTCTAGCAGCTCTGAAATAAAAGAATGGTGGTCTAGCAGCTCTGAAATAAAAGAATGGTGGTCTAGCAACTCTGAAATAAATAATGGTGGTCTAGCAGCTCTTAAATAAAATGGTGGTCTAGCAACTCAAAAATTGTTCTCTATATGTGGTGCCTTGCAGCCCTGATAAAAAATTGTGGTATTGCACCTCTGATATAAAATGGTGGTACTGGAGATTTAAAAGTGGTCGCTAAATGATATGTTTTGCAGCTCTGAAAAATTGTTTGTCTCCCAGTTCTGATTTAAAATGGTGGTCTTGCAGTTCTGATAAAAAATGATCTAGCAGCTCTTAAAAAATGGCGGTCACTCAGTTCTAAAATTGGTCTCTAAAGTGTTGTTTTGCAGCTCTCATAAAAAATTGAGGTCTATCAGCTCTGATAAATAGTGGTCTAGCAACTCTGATATAAAATGGAGGTCTAGCAGCTCTGTAACAAATTGGATGTCTTGAAGCTCAAAAGGTGGTTTCTAATTGTGATGTCTTGCAGCTCTGATTATGAATGGTCTTGGAGCTCTGATTAAAATCGTGGTGTAGCAAGTTGTGATATAAAATGGATTAGCAGCTCTGATAAAAAGTGGTGGCCTAGCAGCTCTAATAAATTGTGGTCTAGCAGCTCTGATAAATGGTGGTCTGGCAGCTCTTATATAAAATGGTGATCTTGCAACTCTGATATACAATGGTGGTCCTGGAGCTTTAAAAGTGGTTTCTAAAAGAGATGTTTTGCAGCTCTGATATAAAATGTTTGTCGTGCATTGCTAAAATTGGTCTCTAAATGTAGTGTGTGGCAGCTCTGATGAAAAAATGGTGGTCTTGCATCTCTAAAATTAATCTCTAAATGAGGTGTTTTTCATCTCTGAGAAGATGTTAGTCTTGCAATTCTGATAAAAAATGGTTTAGCAGCTCTGCAATTAAATGGTGGTTTGTAGCTCTGATAAAATGAGGGTCTATGATCTAGAATATACTAATAAAATATGGTGGTGTTGCAGCTCTAATAAAAAATGGTGGTCTAGCATCTCTGATAAAAAAATGGTGGTCTAGCATCTCTGATAAAAATAGTGGTCTACCAGCTCTGAAATAAAAGGGTGGTCCAGCAGCTCTTAAATAAAATGGTGGTCCAGCAGGTCTGAAATAAAATGATGGTCTAGCAGCCCTGAAATAAAATAACGGTGGTCTAGCAGCTCTGAATAAAAATGGTGGTCTAGCAGCTCTGAATAAAAATGGTGGTCTAGCAGCTCTGAAATAAAAGAATGCTGGTCTAGCAGCTCTTAAATAAAATGGTGGTCTAACAACTCAAAAATTGTTCTCTATATGTGGTGCCTTGCAGCTCTGATAAAAAATGGTGGTCTTGGAGCTTTAAAAGGGGTCGTTAAATGAGGTGTTTTGTAGCGTTGAAAAGATGTTGGTCTTCCAGTTCTGATATAAAATGGTGGTCTTGCAGTTCTGATAAAAAATGGTCTAGCATATCTTAAAAATTGGTGGTCAGTCAGCCCTAAAATTGGTCTGTAAATGTGTTGTTTTGCCGCTCTGATAAAAAATTGAGGTCTAGCAGCTCTAATAAATGGTGGTCTAGCAGCTCTTATAAATGGTGTTCTAGCAGCTCTGAGAAATGGTGTTCTAGCAGCTCTGATAAATGCTGGTCTTGCATCTCTGATATGAAATGCTGGTCTAGCATCTTTGAAATGAATTAGTGGTCTTGCAGATCAAAAGGTGGTTTCTATTTGTGGTGTCTTGCAACTCTGATAATATGTGGTGGTCTTGGAGCTCTGCTAAAAATCATGGTTTAGCAGCTCTGATAAAAAAAATGGACTAGCTGCTCTGAAATAAAATGGTGGTCTAGAAGCTCTGAAATAAAATGGTGGTCTAGCAGCTCTGAAGTAAAATCCTGGTCTCACAGCTCTGATAAATGGTGGTCTAACAACGCTGTTAAATGGTTGTCTAACAGATCTGATATAGAAATGTAGTCTTACAACTCTGATAAAAAAATGGTGATCCTGGAGCTTTAAATGTGGTCTCTAAAAGAGGCGTTTTGCAGGTCTGATTTATATTTGTCGTGCATCGATAAAATTGGTCTCTAAATGTGGTGTGTGGCAGCTCTGATAAAAAAATGGTGGTCTTGCACCTCTAAAATTAACCTCTAAATGAGGTGTTTTGCAGCTCTGAAAGTTGGTCTTGCAGCTTTGATAAAAATGATGGTCTAGCAGCTCTGAAGTTAAATGGTGATCTAGCAGCTCTGAATTTAAATGATGATCTAGCATAAAATGGCAGTCTAGCAGCTCTGATATGAAATGGTTGTCTAGCATCTCTGATATAAAATGGTGGTCTAGCAACTCTGATTAAAAATGTTGGTTTTACAGCTCTGATAAAAAAAAGGTATAAAAAAGGTGAGAGCACCCTCAGCTGCTAAGCTGTGGGTGCTCTCAAACTGGTTTCCTGCTGCTCTCAGTGTGGTATCCGACTGCTGTGATGAAATGGTCTTACTGCACGTTGCCCCAAAACTGGTGCTCTCAAACAAGTATCCTGCTGCTCTAAAACTGGTGCTCTCAAATAGGTATCCTGCTGCTCTAAAACTGGTGCTCTGTAAGTGGTGTCCGGCTGCTCTGAAAAAATGTTGTTCTTGCTACTCTGAAGAGATGGTGGTCTTGCAAAAGTGGTCTCTAAATGTGGTGTCTTGCAGCTCTAAAAATGATGGTCTTGCAACTCTGAAGAGATGGATGGTGGTCTTGTAGAAGTGGTCTCTAATTGTGGTGTCTTGCAGCTCTAAAAAATGATGGTCTTGCAGCTCTTGGCACATTGGATAGCAGAGTTGCCAATGAACAATTGGTGATGAGACAAAGACATATTGTGATAAAAAATGAGAACTCTAAATGTGTAATAAGCTAAAGATGTTATAATTGCTGCAACTATTTTTAATCTCTGACTATAATATTTGGTGAACCTGGCTTTTATTAATATATTACAGAATGAATAATGATAAATACAATAAAATAGATATATACATAGATAACAAAATACAAGTGATAAATTGCAATATAATAAATAAAGTGACTTTTTTCAAGGCTACAATGAATGTATAAATGATAAATAATAAGAGATGAT
The DNA here is from genome assembly GCA_030067965.1 of Latrodectus elegans. Taxonomy (NCBI): domain Eukaryota; kingdom Metazoa; phylum Arthropoda; class Arachnida; order Araneae; family Theridiidae; genus Latrodectus; species Latrodectus elegans. Next base: position 35,716,268 of record CM057819.1, read on the forward strand.
TATTAGTCGCATTGATTGAAGACAAGTTTATTCTTCATTCAGGTGAGATTGTAGTTCAGCAAGAAGTATTTCTTTGTGACTCCTGATCAAAATTTTTAAAATCTTAGTTTCTTAAGGGACATATTGTGAAATGAAGATGGGAAACATTTCTTTCTTATTTTAATGTAATGATTTCAATGGAATATAAGGCTATCTGAGTCTTGAATCTGGTTATTCATATATTATTATAAGGGTAACACGTAAGAATCCTTTGCGTTATGTCCTGAGATTTCCACGATCAGTAAGAATCTGGTTTAGAAAGAAGTCAGCAAGCAATATTTTCTTTTAAACTTTGGGAAAAAAGATAAATGTTTTCTAGTTTATGAAACGTGACGTCATTGATGAACTGCACCAGCTTTCTAAGCTGGAGTTTGCAACCAGACATCTGAAAAAGGCAGATCAAAGAACAATTTAGAGTAAATCAAGATTTATCATCCCTAGAATAGATTATTATGCACCAGGTGCTATGGATATTTCTGCTAAGTTTCAAGTAAGTGAGAATTTCTTTTAAAGTTTTATTTTATAGTTGTTTCAATATTAAATCAGAAGATGATAATCAAACATTTGATTGAAAATTTCTTTTGTGAATGGCGCGACATATTTTATGTTCGTGATTTACTTAAAAGTATTAAAAAAGACAATCTTAAGTGTAAACATTTTTGATAATTCAGGTAAAAATATTCCATGATAGAATAACAAAAATTTAATATAGTATTTGGAATATTCATTATCATAGTTTCTAGCATATTTAAATCTAAAAATATTAAATTTTGTTTTGTAATGGAACTACTAATAGAAATTTTTTTAATAATGTGACTAAGGTTTCTGCAAAATTTTAAATTATATTCTTATTCATTATTGAAAAATGGAATTTTGTTATGATGTGAGACATAAAAACTCCATATAAAACGCTGCATTAAAACGAGTTAAAAAGCGAATTCTTTTTTACTTATGTAATGAGTCTAAAATATTATTAGAATGTGATTCTGTTTTAAAGGAATTTCAAAATTTTATATGAGAGTTTAAATCATAACAATGGACTGTAAGATTTCAATATTGTTATGATCGGAAATTTGTTCCTATTAACGATACAATGGATCCTTTTAATTTTTAACTCTCAATTAGGTAAAATTGTCACTTGTGGAAAGAATTTACTTATACTTCTCTCACGATCAAGCATCTGCTGAATCTGAATTTTCTGTGAATAAAAATTTAATGGAGAAAAATTCAAATAAACAATTGTTAGAAAGCGCGTCATTGACCATGTTGGAAATATATATATAGGAGTTTTCTATAATATAATAATAATAAAAGACCTATTTAGTTTTGCTGCTAACTAAGAGAATGGATTTTTATTAGTTAAATACAGGAAAAGAAAAAGCAACAGATAACAAAGGTCAAGTAAAAATCCATTGAAATTGATGAATTCGAAATCAAAAAGAAGTATTTATATGATTACGAAAATCAACTTGAATAATCTATTTGAGAATATAAGATGGAAAAAAAACAACGATTTACATTAATTGCAAAATTTCTGAGGTGTTTCAGAGAAGCAACACTTATTATTCAGGTTTAATAATGAATTAAAAGTAAGGAAAAAACTTCTGATGTGGAAGGTTAGCATTTTCTAAGAGCATATGGATGTGAAATTGTGTAATTTTAAAAGTATGAAAGTAGGCAGAAATGAATTTAAAATTTACTGTTTTCCCTAACTATTACTGAATAAAAATAATCTTAAACATTATTTAATAGTTGTATTTATTTTGTTTTCAATTTGTATATTTATTTGAAAAGAAGTTATTCACATCTTGAAATACTCAATAAATTAATGGATAGGAATCTAATGAAAATGTTTCAAAATTCTAAAATTAACTATTTTATAAAATGTATAATTCAATAATGTAAAGAATAAGGGTTATCTAAACAAAGCATTTTCTGTTATATTTGTAAATTCATTGAAACCTTTTGCGATGATCATTAAATAGAATTCCAGATTACATGAAAAATATACTTATTAATTTCTAGAATTATTTATTTTCAAATACAATTAAAATGTTTCGTATATATATATATATATATATATATATATATATATAATTTTTTTTAATTTGATTCCTGAAAAATTCTTGCATTCAATATATTTGGAAATAATGATCTAGAAATATTTTATAAATTGTGAAAGATGAACCAGTGTCTTATCTGCAATGAATATAATATTTGTCATTTCACACCTATGTGATGTCAGATTATGAAAGGAAACAAAGTGAAGAAAATTTTAGTAAAAAAAGCATCGATTAATTCAAGAAGGTATTCAGTATCCTAGAAGCAGCTACACTTGGAAATTACATTGTAGTATTCCATATTGTTAAAAATAAAGCTGTCAGTGATGGGGTGTTCGTTAAACCATGCATACTTCGAGTTTGATTTCTGTCCAGACATGAGAAATAATTTAGAAACCGTATGCTTCGCTTGAAAAAGGGTGATTTCTAGAATTGAAGTCAGATAAAAATTTGATAAATGTTACTGTTCAACTAGTATTATTAATAAATGTTGAACTTTTTTGCCTATGTGGTTTAAAGGGAACTACAACAAGATGAGATTATTTTTGTGAATTTCAGATAGGTCTTTTGATTTTGAAATTGCCTGTAACAAATGCATAATATTACAACTGATGAAGCACCAAATATGATCGGGAAAAAAAATCTCGATTTTTTTGGAAACGTTAGTCAAAACTATTCCAGAAACTTATTTATACATTGTTTTATTCATCAAAATGCTCTCTCTAAATTTGCTAAGGAACCTGTGCTTGATGCAGTCTGAAGATTGTAAATATCAGTCAAATTTATGAGCTTACTTGTGTGTGTGTGTACTTTAGAGAATTTTTTCAATCCATGTAATTTGAATATTCTGATGTTTTGTATTGCACAAAAGTAAATGGCTTAGAACAGGATACGTTTTCAAGTGAGTTAGGCTGCTGAAAGATAGTGTTTTTCCTCCAGATACAGCATATTGAGGAGTGTGAAGTGTTAGAAAATACAGAATATAAGCTCTTAATTGACGTCTATCGTATGGATATTAAGATGCAAGAGAAAAATCAATTTATCAGTGATATCTGCGCACACATCTAAACTTATGAAAATGGCTTGAAAAAATTGTATTTTGATTTCGAAAGTAATTTCAAAATCTCAGTGCCGTAAGAACAAAAGTGGATATTTTCAGCATAACTTCCAACGTAAAATGTGAAGCATTGAGGTCAGATATGCAGTTTGATTTAATTGAGTTGTGTGTGTGTGTGTAAATCTAACTATCATGCCAGGCAGTTGTCTGTTCTAGAACTTCTATATCTATTCTAGAATTTTATAAATAATTATCAAACGTAAAGTTTCCCAAATTTAATATCTCATTCTTAGAAAATCAGTGCTGTGATTTCTGCATCTTAAGTTTGTGAGCAAGTGTTTTCGACCAAGAATTTTAGAGTTATTTCAAAAGTAGTTCTTGTTCTCCAATTAGTTCATCTTGCTTCAAATTTTAATATAAAGAACTTTTAAAAATAAATCGCAATTTTGCCTCATTAATATATTTAAGTTGTAATACTTTTACGCACATTGTATTCAAAATTTTAGAAACTTTATCTGCGGAACTTAGATTTTTGGAGTGCGAACAACAGTTTTTCTATCCCTATGTTAGACCGTAGTTGATTCTTTGAATCGTGTGGGAACTGGCATATTACCCTCTACTTAACCAGGGTTGTGCTATACCAAATTGATGTAAGCTTGTTCTGTAGGAGTTTTCATAATTTAGCGAAGAGACGAAGCAGAAGTTTATAAATACCTGACACATTTCCCCTGTATTTTACTTATAGAACATCACTACCAACATAACCTATTTAATGTACAACCGCGGATTTTAATGGCTTTTTAGTTAAGTTGGAATTCAAGCTCACTACTTCCGATAATGAAAGCTAATTATTAACTAACCTTTCTATATAAAAATGTCGGCTAACTTCTCTGGTGGTCTGCGTGCCCGACTACGGATAGGGAGGTCCTGGTTTCGAATCCAAGTTGAGGCATGGATGTACTTTCTCTCTATCCTGTCTTTGTCCTTTCCTTGTGTATGAATGGTTGCCTACCCTATAAACGGGTCCCTATGGCATGCGTGTACTGAAGAAGTCAAAATCCACACCAAATATGTTTCAGTTGGAAAAGTGTATCAGCACACCCCAATTTGCCAGCCTGGTTGTCACACGAGAACAACAACAACTGCATAAAAATCATGATGGTTCATTTGTTAAAATTTCAAAAAGTCAATCGTTTATTGTGACAACTTGAAAAAATATTAAAGACAAGAGAGATAAAGATAAATTCTGGCAAATCTTCATTCTATTTGGGAAATTTTTTTAACCGTACTTACTTTAAACGCAAAAGCCGAGCCTTCACAGCATATGATGTATAGTAAATAAAACGAACTTGTTCACAGTATTATATTGAAATTTTTAAATCTAGTAGAAATCAGTGAAAAATGGGGTGAAGTAGCTACAAAATATTCATTCAGGTAGAAACTGATTAAATTCTTAACAAGACTGAACTCGGTCGTGGTACAACAGCATTTCTGGAGTATATTATTGATAAAACATTTCTACAAATTGTTAGTAAGTGCTACATGGCCATTTCTAAACGTTTACTTCAAAAGCTTCTGTAAATAATGAATTTGCTGGAGGATCTCCAGTGTTTGTCTCCTTATAATGGGAAAAAAGAAGTTTAAGATTTTATTTAGTAGACTAATTCAACTCATTCCTCATGTAAATAAAATTCCTTTACACATTGATAAGACGAATGATGAGTGGATTCTTTACATGTGAAGATATGACCTTGCTTTTAAATGATTATGATAATGGCCAAAATATCTGCAAATACTAGAATGTTTGACAACCTGTCAAATTTTTTGAAGACTTGGTGGCTGTGCTTTTAAAACAAAAGTTTAAGCAAAGAAAACTTTGCTTGATAATCAGTGTGTAGCTCAAAAGTTTTTGGATAATGCAACGAAGAAAATAGCATATGCTGCTAGTGATAATGAGGGATGTTATATAAAAATTGAATAGATGCTGCTGCTTGACATAATGCAGCAATTGCACGTGTCTATTGTATGATATAAAAGTGGCATTTTAAATTACCAGAATAAAATGCTTATTCATGGGGCTCAAAATCATCATTTAATTGTACATAAATCTATTGTTGAAACACCTATTCTCTCCATGTATAGGAATTGTATAATCGTAATCTTTTAAGTATGGCTTTGATCAAAAGATAGCAAACTTTTATTTAATAAAACAAATTTTCAATTCAAAAGGCACGGAAAAAGCAGTTTCTTAAATTTTATTAAGATTTATAACATTTATTAAAATGCAGTATAGTTAAAGTCAATAGCAAGATCTCTTTAAATATTTTCGGTGATAATAACATGCATCAATGGCATGTTTTTCAAGTATATAAATGTTATTCAATAACCCAGATTATAAGGAACTTAGTTGTTAGTGCCCATTGAATTGAACTATTTAATTGATTTACATAACAAATGTTATTTTAGATGTAAGATTAAGCTTTCAGTTTGAAGTAGTTAATTTTCTATACTCCCACTAGTTATGCATATATGATAATTTTTTAAAAAAATAAAACGGAGGAAAAGAGCTAAATGCGACCTTCTAACAGCGAGGAGAAATCTTTTACGAAACTATTGCACAACTTTCAAAAGAAAAATGTTGCATAGTTGTGTATTTTTCTTTATAAACTTCCATACATTTTTACGTAAATAACTTCTCTGGCAATTCGTATCAGTATGAATTATATTTTAAAGTAATTATTCAACGATTTAATCAATTACTCAAAATTTTGAAAAGCTTAGTTTTATTTCTAAGTCAGCCAGTGTGTGTGTTATCCACATTGATTTAAACTCATCTCCATTGCACCTAGCTATAATTTAATCCCGAACTAAAATTTGACAAATTTTAACGTACTATGTTTTGTTAATAATTTATACAAATATTCTAGTGTTTACACATTTTAAAACATTTCTACTTTAGTAGCCATGAGGAACAAGCTTCTGATCATTTTCATGGTTTCAAGTTTATCTCCTCTATTTAACTTTTTTCTGAATTATTTGTAACACCTATTTTGCAAATAGCTAAAACTGCAAAACTTGAACTATTTTAATAATGTCGGTTCAAGTAATTTGACAAACAATTCATTAATAAATGTATTTTTACAATATGTGATTTTTGCTATTTCATTATGACAAAATTTTGGAAAATATTACCCTTTCCTTAATTTAATTTTATCTCCTATTTGTCCTCATTATGATGCACGCAAGATTATGCATATAAGAATTAAAAATATCTGTAATTTAAAATTATTTTTTAGTATTTTGCTACATAAGTTTTCAAATTTTTTCATTTAAACAATAGTCGCATATTTTTTTAGATAAACTGAGTTATAAAATTTAGAATATTAAAAGCCCCTTATGGGGTTTACCTTCTTTAGGTAAACATGGATGTCACAATCCCGAGGTACCCCAGTGATCTGTCCTCTTTTTCCGTTTCTTCTCTCCTCTACTCTTCTGCTTTTTCTTCCTTTTCTCCCTCGTTGTTGTTGCCTCGGAAGAGGTTGAGGGCTCCCCTTGATTAGCTTTCGCCGCCCTGTTGCTATTACCTCCTCTTGGGGACTAAATCACACACGTGTTTGCCGTGCGTGGAGACCCGTGTCTCCGGAAAGGAGAGTCCTGGTAATTGAGGCCCCCAGAGACCAACACATTACTTTGGCCTCTGCTTCAGGTAAACGAGAGGTGCGTTGTGGTAATCAGCACATCAACCGCTTTATGGATCAAGCGATCGGTACACCTACTGGATGCCTCGTTATGGGTGGAGACCACTTCAGGGATGTACCGTGAGCGTATAGGGACTGACTAGCACTGAAGGCTATTTAAAATGTATTTAAAATACCAAAAATATTTAATATGTGTTAATTATTATAGATCTTATTTTCCCATAATTATATGTCCAGTTAAGGAAACAGTTCTTAGCCGAAATCTGGAACAAATTGTTAAAAATGTTCATAATTGTTTATGTGTTTGTCAGCTAATTTTTTAAAATCTTTTATGCAAAAACACTCTATATTTGTAGTGAAATTATGGTTCATTTTGTATATTTTTTACACATAAGAATACAGTAAATATAATTTTAAAAACCGTATGTACTTTCATTCGTACAGTTCTTATATAATTCTTGTTTAGATTTTCAAACTTCATTTTATTGTTATAGAGCAGTTACTACTACTGTAGTAATGTCGTCACATAGGACAAATTGCATTTTGTCAATATTCATTTTACTTTAAAAATGATTTTTAATACATTTTTTTAAATTTTATATTTATGTAATTAATAAATATTATAAACTAATAATGGTTTTAGGAAAATATTTAATAAAGATATCTTTACGCACATTGTTATAAATAAAATTTTCAAAATTTTTTTTAAAAAAGAAAAACTATATTACAAACTGTATTCTTATTCATGATATTATCTTTCAGAAGGTGTTTTGAACAGAACAGAATCTTCTCTGCATTAAAGCTGTAGTATATTTGAAGTGAGTTTTCTTCTGACTAACGAAATGTGTATTAAAATGTATGAAATATTTGTATATTATACATTGCATTTTATATGTCTCACTTCTTAAGCCATTAACCATTATTTAGAACTGAATATTGAAAAATAACAGGGTCTAAAGCCATCAAAATTTCACATTTGAAGCATTCTCTTGGCATCATTAGTTTAAAGAAAAATGTCTTGTATATATTAATAATCAATAGAAGTTTTGTGTCACTGAACCTGTTGAACGTGTGGCCAACTTTTTTGCAAATTTCAATTAAAAATTTAAATTTTTCATTAGTATTTTAATTAATAATTAGAAGTGTCTATTATAATTTACAAATTAATATCAAATGTCAAATTTAAGTCGTTACTTAATTGTAAGATAGGGAAAGATAAATTGTGTTATGCAAATACCGAAAAGTAAGCAAACGCTTCTTTACTATATAAATTTGGATATTTTACTTCTCGTAAAAGCGCTAAATTTTAAAATTAAATTATTCACTCTACTTACTACTAAATTTTTCAGTGAAAAATATTCAAATCATAATTTAAAATACTTTGTATATGTTTTCATAAAAGTCTAAACAGATACACTTCGTCTGGAAATAATAATGCCAATTAATTTAAATTAAACGTAAATTAGAAATTGTTTGTTCTTTAAATCATTTGTGGAAATGCCATAGAATTGATTAAATAAAAAAATTATGCAATTGTATGTTGAATACAATTCTTGCTATATCAATGCTTGTGTCTGTAAATTTAATGTCTATATAATGTTGCATTTAGAAATAAAATACATCTAAAGTAACCTTGAACAAAATATTAAAACATTTGAAGACTATCGCAGAACAATTAAGTCAAATATCACTTTAAAAGACTTTAATGATAATGAATAAGGAATAAAACTTTAAAAAATATACATCAGTGTTAAAAAATATTGTTAAAGCATCCTGAAAAATAGGATAAAGATTTTTATGTTTAAAACTTGTGTGTAAAAAATTGTGAAACTCTTTGAGACCAAGTTTCAGGGCAGATTATAAATTTTGAGATCCGTCAAAATGTACTTCTAAAAACAATTATGAGAAGGAATCTGACAAACACGAAAATTCACATTAATATTCCACAAAAATAAGCAAAATTAAAACAGCTAACCCCTGTGTACGGATTAATAAATTAACATTTTGCTTCATCACTTTGGCGATAGAAAATTATGGGGAAGTTCAGTAATTATATGGAGTAAAATAAACAACTAAATATATATACTAGAAAAGAAATAACCCTGGCCTGTGTTGTTACTTCTTTTGTACTACAAACTGGAATATTCAGAGTTATTTAAAAATGTCAGTTTTTTTATCTACATCAGTTTCTATGTTAATTTATGCTCTTCAAACTCTTGTTAGAAATTTATTTTTATGAAAGTAGTACACAATTATTTCTTAATGTTGATGACCTAAATTAGGAAAAGCAAAATTTAGTACTCGTATCTCAAAAAATAGATAGCAAAATGCTTAGACATAATTTGAGAGATAAAAATCTGTTATTAAAATTATACAAGATAAATCTATTTTAGCAATCATTTCATGTTCTATAAATGATCGGTAAAGTAACAAGTATATTCTTATTATTAAAAATAGAATTATTTTTTCCTTTTAAAAGTTAGATTCATATTAAAAATTATCAAGAATGGCATTTTTAATTGTGTAAATGTTCTCATTTAGTGACACTATGACGTGGAAATTTTGGTTGGGTATAATAAACGTACATTTAAATTCTCATAATTCTCAAGATTTTAAATGATTTTCAAATAATTCTCATTATATTTTTGTAATGAAAATGGGTAAAGTAAGAAAAGTGCGCAGATACTTTGATAAAAAAAAAATGGATTTAGCTTTCAGTGCATTAAGTTTCATTTGAAATTTATTTACTTATTTTACTATTTTTTAATGTACTATTCTTAAAATCCAACGTATATGTTATAAATGCAGACAATGTTTCTCTGTATGGTACAATAGCTAATTTCTGATCTATAAGGATTACATGAAACAAATCTCTTCCATGTGCATCCCTGCCTGTAGTTGGGTAATCTTTGTATATAAATAGTGACATTAAATAAAAAAAACAAGCCAACCATGAATGTCTTAATACAGAATTTCTTAGGTACTACTTGGCAATTCGAGTGAGAAAATGGCGCATTATACTTGCAAATTTCCTACACTTTTCAAGATTGGCTTAAAAAGGGAATGACCAACTTGTTGCCTATTGCAGTAATGAGACCTACAAAAGATCTCGGGTATCTCTGATGTCTCATCACATTTAATTAAAATAACATGACTAAGCATTTTAAGAATAGTTCAAAAATAAGAAATTATTTAGTATGGAATATACAAGACGTCAATAAATTACTTTCCATTTTTCCATCCCTCACACCATTACCTGTTTTACCACTGCGAGGTGCGGATGTAACAATAAATAATTTTATCAGATACACACGCTTCACACATGGGCACATGTTTTTAATTAACTAAATCACTGTTGTTAAGCGAGATTAACCAGTTACTGATTTTAAAGTTTTAATTTCTTGTACAGATTTTAACCACAGTTTATTTTTTAATTGTGATACTTTGTCTGATTTGCCACTCCAAAGAGCCATGTTTGCTTTTTTAAATGCAACAAACTTTTTTATATTTTATACAATTTATATTTAAAATATGTAATCTGTGCTGTTTTTATATGTATTATAATTATATTAGACATATTTTTGTATTTTAATTTAAAAAAGTTTGGGTTTCGAAAAAATTATCTTAAATCTTAATAGTTGCACAGCTTGTCAATTTTTGTACCTTGCGCTACAGAAGCCAACCAATCAAATTGAAAGATTAATTTGTGTTTACAATTTTTAATGTGTGTTTTCTTATTTGAGTTAAAAGACACAAAGAGAAAAAATTAAAGTTACGTTTTTTTATTTTTAAATGTGTATTAGAATAGTATGAAAGCAGTTGAATGTTGTAGGAAGTTTCGTTTAATTGCAAATAAATATGTATAAAGTGTAAGAATGAAATGATCTCGCATGGAAGAACGAATATATCTATGAGTGTGAGGGTGTGCTGAAAGGAAGGTTTAAAATGGCATGTTTGTTAAAATATTTTTGTGAAAGGATTTTTGTTTGAGAAAAGCATTGGAAGTGTTATTTTAACAGCTGTGGGTGAAAGATGTATGCAGGATTTCTTAATGAATTACTTTTTTTTAATTATTATATATATTATATTATATGGTGAATTTTTTATATTAGTGGCAAGCATGAAAAAAAACACGAAAAGCATTTCAGAAATTGCTCTTCCGATCTGTTTCTAAATACTTATTCTGAGTTTCCATTCATCTGTTGAGGGAATTCATTTCCACCTAAAATGTGGAGTTTTTTGTTCAGAATTTACTTCATGTAAAATTGCGCTTACAGGCTAATTGTATCATTATTTAATTAACCTGCAAAATCTAAGCGAATAATGTTAAATCAAACTAAGCCAAAAATGTTTGAGAATCTAAAACTATATTCTTGATTTGGAAATGCATTTCAGACGAAATTATATTAAGGATGACCAGAACCTTATTTCGGTTAATTTTCACAAATTCTATTAAATGTTAAAATGACTAGAAATTCAGTGAAAATTTTTAAATGTAATAAGTAAAATGAAATTACAGTTTAAGGAAAGTGCTTAAAGAAGAAGTTAATGAATTAAGAAATAGCAACAGTTATAACATACCGTCGTATATAGTAATGACGTTCTTTCCAGTATTGAATCAAAAAGGAAGTATAGCTACACAGTAATATATAAAAGGGAAAATGAACAAATAGATCAGAGAGGAGTAGATAAATTATATGTATAAACCATTAATTTCTCCCCAAATTTGTGAATTTGATGCATACATTAGAACAGAATTCTTGACCTGATTTTTATGAATATGATCAATTGTAAGAAATATAGGTACATTAGACTTTAAAATGGAACAGTGATTGGTAAAGTTGTCAAACAATATATTTGAAGTTACAGAAATTGCGTGAAAGATAAAGGAAAGAAATCAGATATATCGTACATGTGTGTAATTTTAATTTAAATAAAATCCAGTAAAAATATCGGTGTTACTAAAAATAAGGCATAAATATAAATGTATTAAGATTAGGTAACTTCAATTTCAATGCACTGGTATTTTGCTCCTGTCACTGTCAGCTTGCTCTAAAAAGATAATTCAAGGAGTATATTTAGTAAATGATAAAATGCCAATTACATTTTATGCAAGTTTGTATACATAATTCAAATTTGAAAATTTATCCTTAAACTGAATATAACTGCTTTTGAAAATAAGCAATTTATTACTGTATTTTGCTTTATGGCTTGCATTTAATTTAAACTTAGTGAAATCTGCCTTAAATTATCCAAGCTGTCTTCTTAATATTTACTAACTATAACTTCATGGAAATTAGAAATCAAAATGTAAAAATTGTATAATTTAAAACATTGAATTAAATATTTATTAAATTTTGTTAATTCAAACATAAAGTAGATTTCTTCATAATAACAAAATGCATATTTATTTCAATAATTGGAGATCCATTGTTGTATCAACATAAAATGACTTAATTTAAAAGTAACTTCCTTTCATCAAAATTTTCTAGAAACATCAAATGAAATGGTCTCAAATTTTTTTTCATGAAAATCTTGTGAGCATGTGACGTTCCTGCCTATAAATCATGATGCAATCAAATATTGACAGCAGAAATATTTTATGTTTTTCTAAGGTTTTAAATAATATAGTAATATAAGAAAATACAAAACACTGACTCGACTTTAACATATTTTAATTAATGGAATTTAAATAAATTTGACAAAATTCAATTTGGGCTGATAATAGAAATGAGAATTTTTTGCATCAAATCCTTTTATAATCAGTTCACTAAAAATAGTTTATCCAGAATTGATTTTTATCTATAATATAGAATTTGTAAGGACTTAAATTTAGGAGTAACATAATATACAGTTAAAACTCTTTCACACTAGACAACTTTATAGTACGATAAAAAGTCGTCCGATATTTATTGTGAGAGAGAAGTTATTAAAAAACCGCACAATAGACTGGTCCCCGATAAAATATTGTTTATCAGTGTGAAAGAGAGCAATCTATTGTGTGGTGTTTTAATAACTTCTCACGATAAAATATTGGAAGACTTTTTATCATATGATAAAAGCCGTCCAGTTTGAAAGAGGCCTTAGGTGATATACATCTTTAAAATTAATATAGCGAATGTAAGGAATATTTAAAAAAGTTTCAATCTTTTTTATTTTAGCTTAAATTTATTGTAATTCAGGTTTCTGTCATTTTGAAAATTAAAAATCTATCCCAACTGAGAGAATTACCAGTTGATTTTTTTGGTTACATACTTCAAGCTTCTTTTCATAGAAAACTTTAACTGTCTAGTGAATACGATGTAAAGTTTTTATCCTATTCATGTTTTTAGAATTATTTCGTTGATTAATTTTCTTTTCCAGAATAATGAAAAACTTTTACATGTTTAAAAAATCCTTTACTTTTTAAATTTCTCTCAAAATTCTTTGTTCATAAAAAGGATACTTCAGTGGCTGGTTTTAAGACAATTTTTAAAAATTTTGTATAATTATAAAATTGAAGCAACAACAAGCTTTGCAGTCAAATATCCAATTATTTCGTTTCTTCACTTAAAATATCTCATGGCAGGAGTAAGATTTAATGTGAAATAACTTTTTAACTTACTAATAAATCTCTTTTCACTAGTATTTTGATTGTTAAAAGTAAACCACGTATATTTTCAAATATATCGAGTAGTGAAAAAGGTAAGTGGTAATCTGTGTGCTGACATCAGGTATTTACTTACAATAAATATTTGTAAACTATTTAAACAGGGAAAAAGGTAAGTAAATCATCTATAAAGAAATTTTATGAAGGTAAGTTTTAGTTTTACACTAGGAACTGAAGGTTAGTGTTACATATAATATAACTTGAAAAATAACTAATCTTACTCCAGTTCATGAGCACTTTAATGTGAATTTACAAACTAAGAAAATATATATAAAATTGTAAACATAGTTCAACGATTTCAAAATAATAAAATTTTATGTCTTGCAAAAAATTTACTGGTTGCCTGCAACAAGCCACTGAAGAATAAACAAAAAAAATGTTAATTGTGGATTTGCTTCTCATTAGTTAAAACTAAATCGGGGAATTCAAGCTATCATAAGAAATATGTCAGATGAATTTTAGTCTTTTGGGGTTTTTTAAACAATGAAATACAATCGGTAAAAATGGCTTATGTGGCTAGAGTCGTAAAAATCAGTATTAAATATAATTAAAATTTAAATATTTGGCTTCTTATGCAAACATTTGTTTTCAGAAGTCCCACCATGAAAAATTAGTTTAATCATACTGAATGTTATCAATATCATTCTTTTGCTACCTTGTAATTAATAATGAAACTCCATAATTAAACACTTGGATTTTAAGTCTAGCATTAAAAAAGTAATATGACATTATACTCAACGAATTGAATAAAGAAAATTCACGTTTGTTTGTAGCAATACTGATCCAGAAGAAGGCAGAAAGCTGTTATTAATGTAAACATACATATATATTCTGGGCCCAGACTTATATATTTTAATAAATATATTAAGATATAAAAGTAAGTTATGAATCTAATGGTATTAATTGTGTAGTTAAGAAAATTAGGCAAGTTTTATAGATTAAATGAGTTAAAGATATTTTTAAGTTAGTTATGTATTAGCTGAATTGATAGTTTAGTATTACATTAAAATAGTAATAATGTGCTTTTTTTCTTGATTATTAATTTACAAACTGTTTAGTTGCAGACTTCTTCTTACATTGGATTATGTTTAGGAAAAAGCCCCATTGTAAAAGTGGCAATGTATTTTGATTAAATTGATCTGCAGTGTTTAGAATAGGATTTATCTGAAAAGAAAGAAAAGCAGGTGTTTTAATTCCAAACAAAGGCTAGTTTAAATATTAATGTATTCGATTGTGCAATTTGCTTTGGATAAATGAATTATGTAACATACAAATTTTTATTAAAAATGGTGCATACTAGTTATTTTAAGAAAGAGAAACAATACACGCGAATTATTCCATGTTTTTACTTCAAACACTATTCATATAAATTTTCTTTACAAACAACACTTGGCAATTTTTCATTTATATAAGTTGCTATCAAGGAAATTTTTTTTATCTTAGTTTACAATTTACTCACAAACAAATGCAATATTTTAAAAAGGCTGTTTGGAAACCAACATTCTCTTTTTTGACTTAAAATGGTGTAGTATTTTTTGTGTTAATTACTTGCCCTAATGTTTCTAAGAAAAATTATCCGTAAGTGTGAAGGATTTTAAACAGTCTTAAAATCAGTTCTTATCTATAGTGAATTTTAAAAAATGCAGCTTTAAAAACTGAAATATGTTGTTGTTGTTACTTATCTCAGGTTGCCTAGCTAGGCTAGACAACTCCCATGAAACTAAAAATGCCTAAGAAAATAAGATAGGTCCCGAAGGACATTGTCTTTTTTTCAAATTTAAGCATGTTAAGATGCGTCCAGGGGATTCCATATTGATGGAGCACCAAACCTCAGGCTAAACCAGGAATCAGGCACCAGGAAATGTGTAAATAAATTAAACATAATCTAAAAATGAATTAATTTAATGAAAGACAATTTGTTTTTTATTTTAATAATATTTCAATTTTTTCATTTTGAATTTTTATTTATATTGATAGGTATGTTTAACGTGATAATATTCATTTGGAAACCTTTTTCATACATTGAGATTGAAATATATTGTTTGACCATTACAAACGCCTATCAATAGAAATAAGCGTTTTTAATTGAAACGATTGTTAAATAAATTTGCATATTCTGAGTAAATATTTTCCCCATACCTCCTGACATTACTTTCATTAATGTTTTTGATAACCTTGTTTGTGATTCTATTGTTTACTTCAGGCAGATGTCATCAGTTTAGAATCAAATAAACGGATGAATTTTAAAAATCTGATGTTTTCAAACTCTATTGTATCTTACTTTAAAAAAGCTCCCTTTCTGCTTTAATAGATTAATTTACTCTACAAAGTTTGCATAAAAACATAATTGGAAATTTATTATTTGTTCAATAAGACTCTTTGATGCATCCTCTCTACAGAGCAAGCTGTACACATATGGTTGGGTTAAGAAAGCAAAACATTGAAGTTGAAGTAAAAAATGTATCCTTTGACATTAGGTTTCATTTGTTAAAATAATCTGCTTGTAAACTGTTTTCACTGAAACAGCATTTAAATACGTAAATGGTATCGTTGTAATAATTAAGGTTGTTTCTTTACAATTCCTGCAAGATTACTTTTGATGCAAATTTTATTGTTTAATAACTCTCACACGTTATTGTTTCATTTCAAAATCAGCAACAGTTAATTTTGTTTTAAAAATATCTGAAATGTTGACTACAACATGCATCAAATTCACAAATTTTGAGAATAATTAACATTTTATCTATGATAAGTATGTGTATTCTTATCTCTACCCACTTCCGACACCCGATTAATTTTTGCAATCAATTTTCATTTGATTCAGTACTGGCAAGATTACAATTTGCAGTTGGTTAAATGCCATTTCTAATTTTATATTCAATTTTAGATAAAATCTAAACTTTTTAAGAAAATAAGATTTCTTTATTAATTTTTATTTATTTTTTTATTTTTATTTCTTAATTTTAAAATTTTTTTTATTTTTATTTCTTAATTATTTTATATTTGGACCTTATATATTTTTATATTCGGATCTCTGTTTTTGCCTAACTGCAAACGTATTTCATTTAGAAATTTTGATTAGAAGAGTTTGCTATTTAATTACACCGTAAGTACAACAAAGTGTAACCTGACTTTTAAACATTATATCACAGTACCTATTGTTCAGATATCAGGTCACCTCTAAATAGAAGTGCACTTCATTCACGCATTTTAACTTGTCACATTTTACCATAGGGGTTGAAGAAAATATGTCACATTGGATTCTCATCTCTGCATTGTTAAAAATTTCAACAAATAGCTACTTTTTTACTATGTATACATTTTTTATTATCATTTGCTATTTTTTTCAACTATTGTCTCCTGATATTTCCCATATAATTTAATACACTGTAATGCAAATTAAAGGTTGGTTTTTGTGTGACAAAGTTCTGAAAAATGACAAACTGCGCTAAAGTATATTAAAAAAAAAGTTCAAATTTCAACATTTAAAAACTTGTAATTTATAACAATGATCAAGAGCTCTCAGCTGTATTCAAATTTATTTAGCTTGTCTATACACAAGACTACATTTCATGATGCAAAATAGCATTTTGAACAAAGCTAATTGAGTAATCGATACTCAAAAATTTCTTAATCATTTTCAGTACCATAAATTCATTTAACGGGTCTTAGTCCTCAGATACATTCCATGATATTTTTAGTTAAATGTAACAATAAAGAACTTTAATTTCAAAGCAATTTCCCAAGTGTCTATTTGCAAATTTAGAGCATTCATGGTTGGTTTACGGTAGTGTAATTCCACACTGATAAAATAATTTTGTGTTTATCCTATCTCATATTTGTGGAAATCTTATGAAATATTCGTATTTTAACAAAGAATTCTTTTAACGTTGTTAATATTGAAATATACTAAATTAACTTGAAAATATATTATAGAAATGAAAAGTAATTATTAAATCATGTAATTTGCAAGACAATTTATTAATGTGTATAATAAATTTAAAAGCTTAGCCTTGTAATTCTGACTCTGTTACAATAAGAGGACATAATTTAAAAAATCTGTGCCCATTTGTTAACTTAATTTATCCATATTTCACAGTAATTAATTGGAAGCCAGAAGACTCCTATTCCCCCAAAATCGTTAAAGAAGCGTGATAATTAGACCGATGCATTTCCTACAAATTATTTTTAATATATCAGCAACGAGAATAGAACGAGAAATTTAGTTTTATAAATTGTTTTCTTTGCATTCTATGAAATGCCCAATTTTCCAAAAGCATGAAAATATTTTAAAGGATCAAATATTCATAAAATAAAGTCTATGAAATTTTTAATTGCAATAAAATTAGTTGATGCTTCAAGTAAATTTTATGTTAGTGCAAAGAGGAATAACCAATGTTACTCAGACAAAATATTATTTATTAAATACACATGTTTTTTCTTTCCTATCTGACTTTTACGGCGATATTTTTGACAGGACGATATATTTTTCCATCTTTAAGTAACGCATTAAGAGGTACAGTTAGGTTATTTATTAATTTCTAAGGCAACTTCAGTTGGAACTAATGAAAAAATTAACACGAATCCAATTTAAAAGTTAATATTTGTACAGCAATGTAAAGAGTATTTCGTGTTTGTCAGGATTGACCTAGCGTTTTAGAAGGCACATATAGCAATGTAATATTTAAATTTGTTTCACTCTTTTTCACACTATCAAATTATAATGAATTCAGTAATTAGATTTCCATTTAAGTTGTAAACACTGCATTAAATATGTTGTCAAAGGATTAATAAAGATTTAATTTCCCAAAAATTTAGATGACTATTTCGTGCAATACACATACTAAAACTATCCCTAAATGAGATATACAAATTAAATGAGTAATTTTATACTCAAAACTCAGATTAATGTCAAAGAACATTTTGAAAGAACTACGTTATTTAACATAATATTAATAAAACATAAAATAAATTGAAAAGGTGTATATAAATAAATTAAAACACACTTTACATATGATTTTTATGAGTGGCAATTCAAAAGGCATTTCCATTAAGTGGTTCACATTTAATAAATTTTCAAAAATTATTTTACTTAAATTTAAAACTTAAATTCATTGGAATTGTTGTAACACATAAAAGTGAAATAAAGCAGTGACTTAGAAATGGATAGGAGTTAACAACAAGTTGGTTTTGTTAGATTATGTGGATTTAAGGGATTCTTTGTAAATAAGAATTCACTTCACGAATTTCGGTCTGGGCCACTCATTTAATGTCATGATATAATCATATTTCACTTTTTTATGGCTAATAAATTATTTGTGTGTGGCTGAAGTAATTCTTTAAGAGAAAATCTGTGAAATATGTATATAATTTTATTACTGTATTGATGTGTGTGTGTGTAAATGTAATATCAAATGTTTATCAAAGTTTGAGAAGTATCTTAATACAGTGTCAAAAATCAGTGATTTTATATGCTTTATTTCATTTTATATGCTAAGAGTTGTGTGTGAACATTTTTAATTAAGCTTGATTACTGAATATATTCCTACAGCACAAATAATAGAAATACTTATGTTATCTACAACATGCTTGTCAGATCACATAGGAAAATTGAAAAAAAAATTGTTATTTTAAGCCAAAATTATGAATAATGTGTTACAATTTGTGCTGTAAAAGTTGATTTATAGTTGATACCAACTGTAAGAAAATGATGTTTAAAAACGTAGATATATGCTGTAAAATATCCTGTTAAATGCAATGTATTATTTCACATGTTTCTCCCATTGAATAAATATGTGGAGTTGCAATCAGTAACCCATAAAACTATTCTAACTCAAAAGTAACTGTAGCTGATAAAGTATTTATTCTTAAGTATATTGATTATCTGCATTAATTATCTTGTGATTTTTAAAAATTGTGAATTGAAAAAATAGATATTAAACTTTAGATGTCATTATATGAGAGGTAAATTAAAGATATGAAGAGTGTCTTTTAGAAATATGTCTATCATGTTTCACATTATGAGTTAGAAAAAAAAGTTATAATTTCTGAAAGGGTATAAAATATTCCAATTACATTTTTGCAGTAGAAAATTTAAACAATGAATACTGATTATAACTTTTTTCGTAAAATTTTGTTTTGAACGATGAGATTAAGAACATTGAGGAATATTTTTCCAATTTAACTTAACACATTTTTAAAAAAGTGAATCTTCTAAAAAATATGCATAAATATTTAAAATTTAAACCAATTTAATTGCAATCTTTTAAAGCTTCCATCATTTTAAAGTAGTCATCTGAATTTAAAGACAACTGAAATTGTTTAAATGTAACTGCTAAAGGGAAAACAGTTTTAATACCAATAGCATTATTTTTAAAATGTTTGAAGCATAGCTTTGCGGCATCTTTCCTCTGTTTACTAACACTTAAGAACTTTCCCCCTTTCCTATCTTTTCTGTTTCACAGTCACAAAGCTAATTTTTCAGACATTTTACATTAATGAATATTATGAATTCATGTTTGCTTTTAAATTCTAGAGAAATTTAAGCTAACTTAATTTGTGTATAATATAACTATTACATACATTTAATTGTGATTAATAAAATAAAGGTAGACAATTTTGTGGAAAGTAACTTCAAAAATTTTCGCTTTGACTCGTGAATTAAGAGAGAATGCCTTAATTTAGGAAGCATTGTTGATTAGTTACTTTTAATATACTCTTCTTTCCCAACTTTTTATCTTGTTATTTGTACTTCATAAATAACTAAAGAAGTTTTATGTCTGCTAGTATTATTTTTTGCATTCCTTAAACATGGTACTCATTGTCTGTATATATATAACTGTGTATAGTACTTGTTTGTAAATAAGTTATAATTTTTTGTTTGTATATATGAAATAAAAGCTATATTTCTCTTCAAGGATTTTTCTGTATAACATGAATACACACATAACAACACAGCACCAGTTAGAACTATTCCTGTTATTTTCTAAATGAATATATAGGAATGTGTTCCTTTAAAATCTTTTCATTTCGTTAATAATTAGGAGTAGACATTTGAGTTATTCGATAAAGTAAATTCTAAATATAGCTATTCAATATTTTCCGCAATATAGCTTGTTTTCCATCTCTTACTTCAAACAGTTTATTATAGTATTAAAATCTTGCGAAATATTATGAGGAATAAAATTGCTAAATAATTCACATACACTGTAGGACTGAAGTGAACACAATGTATTTCCATGCAGTAAGCATATCTATATCGTATTTGCATACGAGTAAAATTTAGATGGATTATTTTAAAGCAGCTATTTACATGATATACTGGATTCTCTATACCGTCTCTTGTTACAATCGTTATTTCAGAACGACTTGCTATTTTTTATTATACCGAATAATAAAACTCACAGCGCCAACTGGCAGAGTTAGCTTTCGTATTTTGAAAATGGTACGAGATAGGGGAAACAAGTGAATTACAGAATTGTAAAGTGCTAGCAATTTAGTGCAAAAAGACACTGACATGGATGGGAAAACGTGCATTTGTATATTCGAGATTTCCTGCACTGTGATGTCGTAAAATGTGAACAGGAGAAAATCTTGAGCTAAATGCGACACTGCAATGTGGCACAATAGTACCGTGATTCCTAGACCAAATGGGCTGTGGTTCAAGCCTCGAAAGTGTTGTATTCTTGTGCTGATCTCAACATCAACTCAATGCAATTTGCACTTTTTGCATTTCTACTGTGTTGAAAGTCGTGGCTACAGAACTATTTTCCAAAGGTGAGTATCATGAAATGGTTTTACTATACATTGAGTGTGGACGCAAGGTTGTACTTGCAATATTTCGTTGCAGGCTTGCATCCTTTTTATCAAACTAACCTATCTGTTGTAAAATGTTTAAGAGAGAGAAACTGTGTGCGATTAGTCTAGCTACATTTGGCAAATCAGCTAAAGTAGGCTAGCAACTTTAACCAAATTAGGCAATAGCATATACCCTCACATACCCAAAACACAGTACAAGGCAGATCAATGAACAGTATGGCCTCTCAAGAATTCGAGTTCGGAAAATCTTAAAAGAGTTGAATACTTACCGACCAATGCCTTGGCATGTTTTTAGTGGACGCGGATATCGAGCCATACATGGTGCAATTTCGTTATGAATCAGATACAGGTAGAGATGTAAAATTACCAGGAATAAAAGCCAATCATATTTCGTTTTACAGGTTATTTTTTCGCATACATGTGAAGAGAAATGAAGTAAAATTTACTATCTGTAAATAATTTTAAAACACAGTGAAACTCTTATTTTCTACAATAAGCATTCATAAAAGCAGTGAAAAGCATAAAATATGAACATTAAAATTGTAAAATAGTATAGTAGCGAACACTAAGAAGTTTAAAAACTCTCTTGTTATTTAACCTATTTTGGGTAGAAGAATGTGTTCTTGAAATTGCTGAAAAAATCTTTTCACGTGCAGCTAAAGATGGTGATATATTGAACAAACATAAATCAGAAGAGCATAGACATTGATCCTTGAAAATTGTTTTCCATCAAACAAGTGGACTTCGCAAATTTCCACTTTCCTATACTTGAAATATTACTATATGATGATTCTTTAGAATTAAAAGGAGCATAATCAACCAATATTGTTACAGGTGAACCAATTAAAATACCATTGGAAAAAATTTATTGCAGCATCGTGTATTGGTTGGCAGAGCATTTCTTCACATGTTTTAATATTATTTTTCACTGCTTCTTCCATTTGCAGTGGAGTTGAAGCAAGTGAACACAAGGATTTTTTTTATCGTTTTAAAAACTATAGGTACATCAGATAGCATAACAGTATCCGATTCAATTGAAGAAATGCCACTACATATTGGATTTAATAACTTTACAAATCTCTGAATTCTTTCCAAAAAAGCTAGATATCCAAAATTATTCTAATACCATTATGCACAGTTAAATTTTCTTTTCTTTCAGCCTTCTGAAGACTCTTTCCAATCCAAAAGACTCTGCGGCATAATAAGAATACTCCATCTTGTTTCAGATGGTAACTTAAATGTGGATCCAGCAGACGCTTTTTTAATTCTTTGCTTTGAAGCGAAAGTGGATAAAAGAGCTTGCTTATTTCTTGCATATTTTATAATATCTTTTGCTCGAACAGTTTTCTATGCTGCTTCCATGTTACTAGCATTATCAGTTACAAGGGTAGCAACGTTTGCAACTCCAATTTCTTCAAAGACATATAAGATTTCTCCAGCTATATATTCTGCTGTGTGTCAATTGTTTTTCGTTTCAATAGATTTAAGGAAAAGGGGAGTTGGATTTGTTTTTATAAAACCCGCAATACCTTCATTTCTAATGTTACTCTAACCATCAGTAATAATGGTAATGAAATCTGCCTTTTTCATTAATAAATTGGCATGTGACATCATACTCTTTGTTAAGTAATTTATTTTTGATGGAACTTTATATGATGGTCTTATCATTTTAAAAAACTTGTCAAAAGCTGTTTTCCATTATTGTCAATGGCATGTTTGAAGAATATATTGCTTTAGCTAATGGAGAGTGTTCAATTTTTCTGTTTCAGTGCTTGTCATTGAATCAAAAAACATTGGAATAGTAATAGTTTTTAAAGTAAGTAATAGTAACTGTAATTGTCATTTTTAGTAATTTTTGCTGAAGGAACAGATGATATTGTTCAAATTCAAATTCAAAAACTGAAACAGTTTTTGAATTTGGACTGTTGGCTATATATTATACCATTAGAAATTACTCTAGTTTGAGAAATAGTTGGACTTGATGGACCTGATTTAAAGGGGATATACTATGCTTCTGTCAATTCTTGTGTGCCAATTGGTTCACTGGAATTTTTATTTGTGTACTCTGGCATTGTAATGATGACTGGCTTCTTTGGGCAATTTAGCAAATCCTTACATCTGGCTACTTTTCTACTATGGAAATTGTCAGTTTCTTCAGTGTAGGGGTTCCATAGAGATGAATTAGGCCGAACCATTATCTGAAATATATGAATAATTTTATTACATTGTACATATTGACTGTTACATTAGCTAAATTTTGAGATTTTAATTTAGATAAACTAAATTTGAAGTAAGTTTTTTGTTATAAAATATTAAATGCAATAAAAGAGATTGTGAATTTCAACAATTTATTGAGTATAATAGTTCATAAAACTATAAATAATACTTTATAGTTTTATGAAATAATATAAGTGTAAAAAAATAAATATAAATAATACTTAATTATATAAGTATATAATAAATATAAATAATATTAATTATATAATACTTAATTATTTTTATTTTTTTTACACTTATGCTTAATATTAGAAAATGTAGTTCATTGTTAAAATAATCAGTGTAGATCACCTTGAGTTTTTGATGATGTATAGTTAAACTGAAAAAAATTATTAAACTTATATAGTCAATGCCTATAAAAAAACATGACATTAAGTATTGCGTAACTAATGTTTACATAAAATGAACTGAAAAGAATAATGTTCCTGATCTACTTTCTAAATAAATGTTCACTACTGTGTTTTTTCATACGTAATATTTATTAAAAGAATGAAAAAAAAAAAAACAGTTTAAATATAGAGGGTGTGAAAATCAAACACTGAACAGACGAGAAGTTTTTATTTCGCTAAGTGCGGATGTAAGAGGCATAGGGGGAGTGCGTCGGAGCGATGGGAACGGTATGGGTGTGTGAAAAGACGAGAGGCAGCGGAGGTACGGCTTCCAGGCAATGGAAAATACATGTGTTTCGAATAATGTAAAATGAACCATCTAAATTTATATTTGTGTCTATAATTAATGTTATGCTTGTTAAAGTAAAATAAATCTGTAGTAAAAAAGAAGATATGTTGGTATTACTGAACGATCCTGGAAACGACAGGTTCGTGAAACAATCACATTGGCGCTGACTCCAGGATGTGTTCCGGATTAATACAAAATAATGGGATGCTAATGATGGAAAAGTGTCTACTAAGTAGAGTGAGTCTGTATATTTTGATTGCTTCTCATTCCATTAAGAGCCAATATTTGTTTTAATTATGTATGATTTAAGGAAACATTTGTTTTTGAATTTTCTTAAATTTCTTTGTAGGGTTTTGTTTTAGAAGGAAATGTAATAAATTAATAAAAATTGCTTAAAAACTTGGAAGTATCAAAATAAAAATATGTATAATGTTCAATTTAATGGAGAAAATATTTTAGTTTCGATACTGGTTTAAAAATATTATTGGTTATTGATATTTGTTCATTAATATTCAGAAAAGTTTTTTTTTCCTCTAACTGGTGATATTACTAAATGTATATATATATAATTTTGATTTATTAAGGAAAAAAATATTTTTGGAATAATCTGTTTATTCAAACAAATATATGTCGAATAATAATGTTGTTTCTAATTGTCAATTTCTTGAGTTATGTGCATCAATTTAAAAGCTTCTGTATTGTTGAATAGTAAATTGTTGAAACGTACTTTTAGCTTAATGTGATATAATAAGATATAAATGTTTTGCATAGAATTTTCGTGATCATTCTGTTGTTTATTATGTAAATGATATAAGTTTGTGGAATAAGGAACTATTTAAAGAAAGTTTAAATGCTTTTTAACAATCTATTGTTTTGCATTATTAAATTACGTGCTCACAATTATTCAATGTTATAAGGTATATTAATTATTTAATCTATGATTGTATTTAATATTTATGTAAAGTAACTAAGTTTAGATTTTAAATTTTGATTCAAAACCGAGAGTGGGAAACATACATAACAGGGGAAATTTTGAATTATTTTATATTTCGAAAGTAATTGTGCTTGCAAGTGTGAATAATAGTTTTTGGTTGTTTTGGTAATTCTGATTCACATATTATTTTAAGGTAAAATTATATATTTAAATAGTGATAAACATAAATATACATATGACTAAAAATTATTTTATCATTTTATTGATTTAAGTGGTTATATTTTGAAAGATCTTCTGTGATAAGGATTTATTTAATTTGACATGCTTAAACTGGAAGTATGATTCGTATATGTATATTTTTTAGCTTGTTTTCATTCATTAATGTTTATTATGCAATTGAAGTTTTATATATAATATAGTATATTATTGTGTGTATTAAGTATATTACAGTGTGTTGAAATGAAAATCGAAACTATAAATTTTTAAATTTATTATTAGAATAAATTACTCAAATCTTTTTTTTTCTTTTTTGTAAACGAAAGTGTTTTATTGATTAAACAAATGAAAGGTGATTTGTGTGATTTAAATGTGTTTTATTTTGAATAATTGATAATTTAGGGTTTGGTAATTTGCGATAACATTAGTTGTGGCCTTCGCATTCTTGGGTAAAGCTCGAAAGGAGGATCTGTTACTATTTGCTATTGAGTTAGGAGAACAGATTCCTCCGGACGCGAAAATAATAGATTTAAAAAATTTGATTACATTTTGAAGGGTAATTTGTTCGAGAATTAATAAATACAATAATTTCCGATCGGATATATATATAGAGAGAAAGCCAAAGTAAAAGAAAGGCAACCTGAATTAGAACGAGAAAAAAGGCTACGTGAATTAGAAGAGAAACAAAGAGAACGAGAGCATGAAATTAAAATGCGTGAATTAGAAATAAAAGAAAAGGAAGATGAATGCAAATCGGAAAGCACTTTAGAATATGGACGAGATAAATTAGGAAACACTTTTCTAGATTATTTTAATATAATGAAAGGAGTAATTTTAGATCCCCCGGAACGAGCAGAAGAATGGCCTTTCTTTTTTCATCATACCAAAAGGATGTTCAAGCTTTATGAAGTACCTGAACAGTATGAAGGGAAAATTATTTTACAATGTTTAAATGGTCGTGCTAAAGGAATAAATGCTATGTTGTCGGAAGAAGATTTAGATCCAGTATGGCAAATCAAAAATTTCATTTTAAGGGAGTATAGAATAACTCCGTTACAACACAAGAAGAATTTTGATTCTTGTTATAAATTGCACAATGAAAGTTATGCTCAGTATGCGTCCCGGTTGGAAGCTGCATTAGAACTGTATTAAAATCAAGGGATATAGAAACATTTGCTACACTTAAAGAACTTATTGCAGCTGACAAAATAAAAGAGACTTTGCCTACTCATGTAAGATCTCAAATATTTTTGAGAGAGACCGAAAATTAGGTTCCAGTCCCTGAATTGGTAAGGGAGATTGATAATTTCTTAGTTTCGATACCAAAATGTTTGGCAAATAATTTCCAAAACTATACCAAATTTATTCCCGGCCCACATGGAACAAAACAGAACGAAACTGTAAACCTTTTCCAGCTAAGTTAGAAATAAAAGTTTTGTTTAAAAGAAAGAAAATTATAATTATCAAAAGAACCCAGATCCACGACTACAGAATCGTTTTGGAAATAATACCGTGAATTGCGCTCCAGGTAAAAAGTATTAAAGTGTTACAAATGTCAAGAAGAGGGTCATTTGTAGAAATTTTGCCCGCAAGTGAATACAATATCTCAAGTTTCTAGTAGAAGTGAAACTGAAGAAGTAAGCAAGAAAGGGTTAAATGAACTTTGCATTAAAATGGGTACTGCAAGTTTCGATTGGGAAATTCCAATCAGTGTAAAGAATGATGAGCTTTTACGAGTTGCTGTAAATACAGGAGATTATTTCAAGGAATCATTGATAGTGGTGTGGGAGTTGCAGTACTGCAGAAGTCAGTGGTGCCAGAAGAAATGTTGCAATCAAGTGGGAAAATTTACTTGAAGCCTGCAATTGGATATCCGATTGAAGGAAAGTTTGTTTCTGTTCCACATAGCTTTTGGTCAGAAGATGATGATATCAGGCCGTATATCATGGTTGCATGCTGTGGTTGTGGAAGGATTGCATGAGCAAGCTTTGATCACTCCTAGAGTTTACAGTTTGTTGAAAGAACAAAGAAGAAAATATCTTGGAGAGGAAATAAAAAATATCCACGGGAAGGAAATTTTCGAATACTTTCAATGAGGAGGGAAGGAAAATAGAAGCAAATTAAGGAACACTTAATTTAGAAAATTCTGAAGTAGAGGTTTCAACTATTACAGTGGAAAGTAACTGGTTAAACGAAGAAATAGCGCAGTTACGAGAAAGGTAGATTCTTTAGCATCTACAACAATAACCAATGAAGTGAAAAATAAATCTAATGTTGAAGAAATTAGACCCAGTTTTCCTTCTGAGACTGATGCTGCTGTAGAAAATGAAAAGAATAACAAACGAATAATCTCCGAAGAAGAAGCTAAAGCAGCATTTGCAGAAAAACGTAGATTAGTTAGAGAGCAAGAATAACTTGAGGCTGAATTAGAAAGACAGAGACAAGAAGAATTGAGGAGACGAGAAGAAGAGCGTCTACGTCAGGAAGTGGAAGAACAAATAAAAATGGAAGAAGAGCATTTACGATTACTTGAAAAACAATGTCGTCAAGAAGAAGAAAAATTGAGAAAAGCTATTGAAGATCACGAGCAAATAGTGGAAGAGAAGCGAGTAAAACCAGATGAAGAGCTGCGTTTGAATGCTGAACAAGAAAGAAAAGCTAAAGAAGAGACTGTGTGAAAAGTTAAGGTTAGAATTAGAAGAAAAACTTATCAAGGAGGAAGAACAAGCAGAAAGAAAAAAGCGATTGGAAAAAATCATGAGCCGTACTCAAGGTAAATCAAGTAGTACATCACCCTCTGGTAGTGTCAGTGAAAGTGATCATTTAGATTCTGACGAGAATCAACAGGTAAATTTCTCAAGTGGTGTGAATTCTTTCAAAGTGCCAAATTTAAATTTCAACTGTGACTACATTGTGAATTTTTGTTTTCATTTATTATTTAATGTATATTAATTAACTCTGAATCTAGTTTCATTATTAAAACTCACAAACTCATTATGTGGTATCATGTTAAAGTACGTTGCTCTTGCCTTTGGTTTAACTATTCATGGATACGAATCCCACTTTTACAGGAATTATTGTAGTGGTTCGGAATCCACTGTATACTCTAGCTCCTGTAATTAGCCTTTGTGTACAAAAATGTACTGTTGAACAACAAACAAATCAAGCCAAATTATGTTAATGAAATATGCTACCTGTAATATTTAATATCAAGATATTCTTATTGATCCTTGAACGGTTTAAATCTTAATGTGAGAATTAGAGTTAGAAAGGGAAGCTGAGGGCAATTTGGAAAGCACTGTCGAATATGAGCGAGATAAATTAGGAAACACTTTTCTAGGTTATTTAAATATAAAGAAATGGGTAATTTTAGATCCCCCAGAACGAGCAGAAGAATGGCCCTTCTTTTTCCATCATACCGAAAGGATGTTCAAGCTTTATGAGGCACTCGAACAGTATGAAGGGAAAGTTATTTTACAGTGTTTAAAGCGTATTGCGAAAGGAATAAATGCTATGTTGTCTGAATGCGGAGTATTGAGGGAGCAGAACCATCTTTGGCAGAAATTGTTTATCCTCTTGTATGTGTCGCAAAGAAAGATGGAACGATTCAACTATGTGTTGACTATCGGGAACTGAATTCTGAGTCTAAAATATCTCCCTTTCCAATGCAAAATTCAGAATTACGATTCAAAGCTTGTGCGGCAAAGTATCTATCCACTTTAGACATCCTTAAAGGTTATTGGGAAATTCCATTGGATCAAGATAGTCGAGAACTAACAAGTTTCGTTTTACCTAAGAGACAGTATCAATGGAAAGTAATGCCATTTAGACTTGCAGGTGCTCCAGGTACTTTTCAGAAAATTATGAATCAGATCCTAAGACCTCATAATGATTTTGTTGAAAGTTTCCCGGATCATAATTGATTCATCTAATTGGGAAGAACATTTGAACCATCTATGAATGGTTTTGGAAACATTAAAACAGTGCAATTTCACCGCAAATTTAGCAAAATGTACCTTTGCTCTATGGAAGGTAAAATACACACAGGTCATGTTGTTGGATCAGGAGAGCATGAGCTCGATCCGGATAAAATTGCAGCTATCAAAAACTTAAAATCGCCAAGAAAAAGCTTTAAGTTCGATATTAGGACTGCTTAACTATTATAGGGAATATGTGCCTTATTATGCGAACATTGCTAAGCCATTAACAGACCTGACCAGAAAATCTGTACCAAACGATATCCCTTGGTCTGCAGAGACAGAAAAGGCATTCATCTCATTGAAAGATAGCTTATGTGCTGTCACTTCAATGTCAACCCCTGATTTAAATAAGCAATCTGAACTCCACACAGATGCTTCGGTTACTGGCATTGGAGCATGTTTAATGCAGGGAGACACATATGGAAATCCTAAGCACACAGATGGAAATCCTAATTACGATTCTAAGCTGGTGCGGCAAAGTATCTATCCACACTAGACATCCTATAACCGTCGCCAGTCTGAAATTAACTCCAGCGCAGACTAAAGGGAATACCATTGACAGAGAAGCATATGCTGTGATATGGGCTCTTGGTAAGTTTGAAGCATAAACTTACGGAAATAAATTTATTTTCAGATCACAATCCTCTGAAATATCTTACGGAAAGCATCCCGAAGAAAGCCAGATTACAGAGATGGTCATTGGCTCTCTCTTGCTATCAGGTCACAATAGCTCATAAGCCCTGTAATAATAATGTTATCGCAAATGCCTTATCAAGGGGGTCTATGAAGACGATTAATTATTTTCTTTTATAATGGATCTTGTAAGAAATAGAAAATAATTTCTGATATATCATTAATAATCATATTTAACTTATATAATTTAGTTATTTCTATTTGTTATTGGTTGTTAATTTTCACATGGTTTGTGTGAAATAATATTTGGATAAGTGTTTTTTTATGTTAATATTGATTCTTATTTTCTTACTTTATAATATTGTGTGTTGTAATCAATATAATGGATATAGCAGTAATATAGAATATTTTCCTTTAAAGAGAATATGAAAGAAAAATGTTAGCTGAAACATGTCAGCAAACAGGTTAAGCATTTAGTTACATTTAGAATTTTGGTATTATTTGGCTCTTGATGGAATGGTGATGAAAGGTAAAAGAAACTTTCTAGGTTTCTTAGTTTCCATTTGCGGGACAAGGTCCAGCAATGAAAACTGGAGGGAAGGTGTGAAAATCAAACAATTTTAACATACGAGAACTTTCGATTTCGTTAAGTGCGGACGTAAGAGACACAAGAGGCATAGGGGGAGTGTGTCGGAGCGAGAGGAACTGTATGAGTGTGTGAAAAGACGAGTTTTAGCGGAGGTACCACTTTCAAGAAATGGAAAATACATGTGTTTCGAATAATGTATAATGAACCATCTAAATTTATGTTTGAGACTATAATTAATGTTATGTTTTTTAATGTAAAATAAATCTTTTGGAAAAAAAGAAGATATGTTGGTATTACTGAAGGATCCTGGAAACGACAGTGATTTACTGTCAAATTACAGCTAAAACTTTAATTACATATACACTACAAATTATATTTTCTTTGTTAGAAACAATATTTTGCTTCCTTAAATATAAATATTGATTTCATTTTCATTCACAATTAAATTTTGAAAGTATTTTAACTGTGATTAGTGAAAACAAATTGCAGTTTCAAACTATGATTTTGCAGCAAAGAATTAAATAAAATTGTCATGGAAAAGAGTTGCTTAAAAATAATAAAAATTTTCTATAACGCGAAGCATAATTTATTTTTAGATGAAAAATGTTAATATACTTATTTATGATATGAGAATGATTTGATTAGATATAACTAGTTAATAATATTATATTTTAATTTCCATTTAAAATCATTTCTTCAAGATTAACAAAAATTGACTAAATTGGATGATAATAATATGAGGTTTCATATGCTAGATCATCATATAAAGAATAAGTGAAAAATTCAAAGCAGCAAATTAAAATCTACAGTATTCACTAAGGTAAGTTTTTATGATGTATTCATTTGATTAATTTAGATGAAAAAAGCTGTATGTAAAATAGTTGGGTTTTCTGTGGCACAAGGTCTCTGTGTGTAAAATGATAGCCGTGATTGATCTTTTTATGAATAATTATCTACTTATCATGTATAAAATGAGTCTTTTTTTTTTGCCGAGAAATTTT
Source organism: Latrodectus elegans (assembly GCA_030067965.1). Lineage (NCBI taxonomy): Eukaryota > Metazoa > Arthropoda > Arachnida > Araneae > Theridiidae > Latrodectus > Latrodectus elegans. The sequence goes on from CM057819.1 coordinate 35,747,897, forward strand.
GAGAAAATGTTATACTTGTAGAGGACTAGATAAAACTTAGCTGCTCTGAGAGTTTACAAAATAGGAAACTGATTTGTTGGGGAGCAAATCTGTTTTTTCTGAGAAAAGATATTGATTACTTTTCAATCTCTTTTTTGTACTTCAATAAATAGAAATGTGTCTTATCTGATCATCCCAACCTCTTACAAGCTGCAGGGCCATAAAATATTGTATTCTAAGAATTGTACTATAGAAAAGTTCCTGGGAAATTTATGACCGAGTTTAGCTTTGTGTAGCCTTGGAATATTAGGCAAAAAATTAAGATCCTCCCCTCAAGAAATGTTTTCCCAAAATGGTGTAAATTCTTATTCTTTGTGAGGTTTCATTTTATTATTTCAAAATATGTTGTAATATTTACTGCTACAACTTTTGATTTGGTTATTTATTAATTTAGCAAAATGAAATTTTTTAAAGGTTTTATAAAAAAGTTTTAAAAATATGAGGAAATAAAGATTTAACTTATAATAAAAATTAAGCTGATTCTACTTTTTTTTTTTTTACACTTTTAAAATTTTTTATTCCAGTATTTATTTTTTATGTAAACACTATTTCATTTGGCTTTTAAAATGGATTTCAGATTTGTCTAACTTTTGAAAAAATTCCAAAAAAATTAACATAAATAATTTTTATCTTTCAATTAAAATAATCGTCAAAATTACATAAAATTTACATTTATTAGAATGTCTAAATTCGCAGTTATTATTTAAAATTCTATGTTTTTAATTAGTATTTATTTTAATAAATAAAAAGATATTACAAAATTTTATTTCAATAATATTTATATTAATGAGAGTCAAATTTGAAATAAATAGCTATTAATGTGCAAATCAAAGATTATTTGTCCAAATATGGTAAATTTAAATTTTGAAAAATAATAATTTTTTACCATAATGAAATAAATGTATTATATAAATTACAGAATTTAGAAAAATGTGTAAATGAAATAAGCTAGCATCAAAACAATATGCAAGTAATTTTGAGTTGTACTGAAAAATAAAGATATTTATAATTAGATGTTTTTCTAATCCAATTATAAATAACTTTATTTGCAAAGGAAAATTATCATAAATGTATTCTAGCATTATTAGCGATTTCTTAATAGTAACTATTTAAATTGACAAACTCAATATTTAAATTAACAATTTACTAAAAAGTAACATTTGTAACTACTTAAATTAGCAAAATCTATTTAATATTTAAGACGGAAAAATAATAAATTTATAAAAAAAAATTAAGTTTATCCACTAATGTAACCATGAAAAATACTTTTTTTCTTTTATTACAGTCGAAATATTTAAAATTTTCTTTTATATTTTAAGATTAACATTTTAAGAACAATATAGTGCAGACTTTCAATAAAACATTTTTTTAAAATTTCTTTTGCCAGGATCTGATACACGAATTTACACAATTACAATATATCCGCATTTGAATTATTCATTGAGCTTTTGAAAACAATTTTTCACAACATTAAAAACTATTTAAAAACAGTCAGGTAGAACTAAAAACTATTGTTCATTATTTCTAAATGATAAGACTGAAAATGTGGGTGGGTTAAAAAATTTTTGATAATCTGTGTCATTGAAAATATTTCCATTTTTCAGACTTTAGTACTAGAAATGGAAATAACTTTCTAATATTGTGAAAAGAATTTATGAAAGTCAAATAAATAAATTCTGATAAAAAAAATGTTCTTGTTTTTTTTTTCCAACATTTTGCACTAATAATCTTGTTATAAATTAAAATATTTTTTTTCATTCAAAGCATCTTTTTCATAAAAAGGCTGAAATGTGTTATTCTTTTTAAAAGAAGACTTTTGGTTAAAATACAGCTCTGTAAAACTATTAATGCTGTGCATACTTCGAATTTGGTTTCGTACATTTTGAAACGAAAAATGTCGACTAGGATGTTACGCTAAACACGGCTTTATTCTAACTGATTATATATACATATTTACATAACTCTTTTACTTAGGCCGCGTAGCGCCATCTGATGACAAGATTCAGAAGTTTTTCCAAAATGCGTTTGATTTAAGAAAATAGGTATATTATTTTTCTATAATCTTGATATAAAAGCTTGAAAACTAATATTTTTAAAAGTTAGTTCAGCTTGAATTTTTACACAGAACATTAAAATTTATACACAATACAAAAATTTAAGGACAATTGACAAATCTGTGATTTTGTGAATTGTGTATTTCCATGTCAAAAACTTGAAGTAACCATACACAATTTTTTCAGAAAGGATTTTCAAAATTGTACAAATACACTTAGAAATCTGCACAATAAAAAGATCCCATCTAAATATGTTTATACTTGTTACCTTGTGAAATAAAATTTGGTTGAAAATATCTAATATTTACAAATATAAAAATATTGTTTGGTAAAAACTGATTGATTTTTATGAATATAGTTATCCACGTTGGCAACTAAAGTGGAGATAACAAAAATTGTATTAAATAATACATAAAATTGAAGCTACATCACTATCTATTACTGTAACGCACTATCTTTAACAATGGAACACCAATGTGATGCCCAATGATATAAATCTGTCAAAACTTAAACCCGTGTAATGCTGAAAGGTGAAAATCCTAGTATCGAGGTATTAGGAACAATATCCTACCTCCTTTCTGGCTTCTTAAAACTTATTGATCATTTTAGAATAACATTAATATTGATCATTTTAAAATAAGTTTTGAGTTTTGTTGAGTTCCCATGGAAGTGTTATTTAATTGATTATAAGATAAGCACACACACTTATTGAAAAATTGAGAAAACATTCAACTAAAGAGTCATGGATAATGCTAATGTGAAATATATGCTATATTAGATTTATAATGTATTGTATTAGACATTTAACATAAAATATTTAGATTAAATAATAAATAGTTGTTCACGCCATTTATATTGAATTTACTTGTACAAAATATCAATACATCTTATATATATATAACATGCTGTCATATTGTGATCTTTTTTAAAAATAACAATCTTTTTAAACATCAGGAAGTAAATTGTCTAAAACCAATATTTATTTAAGATGTTTGCTAAAACTTATTGACTTAAACAAGAAAACTGGTTAATTATTTCAAAATTGTGTGACGAAAATCATCCAATAAGCCAGTTGACAATAATAATAGTGAAAATGCATAACACACGTTTTCGAATTGAGAAACAATCTGGATTCATTAAGCCCCTGATTATATTATATATGTTTATATATTCAACCTCTCCATACAGAAGACAATCCTGTCTGGTCAAATATTACAATAAACTCAACATTTATGGCCAAGAAAATCTCACGTCAAGTTACCTAATCAACTGCACTCCGTTCCAAAGACTAAAGAAGCACAGTACCTTCAGTCTGAATAACTCCCTACACTTAATCGAGAACAATGTCGAACCACATGCCCTTCACTCTTGTGAAATTTGCTGAGGCCCTTTCCAATATTCACTTGGGACTCCAACCATGGGATCTCAAATATTAATACATAAAAATGTTCGCAACATTCTCCTCTACAAGATTCTGTTCAGTTCCAATCACCTCTAGTCTTCCAAAATGCCCTAATTTCCCTCCCCCCTTTTTAATAATTCAAATTTTTGTGACTTTTTGGTCAGATTTTAGATAATTGAGGAGTGCTACAACTTAAACCATGGGATGTAAAATATTAATACATAAAATTGTTTACAGCAATATCTCTACAACAAGATTCTCCTCTACAACATTCAGTATGGTGCCAGACATTTCTTTACAGCTAAAATGTCCTAATCACCCCCCATATAAAAATCAATTTTGTGTCTTTTCGATTGTATTTTAAAAATTGAGGAGTGTTAAGTCTCCAACCAAGGGATCTTAAATATTAATACATCAACATGTTTGCAACAGTATTCTCTACAATATTTAGTTTGTTCCAGACATTTCTAGTCACCTAAAATGACCTAATCACACCGCATCCCTTTTTTAAGAATTCAAATTTTTGTGTTTTTTGTTTGGATTTTAGATAATTGAAGAGTGATACGACTCTAACCATAGGATCTTATATATTAATACATCAAAATATTTGCAACAGTCTCCTCTATAACATTCAGTTTGGTGCCAGACATTTCTTGACACCTAAAATGTCCTGAGCAACCCCCTATAAAAATCAATTTTGTGTCTTTTTGATTGTATTTTAAAAATATTTTGTAGTCTTATTACTCCAAGCATGGGATCTTAAATATTAATAGATCAAAATGTTTGCAAGAGTCTCCTCTACAAGATTTAGTTTTCCTCCAGGCATAACGAAACACCTAAAATGACCTAGTAATGCCTTCCCCCCTTTTTTTAACAATTCAAATTTCTGTGTTTTTTAGTTGGATTTTAGAAAATTGAGGAGTGCACCGACTTCAATCATAAGATCTTAAATATTAATACATTAACATATTCATACAATTCTCGTCTACAAGATTCAGTTTGGTTCCAGACATCTCTAGTCTTCTAAAATGTCCTAATCAGCCTCCTACCTTTTTAAGAATTGAAATTTGTGTGTCTTCTCTGTCAGACTTTAGATAATTGAGGACTGCTACGACTTAAACCATGGGATGTTAAATATTAATACATCTTAACGCTTGCAACAGTGTCCACTATGAGATTCAGTTTGGTTCCAGACATCTCTAGTCTTCTAAAATGTCCTAATCAGCCTCCTACCTTTTTAAGAATTGAAATTTGTGTGTCTTTTTGTTATGATTTAAGAAAATTGACGAGTGCACCGACTCCAACCATAGTATCTTAGATATTATTACATCAAAATGTTTGCAAAATTCTCCTCTACATGATTCAGTTTGGTTCCAGACACCTCTAGTCTTCTAAAATGTCCTTAATCAGCCCCCGCCCTTTTTAATAATTAAAATTTTTATGTCTTCTTCGCCTGGATTTTAGATAATTGAGCAGTGCTACATTTTAAACCATAGGATGTTCAAATATTAATACATCAAAATGTTCGCAACAGTGGCCACTATGAGATTCAATTTGGTTCCAGACATCTCTAGTTTCTAAAATGTCCTAATCAGCCCCCCCCCCCATTTTTAAAATTTTCTATTTTTTTGTGTCTTTTTGTTGGGATTTTAGAAAATTGAGGAGTGCACCGACTCCAACCATAGGATTTTAAATATTAATACATCAAAATGTTCGCCACATTCTCCTCTACATGATTCAGTTTGGTTCCAGACATCTCTAGTCTTCTAAAATTTCCTAATCACCCCCCTCCTTTTTTTAAGAATTTAAATTTTTGTGTCTTCTTGGTCGGATTTTAGATAAATGAGGAGTGCTACAACTTAAACCATGGGATGTTAAATATTAATACATCAAAATGTTCGCAACAGTTTCCACTATGAGATTCAGTTTGGTTCCAGACATCTCTAGCTTCTAAAATGTCCTAATCGCCCCCCCCTTCTTTTTAGGAATTCAAATTTTCGTGTCTTTTTGGTCGGATTTTAGAAAATTGAGGAGTGCTAAGACTCAAACCATAGGATCTTAAATATTAATACATCAAAATGTTCACAACAGTCTCCTCTACAAGATTCAGTTTGGTGCCAGACATTTCTTGACAACTAAAAGATCGTAATCAGCCCCCACCCGTTTTTTAAGAATTCCAACTTCTGTGTTTTTTTGATGGATTTTAGAAAATTGAGTAGTGTTACGACTCCAACCGTGTGATCTTATATAACAATACATTAAAATGTTCGTACTATTCTCCTCTACATATTTCAATTTGGTGCCAAACATTTAATGACACATAAAAGATCCTAATTTTCCTCCCACCTATTTTTAAGAATTCTATTTTTTGTGTCTTTTTGTTGGGATTTTAGAAAATTGAGGAGTGCACCGACTCCAACCATAGGATCTCAAGTATTAATCCATCCAAATGTTCGCAACATTGTCCACTATGAGATTCAATTTGGTTCCAGACATCTCTAGCTTCTAATATGTCCTAATCAGCCCCCGCCCCAATTTTTTTAAAAATTCAATTTTTTGTGTCTTTTTGTTAGGACTTTAGAAAACTGAGGAGTGCTCCGACTCCAACCATAAGATCTTATATATTAATATATCAAAATGTTTGTAACAGTCTCCTCTATAACATTCAGTTTGGTGCCTGACATTTCTTGACACGTGAAATGTCCTGAGCAACCCCCTATAAAAATCAAATTTGTGTCTTTTTGATTGTATTTTAATAAATTAGGATTTTAGAAAATTGAGGAGTGCTCCGACTCCAACCATAGGATCTAATATAATAATAGAACAAAATGCTGGCAACAGTCTCCTCTTCAAGATTTAGTTTGCCTCCAGACATAACTAAACACCTAAAATGACCTAGTAATGCCCCCCTTTTTTTTAAGAATTCAAATTTCAGAGTTTTTTAGTTGGAATTTAGAAAATTGATAAGTGTTACCACTCCAACCATAGTATATATCTTGTATATTAATATGTTAAAATGTTCGTACTATTCTCCTCTACAAGATTCAGTTTGATTCCAGACACCTCTAGTCTTCTAAAATGTCCTAATTAACCCCTCCCCCTTTTTAAGCAATCAAATTTTTGTGTCTTCTCTGTCACACTTTAGATAATTGAGGAGTGTTACAACTTAAACCATGGGATGTTAAATATTAAAACATCAAAATGTTTGGAACAGTGTCCACTATGAAATTCAATTTGGTTCAAGACATGTTTAGTCATCAAAAATGTCCTAATCAGACCCCACTTTTTTTAAAAAATTCTATTTTTTGTGTCTTTTTGTTGGGATTTTAGAAAATTGGGAAGTGCACTGACTCCAACCATAGGATCTTAAATATTAATACATCAAAATGTTCGCAACATTATCCTCTACATTATTCAGTTTAGTTCCAGACACCTCTATTCTTTAAAATGTCCTAATAAGCCCCCCACCTTTTTAAGAATTCAAATTTTTTAGTCTTCTTGATCGGATTTTTCATAATTGAGGAGTGTTACAACTTGAACCATGGGATGTTAAATATTAATACATCTAAACGTGCGCAACAGTGTCCTATATGAGATTCAATTTGTTTCCAGACATCTCTAGTAATTGAAAGTGTCTGAATCAGCCCCCTCCCTCCTTTTCTAAAAATTCAAATTTTTGTCTCCTTTTGGTCGAATTTTAGAAAATTAAGGAGTGCTCCGACTCCAACCATAGGTTCTTAAATATTAATGCCTCAAAATGTTCGCAACAGATTCCTCTACAAGATTCAGTTAGGTGCCAGACATTTCTTGACACCTAAAAGATCGTAATCAGCCCCCCACACATTTTTTAAGAATTCAAATTTTTGTGTTTTTTGGTTGGATTTTAGATAATTGAGTAGTGTTACGACTCCCACCATGTGATCTGATATAATAATACCTCAAACTGTTCGTACTATTCTCCTCTACAAAATTCAGTTTGATTCCAGACACCTCTAGTCTTCTAAAATGCCCTAATCAGCCCCCCCTTTTTAAGAATTAAAATTTTTATGTCTTTTTGCCTGGATTTTAGAAAATTGAGCAATGCACAGACTCCAACCATAGGATCTCAAATATTAATCCATCAAAATGTTCGCAACTGTGTCCACTATGAGATTCAATTTGGTTCCAGACATCTCTAGTTTCTAAAATGTCCTAATCAATTTTTAAAATTTTTTATTTTTTTGTGTCTTTTTGTTTGGATTTTAGAAAATTGAGGAGTGCACCGACTCCAACCATAGGATCTTCTATATTAATATATCAAAATGTTTGCAACAGTCTCCACTATAACATTCAGTTTGGTGCCAGACATTTCTTGACACCTAAAATGTCCTGAGCAACCCCCTATAAAAATCAATTTTGAGTCTTCTTAAATGTATTTTAAAATAATTGGGAAGTGTTATTACTCCAACCATGGGATCTTAAATATTAATAGATCAAAATGTTTGCAACAGTCCCCTCTACAAGATTTAGTTGGTCTCCAGACATAACTAAACACCTAAAATGACCTAGTAATGCCCCACCTTTTTTTAAGAATTCAAATTTCAGTGTTTTTTTAGATGGATTTTAAAAAAGTGAGTAGTGTTAGCACTCTAACCATAACACACACACATCTTATATATTAATATATTAAAATGTTCTTACTATTCTCCTCTACAAGATTCAGTTTGGTTCCAGACATCTCTAGCTTCTAAAATGTCCTAATCGGCCCCCCCTTCTTTTTAAGAATTCAAATTTTTGTGTCTTTTTGGTCGGATTTTAGAAAATTGAGGAGTGCTCCAACTTGAACCATGGGATGTTACATATTAATACATCTAAACGTTTGCTATAGTATCCTCAATGAGATTCAATTTGGTTCCAGACATCTCTAGTCTTCTAAAATGTCCTAATCAGCCTCCTACCTTTTTAAGAATTCAAATTTGTGTGTCTTTTTGGTCGGATTTTAGAAAATTGAGGAGTGCTCCGACTCAAACCATAGGATCTTAAATATTAATACATCAAAATGTTCACAACAGTCTCCTCTACAAGATTCAGTTTGGTGCCAGACATTTCTTGACAACTAAAAGATCGTAATCAGCCCCCACCCGTTTTTTAAGAATTCCAACTTCTGTGTTTTTTTGATGGATTTTAGAAAATTGAGTAGTGTTACGACTCCAACCATGGGATCTTAAATATTAATACATCAAAATGTTCGCAACAGTTTCCACTATGAGATTCAGTTTGGTTCCAGACATCTCTAGCTTCTAAAATGTCCTAATCGGCCCCCCCTTTTTTAAGAATTCAAATTTTTATGCCTTTTTGTTGGGATTTTAGAAAATTGAGGATTGCACCGACTCCAACCATAGGATGTTTTATATTAATACATCAAAATATTTGCAACAGTCTCCTCTATAACATTCAGTTTGATGCCAGACATTTCTTGTCACCTAAAATGTCCTGAGCAACCCCCTATAAAAATCAATTTTGTGTCTTTTTGATTCTATTTTTAAATATTTGGGGAATGTTATCACTCTAACCATGGGATCTTAAATATTAATAGATCAAAATGTTTGCAAGAGTCTCCTCTACAAGATTTAGTTTTCCTCCAGGCATAACGAAACACCTAAAATGACCTAGTAATGCCCCACCTTTTTTAAGAATTCAAATTTCAGTGTTTTTTTAGATGGATTTTAAAAAAGTGAGTAGTGTTAGCACTCTAACCATAACACACACACATCTTATATATTAATATATTAAAATGTTTTTACTATTCTCCTCTACAAGATTCAGTTTGGTTCCAGACACCTCTAGTCTTCTAAAATGTCCTAATCAGCCCCCCCTTTTTTTAAGAATTCAAATTTTTGTGTCTTCTCTGTCAGACTTTAGATAATTGAGGACTGCTACAAATTAAACCATGGGTTGTTAAATATTAATACATCAAAATGTTTGCAACAGTGTCCACTATGAGATTCAATTAGGTTCAAGACATCTCTGGTCTTCTAAAATGTCCTAATTAGCCCCCCCTTTTTTTAAAAAATTCTATTTTTTGTGTTTTTTTGTTGGGATTTTAGAAAATTGAGGAGTGCACCGACTCCAACCATAGGATCTTAAATATTAATATATCAAAATGTTTGCAACATTCTCCTTTACATGATTCAGTTTCGTTCCACACAACTCTATTCTTCTAATGTGTCTTTATCATCCCCCCGCTCTTTTTAACAATTCAAATTTTTGTTTCTTCTTGGTCGTATTTTAGATAATTGAGGAGTGCTACATTTTAAACCATAAGATGTGAAATATTAAAACATCAAAATGTTCTCAACAGTATTCTGTATTAGATTGAATTTAGTTTCAGACATCTCTAGACATTTAAAATGTCCTAATCAGCCCCCCACATTTTTAAGAATTCATATTTTTGTCTGTTTTGGTTGGATTTTAGAAAATTGAGGAGTGCTACGACTCCAACCATAGGATCTTATACATTAATATATAAAAATGTTTGCAACAGTCTCCTCTACAAGATTCAGTTTGGTTCCAGACATTTCTAGTCACCTAAAAGATCCTAATCAGCCCCCCTTTTTAAGAATTCAAATTTTTGTGTTTTGTCTGGATTTTAGAAAATTGAGGAATGCACCGACTCCAACCATAGGATCTCAAGTATTAATACATCAAAATGTTCGCAACAGTTTCCACTATGAGATTCAATTTTTTCCAGACATCTGTAGCTTCTATAATGTCCTGATTAGACCTCGCCCCCATTTTTTTTAAAAAAATTCAAATTTTTCTGTCTTTTTGCAGGGACTTTAAAAAATTCAGGAGTGCACCGACTCCAACCATAGTATCTTAGATATTATTACATCAAAATGTTTGCAACAGTTACATCTATAACATTTAGTTTGGTGCCAGACATTTCTTGACACCTAAAATGTCCTGAGCAACCCCTATTAAAATCAATTTTGTGTCTTTTTGAATGTATTTTTAAAATTGGGAAGTGTTATCACTCCAACCATGGGATCTCTAATATTAATGGATCAAAATGTTTGCAACAGTCTCCTCTACAAGATTTAGTTGTTCTCCAGACATAACTATCCACCTAAAATGACCTAGTAATGCCCTACCCTTTTTTAAGAATTCAAATTTCTGTGTTTTTTAGATGGATTTTAAAAAAGTGAGTAGTGTTACAGTCCAACCATAAGATCTTTTATATTAATTTATTAAAATGTTCGTACTATTCTCCTCTACAAGATTCAGTTTGGTTCCAGACACCTCTAGTCTTCTAAAATGTCCTAATCACCCCCCCGGTGTAAGAAATCAAATTTTTGTGTCTTCTCGGGCAGACTTTAGATAATTGAGGACTGCTACAAATTAAACCTTGGGTTGTTAAATATTAATACATCGAAATGTTTGCAACAGTGTTCACTATGAGATTCAATTTGGTTCAAGACATCTCTAGCCTTCTAAAATGTACTAATTAGCCCCCCCCTTTTTTTAAAATTATATTTTTTGTGTTTTTTTGTTGGGATTTTAGAAAATTAAGGAGTGCACTGACTCCAACCATAGGATCTTAAATATTAATATATCAAAATTTTCGCAACATTCTCCAGTACATGATTCAGTTTCGTTCCAGACAACTCTAGTCTTCTAAAATGTCCTTATTAGCCCCCACCCCTTTTTTAAAAATTCAAATTTTTGTTTCTTCTTGGTCGTATTTTAGATAATTGAGGAGTGCTACATTTTAAACCATAAGATGTTAAATATTAAAACATCAAAATGTTCGCAACAGTATTCTGTATTAGATTCAATTTGGTTCCAGACATCTCTAGACATTTAAAATGTCCTAATCAGCCCCCCACATTTTTAAGAATTCAAATTATTGTATCTTTTTGAATGTATTTTAAAAACATGAGGAGTGTCATGACTCCAACCATAGGAACATAAATGTTTAAACATCAAAATGTTCGCAACAGTCTCCTCTACAAGATTCAGTTTGGTCCTAGACATCTGTAGTCTCCCAAAATGTCCTAATCACTACCCCCCTTTTAAAGAATTCAAATTTTTCGGTTTTTTGGTTGGATTTTATATAATTTAGGAGTGATAAGACTCCAACCATGGGATCTGAAATATTAATACATCAAAATATTTGCAACAGTGTCCACTATGAGATTCAATTTGGTTCCAGACACCTCTAGTCTTCTAAAATGTCCTAATCACCACCCCTTTTTAGAATTCAAATTTTTGTGTCTTTTTGATTGGATTTTAGATAATTGAGGAGTGTTAAGACTCCAACCATGGATCTTAAATATTAATACATCAAAATGTTCGCAACAGTTTCCACTATGTGATTCAATTTGGTTCCAGACATCTCTAGCTTCTAAAATGTCCTAATCAGCCCACCTCCCATTTTTTTTAAAAATTCAATTTTTGTGTCTTTTGTTAGGATTTTAGAAAATTGGGAAGTGCACTGACTCCAACCATAGGATCTTAAATATTAATACATCAAAATCTTAGCAACAGTCTCCTCTACATGATTCAGTTTGGTTCCAGACATTTCTTGACTTCTAAAATGTCCTAATCAGCCCCCCACCTTTTTAAGAATTCAAATTTGTGTGTCTTTTTGTTGGATTTTAGAAAATTGAGGAGTGCACCGACTCCAACCATAGGATCTGAAATATTAATACATCAAAATGTTCGCAACAGTGTCCACTATGAGATTCAATTTGGTTCCAGACATCTCTAGTTTCTAAAATGTCCTAATCAGCCCCCCCCCATTTTTTTAAAAAAATTCTATTTTTTGTGTTTTTTGTTGGGATTTTAGAAAATTGAAGAGTGCACCTACTCCAACCATAGGATCTTCTATATTAATACATCAAAATCTTTGCAACAGTCTCCTCTATAACATTCAGTTTGGTGACAGACATTTCTTGACACATAAAATGTCCTGAGTAAGCCCCTATAAAATTATAATTTGTCTTTTTAAATGTATTTTAAAAAATTGGGGAGTGTTATCACTCCAACCATTGATCTTAAATATTAATACATCAAAATGTTTGCAACAGTCTCCTCTACAAGATTTAGTTTTCCTCCAGGCATAACGAAACACCTAAAATGACCTAGTAATGCCCCACCTTTTTTAAGAATTCAAATTTCAGTGTTTTTTTAGATGGATTTTAAAAAAGTGAGTAGTGTTAGCACTCTAACCATAAGATCTTATATATTAATTTATTAAAATGTTTGTACTATTCTCCTCTACAAGATTCAGTTTGGTTCCAGACTCCTCTATCCTTCTAAAATGTCTTAATCACCCCCCCTTTTTAAGAAATCAAATTTTTGTGTCTTCTCTGTCAGACTTTAAATAATTGAGGACTGCTACAACTTAAACCATGGGATGTTAAATATTAATACATCAAAATGTTTGCAATAGTGTCCACTATGCGATTCAATTTGGTTCAAGACATCTATAGGTTTCTAAAATGTCCTTATTAGCCCCCACCCCTTTTTTAAAAATTCTATTTTTTGTGTCTTTTTGTTGGGATTTTAGAAAATTGAGGAGTGCACCGACTCCAACCATAGGATCTAAAGTATTAATCCATCCAATTGTTCGCAACATTGTCCACTACATGATTCAGTTTGGTTCCAGACACCTATATTCTTCTAAAGTGTCCTTATCAGCCCCCGCCCTTTTTAATAATTCAAATTTTTGTTTCTTCTTGGTCGTATTTTTAATAATTGAGGAGTGCTACATTTTAAACCATAAGATGTTAAATATTAAAACATCAAAATGTTCGCAACAGTATTCTGTATTAGATTGAATTTATTTTCAGACATCTCTAGACATTTAAAATGTCCTAATCAGCCCCCCGCCCTTTTTAATAATTCAAATTTTTGTTTCTTCTTGGTCGTATTTTAGAAAATTGAGGAGTGCTCCGACTCCAACCATAGGATCTTAAATATTAATAGATCAAAATGTTTGCAAGAGTCTCCTCTACAAGATTTAGTTTTCCTCCAGGCATAACGAAACACCTAAAATGACCTAGTAATGCCCCACCTTTTTTAAGAATTCAAATTTCAGTGTTTTTTTTAGATGGATTTTAGAAAATTGAGTAGTGTTACCATTCCAACCATAAGATCTTTTATATTATTACATTAAAATGTTCGTACTATTCTCCTCTACATACTGTTTGGTTCCAGACACCTCTAGTCTTCTAAAATGTCCTAATCAGCTTCCCCCCTTTTTCTAAGAATTCAAATTTTTGTGTCTTCTATGTCAGACTTTAGATAATTGAGGACTGCTGCAACTTAAACCATGGGATGTTAAATATTAATACATCAAAATATATGTTTGAAACAGTGTCCACTATGAGATTCAATTTAGTTAAAGATGTCTCTAGTCTTCTAAAATGTCCTAATTAGCAGCCTCTTTTTTAAAAAATTCTATTTTTGTGTTTTTTGTTGGGATTTTAGAAAATTGAAGAGTGCACCTACTCCAACCATAGGATGTTTTATATTAATACATCAAAATGTTCGCAACGTTCTCCTGTACATGATTCAGTTTGGTTCCAGACAACTCTATTCTTCTAAAGTGTCCTTATCAGCCCCCGCCCTTTTTAATAATTCAAATTTTTGTTTCTTCTTGGTCGTATTTTAGATAATTGAGGAGTGCTACATTTTAAACCATAAGATGTTAAATATTAAAACATCAAAATGTTCGCAACAGTATTCTGTATTAGTTTGAATTTTGTTTCAGACATCTCTAGACATTTAAGATGTCCTAATCAGCCCCACATTTTTAAGAATTCAAATTTTTGTCTTTTTGGTCGGATTTTAGAAAATTGAGGAGTTCTCCGACTCAAAAAATAGGATCTTAAATATTAATACATCAAAATGTTCACAACAGTCTCCTCTATAAGATTCAGTTTGGTGCCAGACATTTCTTGACAACTAAAAGATCGTAATCAGCCCCCACCTTTTTAAGAATTCAAATTTTTATGTCTTTTTGGTCGGATTTTAGAAAATTTAGTAGTACACCGACTCCAACCATAGGATCTTAAATATTAATCCATCAAAATGTTCGCAACTGTGTCCACTATGAAATTCAATTTGGTTCCAGACATCTCTAGTTTCTAAAATGTCCTAATCAGCCCCCCCATTTTTTTAAAAAAATTCTATTTTTTGTGTTTTTTGTTGGGATTTTAGAAAATTGAAGAGTGCACCTACTCCAACCATAGGATCTTCTATATTAATACATCAAAATCTTTGCAACAGTCTCCTCTATAACATTCAGTTTGGTGACAGACATTTCTTGACACATAAAATGTCCTGAGTAAACCCCTATAAAAATTAATTTTCTGTCTCTTTGATTGTATTTTAAAAAATTGGGGAGTGTTATCACTCCAACCATTGATCTTAAATATTAATAAATCAAAATGTTTGCAAGAGTCTCCTCTACAAGATTTAGTTTTCCTCCAGGCATAACGAAACACCTAAAATGACCTAGTAATGCCCCACCTTTTTTAAGAATTCAAATTTCAGTGTTTTTTTAGATGGATTTTAAAAAAGTGAGTAGTGTTAGCACTCTAACCATAAGATGTTATATATTAATACATTAAAATGTTCGTACTATACTCCTCTACAAGATTCAGTTTGGTTCCAGACATCTCTAGTCTTCTAAAATGTCCTAATCAGCCTCCTACCTTTTTAAGAATTCAAATTTGTGTGTCTTCTATGTCAGACTTTAGATAATTGAGGACTGCTGCAACTTAAACCATGGGATGTTAAATATTAATACATCAAAATATATGTTTGAAACAGTGTCCACTATGAGATTCAATTTAGTTAAAGATGTCTCTAGTCTTCTAAAATGTCCTAATTAGCAGCCTCTTTTTTAAAAAATTCTATTTTTGTGTCTTTTTGTTGGGATTTTAGAAAATTGAAGAGTGCACCTACTCCAACCATAGGATGTTTTATATTAATACATCAAAATATTTGCAACAGTCTCCTCTATAACATTCAGTTTGATGCCAGACATTTCTTGTCACCTAAAATGTCCTAATCAACCCCCTATAAAAATCAATTTTGTGTCTTTTTGATTGTATTTTTAAATATTTGATGAATGTTATCACTCTAACCATGGGATCTTATATATTATTATATCAAAATGTTTGCAACAGTCTCCTCTACATTATTCAGTTTAGATCCAGCCACCTCTAGTCTTTGAAATGTCCTAATCAGCCCCCCCCTTTTTAAGAATTCAAATTTTTTAGTCTTCTTGATCGGATTTTGGTTAATTGACGAGTGTTATAACTTGAACCATGGGATGTTAAATATTAATACATCTTAACGCTCGCAACAGTTTCCTCTATGAGATTCTATTTGGTTCCAGACATCTCTAGTATTTTAAAGTGTCTGAATCAGCCCCCCCTCCTCCTTTTCTAAGAATTCAAATTTTGTCTACTTTTGGTCGAATTTTAGAAAATTGAGGAGTGCACCGACTCCAACCATAGGATCTTATATATTTATTCATCAAAATGTTTGCAACAGTCTCCTCTACAAGATTCAGTTTGGTGCCAGACATTTCTTGACAACTAAAAGATCGTAATCAGCCCCCACCCGTTTTTTAAGAATTCCAACTTCTGTGTTTTTTTGATGGATTTTAGAAAATTGAGTAGTGTTACGACTCCAACCGTGTGATCTTATATAACAATACATTAAAATGTTCGTACTATTCTCCTCAACAAGATTCAGTTTTTTTCCAGACACCTCTAGTTTTCTATAATGCCTTAATCAGACCCCCCTTTTTAAGAATTCAAATTTTTATGTCTTTTTGTTGGGATTTTAGAAAATTGAGCAATGCACAGACTCCAACCATAGGATCTCAAAAATATTAATCCATCAAAATGTTCGCAACAGTGTCCACTATGAGATTCAATTTGGTTCCAGACATCTCTAGTTTCTAAAATGTCCTAATCAGCCCCCCCCCCACCCATTTTTTTAAAAATTTAATTTTTTGTGTCTTTTTGTTAGGATTTTAGAAAATTTAGGAGTGCACCGACTCAAACCATAGGATCTTGTATATTAATACATCAAAATGTTTGTAACATTCTCCACTATGACATTCAGTTTGCTGCCAGACATTTCTTTACAACTAAAATGTCCTGAGCAACCCCCTATAAAAATTAATTTTCTGTCTCTTTGATTGTATTTTAAAAAATTGGGAAGTGTTATTACTCCAACCATGGGATCTTAAATATTAATAGATCAAAATGTTTGCAACAGTCCCCTCTACAAGATTTAGTTGGTCTCCAGACATAACTAACCACCTAAAATGACCTAGTAATTCCCTACCCCCTTTTTTTAAGAATTCAAATTTCAGTGTTTTTTTGTTGGGTTTTAGAAAATTGAGTAGTGTTACCACTCCAACCATAAGATCTTATATATTAATACATTAAAATGTTTGTACTATTCTCCTCTACAAGATTCAGTTTGGTTCCAGACACCTCTATCCTTCTAAAATGTCCTAATCACCCCCCCTTTTTAAGAAATCAAATTTTTGTGTCTTCTCTGTCAGACTTTAGATAATTGAGGACTGCTACAACTTAAACCATGGGATGTTAAATATTAATACATCAAAATGTTTGGAACAGTGTACACTATGAGATTCAATTTGGTTCAAGACATGTCTAGTCTTCTAAAATGTCCTAATTAGCCCCACCTTCTTTTAAAAAATTCTATTTTTTGTGTCTTTTTGTTGGGATTTTAGAAAATTAAGGAGTGCACTGACTCCAACCATAGGATCTTAAATATTAATATATCAAAATTTTCGCAACATTCTCCTGTACATGATTCAGTTTGGTTCCAGACACTTCTAGTCTTCTAAAATGTCCTAATCATCCCCCCCTTTTTAAGAAATCAAATTTTTGTGTCTTCTCTGTCAGAATTTAGATAATTGAGGAATGCTACAACTTAAACCATGGGATGTTAAATGTTTAAACATCAAAATGTTTGCAACAGTATCCTCTGTTAGATTAAATTTGGTTCCAGACATCTCTAGCTTCTAAAATGTACTAATCAGCCCCCCTAACCTATAAAAATTAATTTTGTGTATTTTTGTTGGGATTTTAGAAAATTGAGGAGTGTTACGACTTTAAACATGGGATCTTAAATATTAATACATTAAAATGTTCGCCATAGTCTCCTCTACAAGATTCAGTTTGGCTCCAGACATCTCTAGTCTCCTAAAATATCCTAATGACCACCCACCCCTTTTTAAGAATTCAAATTTTTGAGTCTTTTTGATTAGATTTTAGATAATTGAAGAGTGCTAAGACTAAAACCATAGGATGTTAAATGTTAAAACATCAAAATGTTTGCAACAGTATCCTCTGTTAGATTCAATTTGGTTCCAAACATCTCTAATTTCTAAAATGTCCTAATCAACCCCCCTTACCTATAAAAATTAATTTTGTGTCTTTTTGATTGTATTTTAAAAAATTGAGGAGTGTTACGACTCCAACCATGGAATCTTAAATATTAATACATCAAAATGTTCACAACAGATTCTTCTATAAGATTACGTTTGCCTCCAGACATAAGTAACCACCCAAAATGACCTAATAATGCCACCCTATTTTTTAGGAATTCAAGTTTTTGTGTTTTTTGGTCGGATTTTAGAAAATTGAGGAGTGCACCGACTCCAACCAAAGGATCTTATATAAAATAAATCAAAATATTCGCAACATTCTCCTCTAAATGATTCAGTTTGGTTCCAGACACTTCTAGTCTTCTAAAATGTCCTAATCATCCCCCCCTTTTTAAGAATTCAAAGTTTTATATCTTTTTGGTCGGATTTTAGATAATTGAAGAATGCACCGACTCCAACCATACGATTTTAAATATTAATACATCAAAATATACGCAACATTCTCCTCTACATGATTCAGTTTGGTTCCACACACCTCTACCCATTTAAATGTCCTAATCAGCCCCCTCCCTTTTAAAAAATTCAAATTTTTGAGTCTTCTTAGCCGGATTTTATATAATTGAGGAGTGTTACAACTTGAACCATAGGATGTTAAATATTAATACATCTAAACGTTCGCAACTGTGTCCTCTATGAGATTCACTTTGGTTCCAGACATCTCTAGTATTTTAAAGCGTGTCAATATGCCCCCCCTCCTTTTCTAAGAATTCAAATTTTTGTCTCCTTTTGGTCGAACTTTAGAAAATTCAGGAATGCTCCGACTCCAACCATAGGTTCTTAAATATTAATACCTCAAAATGTTCGCAACAGTATCCTCTACAAAATTCAGTTAGGTGCGAGACATTTCTTGACACCTAAAAGATCGTAATCAGCCCCCCACACATTTTTAAGAATTCAAATTTTTGTGTTTTTTGGTTGGATTTTAGAAAATTGAGTAGTGTTACGACTCCCACCATGTGATCTTGTATAATAATACATTAAAATATTCGTACTATTTTCCTCTACAAAATTCAGTTTGATTCCAGACACCTCTAGTCTTCTAAAATGCCCTAATCAGCACCCCCCCTTTTTAAGAATTAAAATTTTTATGTCTTTTCGCCTGGATTTTAGAAAATTGAGCAATGCACCGACTCCAACCATAGGATCTCAAATATTAATCCACAAAAATGTTCGCAACTGTGTCCACTATGAGATTCAATTTGGTTCCAGACATCTCTAGTTTCTAAAATGTCCTAATCAGCCCCCCACCCCATTTTTTAAAATTTTTTATTTTTTTGTGTCTTTTTGTTGGGATTTTAGAAAATTGAGGAGTGCACCGTCTCCAACCATAGGATCTTGTATATTATTACATCAAAATGTTTGCAACAGTCTCCACTATAACATTCAGTTTGGTGCCAGACATTTCTTGACACCTAAAATGTCCTTAGCAACCCCGTATAAAAATCAATTTTGAGTCTTTTTAAATGTATTTTAAAAAAATTGGGAAGTGTTATTACTCCAACCATGGGATCTTAAATATTAATAGATCAAAATGTTTGCAACAGACTCCTCTACAAGATTTAGTTGGTCTCCAGACATAACTAACCACCTAAAATGACCTAGTATTTCCCTACCCCCTTTTTTAAGAACTCAAATTTCAGTGTTTTTTTGTTGGGTTTTAGAAAATTGAGTAGTGTTACCACTCCAACCATAAGATCTTTTATATTAATTTATTAAAATGTTCGTGCTATTCTCCTCTACAAGATTGAGTTTGGTTCCAGACACCTCTAGTCTTCTAAAATGTCCTAATTACCCCCCCCCTTTTTAAGAAATCAAATTTTTGTGTCTTCTCTGTCAGACTTTAGATAATTGAGGACTGCTACAAATTAAACCATGGGTTGTTAAATATTAATACATCGAAATGTTTGCAACAGTGTCCACTGTAAGATTCAATTTGGTTCAAGACATCTCTAGTCTTCTAAAATGTACTAATTAGCCCCCCCCCCATTTTTTAAAAACTTCTATTTTTTGTGTTTTTTGTTGGGATTTTAGAAAATTGAAGAGTGCACCTACTCCAACCATAGGATCTTCTATATTAATACATCAAAATCTTTGCAACAGTCTCCTCTATAACATTCAGTTTGGTGACAGACATTTCTTGACACCTAAAAGATCCTAATCAGCCCCCCAACTTTTTTAAGAATTCAAATTTTTGTGTGTTTTGGTCGCATTTTAGAAAATTGAGGAGTGCACCGACTCCAACCATAGGATCTCAAGTATTAATCCATCTAAATGTTCGCAACATTGTCCACTATGAGATTCAATTTGGTTCCAGACATCTCTAGCTTCTAATATGTCCTAATCAGCCCCCACCCCAATTTTTTTAAAAATTCAATTTTTTGTGTCTTTTTGTTAGGATTTTAGAAAATTCAGGAGTGCACCGACTCCAACCATAGGATCTTATATATTAATATATAAAAATGTTTGCAACAGTCTCATCTATAACATTCAGTTTGGTGCCAGACATTTCTAGACACCTAAAATGTCCTGAGCAACCCCCTATAAAAATATTTTTTTTGTCTCTTTGATTGTATTTTAAAAAATTGGGGAGTGTTATCACACTTACCATGGGATTTTTAATATTAATAAATTAAAATGTTTGCAACAGTCTCCTCTACAAGATTTACTTTGCCTCCAGACATAACTAACCACCTAAAATAACCTATTAATGCCCCCCCTTTTTTTTAAGAATTTAAATTTCAATGTTTTTTAGTTGGATTTTAGAAAATTGAGTAGTGTTACCACTCCAACCATAAGATCTTTATTAATTTATTCAAATGTTCGTACTATTCTCCTCTACAAGATTCAGTTTGGTTCCAGACACCTCTAGTCTTCTAAAATGTCCTAATTACCCCCCCCTTTTTAAGAAATCAAATTTTTGTGTCTTCTCTGTCAGACTTTAGATAATTGAGGACTGCTACAAATTAAACCATGGGTTGTTAAATATTAATACATCAAAATGTTTGCAACAGTGTCCACTATGAGATTCAATTTGGTTCAAGACATCTCTAGTCTTCTAAAATGTCCTAATTAGCCCCACCCCTTTTTTTAAAAATTCTGTTTTTTGTGTTTTTTTGTTGGGATTTTAGAAAATTGAGGAGTGTACCGACTCCAACCATAGGATCTTACATATTAATACATCAAAATGTTCGCAACATTCTCCTGTACATAATTCAGATTCATTCCAGACAACTCTATTCTTCTAAAGTGTCCTTATCAGCCCCCCGCCCTTTTTAATAATTCAAATTTTTGTTTCTTCTTGGTCGTATTTTAGATAATTGAGGAGTGCTACATTTTAAACCATAAGATGTTAAATATTAAAACATCAAAATGTTCTCAACAGTATTCTGTATTAGATTGAATTTATTTTCAGACATCTCTAGACATTTAAAATGTCCTAATCAGCACCCCACATTTCTAAGAATTCAAATTTTTGTGTCTTTTTGGTCGCATTTTAGAGAATTGAGGAGTGCTCCGATTCCAAATATAGGATCTTAAATATTAATACATCAAAATGTTCGAAACAGTCTCCCCTACAAGATTCAGTTTGGTCCTAGACATCTGTAGTCTCCTAAAATGTCCTAATCAAAACACCCTTTTAAAGAAATCAAATTTTTCGGTCTTTTTGTTTGGATTGTAGTTAATTGCAGAGTGATAAGATTCCAACCATGGGATCTTAAATATTGATACATCAAAATATTCGCAACTGTGTCCAATATGTGATTCAATTTGGTTCAAGACATCTCTATTATCCTAAAATATCCTAATCATCACCCCCTTTTATTAAATTCAAATTTTGTCTTTTTGTTTGAATATTAGAAAATTGAGGAGTAATAAGACTCCAACCATGGGATCTTTAATATTGATACATCAAAATGTTCGCAACAGTGTGCACTATTGTGATTCAGTTTGGTTCCAGACACCTCTAGTCTTCTAAAATGTCCTATTCAACCCCCCCACAATTTTTTTAAAAATTAAATTTTTTGTGTCTTTTTGTTAGGATTTTAGAAAATTGAGGAGTGCTCCGACTCCAACAATAGGATCTTGAATATTAATAAATAAAAATGTTCGAAAGAGTATCCTCTACAGGATGAAGTTTGGTGCCAGACATTTCTTGACACCTAAAAGATCCTAATCAGCCCCCCACCTTTTTAAGAATTCAAATTTTTGTGTGTTTTGGTTGGATTTTAGAAAATTGAGGAGTGCACCGACCTCAACCATAGGATCTCTTATATTAATCCATCCAAATGTTCGCAACAGTGTCCACTATGAGATTCAGTTTGGTTCCAGACATCTCTAGTTTCTAAAATGTCCTAATCAGCCCCCCTTATTTTTTTAAAAATTCTATTTTTTGTGTCTTTTTGTTAGGATTTTAGAAAATTGGGAAGTACACCGACTCCAACCATAGGATCTTGTATATTAATACATCAAAATGTTTGCAACAGTCTCATCTATAACATTCAGTTTGGTGCCAGACATTTCTAGACACCTAAAATGTCCTGAGCAACACCCTATAAAAAATATTTTTTGTCTCTTTGATTGTATTTTAAAAATTGGGAGTGTTATCACACTTACCATGGGATATCTAATATTAATATATCAAAATGTTTGCAACAGTCTCCTCTTCAAGATTTACTTTGCCTCCAGACATAACTAACCACCTGAAATGACCTATTAATGCCCACCCTTTTTTAAGAATTCAAATTAAAATGTTTTTTAGTTGGATTTTAGAAAATTGAGTAGTGTTACCACTCCAACCATAAGATCTTTTATATTAATTTATTAAAATGTTCGTACTATTCTCCTCTACAAGATTCAGTTTGGTTCCAGACACCTCTAGTCTTCTAAAATGTCCTAATTACCCCCCCTTTTTAAGAAATCAAATTTTTGTGTCTTCTCTGTCAGACTTTAGATAATTGAGGACTGCTACAAATTAAACCATGGGTTGTTAAATATTAATACATCAAAATGTTTGCAACAGTGTCCACTATGAGATTCAATTTGGTTCAAGACATCTCAAGTCTTCTAAAATGTCCATATTAGCCCCCACCCCTTTTTTTAAAAATTCTATTTTTTGTGTTTTTTTGTTGGGATTTTAGAAAATTGAGGAGTGCACCGACTCCAACCATAGGATCTTAAATATTAATATATCAAAATGTTCGCAACATTCTCCTGTACATGATTCAGATTCGTTCCAGACAACTCTATTCTTCTAAAGTGTCCTTATCAGCCCCCCGCCCTTTTTAATAATTCAAATTTTTGTTTCTTCTTGGTCGTATTTTAGATAATTGAGGAGTGCTACATTTTAAACCATAAGATGTTAAATATTAAAACATCAAAATGTTCGCAACAGTATTCTGTATTAAATTAACTTTTGGTTTCAGACATCTCTAGACATTTAAAATGTCCTAATCAGCCCCCCACATTTTTAAGAATTCAAATTTTTGTGTCTTTTTGGTCGCATTTTAGAAAATTGAGGAGTGCTCCGATTCCAACCATAGGATCTTAAATATTAATACATCAAAATGTTCGAAACAGTCTCCTCTACAAGATTCAGTTTGGTCCTAGACATCTGTAGTCTCCTAAAATGTCCTAATCAAAACACCATTTTAAAGAATTCAAATTTGTGTCTTTTTGTTTGGTTTTTAGATAATTGCAGAGTGATAAGACTCCAACCATGGGATCTTAAATATTAATACATCAAAATATTCGCAACAGTGTCCAATATGTGATTCAATTTGGTTCAAGACATCTCTAGTCTTCTAAAATGTCCTAATCACCACCCCCTTTTATAGAATTCAAATTTTCCGGTCTTTTTGTTTGGATTTTAGATAATTGAGGAGTAATAAGACTCCAACCATGGGATCTTTAATATTGATACATCAAAATGTTCGCAACAGTGTCCACTATGAGATTCAGTTTGGTTCCAGATATCTCTAGCTACTAATATGTGCTAATCAGCCCCCCCACCATTTTTAAAAATTCAATTTTTGTGTCTTTTTGTTAGGATTTTAGAAAATTCAGGAGTGCTCCGACTCCTACCATAGGTTCTTAAATATTAATACTTCAAAATTTTCGCAACAGTATCCTCTACATGATTCAATTTGGTTCCAGACCTTTCTTGACATCTAAAAGATCCTAATCAGCCCCCCACCTGTTTAAGAAGTCAAATTTTTGTGTGTTTTGGTTGGATTTTAGAAAATTGAGGAGTGCACCGACTCCAACCATAGGATCTAAAGTATTAATCCATCCAAATGTTCGCAACAGTGTCCACTATGAGATTCAGTTTGGTTCCAGATATCTCTAGCTACTAATATGTGCTAATCAGCCCCCCCATTTTTTTAAAAATTCAATTTTTTGTGTCTTTTTGTTTGGATTTTAGAAAATTGAGGAGTGCACCGACTCCAACCATAGGATCTTGTATATTAATACATCAAAATTTTTGCAATAGTCTCCACTATAACATTCAGTTTGGTGCCAGACATTTCTTGACACCTAAAATGTCCTGAGCAACCCCCTATAAAATTATAATAAACTATAATTAGTATTTTTAAATGTATTTTAAAATAATTGGGAAGTGTTATTACTCCAACCATGGGATCTTAAATATTAATAGATCAAAATGTTTGCAACATTCCCCTCTACAAGATTTAGTTGGTCTCCAGACATAACTAACCACCTAAAATGACCTAGTAATTCCCTACCCCCCTTTTTTTAAGAATTCAAATTTCAGTGTTTTTTTGTTGGGTTTTAGAAAATTGAGTAGTGTTACCACTCCAACCATAAGATCTTTTATATTAATTTATTAAAATGTTCGTACTATTCTCCTCTACAAGATTCAGTTTGGTTCCAGACACCTCTAGTCTTCTAAAATGTCCTAATCACCCCCCCCCCTTTTTAAGAAATCAAATTTTTGTGTCTTCTCTGTCAGACTTTAGATAATTGAGGACTGCTACAACTTAAACCATGGGTTGTTAAATATTAATACATCAAAATGTTTGCAACAGTTTCCACTATGCGATTCAATTTGGTTCAAGACATCTCTAGCTTTCTAAAATGTCCTAATTAGCCCCTCCCTTTTTTAAAAATTCTATTTTTTGTGTTTTTTTGTTGGGATTTTAGAAAATTGAGGAGTGTACCGACTCCAACCATAGGATCTTAAATATTAATACATTAAAGTGTTCGCAACATTCTCCTGTACATGATTCAGATTCGTTCCAGACAACTCTATTCTTTTAAAGTGTCCTTATCAGCCCCCCGCCCTTTTTAATTATTCAAATTTTTGTTTCTTCTTGGTCGTATTTTAGATAATTGAGGAGTGCTACATTTTAAACCATAAGATGTTAAATATTAAAACATCAAAATGTTCGCAACAGTATTCCGTATTAGTTTGAATTTAGTTTCAGACATCTCTAGACATTTAAAATGTCCTAATCAGCCCCCACATTTTTAAGAATTCAAATTTTTGTGCCTTTTTGGTCGCATTTTAGAAAATTGAGGAGTGCTCCGATTCCAACCATAGGATCTTAAATATTAATACATCAAAATGTTAATACATCAAAATACCTCAAAATGTTCGCAACAGTATCCTCTACATGATTCAAATTGGTGCCAAACATTTCTTGACACCTAAAAGATCCTAATAGGCCACCCACCCTTTTTCTAAGAATTCAAATTTTTGTCATCTTTTGGTCGCATTTTAGAAAATTGAGGAGTGCTCCGATTCCAACCTTAGGATCTTAAATATTAATACATCAAAATGTTCGAAACAGTCTCGTCTACAAGATTCAGTTTGGTCCTAGACATCTGTAGTCTCCTAAAATGTCCTAATCAAAACACCCTTTTAAAGAAATCAAATTTTTCGGTCTTTTTGTTTGGATTGTAGATAATTGCAGAGTGATAAGACTCCAACCATGGGATCTTAAATATTGATACATCAAAATATTCGCAACTGTGTCCAATATGTGATTCAATTTGGTTCAAGACATCTCTAGTCTTCTAAAATGTCCTAATTAGCCCCCCCCCATTTTTTAAAAACTTCTACTTTTTGTGTCTTTTTCTAGGGATTTTAGAAAATTGAGGAGTGCCCCGACTCCAACCATAGTATTTTAAATATTAATACTTCAAAATGTTTGCAACATTATTCTCTAAAATATTCAGTATGGTGCCAGACATTTCTGGACACCTAAATTGTCGTAATCAGCCCATCCCTATAAAAATTAATTTTGTGTCTTTTTGATTGTATTTTAAAAAATTGAGGATTGTTATGACTCCAACCATGGGATCTTAAATATTAATACATCAAAATGTTTGCAACATTATCCTCTACATTATTCAGTTTTGATCCAGACACCTCTAGTCTTTAAAATGTCCTAATCAACCCCCCCTTCTTAAGAATTCAAATTTTTGAGTCTTCTTGGTCGGATTTTGGTTAATTGAGGAGTGTTACAACTTGAACCATGGGATGTTAAATATTAATACATCTAAACGTTCGCAACAGTGTCCTATATGAGATTCAATTTGTTTCCAGACATCTCTAGTAATTGAAAGTGTCTGAATCAGCCCCCTCCCTCCTTTTCTAAAAATTCAAATTTTTGTCTCCTTTTGGTCGAATTTTAGAAAATTAAGGAGTGCTCCGACTCCAACCATAGGTTCTTAAATATTAATGCCTCAAAATGTTCGCAACAGATTCCTCTACAAGATTCAGTTAGGTGCCAGACATTTCTTGACACCTAAAAGATCGTAATCAGCCCCCCACTCTTTTTTTAAGAAATCGAATTTTTGTGTTTTTTGGTTGGATTTTAGATAATTGAGTAGTGTTACGACTCCCACCATGTGATCTGATATAATAATACCTCAAACTGTTCGTACTATTCTCCTCTACGAGATTCAGATTGGTACTAGACACCTCTAGTCTTCTAAAATGCCCTAATCAGCCCCCCCTTTTTAAGAATTTAAATTTTTATGTCTTTTTGCCTGGATTTTAGAAAATTGAGCAATGCACAGACTCCAACCATAGGATCTCAAATATTAATCCATCAAAATGTTCGCAACTGTGTCCACTATGAAATTCAATTTGGTTCCAGACATCTCTAGTTTCTAAAATGTCCTAATCAGCCCCCACTCTTTTTTTAAGAAATCAATTTTTTGTCTTTTTGTTAGGATTTTAGAAAATTGAGGAGTGCACCGAATCCAACCATAGGATCTTATATATTTATTCATCAAAATGTTTGCAACAGTCTCCAATATAAACATTCAGTTTGGTGCTAGACATTTCATGACACCTAAAATGTCCTGAGCAACCCCCTGTAAAAATCAATTTTCTGTCTTTTGGAATGTATTTTAAAATAATTGGGAAGTGTTATTACTCCAACCATGGGATCTTAAATATTAATAGATCAAAATGTTTGCAACATTCCCCTCTACAAGATTTAGTTGTTCTCCAGACATAACTATCCACCTAAAATGACCTAGTAATGCCTTCCCCCCTTTTTTTAACAATTCGAATTTCTGTGTTTTTTAGTTGGATTTTAGAAAATTGAGGAGTGCACCGACTTCAATCATAAGATCTTAAATATTAATACATTAACATATTCATACAATTCTCGTCTACAAGATTCAGTTTGGTTCCAGACATCTCTAGTCTTCTAAAATGTCCTAATCAGCCTCCTTTTAAGAAATCAAATTTTTGTGTCTTCTCTGTCAGACTTTATATAATTGAGGAGTGCTACAACTTAAACCATGGGATGTTAAATATTAATACATCAAAATGTTTGCAACAGTCTCCTCTACAAGATTCAATTTGGTTCAAGACATCTCTAGTCTTCTAAAATGTCCTAATCACCACACCCTTTTAAAGAAATCAAATTTTTGGTCTTTTTGTTTGGTTTTTAGATAATTGAGGAGTTATACGACTCCAACCATGGGATCTTTATTATTTATTCATCAAACTTTTCGCAACTGTGTCCACTATTTGATTCATTTTGGTTCCAGATATCTCTAGTCTTCTAAAATGTCCTAATCAGCCACCCCCCCCCATTTTTTTAAAAATTAAATTTTTGTGTATTTTTGGAAGGATTTAAGAAAATTGAGAATTGCACCGACTCCAACTATAGAATCTTAAATATTAATACATCAAAATGTTCGCAACAGTATTCTCTAAAAAATTCAGTATGGTGCCAGACATTTCTTGACACCTAAATTGTCCTAATCAGCCCACCCCTATAAAAATTAATTTTGTGTCTTTTTCATTGTATTTTAAAAAATTGAGGAGTGTTATGACTCAAACCATGGGATGTTAAATATTAATACATCAAAATGTTTGCAACATTCTCCTCTACAAGATTCAGTTTGGTTCCAGACACGTCTAGTGTTCTAAAATGACTTGATCATCCCCCCCCCTTTTTAAGAATTTAAATTTTTGTGTCTTCTTGGTTGGATTTTAGATAATTGAGGAGTACTACAACTTAAACCATGGGATCTTAAATATTAATACATAAAAATGTCCGCAACAGTGTCCTCTATGAGACTGAATTTGATTCTAGACATCTCTAGATTCTAAAATGTCCTAATCAGCCCCCCACTTTTTTATAATTCAAATTTTTGTGTCTTTTTGTTCGTATTTTATAAAATTCAAAAGAGCTACGACTCCAACCAAGGGATCTTAAATATTAATACATCAAAATGTTCGCAACATTCTAATCTACATGATTCAGTTTTGTTCCAGACAACTCTAGTCTTCTAAAATGTCCTAATCAGCCCCCTACTTTTTAAGAATTCAAATTTTTGTGTCTTTTGGTCAGATTTTTGATAATTGAGGAGTGTTACAACTTGAACCATGGGATGTTAAATATTAATACATCTAAACGTTCGCAACAGTGTCCTCTATTAGATTCGATTTGGTTCCACACATCTCTAGCTTTCTAAAACGTCTGAATCAGTCCCCCCCCTTTTCTAAGAATTCAAATTTTTGTATCTTTTTGGTCAAATTTAGATAAATTCAGGAGTGCTCTGACTCCAACCATAGGTTCTTAAATATTAATACCTCAAAATGTTCGCAACAGTATTCTCTACAAGATTCAGTTAGGTGCCAGACATTTCTTGTCACCTAAAAGATCGTAATCAGCCCCCACATTTTTAAGAATTCAAATTTTTGTGTTTTTGGTTGTATTTTAGAAAATTGAGGAGTGCACTGACTCCAACCATAGGATCTTGTATATTAATACATTAAAATGTTCGCAACTATTTTCCTCTACAAATTCAGTTTGATTCCAGACATCTCTAGTCTTCTAAATGCCCTAATCAGCCCCCCCCCATATTTAAGAATTAAAATTTTTTATGTCTTTTTGCCTGGATTTTAGAAAATTGAGAAATGCACAAACTCCAACCATAGGATCTCAAATATTAATCCATCAAAATGTTCGCAACTGTGTCCACTATGAGATTCAATTTGGTTCCAGACATCTCTAGCTACTAATATGTGCTAATCAGCCCCCCATTTTTTTAAAAATTCAATTTTTTTGTGTCTTTTTGTTAGGATTTTAGAAAATTGAGGAGTGTACCGACTCCAACCATAGGATCTTAAATATTAATACATCAAAATGTTCGCAAGAATCTCCTCTATAAAATTCAGTTTGGTTCTAGACTTTTCTAGTCACTTAAAATGTCCTAATCAATACCCCTATAAAAAGTAAATTTTGTGTCTTTTTGATTTTATTTTAAAACAATTGAGGAGTGTTATGACTCCAACCATGGGATATCTTAAATATTAATACATCAAAATGTTTGCAATAGACTCCTCTACAAGATTCAGTTTGGTTCCAGACACCTCTAGACTTCTAAAATGTCCTAATCAGCCCCCCCCCTTTTTTAATAATTCAAATTTTTGTGTCTTATTTTTGGATTTTAGATATCTGAGGAGTTCTACAATTTATACCATGGGATGTTAAATATTAATACATAAAATGTTTGCAACTGTGTCCTCTATGAGATTCAATTTGGTTCCTGACATCTCTAGTCTTCTAAAATGTTCTAATCAGCCCCCTTATTAAGAATTAAAATTTTTTGTGTTTTTTTGTTGGGATTTTAGAAAATTGAGGTGTGCACCGACTCCATCCATAGGATTTTAAATATTAATATATCAAAATATTCGCAACATTCTCCTCTACATGATTCAGTTTGATTCCAGACATCTCTAGTCGTCTAAAATGTCCTAATCGGCCCCCCCCCTTCTTTTTAAGAATTCAAATTTTTGTGTCTTTTTGGTCGGATTTTAGAAAAATGAGGAGAGATATGTCTGAAACCATGGGATCTTAAATGTTAGTACATAAAAATGTCCGTAACAGTGTCCTCTACAAGATTCAGTTTGGTTCCAGACATCTCTAGCTTCTAAAATGTCCTAATCGGCCCCCCCTTCTTTTTAAGAATTCAAATTTTTGTGTCTTTTTGGTCGGATTTTAGAAAATTGAGGAGTGCTCCGACTCAAACCATAGGATCTTAAATATTAATACATCAAAATGTTCACAACAGTCTCCTCTACAAGATTCAGTTTGGTGCCAGACATTTCTTGACACCTAAAATGTCCTAATCAGCCCAACCTTTTTTAAAAATTAAATTTTTGTGTCTTTTTGTTGGATTTTTGAAAATTGAGGAGTGCACCGACTTCAATCATAAGATCTTAAATATTAATACATCAAAATGTTTGCAACACTCTTCTATACAAGATTCAGTTTGGTCCCAGACATCTCTAGTATCCTAAAATGTCCTAATCACCACCTCCCCCTTTTAAAGGATTCAAATTTTGTCTTTTGTTTGGATTTTAGATAATTGAGGAGTAATGACTCCAACCATGGGATCTTTAAATATTAATACATCAAAATGTTTGCAACAGTGTCCACTATGAGATTCAATTTGGTTCAAGACATCTCTAGTCTTCTAAAATGTCCTAATTAGCCCCCATTTTTTTAAAAATTCAATTTGTGTGTCTTTTTGTTATGATTTAAGAAAATTGACGAGTGCACCGACTCCAACCATAGTATCTTAGATATTATTACATCAAAATGTTTGCAACAGTCTTATCTAAAAGATTCAGTTTGGTGCCAGACATTTCTTGACACCTAACATGTCCTATTCACCCTCCCCCCTTTAAAAAGTCAATTTTGTATCTTTTCGATCGTATTTTAAAATTCAGGGGTGTTAGGACTCTAACCGTGGGATATTAAATATTAATACACCAAAATGTTTGCAACATTCTGCTATTCAAGATTCAGTTTGGTTCCAGACATCTCTAGTCTTCTAAAATGTCCTAATCACCCCCCCTTTTTTAAGAATTTAAATTTTTGTGTCTTCTTGGTCGGATTTTAGATAAATGAGGAGTGCTACAACTTAAACCATGGGATGTTAAATATTAATACATCAAAATGTTCGCAACAGAGTCGTTTATGAGATTCAATTTGCTTCCAGACATCTCTAGTCTTCTAAAATGTCTGTATCAGCATCCGCTTTCCTAAAAATTCAAATTTTCGTGTCTTTTTGTTCGAATTTTAGAAAATTCAGAAGTGCACCGACTCCAACCATAGGATTTTAAAGATTAATACGTCAAAATGTTCGCAACATTCTCCTCTACATGTTTCAGTTTGGTTCCAGACAACTCTAGTCCTCTAAAATGTCCTAATCAGCCCCCTCCCCTACTTTTAAGAATTCAAATTTTTGTGTCTTTTTGGTCAGATTTTTGATATATGAGGAATTTTACAACTTGAACCAGGGGATGTTAAATATTAATACATATAAACGTTCGCAAGAGTGTCCTCTATTAGAATCAATTTGGTTCCAGATATCTCTAGCTTTCTAAAATGTCTGAATCAGTCCCCCCTTTTCTAAGAATTCAAATTTTTGTGTCTTTTTGGTCGCATTTTAGAAAATTGAGGAGTGCTCCGACTCCAACTATAGGTTCTTAAATACTAATACCTCAAAATGTTCGCAACAGTATCCTCTACATGATGTAATTTGGTGCCAAACATTTCTTGACACCTAAAAGATCCTAATCAGCCCCCCACCTTTTCTAAGAATTCAAATTTTTGTGTGTTTTGGTTTGATTTTAGAAAATTGAGGAGTGCACCGACTCCAACCATTGGATCTCAATTATTTATCCATCCAAATGTTCGCAACAGTGTCCACTATGAGATTCAATTTGGTTCCAGACATCTCTAGTTTCTAAAATGTCCTAATCAGCCCCCCCATTTTTTAAAATTTTTTATTTTTTTTGTGTCTTTTTGTTTGGATTTTAGAAAATTGAGGAGTGCACCGACTCCAACCATAGGATCTTGTATATTAATACATCAAAATGTTTGCAGCAGTCTCCACTATAACATTCAGTTTGGTGCCAGACATTTCTTGACACCTAAAATGTCCTGAGCAACCCCTTATAAAAATCAATTTTTAGTCTTTTTAAATGTATTTTAAAAAAATTGGGAAGTGTTATTACTCCAACCATGGGATCTTAAATATTAATAGATCAAAATGTTTGCAACAGTCTCCTCTACAAGATTTAGTTGGTCTCCAGACATAACTAACCACCTAAAATGACCTAGTAATTCCCTACCCCCTTTTTTAAGAACTCAAATTTCAGTGTTTTTTTGTTGGGTTTTAGAAAATTGAGTAGTGTTACCACTCCAACCATAAGATCTTTTATATTAATTTATTAAAATGTTCGTACTATTCTCCTCTACAAGATTGAGTTTGGTTCCAGACACCTCTAGTCTTCTAAAATGTCCTAATTACCCCCCCCCTTTTTAAGAAATCAAATTTTTGTGTCTTCTCTGTCAGACTTTAGATAATTGAGGACTGCTACAACTTAAACCATGGAATGTTAAATATTAATACATCGAAATATTTGCAACAGTGTCCACTATGAGATTCAATTTGGTTCAAGACATCTCTAGTCTTCTAAAATGTCCTAATTAGCCCCCCCCTTTTTTAAAAATTCTATTTTTTGTGTTTTTTTGTTGGGATTTTAGAAAATTGAGGAGTGCACCGACTCCAACCATAGGATCTTAAATATTAATACATCAAAATGTTCGCAACATTCTCCTGTACATGATTCAGATTCGTTCCAGACAACTCTATTCTTCTAAAGTGTCCTTATCAGCCCCCCGCCCTTTTTAATAATTCAAATTTTTGTTTCTTCTTGGTCGTATTTTAGATAATTGAGGAGTGCTACATTTTAAACCATAAGATGTTAAATATTAAAACATCAAAATGTTATCAACAGTATTCTGTATTAGATTGAATTTAGTTTCAGACATCTCTAGACATTTAAAATGTCCTAATCAGCCCCCAAATTTTTAAGAATTCAAATTTTTGTGTTTTTTGGTCGCATTTAAAAAATTGAGGAGTGCTCCGATTCCAACCATAGGAACTTATATATTAATACATCAAAATGTTTGCAACAGTCTTCACTATAACATTCAGTTTGGTGCCAGACATTTCTTGACACCTAAAAGATCCTAATCAGCCCCCCACTTTATTTAAGAATCCAAATTTTTTTGTGTTTTGGTTGGGTTTTAGAAAATTCAGGAGTGCACTGACGCCAACCATAGGATCTTAAATATTAATCCATCAAAATGTTTGCAACAGTGTCCACTATGAGATTCAGTTTGGTTCCAGACATCTCTAGCTTCTAAAATGTCCTAATCGGCCCCCCCTTTTTTTAAAAATTCAATTTTTGTGTCTTTTTGGTTGGATTTTAGAAAATTGAGGAGTGCATCGACTCCAACCATAGGATCTTATACATTAATATATAAAAATGTTTGCAACAGTCTCATCTATAACATTCTGTTTGGTGCCAGACATTTCTGGACACCTAAAATGTCCTGAGCAACCCCTATAAAATTCAAATTTTTTGTCTCTTTGATTGTATTTTAAAAATTGAGGAGTGTTATCACACTTACCATGGGATCTTAAATATTAATAAATCAAAATGTTTGCAACAGTCTCCTCTACAAGATGTAGTTTGCTTCCAGACATAACTAACCACCTAAAATTACCTATTAATGCCCCCTTTTTTAAGAATTCAAATTTTTGTGTCTTTTAGTTGATTTTAGAAAATTGAGTAGTATTACATCTCCAACCATAAGATGTTATATATTAATACATTAAAATGTTCGTACTATACTCCTCTACAAGATTCAGTTTGGTTCCAGACACCTCTAGTCTTCTAAAATGTCCTAATTACACCCCCCCCCTTTTTAAGAAATCAAATTTTTGTGTCTTCTCTGTCAGACTTTAGATAATTGAGGACTGCTACAAATTAAACCATGGGTTGTTAAATATTAATACATCAAAATGTTTGCAACAGTGTCCACTATGAGATTCAATTTGGTTCAAGACATCTCTAGTCTTCTAAAATGTCCTAATTATCTCCCCCTTTTTTTTAAAATTCTATTTTTGTGTCTTTTTGTTGGGATTTTAGAAAATTGAAGAGTGCACCTACTCCAACCATAGGATGTTTTATATTAATACATCAAAATGTTTCGCAACATTCTCTGTAAATGATTCAGTTCGTTCCAGACAACTCTATCTTCTAAAATGTACTAATCAGCCCATCCCTTTTTATAAATTCAAATTTTTGTTTGTTTTTGGTTGTATTTTAGATAATTGAGGAGTGCTGACTCTAACCATGGGATCTTATATATTATTGTATCAAAATGTTTGCAACAGTCTCCTCTACATTATTCAGTTTAGATCCAGACACCTCTAGTCTTTGAAATGTCATAATCAGCCCCCCCTTCTTAAGAATTCAAATTTTTGAGTTTTCTTGGTCGGATTTTGGTTAATTGACGAGTGTTATAATTTGAACCATGGGATGTTAAATATTAATACATCTAAATGTTCGCAACAGTGTCCTCTATGAGATTCAATTTGGTTCCAGACATCTCTAGTATTTTAAAGTGTCTGAATCAGCCCCCCTCCTCCTTTTCTAAGAATTCAAATTTTTGTCTCCTTTGGTCGAATTTTAGAAAATTCAGGAGTGCTCCGACTCCAACCATAGGTTCTTAAATATTAATGCCTCAAAATGTTCGCAACAGATTCCTCTACAAGATTCAGTTTGGTGCCAGACATTTCTTGACACCTAAAAGATCGTAATCAGCCCCCCACTCTTTTTTTAAGAAATCGAATTTTTGTGTTTTTTGGTTGGATTTTAGATAATTGAGTAGTGTTACGACTCCCACCATGTGATCTGATATAATAATACCTCAAACTGTTCGTACTATTCTCCTCTACGAGATTCAGATTGGTACTAGACACCTCTAGTCTTCTAAAATGCCCTAATCAGCCCCCCCTTTTTAAGAATTTAAATTTTTATGTCTTTTTGCCTGGATTTTAGAAAATTGAGCAATGCACAGACTCCAACCATAGGATCTCAAATATTAATCCATCAAAATGTTCGCAACTGTGTCCACTATGAAATTCAATTTGGTTCCAGACATCTCTAGTTTCTAAAATGTCCTAATCAGCCCCCCCCATTTTTTAAAAAAATTCTATTTTTTGTGTTTTTTTTTGGGATTTTAGAAAATTGAAGAGTGCACCTACTCCAACCATAGGATCTTCTATATTAATACATCAAAATGTTTGCAACAGTCTCCACTATAACATTCAGTTTGGTGCCAGACATTTCTTGACACCTAAAATGTCCTGAGCAACCCCCTAAAAAAATCAATTTTGAGTCTTTTAAATGTATTTTAAATAAATTAGAAGTGTTATTACTCCAACCATGGGATCTTAAATATTAATAGATCAAAATGTTTGCAACAGTCTCCTCTACAAGATTTAGTTGGTCTCCAGACATAACTAACCACCTAAAATGACCTAGTAATTCCCTACCCCACCTTTTTTAAGAATTCAAATTTCAGTGTTTTTTGTTGAGTTTTAGAAAATTGAGTAGTGTTACCACTCCAACCATAAGATCTTTTATATTAATTCATTAAAATGTTCGTACTATTCTCCTCTACAAGATTCAGTTTGGTTCCAGACACCTCTAGTCTTCTAAAATGTCCTAATCACCCCCCCTTTTTAAGAAATCAAATTTTTGTGTCTTCTCTGTCAGACTTTAGATAATTGAGGACTGCTACAACTTAAACCATGGGATGTTAAATATTAATACATCAAAATGTTTGGAACAGTGTACACTATGAGATTCAATTTGGTTCAAGACATGTCTAGTCTTCTAAAATGTCCTAATTAGCCCCACCTTCTTTTAAAAAAATTCTATTTTTTGTGTCTTTTTGTTGGGATTTTAGAAAATTAAGGAGTGCACTGACTCCAACCATAGGATCTTAAATATTAATATATCAAAATTTTCGCAACATTCTCCTGTACATGATTCAGTTTCGTTCCAGACAACTCTAGTCTTCTAAAGTGTCCTTATTAGTCCCCTTTTTAAGTATTTAAATTTTTGTTTCTTCTTGGTCGGATTTTAGATAATTGAGGAATGCTACAACTTAAACCATGGGATGTTAAATATTTAAACATCAAAATGTTCGCAACAGTATCCTCTGTTATTTTAAATTTGGTTCCAGACATCTCTATCTTCTAAAATGTCCTAATTAGCCCCCCTTCTTTTAAAAAAATTCTATTTTTTGTGTCTTTTTGTTGGGATTTTAGAAAATTGAGGAGTGCACCGACTCCAACCATAGGATCTTAAATATTAATACATTAAAATGATCGCAATAGTCTCCTCTAGAAGATTCACTTTGGTTCCAGAAATCTCTATCCTCCTAAAATGTCCTAATCAGCCACCCCTTTAAGTATTTAAATTTTTTCTTCTTATTGGTAGTATTTTAGATAATTTAGGAGAGCAAAGACTCCAACCATAGGATCTTAAATATTAATCCATCAAAATGTTCGCAACTGTGTCCACTATGAGATTCAATTTGGTTCCAGACATCTCTAGCTTCTAAAATGTACTAATCAGCCCCCCTAACATATAAAAATTAATTTTGTGTCTTTTTGATTGTATTCTAAAAAAATTGAGGATTGTTACGACTCCAACCAAAGGATCTTACATATTAATAAATCAAGATATTCGCAATATTCTCCTCTAAATGATTCAGTTTGGTTCCAGACACTTCTAGTCTTCTAAAATGTCCTAATCATCCCCCCTTTTTAAGAATTCAAAATTTTATATCTTTTTGGTCAGATTTTAGATAGTTCAAGAGTGCAACGACTCCAACCATAGGTTTCTAAATATTAATACATCAAAATATACGCAACATTCTCCTCTACATGATTCAGTTTGGTTCCGGACACTTCTAGTCTTTTTAATGTCCTAATCAGCCCCCCCTTTTAAAAAATTCAAATTTTTGAGTCTTCTTAGCCGGATTTTATATAATTGAGGAGTGTTACAACTTGAACCATAGGATGTTAAATATTAATACATATAAACGTTCGCAACTGTGTCCTCTATGAGATTCACTTTGGTTCCAGACATCTCTAGTATTTTAAAGCTTGTTAATCAGCCCCCAATTCCTTTTCTAAAAATTCAAATTTTTTCTCCTTTTGGTCGAACTTTAGAAAATTCAGGAATGCTCCGACTCCAACCATAGGTTCTTAAATATTAATACCTCAAAATGTTCGCAACAGTATCCTCTACAAAATTCAGTTAGGTGCGAGACATTTCTTGACACCTCTTAAATAATAATACATTAAAATGTTCCCAACATTCTCCTGTACAAGATTCAGATTCGTTCCAGACAACACTATTCTTCTAAAGTGTCCTTATCAGCCCCCCGCCCTTTTTAATAATTCAAATTTTTGTGTTTTTGGTTGGATTTTAGAAACTTGAGTAGTGTTACATTTCCCACCATGTGATCTTGTATATTAATACATTAAAATGTTCGTACTATTCTCTACAAAATTCAGTTTGATTCCAGACACCTCTAGTCTTCTAAAATGCCCTAATCAACCCCCACATTTTTAAGAATTAAAATTTTTATGTCTTTTTTGGCTGGATTTTAGAAAATTGAGCAATGCACCGACTCCAACCATAGGATCTCAAATATTAATCTGCCAAAATGTTCGCAACTGTGTCCACTATGAGATTCAATTTGGTTCCAGACATCTCTAGTTTCTAAAATGTCCTAATCAGCCCCCCACCCCATTTTTTAAATTTTTTATTTTTTGTGTCTTTTTGTTGGGATTTTAGAAAATTCAGGAGTGCACCGACTCCAACCATAGGATCTTATATATTAATACATCAAAATGTTTGCAACAGTCTCCACTATAACATTCAGTTTGGTGCCAGACATTTCTTGACACCTAAAATGTCCTGAGCAACCCCCTATAAAAATCAATTTTGAGTCTTTTTAAATGTATTTTAAAATAATTGGGAAGTGTTATTACTCCAACCATGGGATCTTAAATATTAATAGATCAAAATGTTTGCAACAGTCTCCTCTACAAGATTTAGTTGGTCTCCAGACATAACTAACCACCTAAAATGACCTAGTAATTCCCTACCCCCCTTTTTTTAAGAATTCAAATTTCAGTGTTTTTTGTTGGGTTTTAGAAAATTGAGTAGTGTTACCACTCCAACCATAAGATCTTTTATATTAATTCATTAAAATGTTCGTACTATTCTCCTCTACAAGATTCAGTTTGGTTCCAGACACCTCTAGTCTTCTAAAATGTCCTAATCACCCCCCCCCTTTTTAAGAAAGCAAATTTTTGTGTCTTCTCTGTCAGACTTTAGATAATTGAGGACTGCTACAAATTAAACCATGGGTTGTTAAATATTAATGCATCAAAATGTTTGGAACAGTGTACACTATGAGATTCAATTTGGTTCAAGACATGTCTAGACTTCTAAAATGTCCTAATTAGCCCCCCTTCTTTTAAAAAAATTCTATTTTTTGTGTCTTTTTGTTGGGATTTTAGAAAATTGAGGAGTGCACCGACTCCAACCATAGGATCTCAAGTATTAATCCATCCAAATGTTCGCAACATTCTCCTGTACATGATTCAGTTTCGTTCCAGACAACTCTAGTCTTCTAAAGTGTCCTTATCAGCCCCCCGCCCTTTTTAATTATTCAAATTTTTGTTTCTTCTTGGTCGTATTTTAGATAATTGAGGAGTGCTACAACTTAAACCATGGGATGTTAAATATTAATACATCAAAATGTTTGCAACAGTATTCTGTATTAGATTAAATTTGGTTCCACACATCTCTAGACTTCTAAAATGTCCTAATCAGCCCCCTCAAAAATTCAAATTTTGTGTCTTTTTGTTGGGATTTTAGAAAATTGAGGAGTGCTGACTCCAACCATAGGATCTTAAATATTAATACATCAAAATGTTTGCAACAGTCTCCTAAAGATTCAGTTTGGTTCCAGACATCTCTATTCTCCTAAAATGTCCTAATCAGCCCACCCTTTTAAGAATTCAAATTTTTCTTCTTTTTGCATGGATTTTAGATAAATGACGATTGATACGACTTCAACCATGGGATCTTAAATATTATTACATCAAAACGTCCGCAACAGTGTCCTCTATGATATTCAGTTTGGTTCTAGACATCTCTATTCTTCTAAAATGTCCGAATCAGCCCCCCTAAAAAATTAATTTTGTGTCTTTTTGATTGTATTTTAAATAATTGAGGATTGTTACGACTCCAACCAAAGGATCTTACATATTAATAAATCAAGATATTCGCAATATTCTCCTCTAAATGATTCAGTTTGGTTCCAGACACTTCTAGTCTTCTAAAATGTCCTAATCATCCCCCCTTTTTAAGAATTCAAAATTTAATATCTTTTTGGTCAGATTTTTGATAGTTCAAGAGTGCAACGACTCCAACCATAGGATTCTAAATATTAATACATCAAAATATACGCAACATTCTCCTCTACATGATTCAGTTTGGTTCCACACACCTCTACCCATTTAAATGTCCTAATCAGCCCCCTCCCTTTTAAAAAATTCAAATTTTTGAGTCTTCTTAGCCGGATTTTATATAATTGAGGAGTGTTACAACTTGAACCATAGGATGTTAAATATTAATACATATAAACGTTCGCAACTGTGTCCTCTATGAGATTCACTTTGGTTCCAGACATCTCTAGTATTTTAAAGCTTGTTAATCAGCCCCCAATTCCTTTTCTAAAAATTCAAATTTTTTCTCCTT